>OX638385.1:36220065-37420065 GCA_951813785.1 Criorhina ranunculi
CATTTTTTCGTTTTCTCATATTCTGCCAATGGGGGACCATTGGCATTAGGTGCTAAACACATTTTTTCGTTTTTTCATATTCTGCCAATGGGGGACCATTGGCATTAGGTGCCAAACACTTTTTTTCGTTTTTTCATATTCTGCCAATGGGGGACCATTGGCATTAGGTGCCAAACACATTTTTTCGTTTTTTCATATTCTGCCAATGGGGGACCATTGGCATTAGGTGCCAAACACATTTTTTCGTTTTTTCATATTTTGCCAATGGGGGACCATTGGCATGAGGTGCCAAACACATCTACTCGATTTTTCATATTCTGCCAATGGGGGACCATTGGCATTGGGTGCCACACACATTTTTTCGTTTTTTCATATTCTGCCAATGGGGGACCATTGGCATTGGGTGCCACACACATTTTTTCGTTTTTTCATATTCTGCCAATGGGGGACCATTGGCATTAGGTGCCAAACACATTTTTTCGTTTTTTCATATTCTGCCAATGGGGGACCATTGGCATTAGGTGCCAAACTCATTTTTTCGTTTTTTCATATTCTGCCAATGGGGGACCATTGGCATTGGGTGCCAAACACATTTTTTCGTTTTCTCATATTCTGCCAATGGGGGACCATTGGCATTAGGTGCTAAACACATTTTTCGTTTTTTCATATTCTGCCAATGGGGGACCATTGGCATTAGGTGCCAAACACATCTATTCGTTTTTTCATATTCTGCCAATGGGGGACCATTGGCATTGGGTGCCAAACACATTTTTTCGTTTTTTCATATTCTGCCAATGGGGGACCATTGGCATTAGGTGCCAAACACATTTTTTCGTTTTTTCATATTCTGCCAATGGGGGACCATTGGCATTAGGTGCCAAACACATTTTTTCGTTTTTTCATATTTTGCCAATGGGGGACCATTGGCATGAGGTGCCAAACACATCTACTCGTTTTTTCATATTCTGCCAATGGGGGACCATTGGCATTGGGTGCCACACACATTTTTTCGTATTTTCATATTCTGCCAATGGGGGACCATTGGCATTAGGTGCCAAACACATCTATTCGTTTTTTCATATTCTGCCAATGGGGGACCATTGGCATTGGGTGCCACACACATTTTTTCGTTTTTTCATATTCTGCCAATGGGGGACCATTGGCATTAGGTGCCAAACACATTTTTTCGTTTTTTCATATTCTGCCAATGGGGGACCATTGGCATTAGGTGCCAAACTCATTTTTTCGTTTTTTCATATTCTGCCAATGGGGGCCATTGGCATTGGGTGCCACACACATTTTTTCGTTTTTTCATATTCTGCCAATGGGGGACCATTGGCATTAGGTGCCAAACACATTTTTTCGTTTTTTCATATTCTGCCAATGGGGGACCATTGGCATTAGGTGCCAAACAAATTTTTTCGTTTTTTCATATTCTGCCAATGGGGGACCATTGGCATTGGGTGCCAAACACATTTTCTCGTTTTCTCATATTCTGCCAATTGGGGACCATTGGCATTAGGTGCCAAACACATTTTTTCGTTTTTTCATATTCTGCCAATGGGGGACCATTGGCATTAGGTGCCAAACGCAGTTTTTCGTTTTTTCATATTCTGCCAATGGGGGACCATTGGCATTAGGTGCCAAACACATCTATTCGTTTTTTCATATTCTGCCAATGGGGGACCATTGGCATTGGGTGCCAAACACATTTTTTCGTTTTTTCATATTCTGCCAATGGGGGACCATTGGCATTAGGTGCCAAACACATTTTTTCGTTTTTTCATATTCTGCCAATGGGGAACCATTGGCATTAGGTGCCAAACACATTTTTTCATTTTTTCATATTTTGCCAATAGGGGACCATTGGCATGAGGTGCCAAACACATCTACTCGTTTTTTCATATTCTGCCAATGGGGGACCATTGGCATTGGGTGCCACACATATTTTTTAGTTTTTTCATATTCTGCCAATGGGGGACCATTGGCATTAGGTGCCAAACACATTTTTTCGTTTTTTCATATTCTGCCAATGGGGGACCATTGGCATTAGGTGCCAAACTCATTTTTTCGTTTTTTCATATTCTGCCAATGGGGGACCATTGGCATTGGGTGCCAAACACATTTTTTCGTTTTTTCATATTCTGCCAATGGGGGACCATTGGCATTAGGTGCCAAACACATTTTTTCGTTTTTTCATATTCTGCCAATGGGGGACCATTGGCATTTGGTGCTAAACACATTTGTTCGTATTTTCATATTCTGCCAATGGGGGACCATTGGCATTAGGTGCCAAACTCATTTTTTCGTTTTTTCATATTCTGCCAATGGGGGACCATTGGCATTAGGTGCCAAACACATTTTTTTATTTTTTCATATTCTGCCAATGGGGGACCATTGGCATTAGGTGCCAAACATATTTTTTCGTTTTTTCATATTCTGCCAATGGAGGACCATTGGCATTAGGTGCCAAACACATTTTTTAGTGTTTTCATATTCTGCCAATGGGGGGCCATTGGCATTAGGTGCCAAACACATTTTTTCGTTTTTTCATATTCTGCCAATGGGGGACCATTGGCATTAGGTGCCAAACACATCTATTCGTTTTTTCATATTCTGCCAATGGGGGACCATTGGCATTAGGTTCCAAACACATTTTTTCGTTTTTTCATATTCTGCCAATGGGGGACCATTGGCATTAGGTGCCAAACTCATTTTTTCGTTTTTTCATATTCTGCCAATGGGGGACCATTGGCATTAGGTGCCAAACACATCTATTCGTTTTTTCATATTCTGCCAATGGGGGACCATTGGCATTAGGTGCCAAAGACATTTGTTCGTTTTTTCATATTCTGCCAATGGGGGACCATTGGCATTAGGTGCCAAACTCATTTTTTCGTTTTTTCATATTCTGCCAATGGGGGACCATTAGCATTAGAAGCTAAACACATTTTTTCGTTTTTTCATATTCTGCCAATGGGGGACCATTGGCATTAGGTGCCAAACTCATTTTTTCGTTTTTTCATATTCTGCCAATGGGGGACCATTGGCATTAGGTGCAAAACACATTTTTTCGTTTTTTCATATTCTGCCAATGGGGGACCATTGGCATTAGGTGCAAAACACATTTTTTCGTTTTTTCATATTCTGCCAATGGGGGACCATTGGCATTAGGTGCCAAACACATCTTTTCGTTTTTTCATATTCTGCCAATGGGGGACCATTGGCATTCGGTGCCAAACACATTTTTTCGTTTTTTCATATTCTGCCAACGGGGGACCATTAGCATTAGGTGCTAAACACATTTTTTCGTCTTTTCATATTCTGCCAATGGGGGACCATTGGCATTAGGTGCCAAACTCATTTTTTCGTTTTTTCATATTCTGCCAATGGGGGACCATTGGCATTAGGTGCCAAACACATTTTTTCGTTTTTTCATATTCTGCCAATGGGGGACCATTGGCATTAGGTGCTAAACACATTTTTTCGTTTTTTCATATTCTGCCAATGGGGGACCATTGGCATTAGGTGCCAAAGACATTTGTTCGTTTTTTCATATTCTGCCAATGGGGGACCATTGGCATTAGGTGCCAAACACATATTTTCTTTTTTTCATATTCTGCCAATGGGGGACCATTGGCATTAGGTGCCAAACACATTTTTTCGTTTTTTCATATTCAGCCAATGGGGGACCATTGGCATTAGGTGCCAAACACATTTTTTCGTTTTTTCATATTCTGCCAATGGGGGACCATTGGCATTGGGTGCCAAACACATTTTTTCGTTTTTTCATATTCTGCCAATGGGGGACCATTGGCATTAGGTGCCAAACACATTTTTTCGTTTTTTCATATTCTGCCAATGGGGGACCATTGGCATTAGGTGCCAAACTCATTTTTTCGTTTTTTCATATTCTGCCAATGGGGGACCATTGGCATTAGGTGCCAAACACATTTTTTCATTTTTTCATATTCTGCCAATGCGGGACCATTGGCATTAGGTGCCAAACACATTTTTTCGTTTTTTCATATTCTGCCAATGGGGGACCATTGGCATTAGGTGCCAAACACATCTATTCGTTTTTTCATATTCTGCCAATGGGGGACCATTGGCATTGGGTGCCAAACACATTTTTTCGTTATTTCATATTCTGCCAATGGGGGACCATTGGCATTAGGTGCCAAACTCATTTTTTCGTTTTTTCATATTCTGCCAATGGGGGACCATTGGCATTAGGTGCCAAACACATTTTTTCGTTTTTTCATATTCTGCCAATGGGGGACCATTGGCATTAGGTGCCAAACTCATTTTTTCGTTTTTTCATATTCTGCCAATGGGGGACCATTGGCATTAGGTGCCAAACACATTTTTTCGTTTTTTCATATTCTGCCAATGGGGGACCATTGGCATTAGGTGCCAAACTCATTTTTTCGTTTTTTCATATTCTGCCAATGGGGGACCATTGGCATTAGGTGCCAAACACATTTTTTCATTTTTTCATATTCTGCCAATGCGGGACCATTGGCATTAGGTGCCAAACACATTTTTTCGTTTTTTCATATTCTGCCAATGGGGGACCATTGGCATTAGGTGCCAAACACATCTATTCGTTTTTTCATATTCTGCCAATGGGGGACCATTGGCATTGGGTGCCAAACACATTTTTTCGTTATTTCATATTCTGCCAATGGGGGACCATTGGCATTAGGTGCCAAACACATCTATTCGTTTTTTCATATTCTGCCAATGGGGGACCATTGGCATTGGCTGCCAAACACATTTTTTCGTTTTTTCATATTCTGCCAATGGGGGACCATTGGCATTAGGTGCCAAACTCATTTTTTCGTTTTTTCATATTCTGCCAATGGGGGACCATTGGCATTAGGTGCCAAACACATTTTTTCGTTTTTTCATATTCTGCCAATGGGGGACCATTGGCATTAGGTGCCAAACACATTTTTTCGTTTTTTCATATTCTGCCAATGGGGGACCATTGGCATTAGGTGCCAAACACATTTTTTCGTTTTTTCATATTCTGCCAATGGCGGACCATAAGCATTAGGTGCTAAACACATTTTTTCGTTTTTTCATATTCTGCCAATGGGGGACCATTGGTATTAGGTGCTAAACACATTTTTTCGTTTTCTCATATTCTGCCAATGGGGGACCATTGGCATTAGGTGCCAAACACATTTTTTCGTTTTTTCATATTCTGCCAATGGGGGACCATTGGCATTAGGTGCCAAACACATTTTTTCGTTTTTTCATATTTTGCCAATGGGGGACCATTGGCATGAGGTGCCAAACACATCTACTCGTTTTTTCATATTCTGCCAATGGGGGACCATTGGCATTGGGTGCCAAACACATTTTTTCGTTATTTCATATTCTGCCAATGGGGGACCATTGGCATTAGGTGCCAAACTCATTTTTTCGTTTTTTCATATTCTGCCAATGGGGGACCATTGGCATTAGGTGCCAAACACATTTTTTCGTTTTTTCATATTCTGCCAATGGGGGACCATTGGCATTAGGTGCCAAACACATTTTTTCGTTTTTTCATATTCTGCCAATGGGGGACCATTGGCATTAGGTGCCAAACTCATTTTTTCGTTTTTTCATATTCTGCCAATGGGGGACCATTGGCATTAGGTGCCAAACACATTTTTTCATTTTTTCATATTCTGCCAATGCGGGACCATTGGCATTAGGTGCCAAACACATTTTTTCGTTTTTTCATATTCTGCCAATGGGGGACCATTGGCATTAGGTGCCAAACACATCTATTCGTTTTTTCATATTCTGCCAATGGGGGACCATTGGCATTGGGTGCCAAACACATTTTTTCGTTATTTCATATTCTGCCAATGGGGGACCATTGGCATTAGGTGCCAAACTCATTTTTTCGTTTTTCATATTCTGCCAATGGGGGACCATTGGCATTAGGTGCCAAACACATTTTTTCGTTTTTTCATATTCTGCCAATGGGGGACCATTGGCATTAGGTGCCAAACTCATTTTTTCGTTTTTTCATATTCTGCCAATGGGGGACCATTGGCATTGGGTGCCAAACACATTTTTTCGTTTTTTCATATTCTGCCAATGGGGGACCATTGGCATTAGGTGCCAAACACATTTTTTCGTTTTTTCATATTTTGCCAATGGGGGACCATTGGCATGAGGTGCCAAACACATCTACTCGTTTTTTCATATTCTGCCAATGGGGGACCATTGGCATTGGGTGCCAAACACATTTTTTCGTTATTTCATATTCTGCCAATGGGGGACCATTGGCATTAGGTGCCAAACTCATTTTTTCGTTTTTTCATATTCTGCCAATGGAGGACCATTGGCATTAGGTGCCAAACACATTTTTTCGTTTTTTCATATTCTGCCAATGGGGGACCATTGGCATTGGGTGCCAAACTCATTTTTTCGTTTTTTCATATTTTGCCAATGGGGGACCATTGGCATTAGGTGCCAAACACATTTTTTCGTTTTTTCATATTCTGCCAATGGGGGACCATTGGCATTAGGTGCCAAACTCATTTTTTCGTTTTTTCATATTCTGCCAATGGGGGACCATTGGCATTAGGTGCCAAACACATTTTTTCATTTTTTCATATTCTGCCAATGCGGGACCATTGGCATTAGGTGCCAAACACATTTTTTCGTTTTTTCATATTCTGCCAATGGGGGACCATTGGCATTAGGTGCCAAACACATCTATTCGTTTTTTCATATTCTGCCAATGGGGGACCATTGGCATTGGGTGCCAAACACATTTTTTCGTTATTTCATATTCTGCCAATGGGGGACCATTGGCATTAGGTGCCAAACTCATTTTTTCGTTTTTCATATTCTGCCAATGGGGGACCATTGGCATTAGGTGCCAAACACATTTTTTCGTTTTTTCATATTCTGCCAATGGGGGACCATTGGCATTGGGTGCCAAACTCATTTTTTCGTTTTTTCATATTCTGCCAATGGGGGACCATTGGCATTGGGTGCCAAACACATTTTTTCGTTTTTTCATATTCTGCCAATGGGGGACCATTGGCATTAGGTGCCAAACACATTTTTTCGTTTTTTCATATTCTGCCAATGGGGGACCATTGGCATTTGGTGCTAAACACATTTGTTCGTATTTTCATATTCAGCCAATGGGGGACCATTGGCATTAGGTGCCAAACTCATTTTTTCGTTTTTTCATATTCTGCCAATGGGGGACCATTGGCATTAGGTGCCAAACACATTTTTTTATTTTTTCATATTCTGCCAATGGGGAACCATTGGCATTAGGTGCCAAACATATTTTTTCGTTTTTTCATATTCTGCCAATGGAGGACCATTGGCATTAGGTGCCAAACACATTTTTTCGTTTTTTTCATATTCTGCCAATGGGGGACCATTGGCATTAGGTTCCAAACAAATTTTTTCGTTTTTTCATATTCTGCCAATGGGGGACCATTGGCATTAGGTGCCAAACTCATTTTTTCGTTTTTTCATATTCTGCCAATGGGGGACCATTGGCATTGGGTGCCAAACACATTTTTTCGTTTTTTCATATTCTGCCAATGGGGGACCATTGGCATTAGGTGCCAAACACATTTTTTCGTTTTTTCATATTCTGCCAATGGGGAACCATTGGCATTAGGTGCCAAACACATTTTTTCGTTTTTTCATATTTTGCCAATAGGGGACCATTGGCATGAGGTGCCAAACACATCTACTCGTTTTTTCATATTCTGCCAATGGGGGACCATTGGCATTGGGTGCCAAACACATTTTTTCGTTTTTTTCATATTCTGCCAATGGGGGACCATTGGCATTAGGTGCCAAACACATTTTTTCGTTTTTTCATATTCTGCAATTGGCATTAGGTGCGAAACACATTTTTTCGTTTTTTCATATTCTGCCAATGGGGGACCATTGGCATTAGGTGCCAAAATAATTTTTTCGTTTTTTCATATTCTGCCAATGGGGGACCATTGGCATTAGGTGCCAAACACATTTTTTCGTTTTTTCATATTCTGCCAATGGGGGACCATTGGCATTAGGTGCCAAACTCATTTTTTCGTTTTTTCATATTCTGCCAATGGGGGACCATTGGCATTAGGTGCCAAACACATCTATTCGTTTTTTCATATTCTGCCAATGGGGGACCATTGGCATTAGGTGCCAAACTCATTTTTTCGTTTTTTCATATTCTGCCAATGGGGGACCATTGGCATTAGGTGCCAAACTCATTTTTTCGTTTTTTCATATTCTGCCAATGGGGGACCATTGGCATTAGGTGCCAAACACATTTTTTCGTTTATTCATATTCTGCCAATGGGGGACCATTGGCATTAGGTGCCAAACACATTTTTTCGTTTTTTCATATTCTGCCAATGGGGGACCATTGGCATTAGGTGCCAAACTCATTTTTTCGTTTTTTCATATTCTGCCAATGGGGGACCATTGGCATTAGGTGCCAAACTCATTTTTTCGTTTTTTCATATTCTGCCAATGGGGGACCATTGGCATTGGGTGCCAAACACATTTTTTCGTTTTCTCATATTCTGCAAATGGGGGACCATTGGCATTAGGTGCTAAACACATTTTTTCGTTTTTTCATATTCTGCCAATGGGGGACCATTGGCATTAGGTGCCAAACTCATTTTTTCGTTTTTTCATATTCTGCCAATGGGGGACCATTGGCATTAGGTGCCAAACTCATTTTTTCGTTTTTTCATATTCTGCCAATGGGGGACCATTGGCATTAGGTGCCAAACACATTTTTTGCATTTGGTGCTAAACACATTTGTTCGTATTTTCATATTCTGCCAATGGGGGACCATTGGCATTAGGTGCCAAACACATTTTTTCGTTTTTTCATATTCTGCCAATGGGGGACCATTGGCATTAGGTGCCAAACTGATTTTTTCGTTTTTTCATATTCTGCCAATGGGGGACCATTGGCATTGGGTGCCAAACACATTTTTTCGTTTTCTCATATTCTGCCAATGGGGGACCATTGGCATTAGGTGCTAAACACATTTTTTCGTTTTTTCATATTCTGCCAATGGGGGACCATTGGCATTAGGTGCCAAACACATTTTTTCGTTTTTTCATATTCTGCCAATGGGGGACCATTGGCATTAGGTGCCAAACACATCTATTCGTTTTTTCATATTCTGCCAATGGGGGACCATTGGCATTGGGTGCCACACACATTTTTTCGTTTTTTCATATTCTGCCAATGGGGGACCATTGGCATTAGGTGCCAAACTCATTTTTTCGTTTTTTCATATTCTGCCAATGGGGGACCATTGGCATTGGGTGCCAAACACATTTTTTCGTTTTCTCATATTCTGCCAATGGGGGACCATTGGCATTAAGTGCTAAACACATTTTTTCGTTTTTTCATATTCTGCCAATGGGGGACCATTGGCATTAGGTGCCAAACACTTTTTTTCGTTTTTTCATATTCTGCCAATGGGGGACCATTGGCATTAGGTGCCAAACACATTTTTTCGTTTTTTCATATTCTGCCAATGGGGGACCATTGGCATTAGGTGCCAAACACATTTTTTCGTTTTTTCATATTTTGCCAATGGGGTACCATTGGCATGAGGTGCCAAACACATCTACTCGATTTTTCATATTCTGCCAATGGGGGACCATTGGCATTGGGTGCCACACACATTTTTTCGTATTTTCATATTCTGCCAATGGGGGACCATTGGCATTAGGTGCGAAACACATTTTTTCGTTTTTTCATATTCTGCCAATGGGGGACCATTGGCATTTGGTGCTAAACACATCTATTCGTTTTTTCATATTCTGCCAATGGGGGACCATTGGCATTGGGTGCCACACACATTTTTTCGTTTTTTCATATTCTGCCAATGGGGGACCATTGGCATTAGGTGCCAAACACATTTTTTCGTTTTTTCATATTCTGCCAATGGGGGACCATTGGCATTAGGTGCCAAACTCATTTTTTCGTTTTTTCATATTCTGCCAATGGGGGACCATTGGCATTGGGTGCCAAATACATTTTTTCGTTTTCTCATATTCTGCCAATGGGGGACCATTGGCATTAGGTGCTAAACACATTTTTTCGTTTTTTCATATTCTGCCAATGGGGGACCATTGGCATTAGGTGCCAAACACATCTATTCGTTTTTTCATATTCTGCCAATGGGGGACCATTGGCATTGGGTGCCAAACACATTTTTTCGTTTTTTCATATTCTGCCAATGGGGGACCATTGGCATTAGGTGCCAAACACATTTTTTCGTTTTTTCATATTCTGCCAATGGGGGACCATTGGCATTAGGTGCCAAACACATTTTTTCGTTTTTTCATATTTTGCCAATGGGGGACCATTGGCATGAGGTGCCAAACACATCTACTCGTTTTTTCATATTCTGCCAATGGGGGACCATTGGCATTGGGTGCCACACACATTTTTTCGTATTTTCATATTCTGCCAATGGGGGACCATTGGCATTAGGTGCCAAACACATCTATTCGTTTTTTCATATTCTGCCAATGGGGGACCATTGGCATTGGGTGCCACACACATTTTTTCGTTTTTTCATATTCTGCCAATGGGGGACCATTGGCATTAGGTGCCAAACACATTTTTTCGTTTTTTCATATTCTGCCAATGGGGGACCATTGGCATTAGGTGCCAAACTCATTTTTTCGTTTTTTCATATTCTGCCAATGGGGGCCATTGGCATTGGGTGCCACACACATTTTTTCGTTTTTTCATATTCTGCCAATGGGGGACCATTGGCATTAGGTGCCAAACACATTTTTTCGTTTTTTCATATTCTGCCAATGGGGGACCATTGGCATTAGGTGCCAAACAAATTTTTTCGTTTTTTCATATTCTGCCAATGGGGGACCATTGGCATGAGGTGCCAAACACATCTACTCGTTTTTTCATATTCTGCCAATGGGGGACCATTGGCATTGGGTGCCACACACATTTTTTCGTATTTTCATATTCTGCCAATGGGGGACCATTGGCATTAGGTGCCAAACACATCTATTCGTTTTTTCATATTCTGCCAATGGGGGACCATTGGCATTGGGTGCCACACACATTTTTTCGTTTTTTCATATTCTGCCAATGGGGGACCATTGGCATTAGGTGCCAAACACATTTTTTCGTTTTTTCATATTCTGCCAATGGGGGACCATTGGCATTAGGTGCCAAACACATTTTTTCGTTTTTTCATATTTTGCCAATGGGGGACCATTGGCATGAGGTGCCAAACACATCTACTCGTTTTTTCATATTCTGCCAATGGGGGACCATTGGCATTGGGTGCCACACACATTTTTTCGTATTTTCATATTCTGCCAATGGGGGACCATTGGCATTAGGTGCCAAACACATCTATTCGTTTTTTCATATTCTGCCAATGGGGGACCATTGGCATTGGGTGCCACACACATTTTTTCGTTTTTTCATATTCTGCCAATGGGGGACCATTGGCATTAGGTGCCAAACACATTTTTTCGTTTTTTCATATTCTGCCAATGGGGGACCATTGGCATTAGGTGCCAAACTCATTTTTTCGTTTTTTCATATTCTGCCAATGGGGGCCATTGGCATTGGGTGCCACACACATTTTTTCGTTTTTTCATATTCTGCCAATGGGGGACCATTGGCATTAGGTGCCAAACACATTTTTTCGTTTTTTCATATTCTGCCAATGGGGGACCATTGGCATTAGGTGCCAAACAAATTTTTTCGTTTTTTCATATTCTGCCAATGGGGGACCATTGGCATTGGGTGCCAAACACATTTTCTCGTTTTCTCATATTCTGCCAATTGGGGACCATTGGCATTAGGTGCTAAACACATTTTTTCGTTTTTTTATATTCTGCCAATGGGGGACCATTGGCATTAGGTGCCAAACGCAGTTTTTCGTTTTTTCATATTCTGCCAATGGGGGACCATTTGCATTAGGTGCCAAACACATCTATTCGTTTTTTCATATTCTGCCAATGGGGGACCATTGGCATTGGGTGCCAAACACATTTTTTCGTTTTTTCATATTCTGCCAATGGGGGACCATTGGCATTAGGTGCCAAACACATTTTTTCGTTTTTTCATATTCTGCCAATGGGGAACCATTGGCATTAGGTGCCAAACACATTTTTTCATTTTTTCATATTTTGCCAATAGGGGACCATTGGCATGAGGTGCCAAACACATCTACTCGTTTTTTCATATTCTGCCAATGGGGGACCATTGGCATTGGGTGCCACACATATTTTTTAGTTTTTTCATATTCTGCCAATGGGGGACCATTGGCATTAGGTGCCAAACACATTTTTTCGTTTTTTCATATTCTGCCAATGGGGGACCATTGGCATTAGGTGCCAAACTCATTTTTTCGTTTTTTCATATTCTGCCAATGGGGGACCATTGGCATTGGGTGCCAAACACATTTTTTCGTTTTTTTCATATTCTGCCAATGGGGGACCATTGGCATTAGGTGCCAAACACATTTTTTCGTTTTTTCATATTCTGCCAATGGGGGACCATTGGCATTTGGTGCTAAACACATTTGTTCGTATTTTCATATTCTGCCAATGGGGGACCATTGGCATTAGGTGCCAAACTCATTTTTTCGTTTTTTCATATTCTGCCAATGGGGGACCATTGGCATTAGGTGCCAAACACATTTTTTTATTTTTTCATATTCTGCCAATGGGGGACCATTGGCATTAGGTGCCAAACATATTTTTTCGTTTTTTCATATTCTGCCAATGGAGGACCATTGGCATTAGGTGCCAAACACATTTTTTAGTGTTTTCATATTCTGCCAATGGGGGGCCATTGGCATTAGGTGCCAAACACATTTTTTCGTTTTTTCATATTCTGCCAATGGGGGACCATTGGCATTAGGTGCCAAACACATCTATTCGTTTTTTCATATTCTGCCAATGGGGGACCATTGGCATTAGGTTCCAAACACATTTTTTCGTTTTTTCATATTCTGCCAATGGGGGACCATTGGCATTAGGTGCCAAACTCATTTTTTCCTTTTTTCATATTCTGCCAATGGGGGACCATTGGCATTAGGTGCCAAACACATCTATTCGTTTTTTCATATTCTGCCAATGGGGGACCATTGGCATTAGGTGCCAAAGACATTTGTTCGTTTTTTCATATTCTGCCAATGGGGGACCATTGGCATTAGGTGCCAAACTCATTTTTTCGTTTTTTCATATTCTGCCAATGGGGGACCATTAGCATTAGAAGCTAAACACATTTTTTCGTTTTTTCATATTCTGCCAATGGGGGACCATTGGCATTAGGTGCCAAACTCATTTTTTCGTTTTTTCATATTCTGCCAATGGGGGACCATTGGCATTAGGTGCAAAACACATTTTTTCGTTTTTTCATATTCTGCCAATGGGGGACCATTGGCATTAGGTGCAAAACACATTTTTTCGTTTTTTCATATTCTGCCAATGGGGGACCATTGGCATTAGGTGCCAAACACATCTTTTCGTTTTTTCATATTCTGCCAATGGGGGACCATTGGCATTCGGTGCCAAACACATTTTTTCGTTTTTTCATATTCTGCCAATGGGGGACCATTGGCATTAGGTGCCAAACACATTTTTTTATTTTTTCATATTCTGCCAATGGGGGACCATTGGCATTAGGTGCCAAACATATTTTTTCGTTTTTTCATATTCTGCCAATGGAGGACCATTGGCATTAGGTGCCAAACACATTTTTTAGTGTTTTCATATTCTGCCAATGGGGGACCATTGGCATTAGGTGCCAAAGACATTTGTTCGTTTTTTCATATTCTGCCAATGGGGGACCATTGGCATTGGGTGCCACACATATTTTTTAGTTTTTTCATATTCTGCCAATGGGGGACCATTGGCATTAGGTGCCAAACACATTTTTTCGTTTTTTCATATTCTGCCAATGGGGGACCATTGGCATTAGGTGCCAAACTCATTTTTTCGTTTTTTCATATTCTGCCAATGGGGGACCATTGGCATTGGGTGCCAAACACATTTTTTCGTTTTTTCATATTCTGCCAATGGGGGACCATTGGCATTAGGTGCCAAACACATTTTTTCGTTTTTTCATATTCTGCCAATGGGGGACCATTGGCATTTGGTGCTAAACACATTTGTTCGTATTTTCATATTCTGCCAATGGGGGACCATTGGCATTAGGTGCCAAACTCATTTTTTCGTTTTTTCATATTCTGCCAATGGGGGACCATTGGCATTAGGTGCCAAACACATTTTTTTATTTTTTCATATTCTGCCAATGGGGGACCATTGGCATTAGGTGCCAAACATATTTTTTCGTTTTTTCATATTCTGCCAATGGAGGACCATTGGCATTAGGTGCCAAACACATTTTTTAGTGTTTTCATATTCTGCCAATGGGGGGCCATTGGCATTAGGTGCCAAACACATTTTTTCGTTTTTTCATATTCTGCCAATGGGGGACCATTGGCATTAGGTGCCAAACACAACTATTGGTTTTTTCATATTCTGCCAATGGGGGACCATTGGCATTAGGTTCCAAACACATTTTTTCGTTTTTTCATATTCTGCCAATGGGGGACCATTGGCATTAGGTGCCAAACTCATTTTTTCGTTTTTTCATATTCTGCCAATGGGGGACCATTGGCATTAGGTGCCAAACACATCTATTCGTTTTTTCATATTCTGCCAATGGGGGACCATTGGCATTAGGTGCCAAAGACATTTGTTCGTTTTTTCATATTCTGCCAATGGGGGACCATTGGCATTAGGTGCCAAACTCATTTTTTCGTTTTTTCATATTCTGCCAATGGGGGACCATTAGCATTAGAAGCTAAACACATTTTTTCGTTTTTTCATATTCTGCCAATGGGGGACCATTGGCATTAGGTGCCAAACTCATTTTTTCGTTTTTTCATATTCTGCCAATGGGGGACCATTGGCATTAGGTGCAAAACACATTTTTTCGTTTTTTCATATTCTGCCAATGGGGGACCATTGGCATTAGGTGCAAAACACATTTTTTCGTTTTTTCATATTCTGCCAATGGGGGACCATTGGCATTAGGTGCCAAACACATCTTTTCGTTTTTTCATATTCTGCCAATGGGGGACCATTGGCATTCGGTGCCAAACACATTTTTTCGTTTTTTCATATTCTGCCAACGGGGGACCATTAGCATTAGGTGCTAAACACATTTTTTCGTCTTTTCATATTCTGCCAATGGGGGACCATTGGCATTAGGTGCCAAACTCATTTTTTCGTTTTTTCATATTCTGCCAATGGGGGACCATTGGCATTAGGTGCCAAACACATTTTTTCGTTTTTTCATATTCTGCCAATGGGGGACCATTGGCATTAGGTGCTAAACACATTTTTTCGTTTTTTCATATTCTGCCAATGGGGGACCATTGGCATTAGGTGCCAAAGACATTTGTTCGTTTTTTCATATTCTGCCAATGGGGGACCATTGGCATTAGGTGCCAAACACATATTTTCTTTTTTTCATATTCTGCCAATGGGGGACCATTGGCATTAGGTGCCAAACACATTTTTTCGTTTTTTCATATTCTGCCAATGGGGGACCATTGGCATTAGGTGCCAAACACATTTTTTCGTTTTTTCATATTCTGCCAATGGGGGACCATTGGCATTGGGTGCCAAACTCATTTTTTCGTTTTTTTATATTTTGCCAATGGGGGACCATTGGCATTAGGTGCCAAACACATTTTTTCGTTTTTTCATATTCTGCCAATGGGGGACCATTGGCATTAGGTGCCAAACTCATTTTTTCGTTTTTTCATATTCTGCCAATGGGGGACCATTGGCATTAGGTGCCAAACACATTTTTTCATTTTTTCATATTCTGCCAATGCGGGACCATTGGCATTAGGTGCCAAACACATTTTTTCGTTTTTTCATATTCTGCCAATGGGGGACCATTGGCATTAGGTGCCAAACACATCTATTCGTTTTTTCATATTCTGCCAATGGGGGACCATTGGCATTGGGTGCCAAACACATTTTTTCGTTATTTCATATTCTGCCAATGGGGGACCATTGGCATTAGGTGCCAAACACATTTTTTCGTTTTTTCATATTCTGCCAATGGGGGACCATTGGCATTAGGTGCCAAACTCATTTTTTCGTTTTTTCATATTCTGCCAATGGGGGACCATTGGCATTAGGTGCCAAACACATTTTTTCATTTTTTCATATTCTGCCAATGCGGGACCATTGGCATTAGGTGCCAAACACATTTTTTCGTTTTTTCATATTCTGCCAATGGGGGACCATTGGCATTAGGTGCCAAACACATCTATTCGTTTTTTCATATTCTGCCAATGGGGGACCATTGGCATTGGGTGCCAAACACATTTTTTCGTTTTTTTATATTTTGCCAATGGGGGACCATTGGCATTAGGTGCCAAACACATTTTTTCGTTTTTTCATATTCTGCCAATGGGGGACCATTGGCATTAGGTGCCAAACTCATTTTTTCGTTTTTCATATACTGCCAATGGGGGACCATTGGCATTAGGTGCCAAACACATTTTTTCGTTTTTTCATATTCTGCCAATGGGGGACCATTGGCATTAGGTGCCAAAGACATTTGTTCGTTTTTTCATATTCTGCCAATGGGGGACCATTGGCATTAGGTGCCAAACACATATTTTCTTTTTTTCATATTCTGCCAATGGGGGACCATTGGCATTAGGTGCCAAACACATTTTTTCGTTTTTTCATATTCTGCCAATGGGGGACCATTGGCATTAGGTGCCAAACACATTTTTTCGTTTTTTCATATTCTGCCAATGGGGGACCATTGGCATTGGGTGCCAAACTCATTTTTTCGTTTTTTTATATTTTGCCAATGGGGGACCATTGGCATTAGGTGCCAAACACATTTTTTCGTTTTTTCATATTCTGCCAATGGGGGACCATTGGCATTAGGTGCCAAACTCATTTTTTCGTTTTTTCATATTCTGCCAATGGGGGACCATTGGCATTAGGTGCCAAACACATTTTTTCATTTTTTCATATTCTGCCAATGCGGGACCATTGGCATTAGGTGCCAAACACATTTTTTCGTTTTTTCATATTCTGCCAATGGGGGACCATTGGCATTAGGTGCCAAACACATCTATTCGTTTTTTCATATTCTGCCAATGGGGGACCATTGGCATTGGGTGCCAAACACATTTTTTCGTTATTTCATATTCTGCCAATGGGGGACCATTGGCATTAGGTGCCAAACACATTTTTTCGTTTTTTCATATTCTGCCAATGGGGGACCATTGGCATTAGGTGCCAAACTCATTTTTTCGTTTTTTCATATTCTGCCAATGGGGGACCATTGGCATTAGGTGCCAAACACATTTTTTCGTTTTTTCATATTCTGCCAATGGGGGACCATTGGCATTAGGTGCCAAACTCATTTTTTCGTTTTTTCATATTCTGCCAATGGGGGACCATTGGCATTAGGTGCCAAACACATTTTTTCATTTTTTCATATTCTGCCAATGCGGGACCATTGGCATTAGGTGCCAAACACATTTTTTCGTTTTTTCATATTCTGCCAATGGGGGACCATTGGCATTAGGTGCCAAACACATTTTTTCGTTTTTTCATATTCTGCCAATGGGGGACCATTGGCATTGGGTGCCAAACACATTTTTTCGTTATTTCATATTCTGCCAATGGGGGACCATTGGCATTAGGTGCCAAACTCATTTTTTCGTTTTTCATATTCTGCCAATGGGGGACCATTGGCATTAGGTGCCAAACACATTTTTTCGTTTTTTCATATTCTGCCAATGGGGGACCATTGGCATTAGGTGCCAAACTCATTTTTTCGTTTTTTCATATTCTGCCAATGGGGGACCATTGGCATTAGGTGCCAAACACATTTTTTCGTTTTTTCATATTCTGCCAATGGGGGACCATTGGCATTAGGTGCCAAACACATTTTTTCGTTTTTTCATATTCTGCCAATGGGGGACCATTGGCATTAGGTGCCAAACACATTTTTTCGTTTTTTCATATTCTGCCAATGGGGGACCATAAGCATTAGGTGCTAAACACATTTTTTCGTTTTTTCATATTCTGCCAATGGGGGACCATTGGTATTAGGTGCTAAACACATTTTTTCGTTTTCTCATATTCTGCCAATGGGGGACCATTGGCATTAGGTGCCAAACACATTTTTTCGTTTTTTCATATTCTGCCAATGGGGGACCATTGGCATTAGGTGCCAAACACATTTTTTCGTTTTTTTATATTCTGCCAATGGGGGACCATTGGCATTAGGTGCCAAACACATTTTTTCGTTTTTTCATATTCTGCCAATGGGGGACCATTGGCATTAGGTGCCAAACACATTTTTTCGTTTTTTCATATTCTGCAATTGGCATTAGGTGCGAAACACATTTTTTCGTTTTTTCATATTCTGCCAATGGGGGACCATTGGCATTAGGTTCCAAACACATTTTTTCGTTTTTTCATATTCTGCCAATGGGGGACCATTAGCATTAGGTGCTAAACACATTTTTTCGTTTTTTCATATTCTGCCAATGGTGGACCATTGGCATTAGGTGCCAAACACATTTTTTCGTTTTTTCATATTCTGCCAATGGGGGACCATTGGCATTAGGTGCCAAACACATTATTTCGTTTTTTCATATTCTGCCAATGGGGGACCATTGGCATTAGGTGCCAAACTCATTTTTTCGTTTTTTCATATTCTGCCAATGGGGGACCATTGGCATTAGGTGCCAAACACATTTGTTCGTTTTTTCATATTCTGCCAATGGGGGACCATTGGCATTAGGTGCCAAACACATATTTTCGTTTTTTCATATTCTGCCAATGGGGGACCATTGGCATTAGGTGCCAAACACATTTTTTCGTTTTTTTCATATTCTGCCAATGGGGGACCATTGGCATTAGGTGCCAAACTCATTTTTTCGTTTTTTCATATTCTGCCAATGGGGGACCATTGGCATTAGGTGCCAAACTCATTTTTTCGTTTTTTCATATTTTGCCAATGGGGGACCATTGGCATTAGGTGCCAAAGACATTTGTTCGTTTTTTCATATTCTGCCAATGGGGGACCATTGGCATTAGGTGCCAAACACATATTTTCGTTTTTTCATATTCTGCCAATGGGGGACCATTGGCATTAGGTGCCAAACACATTTTTTCGTTTTTTCATATTCTGCCAATGGGGGACCATTGGCATTGGGTGCCAAACTCATTTTTTCGTTTTTTCATATTTTGCCAATGGGCGACCATTGGCATTAGGTGCCAAACACATTTTTTCGTTTTTTCATATTCTGCAATTGGCATTAGGTGCGAAACACATTTTTTCGTTTTTTCATATTCTGCCAATGGGGGACCATTGGCATTAGGTGCCAAACACATCTATTCGTTTTTTCATATTCTGCAATGGGGGACCATTGGCATTGGGTGCCAAACACATTTTTTCGTTTTTTCATATTCTGCCAATGGGGGACCATTGGCATTAGGTGCCAAACACATTTTTTCGTTTTTTCATATTCTGCCAATGGGGGACCATTGGCATTAGGTGCCAAACACATTTTTTCGTTTTTTCATATTCTGCCAATGGGGGACCATTGGCATTAGGTTCCAAACACATTTTTTCGTTTTTTCATATTCTGCCAATGGGGGACCATTGGTATTAGGTGCTAAACACATTTTTTCGTTTTCTCATATTCTGCCAATGGGGGACCATTGGCATTAGGTGCCAAACACATTTTTTCGTTTTTTCATATTCTGCCAATGGGGGACCATTGGCATTTGGTGCCAAACACATTTGTTCGTATTTTCATATTCTGCCAATGGGGGACCATTGGCATTAGGTGCCAAACTCATTTTTTCGTTTTTTCATATTCTGCCAATGGGGGACCATTGGCATTAGGTGCCAAACACATTTTTTCGTTTTTTCATATTCTGCCAATGGGGGACCATTGGCATTAGGTGCCAAACACATCTATTCGTTTTTTCATATTCTGCCAATGAGGGACCATTGGCATTAGGTGCCAAACTCATTTTTTCGTTTTTTCATATTCTGCCAATGGGGGACCATTGGCATTAAGTGCCAAACACATTTTTTCATTTTTTCATATTCTGCCAATGCGGGACCATTGGCATTAGGTGCCAAACACATTTTTTCGTTTTTTCATATTCTGCCAATGGGGGACCATTGGCATTGGGTGCCAAACACATTTTTTCGTTTTTTCATATTCTGCCAATGGGGGACCATTGGCATTAGGTGCCAAACACATTTTTTCGTTTTTTCATATTCTGCCAATGGGGGACCATTGGCATTAGGTGCCAAACACATTTTTTCGTATTTTCATATTCTGCCAATGGGGGACCATTGGCATTAGGTGCCAAACTCATTTTTTCGTTTTTTCATATTCTGCCAATGGGGGACCATTGGCATTGGGTGCCAAACACATTTTTTCGTTTTTTCATATTCTGCCAATGGGGGACCATTGGCATTAGGTGCCAAACTCATTTTTTCGTTTTCTCATATTCTGCCAATGGGGGAATATTGGCATTAGGTGCCAAACACATTTTTTTCGTTTTTTCATATTCTGCCAATGGTCCCCCATTGGCATTAGGTGCCAAACATATTTTTTCGTTTTTTCATATTCTGCCAATGGGGGACCATTGGCGTTAGGTGCCAAACACATTTTTTCGTTGTTTCATATTCTGCCAATGGGGGACCATTGGCATTAGGTTCCAAACACATTTTTTCGTTTTTCATATTCTGCCAATGGGGGACCATTAGCAATAGGTGCTAAACACATTTTTTCGTTTTTTCATATTCTGCCAATGGGGGACCATTGGCATTGGGTGCCAAACACATTTTTTCGTTTTTTCATATTCTGCCAATGGGGGACCATTGGCATTAGGTGCCAAACACATTTTTTCGTTTTTTCATATTCTGCCAATGGGGGACCATTGGCATTAGGTGCCAAACTCATTTTTTCGTTTTTTCATATTCTGCCAATGGGGGCCCATTGGCATTAGGTGCCAAACACATTTTTTCGTTTTTTCATATTCTGCCAATGGTGGACCATTGGCATTAGGTGCCAAACACATCTATTCGTTTTTTCATATTCTGCCAATGGGGGACAATTGGCATTGGGTGCCAAACACATTTTTTCGTTTTTTCATATTCTGCCAATGGGGGACCATTGGCATTAGGTGCCAAACACATTTTTTCGTTTTTTCATATTCTGCCAATGGGGGACCATTGGCATTTGGTGCTAAACACATTTGTTCGTATTTTCATATTCTGCCAATGGGGGACCATTGGCATTAGGTGCCAAACACATTTTTTCGTTTTTTCATATTTTGCCAATGGGGGACCATTGGCATTAGGTGCCAAACACATCTATTCGTTTTTTCATATTCTGCCAATGGGGGACCTTTGGCATTAGGTGCCAAACTCATTTTTTCGTTTTTTCATATTCTGCCAATGGGGGACCTTTGGCATTAGGTGCCAAACTCATTTTTTCGTTTTTTCATATTCTGCCAATGGGGGACCATTGGCATTGGGTGCCAAACACATTTTTTCGTTTTTTCATATTCTGCCAATGGGGTACCATTGGCATTAGGTGCCAAACACATTTTTTCGTTTTTTCATATTCTGCCAATGGGGGACCATTGGCATTAGGTGCCAAACACATTTTTTAGTTTTTTCATATTCTGCCAATGGGGGACCATTGACATTAGGTGCCAAACACATCTATTCGTTTTTTCATATTCTGCCAATGGTGGACCATTGGCATTAGGTGCCAAACACATCTATTCGTTTTTTCATATTCTGCCAATGGGGGACAATTGGCATTGGGTGCCAAACACATTTTTTCGTTTTTTCATATTCTGCCAATGGGGGACCATTGGCATTAGGTGCCAAACACATTTTTTCGTTTTTTCATATTCTGCCAATGGGGGACCATTGGCATTTGGTGCTAAACACATTTGTTCGTATTTTCATATTCTGCCAATGGGGGACCATTGGCATTTGGTGCTAAACACATTTGTTCGTATTTTCATATTCTGCCAATGGGGGACCATTGGCATTAGGTGCCACACACATTTTTTCGTTTTTTCATATTCTGCCAATGGGGGACCATTGGCATTAGGTGCCAAACACATTTTTTCGTTTTTTCATATTCTGCCAATGGGGGACCTTTGGCATTAGGTGCCAAACTCATTTTTTCGTTTTTTCATATTCTGCCAATGGGGGACCATTGGCATTGGGTGCCAAACACATTTTTTCGTTTTTTCATATTCTGCCAATGGGGTACCATTGGCATTAGGTGCCAAACACATTTTTTCGTTTTTTCATATTCTGCCAATGGGGGACCATTGGCATTAGGTGCCAAACACATTTTTTAGTTTTTTCATATTCTGCCAATGGGGGACCATTGACATTAGGTGCCAAACACATCTATTCGTTTTTTCATATTCTGCCAATGGGGGACCATTGGCATTAGGTGCCAAACACATCTATTCGTTTTTTCATATTCTGGTAATGGGGGACCATTGGCATTGGGTGCCACACACATTTTTTCGTTTTTTCATATTCTGCCAATGGGGGACCATTGGCATTAGGTGCCAAACACATTTTTTCGTTTTTTCATATTCTGCCAATGGGGGACCATTGGCATTAGGTGCAAAACACATTTTTTCGTTTTCTCATATTCTGCCAATGGGGGACCATTGGCATTAGGTGCCAAACACATTTTTTCGTTTTTTCATATTCTGCCAATGGGGGACCATTGGCATTAGGTGCCAAACTCATTTTTTCGTTTTGCCAATGGGGGACCATTGGCATTGGGTGCAAAACACATTTTTTCGTTTTTTCATATTCTGCCAATGGGGGACCATTGGCATTAGGTGCCAAACACATCTTTTCGTTTTTTCATATTCTGCCAATGGGGGACCATTGGCATTCGGTGCCAAACACATTTTTTCGTTTTTTCATATTCTGCCAACGGGGGACCATTAGCATTAGGTGCTAAACACATTCTTTCGTTTTTTCATATTCTGCCAATGGGGGACCATTGGCATTAGGTGCAAAACACATTTTTTCGTTTTTTCATATTCTGCCAATGGGGGACCATTGGCATTAGGTGCCAAACACATCTTTTCGTTTTTTCATATTCCGCCAATGGGGGACCATTGGCATTCGGTGCCAAACACATTTTTTCGTTTTTTCATATTCTGCCAACGGGGGACCATTAGCATTAGGTGCTAAACACATTCTTTCGTTTTTTCATATTCTGCCAATGGGGGACCATTGGCATTAGGTGCCAAACACATCTATTCGTTTTTTCATATTCTGCCAATGGAGGACCATTGGCATTAGGTGCCAAACTCATTTTTTCGTTTTGCCAATGGGGGACCATTGGCATTGGGTGCAAAACACATTTTTTCGTTTTTTCATATTCTGCCAATGGGGGACCATTGGCATTAGGTGCCAAACACATCTTTTCGTTTTTTCATATTCTGCCAATGGGGGACCATTGGCATTCGGTGCCAAACACATTTTTTCGTTTTTTCATATTCTGCCAACGGGGGACCATTAGCATTAGGTGCTAAACACATTCTTTCGTTTTTTCATATTCTGCCAATGGGGGACCATTGGCATTAGGTGCAAAACACATTTTTTCGTTTTTTCATATTCTGCCAATGGGGGACCATTGGCATTAGGTGCCAAACACATCTTTTCGTTTTTTCATATTCTGCCAATGGGGGACCATTGGCATTCGGTGCCAAACACATTTTTTTGTTTTTTCATATTCTGCCAACGGGGGACCATTAGCATTAGGTGCTAAACACATTTTTTCGTTTTTTCATATTCTGCCAATGGGGGACCATTGGCATTAGGTGCCCAACACATTTTTTCGTTTTTTCATATTCTGCCAACGGGGGACCATTAGCATTAGGTGCCAAAGACATTTGTTCGTTTTTTCATATTCTGCCAATGGGGGACCATTGGCATTAGGTGCCAAACACATTTTTTCGTTTTTTCATATTCTGCCAATGGGGGACCATTGGCATTAGGTGCGAAACACATCTTTTCGTTTTTTCATATTCTGCCAATGGGGGACCATTGGCATTGGGTGCCAAACACATTTTTTCGTTTTCTCATATTCTGCCAATGGGGGACCATTGGCATTAGGTGCCAAAGACATTTGTTCGTTTTTTCATATTCTGCCAATGGGGGACCATTGGCATTAGGTGCCAAACACATTTTTTCGTTTTTTCATATTCTGCAATTGGCATTAGGTGCGAAACACATTTTTTCGTTTTTTCATATTCTGCCAATGGGGGACCATTGGCATTAGGTGCCAAACTAATTTTTTCGTTTTTTCATATTCTGCCAATGGGGGACCATTGGCATTAGGTGCCAAACACATTTTTTCGTTTTTTCATATTCTGCCAATGGGGGACCATTGGCATTAGGTGCCAAACTCATTTTTTCGTTTTTTCATATTCTGCCAATGGGGGCCCATTGGCATTAGGTGCCAAACACATTTTTTCGTTTTTTCATATTCTGCCAATGGGGGACCATTGGCATTAGGTGCCAAACACATTTTTTCGTTTTTTCATATTCTGCCAATGGGGGACCATTGGCATTAGGTGCAAAACACATTTTTTCGTTTTCTCATATTCTGCCAATGGGGGACCATTGGCATTAGGTGCCAAACACATTTTTTCGTTTTTTCATATTCTGCCAATGGGGGACCATTGGCATTAGGTGCCAAACACATTTTTTCGTTTTTTCATATTCTGCCAACGGGGGACCATTAGCATTAGGTGCTAAACACATTTTTTCGTTTTTTCATATTCTGCCAATGGAGGACCATTGGCATTAGGTGCCAAACTCATTTTTTCGTTTTGCCAATGGGGGACCATTGGCATTGGGTGCAAAACACATTTTTTCGTTTTTTCATATTCTGCCAATGGGGGACCATTGGCATTAGGTGCCAAACACATCTTTTCGTTTTTTCATATTCTGCCAATGGGGGACCATTGGCATTCGGTGCCAAACACATTTTTTCGTTTTTCCATATTCTGCCAACGGGGGACCATTAGCATTAGGTGCTAAACACATTTTTTCGTTTTTTCATATTCTGCCAATGGGGGACCATTGGCATTAGGTGCAAAACACATTTTTTCGTTTTTTCATATTCTGCCAATGGGGGACCATTGGCATTAGGTGCCAAACACATCTTTTCGTTTTTTCATATTCTGCCAATGGGGGACCATTGGCATTCGGTGCCAAACACATTTTTTTGTTTTTTCATATTCTGCCAACGGGGGACCATTAGCATTAGGTGCTAAACACATTTTTTCGTTTTTTCATATTCTGCCAATGGGGGACCATTGGCATTAGGTGCCAAACACATTTTTTCGTTTTTTCATATTCTGCCAACGGGGGACCATTAGCATTAGGTGCCAAAGACATTTGTTCGTTTTTTCATATTCTGCCAATGGGGGCCCATTGGCATTAGGTGCCAAACACATTTTTTCGTTTTTTCATATTCTGCCAATGGGGGACCATTGGCACTAGGTGCGAAACACATCTTTTCGTTTTTTCATATTCTGCCAATGGGGGACCATTGGCATTGGGTGCCAAACACATTTTTTCGTTTTTTCATATTCTGCCAATGGGGGACCATTGGCATTAGGTGCCAAAGACATTTGTTCGTTTTTTCATATTCTGCCAATGGGGGACCATTGGCATTAGGTGCCAAACACATTTTTTCGTTTTTTCATATTCTGCAATTGGCATTAGGTGCGAAACACATTTTTTCGTTTTTTCATATTCTGCCAATGGGGGACCATTGGCATTAGGTGCCAAACTAATTTTTTCGTTTTTTCATATTCTGCCAATGGGGGACCATTGGCATTAGGTGCCAAACACATTTTTTCGTTTTTTCATATTCTGCCAATGGGGGCCCATTGGCATTAGGTGCCAAACACATTTTTTCGTTTTTTCATATTCTGCCAACGGGGGACCATTAGCATTAGGTGCTAAACACATTTTTTCGTTTTTTCATATTCTGCCAATGGGGGACCATTGGCATTAGGTGCCAAACTCATTTTTTCGTTTTTTCATATTCTGCCAATGGGGGACCATTGGCATTAGGTGCCAAACACATCTTTTCGTTTTTTCATATTCTGCCAATGGGGGACCATTGGCATTCGGTGCCAAACACATTTTTTTGTTTTTTCATATTCTGCCAACGGGGGACCATTAGCATTAGGTGCTAAACACATTTTTTCGTTTTTTCATATTCTGCCAACGGGGGACCATTAGCATTAGGTGCTAAACACATTTTTTCGTTTTTTCATATTCTGCCAATGGGGGACCATTGGCATTAGGTGCCAAACTCATTTTTTCGTTTTTTCATATTCTGCAATTGGCATTAGGTGCGAAACACATTTTTTCGTTTTTTCATATTCTGCCAATGGGGGCCCATTGGCATTAGGTGCTAAACACATTTTTTCGTTTTTTCATATTCTGCAATTGGCATTAGGTGCGAAACACATTTTTTCGTTTTTTCATATTCTGCCAATGGGGGACCATTGGCATTAGGTGCCAAACACATCTTTTCGTTTTTTCATATTCTGCCAATGGGGGACCATTGGCATTCGGTGCCAAACACATTTTTTTGTTTTTTCATATTCTGCCAACGGGGGACCATTAGCATTAGGTGCTAAACACATTTTTTCGTTTTTTCATATTCTGCCAACGGGGGACCATTAGCATTAGGTGCTAAACACATTTTTTCGTTTTTTCATATTCTGCCAACGGGGGACCATTAGCATTAGGTGCTAAACACATTTTTTCGTTTTTTCATATTCTGCCAATGGGGGACCATTGGCATTAGGTGCCAAACACATTTTTTCGTTTTTTCATATTCTGCCAACGGGGGACCATTAGCATTAGGTGCTAAACACATTTTTTCGTTTTTTCATATTCTGCCAACGGGGGACCATTAGCATTAGGTGCTAAACACATTTTTTCGTTTTTTCATATTCTGCCAACGGGGGACCATTAGCATTAGGTGCCAAACACATTTTTTCGTTTTTTCATATTCTGCCAATGGGGGACCATTGGCATTAGGTGCAAAACACATTTTTTCGTTTTTTCATATTCTGCCAATGGGGGACCATTGGCATTAGGTGCCAAACACATCTTTTCGTTTTTTCATATTCTGCCAATGGGGGACCATTGGCATTCGGTGCCAAACACATTTTTTTGTTTTTTCATATTCTGCCAACGGGGGACCATTAGCATTAGGTGCTAAACACATTTTTTCGTTTTTTCATATTCTGCCAATGGGGGACCATTGGCATTAGGTGCCAAACACATTTTTTCGTTTTTTCATATTCTGCCAACGGGGGACCATTAGCATTAGGTGCCAAAGACATTTGTTCGTTTTTTCATATTCTGCCAATGGGGGCCCATTGGCATTAGGTGCCAAACACATTTTTTCGTTTTTTCATATTCTGCCAATGGGGGACCATTGGCACTAGGTGCGAAACACATCTTTTCGTTTTTTCATATTCTGCCAATGGGGGACCATTGGCATTGGGTGCCAAACACATTTTTTCGTTTTTTCATATTCTGCCAATGGGGGACCATTGGCATTAGGTGCCAAAGACATTTGTTCGTTTTTTCATATTCTGCCAATGGGGGACCATTGGCATTAGGTGCCAAACACATTTTTTCGTTTTTTCATATTCTGCCAACGGGGGACCATTAGCATTAGGTGCTAAACACATTTTTTTGTTTTTTCATATTCTGCCAATGGGGGACCATTGGCATTAGGTGCCAAACTCATTTTTTCGTTTTTTCATATTCTGCCAATGGGGGACCATTGGCATTAGGTGCCAAACACATTTTTTTGTTTTTTCATATTCTGCCAATGGTCCCCCATTGGCATTAGGTGCAAAACACATTTTTTAGTTTTCTCATATTCTGCCAATGGGGGACCATTGGCATTAGGTGCCAAACACATTTTTTCGTTTTTTCATATTCTGCCAAAGGGGGACCATTGGCATTAGGTGCCAAACACATTTTTTCGTTTTTTCATATCCTGCCAATGGAGGACCATTGGCATTAGGTGCCAAACTCATTTTTTCGTTTTGCCAATGGGGGACCATTGGCATTAGGTGCAAAACACATTTTTTAGTTTTTTCATATTCTGCCAATGGGGGACCATTGGCATTAGGTGCCAAACACATCTTTTCGTTTTTTCATATTCTGCCAATGGGGGACCATTGGCATTAGGTGCCAAAGACATTTGTTCGTTTTTTCATATTCTGCCAATGGGGGACCATTGGCATTAGGTGCCAAACACATTTTTTCGTTTTTTCATATTCTGCCAATGGTGGACCATTGGCATTAGGTGCCAAACACATTTTTTCGTTTTTTCATATTCTGCCAATGGGGGACCATTGGCATTAGGTGCCAAACACATTTTTTCGTTTTTTCATATTCTGCCAATGGGGGACCATTGGCATTAGGTGCCAAACACATTTTTTCGTTTTTTCATATTCTGCCAATGGGGGACCATTGGCATTAGGTGCCAAACACATTTTTTCGTTTTTTCATATTCTGCCAATGGGGGACCATTGGCATTAGGTGCCAAACACATTTTTTCGTTTTTTCATATTCTGCCAATGGGGGACCATTGGCATTAGGTGCCAAACTCATTTTTTCGTTTTTTCATATTCTGCCAATGGGGGACCATTGGCATTAGGTGCCAAAGACATTTGTTCGTTTTTTCATATTCTGCCAATAGGGGACCATTGGCATTAGGTGCCAAACACATTTTTTCGTGTTTTCATATTCTGCCAATGGGGGACCATTGGCATTAGGTGCCAAACTTATTTTTTCGTTTTTTCATATTCTGCCAATGGGGGACCATTGGCATTAGGTGCCAAACTCATTTTTTCGTTTTTTCATATTCTGCCAATGGGGGACCATTGGCATTAGGTGCTAAACATATATTTTTATTTTTTCATATTCTGCCAACGGGGGACCATTGGCATTAGGTGCCAAACACATTTTTTCGTTTTCTCATATTCTGCCAATGGGGGACCATTGGCATTAGGTGCCAAACTCATTTTTTCGTTTTTTCATATTCTGCCAATGGGGGACCATTGGCATTAGGTGCCAAACACATTTTTTCGTTTTTTCATATTCTGCCAATGGGGGACCATTGGCATTAGGTGCCAAACACATTTTTTCGTTTTTTCATATTCTGCCAATGGGGGACCATTGGCATTAGGTGCCAAACACATTTTTTCGTTTTTTCATATTCTGCCAATGGGGGACCATTGGCATTTGGTGCCAAACACATTTTTTTGTTTTTTCATATTCTGCCAATGGGGGACCATTGGCATTAGGTGCCAAACACATTTTTTCGTTTTTTCATATTCTGCCAATGGGGGACCATTGGCATTAGGTGCTAAACACATTTTTTCGTTTTCTCATATTCTGCCAATGGGGGACCATTGGCATTAGGTGCCAAACACATTTTTTCGTTTTTTCATATTCTGCCAATGGGGGACCATTGGCATTAGGTGCCAAACACATTTTTTCGTTTTTTCATATTCTGCCAATGGGGACCATTGGCATTAGGTGCCAAACACATTTTTTCGTTTTTTCATATTCTGCCAATGGGGGACCATTGGCATTAGGTGCCAAACTCATTTTTTCGTTTTTTCATATTCTGCCAATGGGGGACCATTGGCATTAGGTGCCTAACACATTTTTTCGTTTTTTCATATTCTGCCAATGGGGGACCATTGGCATTAGGTGCCAAACACATTTTTTCGTTTTTTCATATTCTGCCAATGGGGGACCATTGGCATTTGGTGCTAAACACATTTTTTCGTTTTCTCATATTCTGCCAATGGGGGACCATTGGCATTAGGTGCCAAACACATTTTTTCGTTTTTTCATATTCTGCCAATGGGGGACCATTGGCATTAGGTGCTAAACACATTTTTTCGTTTTCTCATATTCTGCCAATGGGGGACCATTGGCATTAGGTGCCAAACTCATTTTTTCGTTTTTTCATATTCTGCCAATGGGGGACCATTGGCATTAGGTGCCAAACACATTTTTTCGTTTTCTCATATTCTGCCAATGGGGGACCATTGGCATTAGGGGCCAAACATATTTTTTCGTTTTTTCATATTCTGCCAATGGGGGACCATTGGCATTAGGTGCCAAACACATTTTTTCGTTTTTTCATATTCTGCCAATGGGGGAAGATTGGCATTAGGTGAGAAACTCATTTTTTCGTTTTTTCATATTCTGCCAATGGAGGACCATTGGCATTTGGTGCTAAACACATTTGTTCGTATTTTCATATTCTGCCAATGGGGGACCATTGGCATTAGGTGCCAAACTCATTTTTTCGTTTTTTCATATTCTGCCAATGGGGGACCATTGGCATTAGGTGCCTAACACATTTTTTCGTTTTTTCATATTCTGCCAATGGGGGACCATTGGCATTAGGTGCCAAACACATTTTTTCGTTTTTTCATATTCTGCCAATGGGGGACCATTGGCATTAGGTGCCAAACTCATTTTTTCGTTTTTTCATATTCTGCCAATGGGGGACCATTGGCATTTGGTGCTAAACACATTTGTTCGTATTTTCATATTCTGCCAATGGGGGACCATTGGCATTAGGTGCCAAACTCATTTTTTCGTTTTTTCATATTCTGCCAATGGGGGACCATTGGCATTAGGTGCCTAACACATTTTTTCGTTTTTTCATATTCTGCCAACGGGGGACCATTAGCATTAGGTGCCAAAGACATTTGTTCGTTTTTTCATATTCTGCCAATGGGGGCCCATTGGCATTAGGTGCCAAACACATTTTTTCGTTTTTTCATATTCTGCCAATGGGGGACCATTGGCATTAGGTGCCTAACACATTTTTTCGTTTTTTCATATTCTGCCAACGGGGGACCATTAGCATTAGGTGCCAAACTCATTTTTTCGTTTTTTCATATTCTGCCAATGGGGGACCATTGGCATTAGGTGCCTAACACATTTTTTCGTTTTTTCATATTCTGCCAATGGGGGACCATTGGCATTAGGTGCCAAACACATTTTTTCGTTTTTTCATATTCTGCCAATGGGGGACCATTGGCATTTGATGCTAAACACATTTTTTCGTTTTCTCATATTCTGCCAATGGGGGACCATTGGCATTAGGTGCCAAACTCATTTTTTCGTTTTTTCATATTCTGCCAATGGGGGACCATTGGCATTTGGTGCTAAACACATTTGTTCGTATTTTCATATTCTGCCAATGGGGGACCATTGGCATTAGGTGCCAAACTCATTTTTTCGTTTTTTCATATTCTGCCAATGGGGGACCATTGGCATTAGGTGCCTAACACATTTTTTCGTTTTTTCATATTCTGCCAATGGGGGACCATTGGCATTAGGTGCCAAACACATTTTTTTGTTTTTTCATATTCTGCCAATGGTCCCCCATTGGCATTAGGTGCAAAACACATTTTTTAGTTTTCTCATATTCTGCCAATGGGGGACCATTGGCATTAGGTGCCAAACACATTTTTTCGTTTTTTCATATTCTGCCAATGGGGGACCATTGGCATTAGGTGCCTAACACATTTTTTCGTTTTTTCATATTCTGCCAACGGGGGACCATTAGCATTAGGTGCCAAACTCATTTTTTCGTTTTTTCATATTCTGCCAATGGGGGACCATTGGCATTAGGTGCCTAACACATTTTTTCGTTTTTTCATATTCTGCCAATGGGGGACCATTGGCATTAGGTGCCAAACACATTTTTTCGTTTTTTCATATTCTGCCAATGGGGGACCATTGGCATTTGATGCTAAACACATTTTTTCGTTTTCTCATATTCTGCCAATGGGGGACCATTGGCATTAGGTGCCAAACTCATTTTTTCGTTTTTTCATATTCTGCCAATGGGGGACCATTGGCATTTGGTGCTAAACACATTTGTTCGTATTTTCATATTCTGCCAATGGGGGACCATTGGCATTAGGTGCCAAACTCATTTTTTCGTTTTTTCATATTCTGCCAATGGGGGACCATTGGCATTAGGTGCCAAAGACATTTGTTCGTTTTTTCATATTCTGCCAATGGGGGACCATTGGCATTAGGTGCCAAACACATTTTTTCGTTTTTTCATATTCTGCCAACGGGGGACCATTAGCATTAGGTGCTAAACACATTTTTTCGTTTTTTCATATTCTGCCAATGGGGGACCATTGGCATTAGGTGCCAAACTCATTTTTTCGTTTTTTCATATTCTGCCAATGGGGGACCATTGGCATTAGGTGCCAAACACATTTTTTTGTTTTTTCATATTCTGCCAATGGTCCCCCATTGGCATTAGGTGCAAAACACATTTTTTAGTTTTCTCATATTCTGCCAATGGGGGACCATTGGCATTAGGTGCCAAACACATTTTTTCGTTTTTTCATATTCTGCCAAAGGGGGACCATTGGCATTAGGTGCCAAACACATTTTTTCGTTTTTTCATATTCTGCCAACGGGGGACCATTAGCATTAGGTGCTAAACACATTTTTTCGTTTTTTCATATCCTGCCAATGGAGGACCATTGGCATTAGGTGCCAAACACATCTTTTCGTTTTTTCATATTCTGCCAATGGGGGACCATTGGCATTAGGTGCCAAAGACATTTGTTCGTTTTTTCATATTCTGCCAATGGGGGACCATTGGCATTAGGTGCCAAACACATTTTTTCGTTTTTTCATATTCTGCAATTGGCATTAGGTGCGAAACACATTTTTTCGTTTTTTCATATTCTGCCAATGGTGGACCATTGGCATTAGGTGCCAAACACATTTTTTCGTTTTTTCATATTCTGCCAATGGGGGACCATTGGCATTAGGTGCCAAACACATTTTTTCGTTTTTTCATATTCTGCCAATGGGGGACCATTGGCATTAGGTGCCAAACACATTTTTTCGTTTTTTCATATTCTGCCAATGGGGGACCATTGGCATTAGGTGCCAAACACATTTTTTCGTTTTTTCATATTCTGCCAATGGGGGACCATTGGCATTAGGTGCCAAACACATTTTTTCGTTTTTTCATATTCTGCCAATGGGGGACCATTGGCATTAGGTGCCAAACTCATTTTTTCGTTTTTTCATATTCTGCCAATGGGGGACCATTGGCATTAGGTGCCAAAGACATTTGTTCGTTTTTTCATATTCTGCCAATAGGGGACCATTGGCATTAGGTGCCAAACACATTTTTTCGTGTTTTCATATTCTGCCAATGGGGGACCATTGGCATTAGGTGCCAAACTTATTTTTTCGTTTTTTCATATTCTGCCAATGGGGGACCATTGGCATTAGGTGCCAAACTCATTTTTTCGTTTTTTCATATTCTGCCAATGGGGGACCATTGGCATTAGGTGCTAAACATATATTTTTATTTTTTCATATTCTGCCAACGGGGGACCATTGGCATTAGGTGCCAAACACATTTTTTCGTTTTCTCATATTCTGCCAATGGGGGACCATTGGCATTAGGTGCCAAACTCATTTTTTCGTTTTTTCATATTCTGCCAATGGGGGACCATTGGCATTAGGTGCCAAACACATTTTTTCGTTTTTTCATATTCTGCCAATGGGGGACCATTGGCATTAGGTGCCAAACACATTTTTTCGTTTTTTCATATTCTGCCAATGGGGGACCATTGGCATTAGGTGCCAAACACATTTTTTCGTTTTTTCATATTCTGCCAATGGGGGACCATTGGCATTTGGTGCCAAACACATTTTTTTGTTTTTTCATATTCTGCCAATGGGGGACCATTGGCATTAGGTGCCAAACACATTTTTTCGTTTTTTCATATTCTGCCAATGGGGGACCATTGGCATTAGGTGCTAAACACATTTTTTCGTTTTCTCATATTCTGCCAATGGGGGACCATTGGCATTAGGTGCCAAACACATTTTTTCGTTTTTTCATATTCTGCCAATGGGGGACCATTGGCATTAGGTGCCAAACACATTTTTTCGTTTTCTCATATTCTGCCAATGGGGACCATTGGCATTAGGTGCCAAACACATTTTTTCGTTTTTTCATATTCTGCCAATGGGGGACCATTGGCATTAGGTGCCAAACTCATTTTTTCGTTTTTTCATATTCTGCCAATGGGGGACCATTGGCATTAGGTGCCTAACACATTTTTTCGTTTTTTCATATTCTGCCAATGGGGGACCATTGGCATTAGGTGCCAAACACATTTTTTCGTTTTTTCATATTCTGCCAATGGGGGACCATTGGCATTTGGTGCCAAACACATTTTTTTGTTTTTTCATATTCTGCCAATGGGGGACCATTGGCATTAGGTGCCAAACACATTTTTTCGTTTTTTCATATTCTGCCAATGGGGGACCATTGGCATTTGATGCTAAACACATTTTTTCGTTTTCTCATATTCTGCCAATGGGGGACCATTGGCATTAGGTGCCAAACTCATTTTTTCGTTTTTTCATATTCTGCCAATGGGGGACCATTGGCATTTGGTGCTAAACACATTTGTTCGTATTTTCATATTCTGCCAATGGGGGACCATTGGCATTAGGTGCCAAACTCATTTTTTCGTTTTTTCATATTCTGCCAATGGGGGACCATTGGCATTAGGTGCCAAAGACATTTGTTCGTTTTTTCATATTCTGCCAATGGGGGACCATTGGCATTAGGTGCCAAACACATTTTTTCGTTTTTTCATATTCTGCCAACGGGGGACCATTAGCATTAGGTGCTAAACACATTTTTTCGTTTTTTCATATTCTGCCAATGGGGGACCATTGGCATTAGGTGCCAAACTCATTTTTTCGTTTTTTCATATTCTGCCAATGGGGGACCATTGGCATTAGGTGCCAAACACATTTTTTTGTTTTTTCATATTCTGCCAATGGTCCCCCATTGGCATTAGGTGCAAAACACATTTTTTAGTTTTCTCATATTCTGCCAATGGGGGACCATTGGCATTAGGTGCCAAACACATTTTTTCGTTTTTTCATATTCTGCCAAAGGGGGACCATTGGCATTAGGTGCCAAACACATTTTTTCGTTTTTTCATATTCTGCCAACGGGGGACCATTAGCATTAGGTGCTAAACACATTTTTTCGTTTTTTCATATCCTGCCAATGGAGGACCATTGGCATTAGGTGCCAAACTCATTTTTTCGTTTTGCCAATGGGGGACCATTGGCATTAGGTGCAAAACACATTTTTTAGTTTTTTCATATTCTGCCAATGGGGGACCATTGGCATTAGGTGCCAAACACATCTTTTCGTTTTTTCATATTCTGCCAATGGGGGACCATTGGCATTAGGTGCCAAAGACATTTGTTCGTTTTTTCATATTCTGCCAATGGGGGACCATTGGCATTAGGTGCCAAACACATTTTTTCGTTTTTTCATATTCTGCAATTGGCATTAGGTGCGAAACACATTTTTTCGTTTTTTCATATTCTGCCAATGGTGGACCATTGGCATTAGGTGCCAAACACATTTTTTCGTTTTTTCATATTCTGCCAATGGGGGACCATTGGCATTAGGTGCCAAACACATTTTTTCGTTTTTTCATATTCTGCCAATGGGGGACCATTGGCATTAGGTGCCAAACACATTTTTTCGTTTTTTCATATTCTGCCAATGGGGGACCATTGGCATTAGGTGCCAAACACATTTTTTCGTTTTTTCATATTCTGCCAATGGGGGACCATTGGCATTAGGTGCCAAACACATTTTTTCGTTTTTTCATATTCTGCCAATGGGGGACCATTGGCATTAGGTGCCAAACTCATTTTTTCGTTTTTTCATATTCTGCCAATGGGGGACCATTGGCATTAGGTGCCAAAGACATTTGTTCGTTTTTTCATATTCTGCCAATAGGGGACCATTGGCATTAGGTGCCAAACACATTTTTTCGTGTTTTCATATTCTGCCAATGGGGGACCATTGGCATTAGGTGCCAAACTTATTTTTTCGTTTTTTCATATTCTGCCAATGGGGGACCATTGGCATTAGGTGCCAAACTCATTTTTTCGTTTTTTCATATTCTGCCAATGGGGGACCATTGGCATTAGGTGCTAAACATATATTTTTATTTTTTCATATTCTGCCAACGGGGGACCATTGGCATTAGGTGCCAAACACATTTTTTCGTTTTCTCATATTCTGCCAATGGGGGACCATTGGCATTAGGTGCCAAACTCATTTTTTCGTTTTTTCATATTCTGCCAATGGGGGACCATTGGCATTAGGTGCCAAACACATTTTTTCGTTTTTTCATATTCTGCCAATGGGGGACCATTGGCATTAGGTGCCAAACACATTTTTTCGTTTTTTCATATTCTGCCAATGGGGGACCATTGGCATTAGGTGCCAAACACATTTTTTCGTTTTTTCATATTCTGCCAATGGGGGACCATTGGCATTTGGTGCCAAACACATTTTTTCGTTTTTTCATATTCTGCCAATGGGGGACCATTGGCATTAGGTGCCAAACACATTTTTTCGTTTTTTCATATTCTGCCAATGGGGGACCATTGGCATTAGGTGCTAAACACATTTTTTCGTTTTCTCATATTCTGCCAATGGGGGACCATTGGCATTAGGTGCCAAACACATTTTTTCGTTTTTTCATATTCTGCCAATGGGGGACCATTGGCATTAGGTGCCAAACACATTTTTTCGTTTTCTCATATTCTGCCAATGGGGACCATTGGCATTAGGTGCCAAACACATTTTTTCGTTTTTTCATATTCTGCCAATGGGGGACCATTGGCATTAGGTGCCAAACTCATTTTTTCGTTTTTTCATATTCTGCCAATGGGGGACCATTGGCATTAGGTGCCTAACACATTTTTTCGTTTTTTCATATTCTGCCAATGGGGGACCATTGGCATTAGGTGCCAAACACATTTTTTCGTTTTTTCATATTCTGCCAATGGGGGACCATTGGCATTTGGTGCTAAACACATTTTTTCGTTTTCTCATATTCTGCCAATGGGGGACCATTGGCATTAGGTGCCAAACACATTTTTTCGTTTTTTCATATTCTGCCAATGGGGGACCATTGGCATTAGGTGCTAAACACATTTTTTCGTTTTCTCATATTCTGCCAATGGGGGACCATTGGCATTAGGTGCCAAACTCATTTTTTCGTTTTTTCATATTCTGCCAATGGGGGACCATTGGCATTAGGTGCCAAACACATTTTTTCGTTTTCTCATATTCTGCCAATGGGGGACCATTGGCATTAGGTGCCAAACATATTTTTTCGTTTTTTCATATTCTGCCAATGGGGGACCATTGGCATTAGGTGCCAAACACATTTTTTCGTTTTTTCATATTCTGCCAATGGGGGAAGATTGGCATTAGGTGAGAAACTCATTTTTTCGTTTTTTCATATTCTGCCAATGGAGGACCATTGGCATTTGGTGCTAAACACATTTGTTCGTATTTTCATATTCTGCCAATGGGGGACCATTGGCATTAGGTGCCAAACTCATTTTTTCGTTTTTTCATATTCTGCCAATGGGGGACCATTGGCATTAGGTGCCTAACACATTTTTTCGTTTTTTCATATTCTGCCAATGGGGGACCATTGGCATTAGGTGCCAAACACATTTTTTCGTTTTTTCATATTCTGCCAATGGGGGACCATTGGCATTTGATGCTAAACACATTTTTTCGTTTTCTCATATTCTGCCAATGGGGGACCATTGGCATTAGGTGCCAAACTCATTTTTTCGTTTTTTCATATTCTGCCAATGGGGGACCATTGGCATTTGGTGCTAAACACATTTGTTCGTATTTTCATATTCTGCCAATGGGGGACCATTGGCATTAGGTGCCAAACTCATTTTTTCGTTTTTTCATATTCTGCCAATGGGGGACCATTGGCATTAGGTGCCTAACACATTTTTTCGTTTTTTCATATTCTGCCAATGGGGGACCATTGGCATTAGGTGCCAAACACATTTTTTCGTTTTTTCATATTCTGCCAATGGGGGACCATTGGCATTAGGTGCCAAACTCATTTTTTCGTTTTTTCATATTCTGCCAATGGGGGACCATTGGCATTTGGTGCTAAACACATTTGTTCGTATTTTCATATTCTGCCAATGGGGGACCATTGGCATTAGGTGCCAAACTCATTTTTTCGTTTTTTCATATTCTGCCAATGGGGGACCATTGGCATTAGGTGCCTAACACATTTTTTCGTTTTTTCATATTCTGCCAATGGGGGACCATTGGCATTAGGTGCCAAACACATTTTTTCGTTTTTTCATATTCTGCCAATGGGGGACCATTGGCATTAGGTGCCAAACACATTTTTTCGTTTTTTCATATTCTGCCAATGGGGGACCATTGGCATTAGGTGCCAAACACATTTTTTCATATTCTGCCAATGGGGGACCATTGGCATTAGGTGCCAAACACATTTTTTCGTTTTTTCATATTCTGCCAATGGGGGCCCATTGGCATTAGGTGCCAAACACATTTTTTCGTTTTTTCATATTCTGCCAATGGGGGACCATTGGCATTAGGTGCCAAACACATTTTTTCGTTTTTTCATATTCTGCCAATGGGGGACCATTGGCATTAGGTGAAAAAGACATTTGTTCGTTTTTTCATATTCTGCCAATGGGGGACCATTGGCATTAGGTAAAAAACACATTTTTTCGTTTTCTCATATTCTGCCAATGGGGGACCATTGGCATTAGGTGCCAAACACATTTTTTCGTTTTCTCATATTCTGCCAATGGGGGACCATTGGCATTAGGTGCCAAACACATTTTTTCGTTTTTTCATATTCTGCCAATGGGGGACCATTGGCATTAGGTGAAAAAGACATTTGTTCGTTTTTTCATATTCTGCCAATGGGGGACCATTGGCATTAGGTACCAAACACATTTTTTCGTTTTCTCATATTCTGCCAATGGGGGACCATTGGCATTAGGTACCAAACACATTTTTTCGTTTTCTCATATTCTGCCAATGGGGGACCATTGGCATTAGGTGCCAAACACATTTTTTCGTTTTTTCACATTCTGCCAATGGGGGACCATTGGCATTAGGTGCCAAACACATGTTTTCGTTTTTTCATATTCTGCCAATGGGGGACCATTGGCATTAGGTGCCAAACACATTTTTTGTTTTTTTCATATTCTGCCAATGGGGGACCATTGGCATTAGGTGCCAAACACATTTTTTCGTTTTTTCATATTCTGCCAATGGGGGACCCTTGGCATTAGGTGCCAAACACATTTTTTCGTTTTTTCATATTCTGCCAATGGGGGATCCTTGGCATTAGGTGCCAAACACATTTTTTTTGTTTTTTTCATATTCTGCCAATGGGGGACCATTGGCATTAGGTACCAAACACATTTTTTCGTTTTTTCATATTCTGCCAATGGTGGACCATTGGCATTAGGTGCCAAACACATTTTTTCGTTTTTTCATATTCTGCCAATGGGGGACCATTGGCATTAGGTGCCAAACACATTTTTTCATATTCTGCCAATGGGGGACCATTGGCATTAGGTGCCAAACACATTTTTTCATATTCTGCCAATGGGGGACCATTGGCATTGGGTGCCAAACACATCTTTTCATTTTTTCATATTCTGCCAATGGGGGACCATTGGCATTAGGTGCCAAAGACATTTGTTCGTTTTTTCATATTCTGCCAATGGGGGACCATTGGCATTTGGTGCTAAACACATTTTTTCGTTTTCTCATATTCTGCCAATGGGGGACCATTGGCATTAGGTGCCAAACACATTTTTTCGTTTTTTCATATTCTGCCAATGGGGGACCATTGGCATTAGGTGCTAAACACATTTTTTCGTTTTCTCATATTCTGCCAATGGGGGACCATTGGCATTAGGTGCCAAACTCATTTTTTCGTTTTTTCATATTCTGCCAATGGGGGACCATTGGCATTAGGTGCCAAACACATTTTTTCGTTTTCTCATATTCTGCCAATGGGGGACCATTGGCATTAGGTGCCAAACATATTTTTTCGTTTTTTCATATTCTGCCAATGGGGGACCATTGGCATTAGGTGCCAAACACATTTTTTCGTTTTTTCATATTCTGCCAATGGGGGAAGATTGGCATTAGGTGAGAAACTCATTTTTTCGTTTTTTCATATTCTGCCAATGGAGGACCATTGGCATTTGGTGCTAAACACATTTGTTCGTATTTTCATATTCTGCCAATGGGGGACCATTGGCATTAGGTGCCAAACTCATTTTTTCGTTTTTTCATATTCTGCCAATGGGGGACCATTGGCATTAGGTGCCTAACACATTTTTTCGTTTTTTCATATTCTGCCAATGGGGGACCATTGGCATTAGGTGCCAAACACATTTTTTCGTTTTTTCATATTCTGCCAATGGGGGACCATTGGCATTTGATGCTAAACACATTTTTTCGTTTTCTCATATTCTGCCAATGGGGGACCATTGGCATTAGGTGCCAAACTCATTTTTTCGTTTTTTCATATTCTGCCAATGGGGGACCATTGGCATTTGGTGCTAAACACATTTTTTCGTTTTTTCATATTCTGCCAATGGGGGACCATTGGCATTTGGTGCCAAACACATTTTTTCGTTTTTTCATATTCTGCCAATGGGGGAAGATTGGCATTAGGTGAGAAACTCATTTTTTCGTTTTTTCATATTCTGCCAATGGAGGACCATTGGCATTTGGTGCTAAACACATTTGTTCGTATTTTCATATTCTGCCAATGGGGGACCATTGGCATTAGGTGCCAAACTCATTTTTTCGTTTTTTCATATTCTGCCAATGGGGGACCATTGGCATTAGGTGCCTAACACATTTTTTCGTTTTTTCATATTCTGCCAATGGGGGACCATTGGCATTAGGTGCCAAACACATTTTTTCGTTTTTTCATATTCTGCCAATGGGGGACCATTGGCATTAGGTGCCAAACTCATTTTTTCGTTTTTTCATATTCTGCCAATGGGGGACCATTGGCATTTGGTGCTAAACACATTTGTTCGTATTTTCATATTCTGCCAATGGGGGACCATTGGCATTAGGTGCCAAACTCATTTTTTCGTTTTTTCATATTCTGCCAATGGGGGACCATTGGCATTAGGTGCCTAACACATTTTTTCGTTTTTTCATATTCTGCCAATGGGGGACCATTGGCATTAGGTGCCAAACACATTTTTTCGTTTTTTCATATTCTGCCAATGGGGGACCATTGGCATTAGGTGCCAAACACATTTTTTCGTTTTTTCATATTCTGCCAATGGGGGACCATTGGCATTAGGTGCCAAACACATTTTTTCATATTCTGCCAATGGGGGACCATTGGCATTAGGTGCCAAACACATTTTTTCGTTTTTTCATATTCTGCCAATGGGGGCCCATTGGCATTAGGTGCCAAACACATTTTTTCGTTTTTTCATATTCTGCCAATGGGGGACCATTGGCATTAGGTGCCAAACACATTTTTTCGTTTTTTCATATTCTGCCAATGGGGGACCATTGGCATTAGGTGAAAAAGACATTTGTTCGTTTTTTCATATTCTGCCAATGGGGGACCATTGGCATTAGGTACCAAACACATTTTTTCGTTTTCTCATATTCTGCCAATGGGGGACTATTGGCATTAGGTGCCAAACACATTTTTTCGTTTTTTCACATTCTGCCAATGGGGGACCATTGGCATTAGGTGCCAAACACATGTTTTCGTTTTTTCATATTCTGCCAATGGGGGACCATTGGCATTAGGTGCCAAACACATTTTTTGTTTTTTTCATATTCTGCCAATGGGGGACCATTGGCATTAGGTGCCAAACACATTTTTTCGTTTTTTCATATTCTGCCAATGGGGGACCCTTGGCATTAGGTGCCAAACACATTTTTTCGTTTTTTCATATTCTGCCAATGGGGGATCCTTGGCATTAGGTGCCAAACACATTTTTTTTGTTTTTTTCATATTCTGCCAATGGGGGACCATTGGCATTAGGTACCAAACACATTTTTTCGTTTTTTCATATTCTGCCAATGGTGGACCATTGGCATTAGGTGCCAAACACATTTTTTCGTTTTTTCATATTCTGCCAATGGGGGACCATTGGCATTAGGTGCCAAACACATTTTTTCGTTTTTCATATTCTGCCAATGGGCGACCACTGGCATTAGGTGGTAAACACATTTTTTCGTTTTTTCATATTCTGCCAATGGGGGACCATTGGCATTAGGTGCCAAACACATTTTTTCGTTTTTTCATATTCTGCCAATGGGGGACCCTTGGCATTAGGTGCCAAACACATTTTTTCGTTTTTTCATATTCTGCCAATGGGGGACCCTTGGCATTAGGTGCCAAACACATTTTTTTTGTTTTTTTCACATTCTGCCAATGGGGGACCATTGGCATTAGGTGCCAAACACATTTTTTCGTTTTTTCATATTTTGCCAATGGGGGACCATTGGCATTAGGTGCCAAACACTTTTTTTTTTTCATATTCTGCCAATGGGGGACCATTGGCATTAGGTGCCAAACACATTTTTTCGTTTTTTCATATTCTGCCAATGGGGGACCCTTGGCATTAGTTGCCAAACACATTTTTTCGTTTTTTCATATTCTGCCAATGGGCGACCACTGGCATTAGGTGCCAAACACATTTTTTCGTTTTTTCATATTCTGCCAATGGGGGACCATTGGCATTAGGTGCCAAACACATTTTTTGTTTTTTTCATATTCTGCCAATGGGGGACCATTGGCATTAGGTGCCAAACACATTTTTTCGTTTTTTCATATTCTGCCAATGGGGGACCCTTGGCATTAGGTGCCAAACACATTTTTTCGTTTTTTCATATTCTGCCAATGGGGGACCCTTGGCATTAGGTGCCAAACACATTTTTTTGTTTTTTTCACATTCTGCCAATGGGGGACCATTGGCATTAGGTACCAAACACATTTTTTCGTTTTTTCATATTCTGCCAATGGGGGACCATTGGCATTAGGTGCCAAACACATTTTTTCGTTTTTTCATATTCTGCCAAAGGGGGACCATTGGCATTAGGTGCCAAACACATTTTTTTTGTTTTTTTCATATTCTGCCAATGGGGGACCATTGGCATTAGGTGCCAAACACATTTTTTCGTTTTTCATATTCTGCCAATGGTGGACCATTGGCATTAGGTGCCAAACACATTTTTTCGTTTTTTCATATTCTGCCAATGGGGGACCATTGGCATTAGGTGCCAAACACATTTTTTCATATTCTGCCAATGGGGGACCATTGGCATCAGGTGCCAAACACATTTTTTCGTTTTTTCATATTCTGCCAATGGGGGACCATTGGCATTAGGTGCCAAACACATTTTTTCGTTTTTTCATATTCTGCCAATGGGGGACCATTGGCATTAGGTGCCAAACACATTTTTTCATATTCTGCCAATGGGGGACCATTGGCATTAGGTGCCAAACACATTTTTTCGTTTTTCATATTCTGCCAATGGTGGACCATTGGCATTAGGTGCCAAACACATTTTTTCGTTTTTTCATATTCTGCCAATGGGGGACCATTGGCATTAGGTGCCAAACACATTTTTTCATATCCTGCCAATGGGGGACCATTGGCATTAGGTGCCAAACACATTTTTTCATATTCTGCCAATGGGGGACCATTGGCATTGGGTGCCAAACACATCTTTTCATTTTTTCATATTCTGCCAATGGGGGACCATTGGCATTAGGTGCCAAAGACATTTGTTCGTTTTTTCATATTCTGCCAATGGGGGACCATTGGCATTAGGTGCCAAACACATTTTTTCGTTTTCTCATATTCTGCCAATGGGGGACCATTGGCATTAGGTGCCAAACACATTTTTTCGTTTTTTCATATTCTGCCAATGGGGGACCATTGGCATTGGGTGCCAAACACATCTTTTCATTTTTTCATATTCTGCCAATGGGGGACCATTGGCATTAGGTGCCAAAGACATTTGTTCGTTTTTTCATATTCTGCCAATGGGGGACCATTGGCATCAGGTGCCAAACTCATTTTTTCGTTTTTTCATATTCTGCCAATGGGGGACCATTGGCATTAGGTGCCAAACACATTTTTTCGTTTTTCATATACTGCCAATGGGGGACCATTAGCATTGGGTGCCAAACACATTTGTTCGTTTTTTCATATTCTGCCAATGGGGGACCATTGGCTTTAGGTGCCAAACTCATTTTTTCGTTTTTTCATATTCTGCCAATGGGGGACCATTGGCATTAGGTGCCAAACACATTTTTTCGTTTTTTCATATTCTGCCAATGGGGGACCATTGGCATTGGGTGCCAAACACATCTTTTCATTTTTTCATATTCTGCCAATGGGGGACCATTGGCATTAGGTGCCAAAGACATTTGTTCGTTTTTTCATATTCTGCCAATGGGGGACCATTGGCATCAGGTGCCAAACTCATTTTTTCGTTTTTTCATATTCTGCCAATGGGGGACCATTGGCATTAGGTGCCAAACACATTTTTTCGTTTTTTCATATTCTGCCAATGGGGGACCATTGGCATTAGGTGCCAAACACATTTTTTCGTTTTTTCATATTCTGCCAATGGGGGACCATTGGCTTTAGGTGCCAAACTCATTTTTTCGTTTTTTCATATTCTGCCAATGGGGGACCATTGGCATTAGGTGCCAAACACATTTTTTCGTTTTTCATATACTGCCAATGGGGGACCATTAGCATTGGGTGCCAAACACATTTGTTCGTTTTTTCATATTCTGCCAATGGGGGACCATTGGCATTAGGTGCCAAACACATTTTTTTTGTTTTTTTCATATTCTGCCAATGGGGGACCATTGGCATTAGGTGCCAAACACTTTTTTTCGTTTTTCATATTCTGCCAATGGGGGACCATTGGCATTAGGTGCCAAACACATTTTTTCGTTTTTCATATTCTGCCAATGGGGGACCATTGGCATTAGGTGCCAAACACATTTTTTTTGTTTTTTTCATATTCTGCCAATGGGGGACCATTGGCATTGGGTGCCAAACACATTTTTTAGTTTTTTCATATTCTGCCAATGGGGGACCATTGGCATTAGGTGCCAAACACATTTTTTCGTTTTTTCATATTCTGCCAATGGGGGACCATTGGCATTAGGTGCCAAACACATTTTTTTGTTTTTTTCATATTCTGCCAATGGGGGACCATTGGCATTAGGTACCAAACACATTTTTCAGTTTTTTCATATTCTGCCAATGGGGGACCATTGGCATTAGGTGCCAAACACATTTTTTTTGTTTTTTTCACATTCTGCCAATGGGGGACCATTGGCATTAGGTGCCAAACACATTTTTTCGTTTTTTCATATTCTGCCAATGGGGGACCATTGGCATCAGGTGCCAAACACATTTTTTCGTTTTTTCATATTCTGCCAATGGGGGACCATTGGCATTAGGTGCCAAACACATTTTTTTGTTTTTTTCATATTCTGCCAATGGGGGACCATTGGCATTAGGTACCAAACACATTTTTTAGTTTTTTCATATTCTGCCAATATGGGACCATTGGCATTAGGTGCCAAACACATTTTTTTTGTTTTTTTCACATTCTGCCAATGGGGGACCATTGGCATTAGGTACCAAACACATTTTTTCGTTTTTTCATATTCTGCCAATGGGGGACCCTTGGCATTAGGTGCCAAACACATTTTTTTTGTTTTTTTCACATTCTGCCAATGGGGGACCATTGGCATTAGGTACCAAACACATTTTTTCGTTTTTTCATATTCTGCCAATGGGGGACCATTGGCATTAGGTGCCAAACACATTTTTTTGTTTTTTCATATTCTAGGAATGGGCGACCACTGGCATTAGGTGCCAAACACATTTTTTCGTTTTTTCATATTCTGCCAATGGGGGACCATTGGCATTAGGTACCAAACACATTTTTTCGTTTTTTCATATTCTGCCAATGGGGGACCATTGGCATCAGGTGCCAAACATATTTGTTCGTTTTTTCATATTCTGCCAATGGGGGACCATTGGCATTAGGTGCCTAATACATTTTTTTGGTTTTTCATATTCTGCCAATGGGGGACCATTGGCACTAAGTGCCAAACACATTTTTTCGTTTTTTCATATTCTGCCAATGGGGGACCATTGGCATTAGGTGCCAAACACATTTTTTCGTTTTTTCATATTCTGCCAATGGGGGACCATTGGCATTAGGTGCCAAACACATTTTTTCGTTTTTTCATATTCTGCCAATGGTCCCCCATTGGCATTAGGTGCCAAACACATTTTTTTATTTTTTCATATTCTGCCAATGGGGGACCATTGGCATTAGGTGCCAAACATATTTTTTCGTTTTTTCATATTCTGCCAATGGAGGACCATTGGCATTAGGTGCCAAACACATTTTTTCGTTTTTTCATATTCTGCCAATGGGGGACCATTGGCATTAGGTGCCAAACTCATTTTTTCGTTTTTTCATATTCTGCCAATGGGGGACCATTGGCATTAGGTGCCAAACACATTTTTCCGTTTTTTCATATTCTGCCAATGGCGGACCATTGGCATTAGGTGCCAAACACATTTTTTTTTTGTTTTTTTCATATTCTGCCAATGGGGGACCATTGGCATTAGGTACCAAACACATTTTTTCGTTTTTTCATATTCTGCCAATGGGGGGCCATTGGCATTAGGTGCCAAAAACATTTTTTCGTTTTTTCATATTCTGCCAATGGAAGACCATTGGCATTAGGTGCCAAACACATTTTTTTCGTTTTCTCATATTTTGCCAATGGGGGACCATTGGCATTAGGTGCCAAAGACATTTTTTCGTTTTTTCATATTCTGCCAATGGGCGACCATTGGCATTAGGTGCCGAACACATTCTTTCGTTTTTTCATATGCTGCCAATGGGGGACCATTGGCATTAGGTGCCAAACACATTTTTTTTGCTTTTTTCATATTCTTCCAATGGGGGACCATTGGGATTAGGTACCAAACACATTTTTTCGTTTTTTCATATTCTGCCAATGGGGGACCATTGGCATTAGGTGCCAAACACATTTTTTCGTTTTTTCATATTCTGCCAATGGGGGACCATTGGCATTAGGTGCCAAGCACATTTTTTCGTTTTTTCATATTCTGCCAATGGAGGACCATTGGCATTAGGTGCCAAACACATTTTTTCGTTTTATCATATTCTGCCAATGGGGGACCAATGGCATTAGGTGACAAACACATTTTTTTTTGTTTTTTCATATTCTGCCAATGGGGGACCATTGGCATTAGGTGCCAAACACATTTTTTCGTTTTTTCATATTCTGCCAATGGGGGACCATTAGCATTGGGTGCCAAACACATTTTTCGTTTTTTCATATTCTGCCAATGGGGGACCAATGGCATTAGGTGACAAACACATTTTTTCGTTTTTTCATATTCTGCCAATGGGGGACCATTATCATTAGGTGCCAAACACATTTTTTCGTTTTTTCATATTCTGCCAATGGGAGACCATTGGCATTAGGTGCCAAACACATTTTTTCGTTTTTTCATATTCTGCCAATGGGGACCATTGGCAATACTTGCCAAACACATTCTGTCATATACTACCAATGGGAGACCATTGGCAAGAAGTGCCAAACACATTCTTTCATATACTGCCAATGGGGGACCATTGGCAATAGATGCCAAACACATTCTGTTATATACTGCCGATGGGGTCCATTGGCAATAGGTGCCAAACACATTCTGTGATATACTGCCAATTGGGGACTATTGGCACTAGGTGCCAGACACATTCTGTCATATACTGCCAATGTGGGGCCATTATGTATGGAATATAACATCGTTCAAATGCCCGCCGCGGCTTCTCTAGGTGGCGCGCATCCGAAATGTCTAACTTTCCATGACTCTGGCGCATAAATCAGGCTGAATTTGACCGATGGCAAGGATTGTGTTGGCTTTGAGGGCCGTTGTGGTTTGTGGCTTATTCACAAAGACCTGTGACTTCAGAAAACCCCAGAAGAAAATGTCTAACGGGGTCAAATCGCACGATCTCGGTGGCCAGTTCACACCACCTCCACGTGAGATGACCATGCCCTGGAATCGCTCGTGGAGAATTTCCAATATGGCGTAAGCTGTGTGGCATGCTGCGCCGCCCTGTTGAAACCACATGTCGTTGATGTTCATATCATCCAAATCAAGCCAAATGAAGTGGGTAATCATCGACCTATAACGCTCACAGTTGACGGTGATGGCCTGGCCAACGTCGTTCTCAAAGAAATATGAACCGATGACGGCGCCAGCCCAAAATCCACACAAAACAGTGACTTTTTCGGGATGCATTGGACGCTCTTGGATCTCATGCGGATTGGTATCGTCCCAAATTCTACAATTTTGTTTTTTTGACGTACCCATTCATCCAGAAATGGGCCTCATCGCTGAAGATGATTTTTCGATGAAAATTAGGGTCAGTTTCCAACTGCTCCAGAGCCCATTCAACGAACACACGTCGTTGTCTTTGGTCGTTTACCTTCAGCTCCTGGTTCAGTTGAATTTTGTACGGGTGCAGGCCCAAGTCACGACGCAAAATTCGCTAAATTGTGGTCTGCGAAAGGCCGAGTTCTTGTGAGCGACGCGAAATCGACTGCCTCGGATTCTCGTGCACACTCTCACGTGCAGCGGCGATGTTTTCGGCAGATCTTGCGTTTCGTCAACGTACGGGTGTTGGTTGATCGTTTACTGAACCAGTGGACTCAAATTACTTCACCACACTGCGAATAGTCCTCTCGGAAGGACGATTATGGCGACCGTAAAATTGGCGAAGCGCTCGGAACGTTGCCCGAAACCAACTTTTCTCAGGGCAACGACTTGGACATTATTTTAAAAATCGAGTCTCGCTGTAAGTGGTTTTCATTTGAGAGTGCGTACCGTAGTGCCATCTTAGTTGTTTGTTTTCAAACTGGGATAGGGAACTTATCAGAAAGAAAATACAGATATATACATTTTTGAAAGCATTTTCTTTATTCATTTATGACATTCATCATCACCAAATCGATTGACATTATCACAGGTTTACGCCACAACTTTCTACTTCTTCAGTAAGGTAGTGTAGATACTTGGAGCAGCATAGACAGCTGGTGCAGCATATACACTTCTGTATACTGGGGACTGCAAAGCATTGTAGACAGTCGGTGCAGCATATGTCCTCAAAACAGGAGCAGAATATGACGAATAGGCTAAAGGAGTCTGATATACCGATGCCACAGGAGCTACGGCAGAGTAAGTTACTGCACCTCCTAATCCAACGACACTAGCTTGGGCGGCAGCAAAGCAAAGAACAAAGCACAGTAGGAACTGAAATTTTGAAAATATCTTTTAAGCTAGGCTTAAAGTCACGAAATTGTTAAACCTTACTTTCATGTTGAATTTGATTAATTGTTAGACGGACGAGTTGTCACTGACTGATTTGATTCATTGACTGACCGGCTATTTATATACTTGATGGTGTCCCAAAAGTACACCCCTAAATTAACGTGCAATATTTAATCGATAAATGAATTGCAATTATAACCTGTTTAAAGCACAACAATAGCTGAACTTGAACGGTGCTGATTTATTAATCTGTTAATGTTGCTTATTTGTGCAAATTGACATAAATAGCACGTAAGAGTTTTTTCTTAGTAAATTCCAGTTTTGAAACACTTGATCGCTTCCTGTAATTTTGACAATTAATCAACTGAATGAGCTAATTTGGACGCCAGATTTAATTGAAAGCGAATACTGATGAACATACCCTTAGGATGCCCTTGTTACACATTTTTGGGTCGGTAATAGACATGACGCTACTGTCCAAGGTGATGGTACTTAGTTTCCAGTTGTTATCTAGAAGAGAGGTACACTTAGACCAAAAGTAGGTATCTTCTGATAAAATCCCTAAAAGGTCGTCATGACTCGAAACCAAATAGAGTGTGCAGTTGTGCTGCCTAAAGATTTCTTGCAGAGGCACATGGCATTTTTGCACTGCCCTTGTCTTTAATGTACTGAATACAAACCTTAATCATCCCAGTTATACTGTATCCTTGGTCGCTTCCAGCGAAAAATTCTCTGTAAGACATTTGCTCCCTTTTGCATTGACGAAATTTAGAGGAGGAGATTTATCGATGAACTATAAGAACTGTACAGCGACAATGACCTAGTAAAAAAACTGAGCATTGGTTGTTTGAGATATCTATTACGTGTAGAGCGATGGATACCAACACTCCTGTTGAAGAGTCTTCGAATCTTACCCAGAGAGTAGTTTCCATGAGGCATGTTCTACGGACGATCTTTAGTCAGTCTTATCTCCATTCATGGACATTGCGTATCGCGAACAATGTCTAATCAAACAAAAAGTGACGTGAAAATTGGCACAAAACATTTCGATAAGAAAGCATTTCTATTGATTAGCTCACGCCAGGCAAATTAGTAAATATTTACAATTCTTATCTGTGCACACGGCTTTTGGTTGAATCACATTTTTTGAGCCGCAAACTTCGATGTGTGAAAGTGCACACCGTACTTTCTTATCAAAAAAAAATCACCATCTGTATAAATATGAAATTCATTTAGAACTTAAAGTCATTCGAAAGCAACATTTGATTGTACACTCACTGAGACTTTTCAAAAAAAAAAAATAGAAAACAATTTAAACATGGTTTGCCAAGGATGCCAGAAAGGTAAATCATCTATAACAGCTGTTAACACTTGAAATTTTAATAATATTCCTAATTTTCAAAGATTGCAAATGCAACTCAACAAAATGTGGTGACAACTGCCCTTGTGATCAAAACTGCAAGTGCACATGTAAGAACGGAACAAAGGACGATTGCTGCAGAAGGCCTTAAGTGCAATTTGTGAAGTGAAATTTGATGTAATCTGAATCTTGTGAATAATAAAATAGGACACTAAGAGATAAACACTTTAAAAGTCTTTAATTGTAAACTGTTTACGCTTCTGGTTATAATTTAAAACATTTCTAAGTTACACTTTAACACTACTGACTTGTTCTTTATCCTTGCTAAAGCTGTACAGGCTGTACATGGTGCCAATTCTTGCTTTACAATCCACTATTGTGCTTCATCCTTGCTACGTTAGCATGAGCTGAATGTTTTTCCTGATGAGAATGCACTGGCGGTAAACCTTTTGATGGCGGATTATGATGAGCTGGTTTGTGCCCATGATCTACAGTGTGTGATACAATGACAGGCACCGGCACTGGTATATACACTGGTAAAATATGTGACATAACCAATGGAATGAAGATCACTGCCATCATCAAAGAAATTACCAAGACCTTAAATTAAACAAAGGAATGAATAAAAAATTCCATTTACAAAGAAAAAATTCTTTCACAAACCTTATCCATTTCTAACTGTTTAAACTTGTACGTATAGAGTAAAAGTCTCTTGAGAAGATATCCAATGGCGTGCCGATTTTCAAATGATTTCATTTAATCAGCTGGACCGGTCTTTTATATACAATCACTGATTGCAATTGCATTCAACAAGTTAAAACGCTCTTCGATTTCGTTAAATGAGTTCAATCTGGAAGTTTACATTTGAAAGCAGTTTTACATACAAATGAACGCCATTTACCAGTTTAATCAGGTTCTCTTCAAACAAACGATCCCCTGAAGTCTTTAACCGAAAAATTGCTCAAAGGACCGAAAAATTCCAGAGTATATTGTATTTTAAATTTTTTAGTGAAATGAATTTAAGCGGATAAATCGATTATTCGAGATTGATGATTAAGATCATAGTATATGAGAGGAGGCAGCGGAAGTGTATATTTGAGTTCAGGACCGGTGTAAGTGAGACTGTCCCGCAGGGCCTTGTAGTTAAAGGGCGCTACAGTTACTAATTACATAGCTACATCTACATATCAGCTACGATAATAAAGTCTTCCACATATCAGTCAATATACTCTCGATGTGTTAAACCTTACGCCTTATTCAGCGTAATAGCTTCTAGAGAAACAATACTAGCTTCTCGAAAATAAAATGGAGGGTATCTACAGTTTTACTACCGACTCTGAACAGTGGATTGAAAAGCTTTTTCCTGACAAATTTTCATTGCTTACCGAAGAAAAAAAACGTTTTGTTGTTTTTTTGACACGAACCTATGTATGTCAGCTGTCAAATGCACTAACTACTTAGCCAATGCGACCACCTTGTCTCAAATCTCTTCTAGAATTTAGGGCCTCGGTCAACAACGGTCTCGGTAACCCGGTGTACAATCCAACACAGACCGGTAAATAGATGGACATGCCTAAGGCCCATACTTTACGCCGATTCGGACTTTTTTTGTGCTCTTTTTAGAAACCAAAGCTTCAACATTGAGAGCCATTTAGGAGAAGTCCCCACTATACCATCATCAACAACAATCGTGGTGAAAAAAATGTCATCATCACTTCCATGCTGTACCTTATATCCGAAAGCTATCATATCTAACAATGAGCGAATGATAAGCCCACAATGAATCCGACTGTACATGTGGAGCTGAACATTTGGACCTGAACAAGCACATTTTAGTTAGTTTCAGCTCTAGTGTAGAAAATCAGACAAGGCATCTCTTTTGACCTGGTTGGCAAAGATGTGTCTCAAGTCTAGCAAGAATTCCTTATAAGGATGGATTCCCTTGACAGTGTCGTCAACAGTCAGAGAAGCAGAAACCTCATACAAGCTACTTTGACATATTCGGAGTTCAAGTCAATGAGGATTCTCACTTATAAGTCAGGGGGTTCGGAAAGTGATGATGGTGGATGAACTCTTTATGGGCTAATGGCAGCTCTTATATCCAAAAAGTGGGATTATGACTTTGGAATACCCGACCTCTTATTCTAGCACTTGATGGTTGTGCCGTTTAGTTAACTGTTTGGTTGTGAACAGTTCAAGCTAGAAGGAGATCATAACGTCTGAGGATACAAGACGCTTAAAATAAAAATACAAATCCGACACAAGACACAAGAAAGTAAAAGAAAAGCTCAAAATTTATTCATTTCATCAACAGAAAATTCCTATTTTTCATCGTTTACTTCTTCAACAGACTGGTGTAGACACTTGGAGCAGCATAAACCGATGGAGCTGTATAAACTGATGGAGCAGCATATACAGATGGAGCAGCATACACAGATGGAGCAGCATAAGCAGTCCTAGCGCCTAGTGTTGAATATGCAGTTGGATATCCAGCATATGCTGAGTAAGCTACTGGAGCACTGTATACAGAGGCAACTGGTGCAACACCAGCTGAGTAAGCATATGGAGATGCATATGTTAGAGCCGTTGGCAGAAGTCCCGCTTGGGCAGCAGCGAAGCAAAGAACAAGGCACAAAAGGAACTGAAATTTAAGAAAATCAATCTATGGGAGGTCTATCTCAATTGCTTAGAACTTAGAACTTACTTTCATGTTGATGATTGTTTGTTGTGGATTCTTAGACACCTGAGTTGTCACTGATTTACTGTTCTAAGACTTAACTTGGTTTTATACTGCCTGAATCTAGATAAGCCACAAGCTATGGGCTAATGCTAGGTTGGACCAAAAACAAAACCGGATCTAAATAAAGAACCAAAGCACTTATCGGGGAACATTCCTAAAGTCGTAATTGTCGCACTCGCAATTGGTTATTCTTGGTGCGTAAGAGGGAGGAGATTAGCGACAATCCAATTTATCAGTCTTCGCTGAGCAACAAAAAAATGTATCGAAAAAAATACCGTCAAGTGCGATCAAGTCATGTCAATCGATAACACACATAAAAAGAGACACCGAACTCTGTCGGTCTTTCCAACTGTGACAGTGCCAGTGCCAATGTCGAGGGTATTCGGATTCAGTTCTTTGAACTTCCGTGACTGCGAAGCGATAGGCGCTGATTAGTCACACAAAAGCAATTGTATCGAAAGGATAACTGGTTTCTATCTGATGGTGTCTATCTAAGAAGCAAAAAATAAAAAATTTATCGGAATGCCATCAGTAAACATTTCGCTAGAATGAGGCGGCAGTTTTTATTTTTTTCGTTTGTTTATGTTATATCTACTGACACTGGTAATTTCATTTATTATCGGGATAACTGAATTCAATTAACTTCCTAAACAGTATTTTTTTTTTCTGAAATAAGCTTAGCAGGATCCGGGTTTTTTGTAACCGTCTATGGTTTGGTTGATTGTCTGAGCATGTTTTGAGTTAGAATTTTGGACAAAATCATTATTTTTCATGAATTTTTCGAAGGTGAGGTATGTTTTGATGGGTAAGCCCGGCTTAATAAAGTTTGAACATAAAAATATGACTAATGAGGATTTTTTGAGGCTTAGCAGTTTACAGTTAATATTTCAAATTTATCAAATTTCAATGATGAGCAACAGAAGACAATATATCGCTTCTAAAGGAAAGACTGTACGAAAGAAGAAACTATGATTAAATAGCTGTATACATGGATGGTTCCGAAACCTAGAACTCTTCTCATAGTCTTTGCCATTGCTAGGAAAGTCGAATCCGAATCACATTCAGATAGTCGAGCAGAAGTTAAAGTGATAACAAGTCTAATATCCAGATTACACCCGGTCAGAGTCACAACGTCGGGAACGAGGAAGCCAACAAATTGGAGCGAGAAGGAGCACAGATGATAAAGAAAACCACTGCAAGGACAGACTTGAACGACAATGTATGAGGTTTCCCTGGGTTGTTCTGAGAGAAAAATCCTTCGGGTGATATACGGTCCCGTCTGCATAAATGGAGAGTGAAGGAGAAGATACAATGACAAACTGTATGAGCTGTTCGGATACGACTAAGATGACTGGGGAGGTAGGGCGGGCGCTCTATAAAGATTCTTCGAATCCACTCTGCAGGTACGACGCAGTTGAGGACAATGATGGTGCTACTAATTACAGGACAGTTAAGCCTCAACAAACAGGGGAAGAATGATGGTGCTACAAATTACAGGACAGTTTAGCCTCAACAAACACATATATAGACTGGGGCTCACTCGCGCAGCAATTTGTAAGAACTGCGAGAAAGAAGAAGAGGACTTTTACTTCCTTTCACTGCCTAGTCTTAGTGAGAATGCTACAGAAGATCCCGTGGTATATGTGTGTACTGAATTTGAAACATTTAACGCATAAAAGAATCGATAGCATCCTGGCTTTTCCCAAGGAACAGGACGATTCTTTCGATCACCTGGCACACTAATCTTAATTTTGGTATTGCACTCACTATCTTTACATCCTTCGCTAGACACATCCCAAACTTGGCTTTACAGATTCTCACCACCACTGCTTCTATCCAGCGCTATCTTACAGAAGAAGAAGACTTATAGATCAATATTACGTTTGCCTGGCTTGTCCAGAGTTCTGTTCCGTCTCGCTTTCGGTCTTTCACGTTGTTGACTGCCTTGAATTATATTCGAATTCATGACAGTTTTCATTGTGCCCGATCTAAGCCTATTTTCTAAGTTTGATTTCATTAGCTACATGCATTAAGTGAAATGAATAGCTCATTACTAATGAAAAACACTTTTGCGAAATCTTGAATCCCGCAGCTCCAACTAATCAGTTATATCCTGGCACATCCTCAAATTGTTTTGCTATCAAAAACCGAAAGAGTTGAGGTGGATCTCTTTTCTAACCTAGAAGTATTACACGGAAGCGTGTCGGACTGCATGGAGCAGACCTATGTATGTACATGGGTTAATCTATCTAACACTGGCAATGGAATGTGTTCAAAAACTCAAAACGACTTAACATTGGCTTGTGTTAAAAGCTCCGCAACTGTCGATTGAAACGAGCAAGTGGACCATCTGGCGAAGCTGGGGTCATCTTCTGAAAAAATGGTGAAGGACATGATTTACAATTGTGTGACGACTGACCATCTAAAAAAGTGGGAAAGCATAGCAAAATGCAGGCAAGCCAAAATTTCGATTAAAATGCCTGCCAGCTGCAACAAGAGGAAAGTTTTAAGCATGACAACTTAAATGGGTAGTAGCGTTATCCGTAGGACATGGAAACTTCAGGTACTTTCTTGGTGTTCTAGAAGTATACCTGCAGGACACAGCTGCGCATATATGTATGTTGTGAGTCTCAGGCACTGGATAGCAAAAGGAATCACGGTCAGGGAAACCCTGTGGCTCACTAACCAGAAGACCAATCGAAGAGAGATCATAATTGTCAAATGCAATCATTGGAAAAGTGACAGATTCAAGGTAAATGACATTTTAAAGCGCCATCTATGTGTAGTATAGTGTATACAAGGAAGTTTATTTGAATTCTTGTTTGCAATGGCAGATTTTACCAAACTAGGTCCCTTAATTGATGCAGCTTATCGGTCCCAAGGGTTTGTATCAACCAAGTCGTTTGTAGCAACTTGATTTTATTCTGAGATGTTTAAAAATAGAACTAGAAAAATTAAATTTTTAATTAAAAGTTTACTCTTCACAAGTACCCCACAATTTATCTCAATTTGTTCATGTTTACAGTGACATTACTTGTTCGTGTTAATTAATTTATTTTTTTCTTTTAATGTCGCCCAACAACACTGTATCTACATCCCTACAAACAACGCTCGTTAACGCAAAGCAAACCGGTTATACAAAATTATGTTGTGTTTGTAACCATTGTTGTTTCGAATTAACATTGTTACAGTATGTCTAAACAGCTTAAGTTGTATGCTCAGCTAAGGAGTATAAATTTGGCAACTTTTTTGATCTAAATCAGTATCAAATCAGTTGTCTTCTAACCACAACCAAAATATCAAAATGAAAGTAAGTTTACCAGGATCTGGACTTGGAAGTACGAGTAGTCTATAAATAAAGTTTTTAACTAATTTCAGTTCCTTTTGTGCCTTGCTCTGTGCTTTGTTGCTGCCCAAGCTGGAATTATTGCCGCTCCAAGTGCTCTTACATACTCAGCTGTAGCTCCAGTTGCATACAGTGCTTCTCCAGTTGCATACAATGCTGCTCCGATTGCATACTCATCATATGTTGCTGCCGCACCAGTTGTAAGAAGTTATGCTGCTCCAGCTGTTTATAGTGCTCCATTGGTCAGAAGTGTCTATAGCGCACCAGCAGTGTATGCAGCACCAAGAGTTTACACCACCCTGTTGAAAAAGTAAAAAAGGAATGGATTTTTGGAACCCCCTATGAAAAGATTGTGATATTGTTGATGACCTTGAACCGAATAAAGATTTTATTTTTTTAAGAATTTGCAATTTGATGTTTTGTTTATTGGCTGGGACGCTGAAGCTTCTCAAAGTGTAAGGAAGATTTTTGATTATGTTTGAATTAGGTGATACAGGAACCAGGAACCGAGCACGATGGATTTCCTTTATTTCTCAAGAAAGATACTATGGTTAGTCGTATCGATGGAGACCCCTTCCTGTTTCGCATTCTGTGCAGAAACATTTAGACCCACGGACAACGGTCCTTTTTTAATAAATATCGAGCTCAGCTAGGTTGCTGAGGTCTTCATAGAAGTACCTTATGATTTGCTTCCTCATCCTTGGTAGGACAGGGCAGGTACATGGAAGTTGGGTTCCTGTTCTTTCCTCTTCCTCATCTATACAGCCTCTGCGGAAATCCATTCTAGGCATGCCTTCCTATTAAGCAATGTTCCATTAAGGCTCCTGCTATAGTTCTTTTACATTTCCTTTTAATGGACGAAGATATTTCCGATCTCTTCAGCCAAATTTGTCTTACGGAAAGACAAGTGTTTTTATAATTCCATCTGCTGTTTGCCCTTCCTTTGGCTTAAGCTTCAAGGCGAAATCGTATCGATTCTACGGAAGTAGACGGGTCCCCTCTATTTTCAGCAAGGTTCTGATTCCTTCCTTTGTCAGTTTATCCATCTGCAGTTGCCCGGAATGCCACTGGGTCCTTGGTTGGTAGGTAGAAGTGGTTGAATCTGGTGAAACCTGCCAGAGAACCAACTAGCGCGGGTGCGCCGTTTTGATACCACAACTCACGTGACCTGGATGTTGATGGGCGTATCTGAGAGTATGGTTTTCAAATTCATCCTGTGAAATTGAGAAAATTAATGATGTTGCAGAATTTGATGTTTGAAATCTCAGATAGTTCCTTCAAAAAGGGTTTTTCGATTGTGCGCTGGCCACTGAGTCCTAGCACTTAGCATATGGAAACGTCACATCTGACAACGATATCATTTTGAGACCAGCGGCATAGCTTCACCATCATGAATCGTACTGTCGGGGAATCCAAGGTTTCAAGGCAAGTAGGACATTGTCTCCAGCGAAGCAGTAGTTCTTTTAAAATCTCTGCATTCTTCCCAGAAGATCAGTGCTGTCCACTAGACTTATCAAGTCAAGCCTCACTTTTGGTGTATACATCCAATCCCTACAATCCACCGCTCAACACACTTCATTTCGGGTGAAAAAACTCTTTTATCAAGAAAGAAGGCGTTTCTGAAGCCCATGTCTTTGACATGCCAACTTTACCTATCTATTACTTAGCAGGGTGCTGCAAATACTCCAAAGGTCAAGCCTGTCTATATGCTCAGATAGAGAATCACAGCGCTCAAACTTCAGGATCCTCACCACAAGGAGGATGTTAACGAGATAAAGATTTCGAAACACTTTGGTAAATTGTAGATCAGGAGGTGTGTCTGTGATCTTAACTAACTTAGCTTCAAACAAGAGACAACTGGCTTACAATCAAGTAAGTTGGAACGGATTGTAATATTCAGGACAGTCAAGCAATAACCAGAGCCTAGTAAACATTTCAGGGTAAATTTGTGCGCCAGTGTTCTTACTCTAACTGAAGCAGGATGGGAGACCTAATTTCTGGCTCCAGATTGAGCTGCAAATAAGCATAACAACTTTTCTGTTGCTCATAGGATAAATGTGTAAGCAAACCCGGTAAAATATCCACTTAATAGCGAAAGATATTAAGTTTGGGTTATCTTGGAACTCGTGATATGTATTTTACCCCTAAAGAAGTTTATAAAAACAAGTAGAAACCTATGTACTTAAACATTCGAATGTATGTTGTTACAAGGACCAAGGTTGAAGGATAAATAATACAAATAAAGTTTGTTTAAATGAATTTATAACACAAAACAATTTATTTTCTTGTCATCATTATGGTAAAAGAAGATTTTTACATTTACTTCTTCAGAAGTGTACTATAGACACTTGGAACTGTTCTTACTAAAGCTGGAGCAGGACTGTAGACATGTGGAGCAGCACTATAGACTTGTGGAGCAGCACTGTAGACACTTGGAACTGTTTTCACTAAAGTTGAAGCAGCACTGTAGACATGTGGAGCAGCAGCGTAAACAGTTGGAGCAGCATAAGTGGTTCTTACTACTGGAGCAGCACTGTAAACAACTGGTGTAGAGTAGGCACTTCTAAGAACACTTGGAGCTGCAACATACGGTGAATAGGAAAGTTGTGAACCATATACAGATGCAACTGGAGCCACACCAGCTGAGTATGCTGAATAAGGAGCAGCATAGGAGGCCAAAGCTGGAGCTTGGATAACATGAGCCTGAGCAACGGCTAAGCAAAGAGCAATGCACACGAGGAACTGGAATTGTAAAACACAATAATTATTCATTATAGCTATTCTTGGAAAAGAATAATGTTAGCGATCGTACTTTCATTCTGGTTTTTGGTTTTGTTATTGACCGTGAGACACCGAAGTAGTTACTGAATGAACCATCAACAAATGGATCAACTTTTATATGATTTTCACTAAGTACACTTTACTGTGACAGAATAATTGAATGTCTTTTAACCTAAGACGGGAAATAGGTGTTTTGGTGATAACTGGTTTCTTAACCACTTAAGCCGGCGGGCCGGACTAGTCAATTGGTTGATGACCGGAGATTGAATCTTCTAATTGAATCATATTCGTTAATCCTTATCGAAGTTTTGAAATGTGAATAAAAATTAGGAATTGTTAAGAGATGCCTTGAGTAGATTTTTGTTTATGACGCCAAATACGAATCTGACTTTAAAGATGGTGAAAATAGAAAAGAATAAGTTACGTATAGTCCTTGACCTGAAAATTCCGAACAAGATGCTTAGTTTGTTGGTAATCGGACTCGAACTTATCCTGATGGTAGGTCACTAGAAACAAAATATGTACAATCAAAATGTTGACGGAGTCATTAAAAATGGAAACAAAAGGAAGACCTCTTTAACTCTATGAACAACAGAAACATTATTCTTCTCGTCAACACTTATAAGCTCTTGTCTGACATACGTATGAGTACGCCTGAAACATTTCGTTGAAAATCGCTTGGCCCCTATCAGTACCTGATCCTTAAGGAAATCCAAAAAGTCCGAATCGATATCAATCATCTCTTCATGGATTTAAAGACGTGTAATACAGAGCAGCGTCTAGTTTTAACACTCCCGCTAAATTCATCCGCCTGTGTAGGTATGGGAAATGCTCAATGCTCCGTCAAAGACGCTAATGACCTCATTGAGACTTTTGATGTCGAAAGAGGATTTAGGAAAGGTGTCATTTAATATCTTTAACATCGAAATTGAACGGATTCTGCTAAACTTCTAAGGTAATACTAGAGGCAATATTTTTTTAAAAATCTGTACGCCAACGATTTAGGATAAGCAGTAAACAAAGGCATAATCAAGTATTTACCGCCAACAAGAAGGAGCATCCAAAGTCAAAGAATGGAACAGAATGTCACATTGTATGGGCCTTAACTTTCCCATCACTTCTGACAACGACATCTCATAGGAAAGAAATTTAGGAATAACTTTTGTCAATCAATGTTTTTTGTTTTTTTCTGTCAGGGTGTTGAAACTTGAGGCACCATACTAGAGCACAAAAAAAGGTCCTTTATACTACCAGCAGGTACAATCCTTTTACCGTGATTTTTTCGTCTTTCTAAGAAAGTCGAGTAAGAACTTCAATGATAAGGAGCTTAGGTTACCAGCACTTATCACATCAGCCCCAAAAATCTGCCACCTGATACGAGAAAAGGCAGGCCAATCACTTAGGAAATGTTCCGCAGTATCGTTGCCCTCTTTACAAGCATCACAGGCAGTGGTGTCACTTAAATCTAACACGTTGAGATGTTTGGCAAAGGAGATGTGTCTCGTTGTAACGCCAATAAGTTGTCTGCAGTCAATGTAACTTTGAATTGAAAAGCCAACTAGTAGTTCTGAACTTGTTGACTAAGAAAGCCTTTTTCATCTCAAGCCTACTCTATGGAGTTGAAGAATGAACTTATTTGTAAACCAAACCATCTACAGATTTAAAATAATCCGACCCGTTTGGTTTGACAGACTTTGGAGAAAGAGATTCAGCAATAAACTAAGTATATCGAGATGTTCAGGCTTATAGGACGTCAGAGATGGCAAGGACACATTGAGCGATATCGATGTTCCGGTTTGCAAAATATTTAGATTTTACCCGGAGGGACAGGTAGATGTAGATAAAAGTGAGCAATTGGAAGCAACTAGCTAAAGACCGGATTAAGTGGAAAAGATTTTTGGTTGAAGTCAAGTTCATTTATCATCATTTTTATCGGTGTATACCCAATATATGTTCGTCAACTACAAGGAGTTATCGGGTATAGTTTCCTAGAGGCTTGTAGCAAACACCACAACCATATATGGGTCGAGAATTAAGTTACAGGTTTTACAATATTTTAAGTCGTGATAAGAATGCAAAACCTTAAAGTTGCCTACAATAATGAGGTTATCTATTACCTTCGGTCACTAGTTCTTTCGGCCCTAAGTTGTCTAGCAGAACTTTGAAAAATACACATATGCTATAGATTTTAAAGCTTCTACACTAGACTACTGGATATTGGCCCAATTATGTAATATCACTTCAAAGCTTTTGCGGACTCTAAACCTTTTAGGACAAAAGAATACGTAGTCAACACCATAATAGTTTCTCGAACCGTTTATTTTTGGTCTTTTTGTAAGCTATAAGTAACTTCAATCATTGTTCATTAAGTGTTCACCCTTTTACCTATCCAAAACATGTGTCGAGTCGATATCTCATTCCAAAAAAACACGCGTCTTATTCATCCAAATCCGGTTTTTCGCAATCGATATTAAATAGAATTTGAAATTCTTTTTGTGGTAAATCCCATAAATAAACAATAACACTCTGATTGGTACACATTTGCGACAGCACTTGGGAAAAGTTCTTGGATTACTGTTCAATCTTCTCTGACGCAATCAGTTTCACTCTCGTTCCGGAAGCTTATACTCGTAGTCGTATGTCTACGGCAAAAGTGTCTCGTTGTCAACTGGTTTATGACCAAAATAATCGAGTGGTTTAACTCATAACATTCTCTTACTTGTGGTCTTCCCACACGAGTATTGACATTGTGAAGATTTTGTCAAATAGCTCAAGAAAAGTGTGATGATACTAGTAATTAGAACTAAAGGTGTCTCATAATAAATTATCAAAGTTGACCTTGAAACTGAACTAGGCCTAAGAAGTCGTCGTCTTGTTCAAAGCTTATTGTTTAAATATTTCAGACAGCACTTGGCGGATTGAAATAGTAAAGAGAACAAGAAGAAGTGTTTAGATTTACATAATTAAGATTGAAATACTTGCTTTGAAAGCCTTCTTAGTGTGAGATCAAAGAAACCATAAAAAAAACTAATTTTGTTGCGAAAATTATAGAAAATTGTTAGGTTATACAGGTCTGTAGATCAGTGCTCTCAAAGGACAGTAGGCACCATAAATAATGCAACCAATTTTCTTGCTGAACTTCAAGGGGTCTCTGTGAAAGAAGCTGTCTAAATGTACCACAATATTATACCCTTTTGGCATGCATTCCCATGAGGCATGACGTTGAAAAGTTTCCTATAACCATACTTAGCAATGCTCTCGACTCTTTTAATATCTAAAGCAGGCTTTAACGCTTAAGGAATCCTGGTGAATATCTGGTTCAACACTGTCTAACTTCAAGTTCAGAAACTGTTTGAGGGTCGAGGAATCACATCACGTCGAGCTTTAAAGGTTTGTGAGGATGATGAAAAATCTGTTGAACTTTTTGATGATTTTGAGTAACAATTGTCATCCGCAAAAGTTCACTTTTAAGCTAGTTTTCATTCGAAAGCCTCTTTACCAAGGTTTTAAAATACCAAAAAAGTATTTTAAAGGTACGAAGTCTAAATTGGAAATGCTATCTAAGATTGTCAAGCGATGTGAGATTTCAGTCCTTACATTCCAAAACTGAATCAGTTTTCTTATGATGCAGTACCTGAAAACGAACCGCTAGATGGAGCGGAAGAACTATACAAACAGATTTTTGCGTTACATTTCAAAACTGAAACTTTTATTCTCTTGTCAGTGTTCCTATCTAATACAAGTATGATTATTTCTTCAAAATGCTGTAGACATGTGGAGCAGCACCTTGGGCATGTGGAGCAGATTTGTAGGCATGTGAGGCAGGACCGTAGGTACTAGGAACTGTTTTCACTAAAGTTGAAGCATAACTGTAGGCATGTGGAGCAGCATTGTAGGCATGTGGCGCTGCATTATAGACCTGTGGTGCAGCATCGTAGAAACTAGGAACTGTCTTCACCAAAGCGGGAGCGGGACTGTAGGTATGTGGAGCAGCATCATAGGCATGTGGAGCAGCGCTGTGGACACTAGGAACTGTCTTCACCAAAGCTGGAGCAGTATTGTAGGCATGTGGAGCAGCACTGTAGACTTGTGGGGCAGCATTGTGGACATATGAGGCAGCATCGTAGATAGTAGGAACTATCTTCACCAAAGCTGGAGCAGTATTGTAGGCATGTGGAGCAGCAACGTGGGCATGTGGAGCAGCACTATAGGTATGTGAGGCAGCACTGTAGACACTAGGAAGTGTCTTCACTAAAGCTGAAGATGCACTGTAGGTTTTAGGAACTGTCTTCACAAAAGCCGGAGCAGCACCGTATGCATGTGGAGCAGCACTGTATGCATGTGGGGCAGGACCGTAGATACTAGGAACTGTCTTCAGTAAAACTGGAGCGGCACTGTAGGCATGTGGGGCAGTAGCGTAAACATTAGTTGGAACAGCATAAGCGGAGATCTTAACCACTGGAGCGGCACTATGAGCAACTGATGCAGAGTGGGCATTCCTTTGATATGATGAATAGGAATGTGGTGCACCGTATTCGGCTGCTAAAGCTGAGTGTGCTGAGTAAGGAGCATCATGATAGGCGGCCAAAGCAGGAGCTTGGATAACATGCGCCTGAGCAACGGCTAAGCAAAGAGCAATGCACATGAAGTACTGAAATTATTAAACAAAATTTGTATTCGTTATATTCTGGGAAAAGATAATGATGGTGAACGTACCTTCATTTTGGTTTTTAGTTTTTGGTTTTTGGTTCTGTTATTGACAGTAAGACACTGAAGTGGTTACTGAATGAACCGTCCAAATCTAGATCAACTTTTATACAATTTTCGCAAAGTGACATCTTCATGGGAGAACAATTGAATGCGAAAAAAAGGCGTTCTATCTGGGATAACTGGTTTCGTTGTCTTTTCTAAATCTGTAGGCTTGCCTATCTTAATCACATTAATCACATTCATAATCTATAGCATAGAACTATTTCTTAAGCCATCAATACCTTCTTAATGAGTATCAAACAGAGAAAGTGATAGGGCAAGATGAAAACTTGATTCGAATTAACCAGGAAGTAGTATCTTTTAACAGAAAAGACAAGGTTAATGCAACTAGAAAGCAATCAGCTGAATAACAGTTTCAGGATCTATAAAAATAAATTTCTTCCGGTCCTTGTAAGACTTAGTAATTAAACCATTGCGTCATACAAAACTAATATTAATCATGAAGAAGAAACTGGTACAAGGATTAACAATTGTTATTCAAATAGGCAAGCACACTGACTTAAACTAGACAACAAAACCAGTTATTTCAGACAGAAGGCGTTTTCCTCACGTCACTTTGTGAAAGTTGTAGAAAAGTTGATCTATTTTTGGACGGTTCGTTCAGAAACCACTTCAGTGTCTTACTGTTATTAACAGAACCAAAACTCAAAATGAAGGTACGTTCACCATCATTATCTTTTCCCAGAATATAACGAATAAAAATTGTGTTTCATAATTCCAGTTCTTCGTGAGCATTGTTCTTTGCTTAGCCGTTGTTCAAGCCTATGTTATCCGAGCTCCTGCCTTTACCGCTTATCATGATGCTCCTTACTCAGCACACCCAGCTGTTGTATCCGTATACCATACGCCACATTCCTATACAAAATATCAAAAGAATGCCCACTCTGCACCAGTTGCTTATAGTGCCGCTCAAGTGGTTAAGACCCCCGCTTATGCTGCTCCAACTGATATTCACGCTGCTGCCCCTCATGTCTACAGTGCTGCCCCACATGCATACAGTGATGCTCCACATGCTTACAGTCCCGCTCCAGCTTCAGTGAAGACAGTTCCTAGTATCTACGGTCCTGCCTCACATGCTTACAATGCTATTCCACAACACTGACAAGAGAATAAAACTTTAAGTTTTAAATTGTAATGCGAAATTGTGTTTGTGTAGTTCTTCCGCTCCATCTAGTGGTTCGTTTTCAGGAGCTGCATCATAAGAAAACTGATTCAGTTTTGGAATGTAAGCACTGTAAATTAGTTTTTGAAATCTCACATCGCTTGACAATAACTGATAACTTCCTCGGAGTAAACACGAACTCCACATGTGACACCAAAGAGGGGCTTTGACAAAGAATAATCAGAGGAAACCGCTGCAACTTCGGTTGGCAAAATAACTCCTTTCTCGATGGACAATACTGATGCTCGGTAGAACATGGATCTTATCAATCCTACTATAATGTCATTATGTGTGTGACGGTAAGTAAGAAATCAGGATGGATATTGAACCCCTTAGAGAGAAAAATACTTCGTCAAGGAGAAGATTCAACTGCGAGCTCTTTGTGCTGCATCAAGATGTGGATATAGTCCAAAAAGCCAAGACACGTAGTCTTACGTACTTACTTAAGGTGGCTCTATAGTCCGGGGTGGACCTGGGCCTCAACCAACAAGCGTCTCCAGCCAGCTCGACAGTAAATCTGTCCGTATCCGATCTGTGGTTGCTTCGTAACTATGGTTTTTTTTTCCATGGCCGGACAGTTACCCCGGCGGCACAACCCCCAACCTGGAAGGCCAGTTCCATTGTAGGAACCGACGAGGGGTCGGTTAGACCGAAGCCAGTAACTCGTTCGGGGATGTGTGCGTTGCCGTTGGTCCATTAAGGGCTCATCCGCCACCATCCCTTTTCCAAGACCCTGACTTAGTCTCGGAAATCCTTACCGGCCTGAGCTCCAAATATATCGGAGAAGCCCGGATAAGGTTTTATTTTATTTGTTCTGGGATATCTTCACCGTTGATTCCATCTGGGGAATTCATCCGCTGTCCCGTTTATAGTGCTGCTATTTTTGTCTGCTGGTCAGCACTCGCGCTTATATGTTTGGCAAGTCGAATCCGGACGGACATCGACCAGTACCCGACGGTTACTACTTGTTCAACACAATTGATGTGTAGAAACAGTTACAACACTGGGCATCGCCAAGTTGACACCTCTCAGTGCCTTCCCTATTTCTACAACATCCAACCATCAACACGTAGTCTACATCGAGCAAATGGACAACAATGCTGCAGCCAAGAGGATCTTTGAATCCCAGCTCTTAGGACCGAATCTCCACTACAATGACCATGTAATTTCAAAACGCACAAACATTGGTGGCTGTAAGAGCATTTAAGTGCGACATTGCCAAAAGGATTCAATGAGTTGAACTAAAGTCAAGGTTCTTGGTGTGGAATCCTTGGACCTACCGAACTAAGTGCTATTCAGTCGGTTCGAAGGTCTCCTCTCTTGCCTCCGAAGCTTCTCCAAACAGCCTTATTTGAAATTGGATTCAAACACTGCTTACTTATAGCTTATAGCCAATGAAGGAACTGTGGTGAACCGAATAACCTGACCGATCTCTACAGCCGATAGAATATAAAATACTTCTATTGCTGCTAGTTAAGATATATTTTTTTTAATTTAATTATGTACACATGTTGTTGTGTTGCATTTCATTGGATTAGTTAATGGTGATAACCTGAGCCATGTAAATTTGGAACTTGAACAACCTTAACAATTGGAGCAAGCGGGAGAGCAACGGAACGAACGACTGGAAGTGGAAGAGCTCCGTGAACATCACGCAGATGGCGAACATGCCCTTTCACTACTGGAACGACCACAGGTGTTATTACCCTAACAGGCTGTACCACTTGGACTGCTGGAGCATATCCTCCAGCCGATACAGCAACAACCAAAAGCGCCAAACATAATAAGTACTAGAATGAAGAAAAACAAAATCTTTTTTCAAAGACTCTTTGCTTCGGTATCGAATTCATCTTGAACTTACTTTCATTTTGATTAGTTTTTAGATTTCGAGTGACTTCTGAGGTTGTAAAATGATTTCTGATGCTGGACTGCATGTAGGTTGGTTCTTTTATACTTAAAAAATGTCACCTAAGTTTCTCGAAAGCAACCAGAAGTTAAAACAGTAAACAAGATTATTTGCAATTGTCAATTGTTTACGCGATGCCATAAGGTGCTCCGTCTAAACGTGTTCTCTCTACGCTAAACAAGCCTCCTTTGGGTCCACAAAACGCCAACGATAAGTTTGGACGAGTTAAGTGAAATCTGGTTAGTTAGGGGATGTATGTAAGTATAACGATATTTATGCTTTCTTAACGCTCAGAGGATACGTACGTAAACTGGTTAACAGTATCACAACAGCGATGGGTTGTTTACTTAAAGTTGAGCTTGGTCTTAAATGAATTCTAGAATAACGAGATTAATCTTGGGTACAGTCATGAAAATTCATATAGGATTTGTTGCTTTTGTGGGTGCCTCTGTTAACTCTAAGTCAGTGTCTAGGCTTGAATACAGATCTACTACTAAATTCCCTTTTGTATCTCTACAAACCCGAACTTTAAAGTCTCTATTCCCGACCTACACTTGTATATTTTTAATCCAATGTGCAGATTTGTGCAATAACATATCCCTAAAAAAATGAACAGAAAAGTAAATAGGACGTTTCAAGGACACAGAATCCTCTAGATGTAAAAAAAAAAATTGATGCTGAGAATATGAAAAAAAAAACTTCTTCTGCAGACTGTGTAACGTCGTAACATGAAAGAAGACCCTCTAAACTGCGCTACCTACAGGGGCATAAGTCTCCCTAGCATTGGATGCAAGGTCTTATTTGTCATATTATGTGAACGCATGAAACCTTTTGCCAACAATTGCGATTGACAGAGCTCAGCACGCTGTCAAGCAACCATCATGAGATTAGCAGGAAACGATGGAAAATCAAGTATTTTCTGTCAACAGGGACACCCAAAATTGACGGATCGAACAAAACATTACAATGGATATATGTATGTATGTAGCTATAGCTTCAAGGTAGTAAGGGACTTGGTCACTTCTGACAACGCCATCTCATCAGAAATGAAGAGAAGGCAACTAAGTATTAACGCTCGTCAGCCTTATAATTTCTTTAAATGTTTCTGTGGCTAGGCACCCAAAAGAGATCAATTTTGAATTTTTCAGTCATCTCCTCATATGATAAAGCATTATCTTGAACGGCCTTAGAAGTAGGCAAGCACGATACCAGGAATTTAATTGCTGCAACACACTTCCCACTACACCATCGCCACCTTCGAACATTACCTGTTGTTTCAGTTTTATGGTCGTCAACACAAAAATCATCTATACCCTAGGCTGGTTATTGCTTCATTGCGGAAAAAGGTCACACTTTCATGAGGTTTTGATGTAAAAAAGGGATGAATCATGTCAATCGTAGCAGTTACCTAAGCCCTCCCTTCACGGCTAGACAAACCATATTATGCTAAAGCCTTTGGATTTATGAGATAAGCCAATTTCAAGCTCCAGTGTAGCTCCTACTGTTATGGAAATTATCCTACATTTCATTTTCTTATGACGCAATCGGAACACGATTATTATTTTGGATCAGATGTCAAAAATTTAGTTCATTTCGTTTTGTTTAAGTACCTACAGATGACAATCTTACAACTCTCCAAACTTGTGATATGATACTGCGGAGATTCTCCAAAGTTCTACAATACTTCTTAACTTATGCACACTATACAACGTCTAGACTAGACTAGAATTTGTTTTGAACCGGTTTATTTATATGCGTACGATTCCAAAAACTAAAAGTTCATTGAACTTGACTTTTTATTTTTTTATTTTATGTGTAAACTAGTTATAGCTTAATTATTATTAGTTGGTATTCATTAAATTTCCTTTTAAGTGAAGAGGGCTTGAATAATGTAAGATCTTTTGTATAATTAGATTGGTTATTGTTTTGTTAAGCATGTGCTTTGCGCTTACTACGCCATTTGCGGGTATAAAAGGGTTTCGAAATGCTGGTAATGAAACCATAAACAAGTGTAAATGTCAAGGCTGTCGCATTTAAGAAGATAAACATCATGAAAGTGAGTACCTATATTTGAATTTTTCATTTGATCGATTTATTTTAACATTTTTAGCTTGTGATATCCCTTATTTTGGCTGTTATTGGAACAACAATAACTACAAATATTTCAGAGACCGTTCCTTACCCCGGACCAGTTCATGAAGCCAGAATTATGAATATACCGGTTCATCTCATCAATTATCATGAATCGATTGAGCATGAGGATCCAGTTATGTACGACGGTTCCAGCAGCGAAGATTATGATGATCCTACTCCGTTGACTTGAACAAAAACGAAAGGGGATTGGAATTGGAGAAATATTCAAAACACAATTAGAATTTATTAATAAGAACATCGTAGCAAGTAACCTTTGTCAGAGTCATTCAAGAAATTGTATCAATCAAGTAACAGTTTACAACTTAAATCTATAAATTAAGAAATTTCTAAAAATAAAGCATCTTCAAGATCGATAAGGTTTTTCGAACTCTTTCCGACGATTTTCAAAACTAACTGGAGTGCTACTGGTTGTCTAAACGTAAATTAAGCAATTCTTTTTCACCTCTTCTATCCGTTGATACTCCAAAGCATCAATTAGCTGCTTGTCTTAGAATAACAGGCTCTGAGAATTAACCCAAGAGCTGAGCTGGAAAGTATATTAGCAAAAAATGGATAAATAGAAGCAAAACATCATAGCCACGGCAGATGAATACCTTGCAGTGTGGTGTGACTGTTTAAAAACAAGTTGATCACTGCCAACCCCTAATATAAAATCGAAGCAGAAAACAAAAAAGCGACCACCATAACTGCATTGAAATACCTCCACTACATCTAGTCATTAATATTTTATATTTAAATATTCTTTTGTCAATGCCCTAAATGGCGATACATCCTTAATGTAAGAAGAACTACCCACAAATTGTTTGTTGTGTAAGGTTAATGTTTCAGCCGCTCATGCAGATACTCAGAGAAGTCCATGCGGAAAAGTATGCCCGCCTTTTGCTTCTCCGGTGAAATCACTTCATGCACTTGATACACATTCGTCCACTTCCACAACTGCCGCCGAACAAAGCAATTTCGAAACGAACTGAAGACACTATTGTCCTTTGGCAGTTGTTTGGGAAAGAATGCCTCTTTGGTCTCCAATTGGTAGTAGTAAACCATGTTGTGCGTGGTTGATATAGCCGACACAAATTTGTGTGTCAGTTCGTTGAGGAACACCATGCCGCCGACTACGTAGAATCGCTCGGCAGTATCATCGCCTGAACGTATTCGTATACCCAACCGCTCAGCGCTGTTGTTTTTCATCTTGTAAGGGCGCATTTGGTGGAAGAATTGATTGAAATCTCGCAATGGAATTAGCTTCTTGCAGCGAATCGGTGCAATTTGTATGTGGTTTCCATCGGAATTCTTTACCACTTTGTTGGGTTTGTTAAGACTGCGTGCGAATTTGTCGCATAATTTCAAGCGCTCTTTCAGAGGTAGTCGACTTATTATTTTGCCCCCAAGAGCGATGCCGTCAATTATATGCAGCGCCCGCACCATTCTCCCTCTACTTCCTTCGCCGATCTGCTCTTGAACTATCTCACCGTAGATCAGAGTTTTTGGGGACATCTCCAGAATGCAGTCACATGGCTCCCAACGACCGTGTTCGTTTAACTTAACGATTATGTTGCGACCCTGACACAAGAAAAACGTCGTTGTGTCCTTCTCGTTGTCCTCGCTGCGTGCCAATGGCACAAAGTACCAATCTGGGATGTTAAGAATGTGTTTGCCCAACGAGGCCTTACTATCCAGCCTGCAGGCGGGTGTGTTCATGAAGTTCTTCTGATCCTTCCAGTCACAAAGCAGATCCGCTAGAAGATTTTCCGCACTCTTTAGTTCCGGCGCTTGTCGCATTTTAGCAGGCAAATTCCACAATTCCAGACACTTGCTGCGATATTCCGCCTGGTGGGTTTCCTTCAAATCTGGATCTTTATAAAAGGCGGCTATCTTGATCAAGCCCACAATCTGGTTTTGTCCCAACCTGTTATTGCTCTCGGTAATGTATTCGACAAACTCCCTGTCCTTGAAAATCACCTGCAGCATGACCAGTTCTCTGACATCTGTATCGGCGTTAGGTTCGTCCCACATCTCCTGGTTTATTTGTGAGAAGTGTCGTCGCACTGTTTCTGTATTGGGCTTCTTCCACTTGCAGATCAGATAGCGCTCTGAATTGGCCGGCCGACTGGTGTTTGGCTTGCAAATGCTGATCTTCTCGAAGCATTTGTACATCAGGTATATCAGACCTACGCTAAATGGCGTGAATAAATCAAAAAATTTACACACAAAGTGTCCTTTCTCGCGAAGTATATGCAGGGCAACTAAACACTGGCACAAGTAAAGCTGCTTCGACAGAATTTCCTGTATGTTCTCCTTGCCTTCGACTGAGAATCCTCCGTCAGCCATAACGAAATGTACCCCAGCTTCTGCGGTTTCCTTGAGGACGTATTCCGCGAACGATGTCTGATTTTTCGGGTTAAAAATGTCTCCGTCATCCTCGACGCCGTAATGTGGATCAAATGTCTCTGGCGACGCGGCGAAGAAATTAAATAACTTGAAGTCATTCTGGCCGCGCAACGTGAAACCAAAACCTTTAGCTTCCCAGCCCTTCTTGTAGAGGACGTACTCAGTAAAGCCACCAGGACCTAGAATAGAGAATATGGATCATCATGTGGTCTCCTCTTCTTATTCCAACTAACCAGCGCAGATGTCTGCAAAGTAAAGCAAATCGTTTTCCTTCACCAGGGACACACCATTGACGTCTTTAGGATCAGTGAACATGAAATCACACAACGAATCCATGTTGGCCATCTTGACTGCTGCTCGATTCTGGAATATTGACCCACGGATTGTCTCGAACGGATTTGACTTTGTGCGTGCACGCCTCATGTCATTCCCATCAAGCTCATCGAACGCACTCTTGGAAATCAGCACATTCTTCAGGATCTCCGCTTCGCAAAAGTGCGTCTCATCATCGATTATAAGTTTCTTCTTTCCCCGGACCACCCAATCACTTAAATCCTCCATTGTGAGGGTGTCCAAATCGTTCGATCTGTTCTGAATCCAATCGATTCTCTCCGGAATACGTATTTCTTCTAAACTTTCATGCCACTGCTTAGCTGCACTGGAAATCTTTTCCAACTTAAGACCAAGACCACGGCGCCCTTCTTGTTTGGCTGCTTCGACGGGTTCCAATCGACCTTGGCCCTGTTTTCCCAAACCTTGGTCCTCCTTATAGCCCATGCTGGCCATCATCTTGAACGCAGTGCTGGAGTAGCTTTTGGACCATTCTGATTTAACTTTTTTTGGTGGCGGCTCATCGGATACACTTTCGTCTGGAACCTGCTCGAATTGATCCGAAACCGTGAAGGATGATCCATCCGAGTCTTCTTCTGAAGAAGATGGCATTGTTCTTAATTACACTAATACAAACTGTCTGAACTTTTGTAAAGGTTCTTTTGTGCTCAAAAGTTAAGAAAAAAAACTTTCAAAACGCGATTTTTGTTTTCGCACTTTGGGTTCAACAAAAATTCTTTCTGACTTTTCTGTCAGACAAAGAACAAAAGTGAAGTGTGATATTGCAATGCAGATGTAGACTGGATGAGATGGTTATACAGTGTTTTGCAGAATCCAATGGTATTTTTTATTTTTTGAACGTAGAAGTCGGTATCTAATTTGAATAGCTGGTATGATACCCATGGTCTAATATTTGTGGAGCAAAAATTGAAAGAATAAGATGAGTTTTCCTATTACAACAAGGCAGCTATATGTTTAATTATTTATCAACAAATTAAGACTTAAAAATTGTGGAATTCGATGAACTTATGACGAGAGATCAAAACCCACGGGCAACAAACAGTCTTCCTAGCCCTACATTCTTGTTTTTTCTGCTTGTTTATCAATTCCTCAACTACCATAGAAATGCGCCATAGGAGTTCACGATTCCATTCATTCTTTACTGCGGACTGCTTGGACTAATTATTGTGAAAAATCTTCATATTTTCAAAGTAAAACTAAAATGTTCCTAAAAACTAACTAAAATTTGACTAGTGACAATGAAGTGCTGAATGCATTCACTTGTGGAAACCATTTCAACCGAACGCATCCCATTGAACCACCAACCAACTTCCATTTTCCAATTGTCGCTTTTTTCTCCAAATACAATTGGAAAGAACGAGACAGATATTGGATAGAGAATAAAAAGAAAAACCCATTTCGAAAAGTGAAAATGTCACTGCGTTGTGCTTGTAAAATATTTTTGCCACATTTCCGTACGTTTTTGCAGTTTCACATTTTTTTTTTTCATTCCTCTTTAAAATATATCTCACATTGCGAAGTATCTATTAGACAAATAAATTGAAGAACTTTGCCCCTTTTACTCTGTAACGCGGTTTTTCTTAGTACGTAAGCCACTTCATCAGGAAATTAGCACACATCGGTGAAATTTTTTTTTTTTCATTCGGTTGCCTTCGGTTGATTAAAAAAAAATGGCAGATTTCTTGGATTCGGAAGCAGAAGAATCGGAGGTAAGTGCATACCTCTGTTTGGTCGTGTAAAAGAAAACAAATTGTATGCATTTGTTCTAAATTTGAATTTTATTTTTGTGTTCCCACCAACTTTTTGCTGACGACGTTAGGAGGAGGAAGAATTGGAGCCACATGAGCGGAAGAAACTCAAAAAGAACAAAGCAATGGCTGATAGCAGCGAGGAAGAGGAAGAGGGTAAGTGTGGAGTCTTGTGTGCACTTGAAGTGGACATTCTTAAATATGCGGGGTTATTTCTCTGAACTTATTTTACAGACGATGAGGAAGTGCTGCGCGAAGAACTCAAAGATCTTATTGATGACAATCCAATAGAGGAGGATGGTAGCGATGGTGAAGATTCGGATGGTTCTGGGCGGTCGAAGAAACGTAAAAAAAGCGACGATGATGATGAATTGGACGATCGGCTGGAGGATGACGATTACGACTTAATTGAGGAGAATCTGGGCGTCAAAGTCGAGAGAAGAGTGAGTTTGTCGGTTTATGATTACCGGAGGCTGAGGTTTTTACTTATTTTCCCGATTTTTCTTGCCTTGTTTGGATATGTAGAAACGTTTCAAGCGTCTGCGTCGCATACAAGACGAAGAAAGCGATGGCGAGGAGCAGCATGTCGATGAGGGATTAGCTCGGGAAGCAATCGCTGAACAACTCTTCGATGAAGAGGATGTGAGTACATTGAAAATTGTTATACTGTCCTAAGGTTTTACGTGGTTCGGGAAGTTGCAAAAGGTGTTAAAATTAAGAAGAATTAAGTGATTCACAAATTTAGGGTGATAATGGGGTCAATGACTGCTGGTATCAGACGAATTGTTACTAAAATAGATAAGACTCGGTACATTGAACAGAACATTGAAAGCACGTGATAATCGTGTGGTTACATTTCGGACGCTCTGGTGTGAGATTCTAAATTAGACATTCATATACACTGTCGTCTTACTGCTTCTCACTATTTCTCTAGAACCAGCTTAGCTGTGTGAACCCGCTCTAGGTGAAGCTGTCACTTTACAGCGCACAATTGACCTGGCAGTGACTTGAAACAGCGTAGTGTATGCCCAAGGCAGTCGCGTGCATAAGCCTTTATTAACCTTAAAGTTAAACCTTTAACACAACTACCTATTCCTCTCTTCTTTTTTTCAGGACACCGAGCGACGTTCCGAACGTAGTCACAGGGAGCCTGAAGTTGAACATTTCGATGATGAGGAAGAGTCTGACTCGGATGCTGATGATTTCATTGTCGACGATGATGGCAGACCAATTGCGGAAAAGAAAAAGAAACGTCGGGTCTTGTTCACTGATGCGTAGGTTTCCCTTCTAGGTTGATTCCTATCACAAGTAACTTACTATTCATTTGCTTTTGTAGGTCACTTCAAGAAGGTCAAGATATTTTCGGTGTTGACTTCGATTATGATGACTTCTCCAAGTATGATGACGATGAGTATGAATCTGAGTCTGAGGGCGATGACTATGAGGAAGACGATGGAACTGGTGAAAGAGAGAAACGTCCCAAAAAATCCACCAAAAAGAAGTCCACCAAGAAGACAATTTTTGAGATTTACGAGCCAAGTGAATTGAAGCGCGGTCACTTTACAGATTTGGACAATGAAATCCGAAAGACAGACATCCCTGAGCGAATGCAGTTGCGTGAAGTGCCTGTCACTGCTGTGCCGGAGGGCTCTAATGAGCTGGAGGATGAAGCCGAGTGGATTTACAAGCAAGCGTTTTGTAAGCCGCCAGTTTCGGAACAAGAAAAGGCAACTGATGGAGGATCACGTGACCGTTATCGAAAACCACCGAGTGCAATAGGAAAAATCAAGCAAGCGCTGGACTTTATGCGCAATCAGCAGTTGGAGGTTCCGTTTATCGCATTTTACCGAAAAGAGTACGTCAAGCCAGAGCTAACATGCGATGATCTGTGGAAGATCTACTATTTTGACGCCCGTTGGTGTCAGTTGTTAGCTCGGAAGAACAAACTCTTGCAGCTATTCGACAAGATGCGCAGCTATCAGTTAGACAAGATTATGAAAGCGGCAGACGCACCGATTCCGGATGATATGCGTGTGATCAAAGACGAAGACTTTGATCGGTTGCGCGAAGTACAAACGCCTGAGGAACTGAAAGACGTTCACATGCATTTCTTGCTCTACTACTCACATGAGATACCAAAAATGCATGAGGACTTCCGTCGCAAAGAGATCGAAGCACGTAAACATGCGAGGAGTGTAGCACGTCGAAAGGCCTTAGACAATCTGGATGAGGGTCAAGAACTGCCACCAGAGGAGGATGATATCGAGGAGATTGACGATGAACCAGAGGAGCAGTTGAAACAGGCCAAGGACTCAGGGCCATACGCAATGTGCAGAAAGGCGGGAATATGTGGTTTTGCCAAGCGTTTCGGTCTCACACCCGAGCAATTTGCAGAGAATTTGCGAGACAGCTATCAAAGGCACGAGGTTGATCAAGAGTCAGTTGAACCCAGCGATGTTGCAAAGCAGTTCTTGTGTCCCAAGTTCATGATGGTGGACGAGGTGATTTACGCTGCGAAGTTTGTAGTAGCCCGGCAAATTGCTAAGGAGCCGTTGCTTCGGAAGTGTGTGCGGGAGATTTTTTTCGAGCGAGCCAAGCTAAATGTGAGGCCAACGAAAAAGGGCATGAAGGAAGTGGATGAGAATCACGCGTGCTACGGTATGAAGTATTTAACAAATAAGCCGGTGCGGGACCTAGTGGGTGATCAATTTCTGCGTCTGGCTATTGCCGAGGAGGACAACCTGCTAGAGATTACGATTCTGGAAAAGATTGAGGGTAACACGTCGAGCTCATACCTTGAGGAAGCCAAGCAGCTATACCAGCGCGATGAGTTCTCCAAGAATGTTCAGGACTGGAACGCGTTGCGTAGTGAATGCGTAGAGCTGGCACTAACGAAAATGGTCATCCCTGATATAAGAAAGGAACTAAAGGCAGTGCTGATCACAGAAGCAAAGGAGTCGATCCTAAAGGCCTGCTGTACGAAGCTGAGTAATTGGATTAAGGTAGCGCCCTACCAACCCGACTTTACCGAGGAGGATGACTATGAATGGGACGTTACGAAGGGTATTCGCGTGATGGGCCTGGCATACGTCCCCGACTACACGCAAGCTGCCTTTTGTGCAATCACCTCGCCTGAGGGTGAGGTCACAGACTATCTCCGGTTGCCGCACATCCTAAAACGAAAAAACTCTTACCGTCAAGAGGAGAAATCTCTCAAGCAGACTGATTTAAATAGTCTAAAGACGTTCCTGCGCAACAAAAAACCACATGTGGTGGCCATAGGCGGTGAGTCACGCGAGGCTCAAATGATCCAGCAAGATATCCGCGAGGTGATTAAACAGCTCGTCGAAGAAGAGCAGTTCCCCCAGGTCGCCGTCGAGATTATTGACAACGAGTTAGCCAAGATCTACGCGAACTCAAACAAAGGCGCCGTCGACTTCCGAGAGTATCCCACGCTTTTGAAACAAGCGGTGTCGCTGGCCAGGAAAATGCAAGATCCCCTGGTGGAGTACTCGCAGCTGTGTGGTGCCGATGAGGAAATCCTCTGCCTGAGGTATCACTCGCTGCAAGAACAAATTTCCAAGGAAGAGCTCCTCGAACGACTGTACTTAGAATTCATTAATCGAACCAACGAAGTCGGAGTAGACATCAATCTTGCCGTTCAGAATTCGCTGACTCTCAACCTGGTACAGTTCATTTGCGGCCTGGGACCGAGAAAGGGACAAGCGCTGATAAAAATCCTCAAGCAGACAAACCAACGTTTGGAAAACCGAACACAGTTAGTTACGTCATGCCACATGGGTCCCAAGGTGTTCATCAACTGCTCCGGTTTCATCAAAATTGATACGAACTCGCTAGGTGATAGTACCGAGGCATATGTAGAAGTTCTGGACGGGTCGCGTGTCCACCCAGAGACATACGAGTGGGCGAGGAAAATGGCCGTCGACGCCTTGGAGTACGACGATGAGGAAACAAATCCAGCTGGTGCCTTGGAGGAGATTCTCGAATCACCGGAGCGTTTGAAAGACTTGGACTTGGACGCTTTCGCTGAGGAGTTGGAGCGCCAGGGATTCGGTAACAAAAGTATCACCCTGTACGACATACGAGCAGAGTTGAACTGTCGCTACAAAGATCTGAGGACACCATTCCGATCAGCAAGCTCTGAGGAGCAGTTCGACGTACTGACCAAGGAGACTCCGGAGAGTTTTTACGTTGGAAAGATGATACTAGCCACTGTGGTAGGTATCTCGCATCGGAAACCACAAGGAGAACAGTTGGATCAAGCCAATCCGGTGCGCAACGATGATACTGGTCATTGGCAGTGTCCATTCTGTTTGAAGGATGATTTCCCCGAGTTATCTGAAGTTTGGAATCATTTTGATGCTGGAGCTTGCCCTGGTCAGGCCACAGGAATCAAACTGCGTCTAGACAATGGCTTGTCTGGGTTCATTCACATAAAAAATTTGTCCGACAAACACGTAAAAAATCCCGAGGAGCGAGTGCAGAATGGTCAAGCGATTCATGTCCGGATTATCAAAATCGACGTGGAGCGGTATTCCGTCGACTGTTCTTCGAAGAGTTCCGATTTAATGGACAAGAACCATGAATGGCGGCCAAGAAAGGACAACTACTATGATCAGGACCAAGAAGATAAAGACTTGCGCAAGGAAGACGACTCCAAGAAGGTCAAAGCCAAACAGCAGTACGTGAAACGAGTCATAGTCCACCCATCGTTCCACAACAAGTCCTACGCTGAAGTAGTAAAAATCATGGAGAGCATGGATCAAGGCGAAGTCATAGTTCGTCCATCGAGTAAGGGTTCCGATCACCTGACGGTTACTTGGAAGGTGACCACCGATATCTACCAGCACATCGACGTCCGGGAAGAAGGCAAAGAGAACGCATTTAGCCTGGGTCAGAGCTTATGGATTGGCAATGAGGAATTTGAAGATTTAGATGAAATCATCGCGCGCCATGTGAATCCAATGGCTGCATCCGCAAGAGAACTTTTAAGCTACAAATACTACCGTGAGACAAGTGGAGGTTTGAAGGACAAGATGGAAGAGCTCCTGAAAGAGGAAAAGAAGAAGGACCCAAAGAAAATTCATTACTTTGTGTCCGCGTCGAGAAACTATCCGGGGAAGTTCCTGCTATCCTATCTGCCGAAGACCAAGTGCCGGCACGAGTATGTGACCGTGACACCAGAGGGTTTCCGCTTCCGTAGTCAAATTTTCGAATCGATTAACACCTTCCTCAAGTGGTTTAAGGATCACTACTCAGATCCTGTGCCGGGCAATACACCAATGTCGACACCACGCCCGCCAGCAAGTTCAAGAACACCCGGCTACAGCACACCGCAAATGAGTGTCAGCTCGGGATCGGTTGGAAAAATGTCCTCCAATGTTCCGCCACACATGCTGCACTCGTTGTCACACCCTATGTCCAGCCAGACGCCTCATTATCCGAACACGCCTGGCTACCAGGGTGGTTACGTCAACACTCCGTACACACCAAGTGGACAGACCCCATTCATGACGCCCTATCACACGCCGCATTCGTCGCAAACACCACGGTACAACCACAACACTCCCAGTCCTGCTTCGTCGACCTCAAATGGACACTTCGCCCGTCCAGCGATTCCTCCTCCGTCCCATTCACGCCATCCTGGCGGAGGTTCAGTGCATAGCTCCCCACAATCATACGGTCGGTCACCTCGAATGGGTCCTGGTGTCGGCGGAGGTGCACCTCCCGCGCATCATTCTAGATCGAATGCGTATAGTTCTGCGCAGCAGGAGAGCATGGACTGGCAAATGGCCTCTGACTCGTGGGCTCGTCGTAAACCCTCTTCCGCAGTACAGCATGGAAGAAACACGCCCAGTGGTGTGCCACCTCCTGCTATGCCGAGCAGCAGCCACGGTACAAGAACACCCCGCTACGAGGATTACCCGCGCAAGACTCCTCAATACGCCGAGGAACGACCAATGAGTCGGTCCGGACGATCCGTTGACTACCAAAAGAGTCCACGATCCGTGCGGAGTACCCCTCGAACGAATACATCGCCCCATTCTATGAACTTGGGTGATTCCACGCCGCTTTACGATGAGAATTAGTTTCTACTATCTCCCCTTTCCCTAGTTTTCTTATCCTTTTTGTTTTTATAGCTAAACTTATGTAATACAAGACGCAACAAGCTGACAAGATCCATTTTTAGTTCTTTTATACATTATCCTCTCATAATGTGATTCACTGTCCCTTCCTTCGTTGTAGCCTCACAACCAAAATGAAATCGTTTTATTCAAACAGAAAAATCAAAAGCAAACGTGCATAACAAAGTGGAATTCACAATAAATAGTTGAAATAAACAATAGAACGCATAACATAGTAGACAAGACAAACAAAATACCGTTAGTTATTTAATTGATGGATCGATACGCAAGAATTACAAGCAAAAGCATTATTATTATTATATAAATAAATTTAAAAAAAAGGAAAACAAAAACGAACATTGCAAAATGAGTTTAATAAAAATATCGAATTTCTTTGAAAAAAAAGTTTGTTTGTTTAATGTCTTATAACTGTTAGAAATGGCAGCGCCGCCTTGAAGGAGCCATCTGAGAAATTTTCCAATCACTTAAACGCTTTTCATGAGCAGTAAACAGCTATGTCCATGTGCATAATCATATGCATTGTAAGAACCATGAAGTCATATCCTTGCTAAATTTCGCATGTAAATGTTATGTGCGAATGTCTCAATACATTCTAGAGGCAGCTAGCTGAAGATCAAGATGAGTGGAGACTGGAGACGTTTGTTGGTTGAGGTCCGGGTCCACCCTGGACTGTAGCGCAATCATAAGTAAGTGAGTAAGTAGTAAGTGGTGTGGGCTGCACCACCTTCAGATAACTCTTGAGATTCGTATCTTTTAAATGGTTTGCAAATTAGGTTAATATGGGTAAATTTGTGTGGGTGCAATGGACCATCCAGAGGTTCAAGTTAATTTTTAAAGTAATCCATTCTCGTAGATTGGTTTCCCCCTGCTTTTATGAATTATGACATTTAAAGAATTCCTGCACAAGAAGTACGCGAATGAGGTACATTTCTGAATTACCTATATTACCTGCGGTGTGGGGACAGCTTGCCGGTGTCTTCTAGACGGAACTACTGGCAATCCGGGTGGCTTGCACGCAACTTAGGCGTGACACAATATACAAACAAAATAATGCTATCCTCATAGCTTAGCCGCTATCACAGCTGTTGACTCGTCTTCTACGATATATCCTCCCAACTGGTGCAGGAGCGCCAGAATGAGCTTGTCCGCTTCGACGAACGCTTCAGGGTCACATTGCTCTGGGTTCGAGGGCACAGTAACGTGAAAGGAAACGAACGTGCAGTTGAACTGGCCAGGCTTGGCTCAGCTCTACACGGCTCACACGCGGCAAGGGTCCAAATCCCGCTAAGAGCATATAAATGACAAATCCACTCACACTTCCTGTACATGGTCAACCTCTACAGGTTAACCAACTGCGCCATATCAAGGAAAATATGGCCGACCTACGATAAGATTAGAACCAAAGACCTACTAAACAGAACCCGCCCAGATATCGCCAAAGACACGGCGATAATCAAGAGGCATTAGCCACTTGAATACCATGCGGCAAAACTGTGTATTCCATACAACCCCCACAGCGAAAATGAACATTAAAAGGAACTCTCTCCCTATTTCTCTGCAAATGTCCGGCACTGGTAAGAGCGAGTGATCTAATTCGTTTTCTAAACTCCACGGGCTGGGTCTAGGCACTCCCGACTGTCTTACCCATCTTCAACAATACACATCATCAACCACGTCACACGAGTCGTGGTAACCCTGCTAATTTTGATTCTGTTGAACCGCCACCTCTTACTACTTATCTTAATAAATTTCTTACGGAATTACTGTCAGTAAACCCAGTATTAATGCGTTTTAATGAGCTAAGGGGCTTGGCACAATTGTTTATTGACATGTTAACACTTTGTTGATAGTTCTAGGTCATACATTTTGGACGGAACAACAACATTGATCGTGTGTCTTTGATCTTTGAGAGCTTTTATAACATTATTATCACTTCGGCTAAAACAATCAAAGACTAGGAGTGTACCAAGAAGTTCAAGGCAAATTCGTGCTTATTTAGTGTAAATCAATAACGTTACATTGATTGTGTAACTGCTTGAGTGCCTAGTTAGTTTTGTTGTTCAAAAAGTTTGTACAAATCTTATCAAATGAAGTTTTTGTTCAAATTTTAAAAAAAATTTATTTAAACGCTTTTTCACTTTTTTTTTTAATTATTTATCGGTCACATGTTGTCAATCCATCGCCAACGCATGATGCATAGGCTAACATATGAGGTATGGTATTTTGCTCATAGCAGCCAGTGAATAGATGAGCCCATGGACCAGAGGCATAAACTGCAACATCATCTCCACCATGTGTTTCCGATGCCAATGGTACGGTTGCAGGCCAAACGGAATGAACCTTTGATTTACTCGTTGAAGTTGGATCAATACGTAGTCCTTTCTTTTCATTGTAGTATGTACTGAAACTCGGTCCATTTGCATAGGTCATCGACATGTATGGCATGTTGTCATCAGCTTCACCAGCTTTGCCAGTAATTTTTCTACCACGAACCTGTAAAAAGGAGAAGAATTATGAGAGGTTTGTCTGCGTAAATTGTTCTTAAGTAGGGGTCAATCCAACAAAGGAGGAGCTCTTGGTCGTTATTTGAGGATCAGACTAGATCAAATCAAAGATCAAATTAATGGAAAAGGTTACTGAACCTGAGTACATAGCTCTGTGTTCGCTTAAGAGACCTAGATCCTAAGCCTAGAGTGCACTTGGAGTACATCTTTTGACGGCAGCTCTATCCGAAAATGAAAACATCGAGGCAACCAAATACATTTTGGAACAATTAGACCAAGCCAGAACAAGTTATTTTTAACATTGAGTAGTCAGACTACACCGAACTTCATGAGGTATGTATATTGAAGAGCAAGGCAGGATATACAAGTGTGTCTGGCCAATGAAAGGCCACTTTCGTCATTTCTAACAAAGTTTGCACCAAATCAATGCGAACATTCACAAGTTCGTTGTTAAATATCCATTCTAGAAACAGGAGAAGTAACAATGCAGACACTTGTCCCGCAGAAAAGTCAGAAATCCAGATTTTTACTTAAAGCCCCGAATTAAATGCACATGAAGAGACTCTACTGATAACCAACAGTCTCTGGATTTCTCCTCATGATTCTACTCAATCCTGTTTTTGACAATCAATGAAATCTGTGACAGAAAAGCGACACTAGCTACTTCCATTTGTATAAACCAACAGTCTTAACACAGTTGTAGCCAACGCCCTTTTGTTTTCAAATAATGCACTCAACTTCAAATGACATCATTACCGTCAAAAAATTATCAACACTTCCAAACAAGCCTTCCGTACACTGAACTTTAAGAAAAATGAAAAGAAATGACAACTTACAGGATATCCAGAGAAGGTGAAAGCATGCGAATGATCTGCTGTCACAATGATCAAAGTGTCATCCTCGCTTGTAATTCGTCGTGCCATTTCGATCGCGTTCGAAAACTGTTCGGTTTCATCTAATGCCAACTTGGCTTCGTTGTCGTGATGTGCCATATCAATGCGACCACCTTCGACAAACAAAAAGTAACCATTCTTATCGTCTTCCATAAATTCAATAGCCTTTCGGGTCAATTCCTCCAGTGATGGCTGGTCAATGTTGTCCTCGATCGTCTCCAAGTTATACTTCATGTGACTGTTTTGGAAAAGTCCCAATAATCGATCGGCCGATTTGACATCCAAATTCATGAGTTCGTCAAGTGTCTCGACATAGGCGTTTCTCGGTGATTTGTTCTTATACTCACTAATCAGATCCTTACCGTCGGACCTTTTGCCCTTGGAATACAGACTTTTATCCAGGAATTCTCTCTTGCCGCCACCCATCATCACCTTCAATCGGCTTCCAACTTCACCATGAATTAACTGAGTGGCGATGTCATCGATATCGGAATTTTCTCCACATGTATCCTTCACTTCACTGTCATTCTCCCAGTCACGTTCGGCAACATGAGCATACAATCCCGCTGGCGAAGCATGGGTGACTCTGGCAGTTGTAACGAATCCTGCAGATTTTCCAGCGTCCATAGCCCAACTGGCAATCGAAAAGACATGGTTAGATTCATCCTTGGTAGCCGCACAGTTATCTCGATCGATATTTGCATTTACACCGATTGTTCCGTAGTTCGCCTTGACACCGCAAAGGTACGACGTGGATGTGGTTGCTGAATCTGGAACTATTCTGTCAACGGAGTACGTTTTCGAAAGACCAGTGTAGGGGAATTTTTCGAATGCCAACTGTTCCTCCTCACCGCCTATGTAGACACGAGATGCAGCTATTGTTGCCAGAGACATACCATCGCCAAGGAAAAAGATCACGTTCTTGGCCCGCTTGGTGTTCGGTTCACGGCTCATTTGATCCAGAACGAAGGACCTTCCAGTATCCAACCAGAAATCGCTGAACTCCTCGGCGCTAGGAGCAATCCTTTGAGTTGGTTCCACTGGCAAATCGGGATGCATTTGCTTTTCGTAACAATCCTCGGACTCAAGGCATTTCTTTGGCATGGAAAACACTCCCGCAGCCAATAGGCTCACAACTAACACTAAACTTCTCCTCATGATTAGCAATCGTCTTACTTTGATGGGAGTCTGCTTGTAACTGACCAAACTTTGTCAAGTGGTAGAGATATATATGAAGTACCTACGCCTCCAAAGACGCTCGCAAATCTTTCCCCAAAGACCCGTGATTAGATTGTCCACAAGTGATTTTCAACTTTGAGCTTTTATCGTAAATCAATTGTCTGAAAATAGATCATTTCATGATCCAAAAACGTGCTAAAATGGACGCGCCTATAAACACCCGCTGCCCACCCCCTTTTATTTTGTAAAGACAATCTGATGTCTATTAGTGTCGTCCGTGTGCAAACGTGATTTCCTCGTGCGTATTTCAAAGGCTGGGCCTAGCGGCTTTCAAATTCACATGCTACGCCACGTGATGACTATAGCTGCCGAGGGGTATGTTTTGTCGGGCTTTTTATTTTTTTTGTTTTTACTGGCTTACCTACTCTTTACGATCGGTTAGCTATGATTTACCCCTTTACGAGCATTGATTTTTTGAAAAGATAAGATTAGGCTTAGTGCGAGCTATCGATATCTAGAAAGTCTGAGGTAAGCTTTTAGGCATAAAATTACTGGTTCGGAACCTCATCCAAACAGTTGGTGTTCAGCTCTCGTAAAGTGTGTGTCAGTCTTAGAAACTAGGGACACAAATATGTCGAAAGTGTTTTTAACCATTTTTGTTGCCTTCGTGGCTATCATCGCAATCGCGGATACGGATGAGAGTGAGTTAATTTTTTTTTTTCAAGTTTGAGACACTGCTTCGAATTTTGTTTTCTATATTGTATGTGCCTCGCAAGCCTAGTAATTTGTTCGGCACACTTTAACATGATGTCCGGAAATTCATAAGCTCATCCTCTTGATAAAGGTTGTTGAAGGGTTTCGTGTTAGTGCTCTATTTTGAGGTGCAAGGAATCAGCCTTTTGATGGAGCTGGTATTCTCTAGTGTTTGATATTTTAAAGGATCACGACTGTTAAGTAAAGTGCAAAGTTCTAAGTAAAAGCTTTTTAAATGTCAAATTGCTTTAAAATTGAGAGAAAGAAACATTTTTTAAGGAAAGAGGCCGAAATGGATTTTTTGCATAAACTTCCTAAACTGTGAAACATTTCTGATATACAAAAGCAAATGAAAATTATTTCAGTGTAGTACAAATATTTAAGGTAAGCTATCAGCTTCCATTGTATTTAGCGGTTTATCTCCAAGATTGCCGATACCGCACAAAATTGGTTACTTATCAACCACGTAGGATTACACATTAGTACACAATTCAACTTTTAAGTTCCTCAAGCTTCTTTTCAAAAGCTTTGTTCAAGTCTGTAAGCGATTAGCAGAGTGTGTCGGGCTAAATATTTGCAATCCTGCAGTGATGTACAATGGTTTCATTTCTCGGCATAGATTCTGTTGCACACAAGAGTACCAACAGTCTGAAGTTCTATTTACTGTCCGCAATCAAATTCAGGGCTCGACAATTATCCCCAAGTGTCAAAGTTCGGTCTTTGACGAAGTTACGCTTAGCTAACCAGGTGCTGCTAAGTGGGTAAGCTAGAGTGAAGAGCTACTTTGAGACTTTGATCTTGTCTAAGTGTTCTAAGTTATCTCTACAAGTACTCTTTCACACGTTGTTAGATCGAAATAGGTTCTTGTGTGTCACCAAGTTAAACTTATATTGTTTTACAAGTGATTTTCCAGCGAATTTATACGAGCTGTCGTAGTCCTTGATTGCCTAATCTTTTATGCAACTTTACAATGATTTCTTTTCTTTTTTCCCACAGTGCATCCGAAGTTGCCGTCTAAGGGCCGTAGCGTTAGATTTTCTGAAGAATTAAATACGGATTTTTGGTATGCCAAAGCCCAATCGATTCTTGCCGGAAAGCTAGAAAATGCCGAACCTAATAAAAACCGCGCCAAAAATATCATCATGTTCCTTGGAGATGGTATGTCCGTTCATACTGTGACTGCCACCAGAGTTTTCATGGGTGACAGCTCAAATCAGGTATCTTTTGAGAAATTCCCATTCCTCGGTCTGTCCAAGACTTACTGCATTGACAAGCAAGTAGCCGATTCTGCATGTACGGCAACGGCCTATTTAAATGGTGTTAAGGGAAATTATGGTACAATTGGTGTGAATGCTCAAGTTTCACGTAAACATTGTACTAAAGCTCAGGATCCTTTCACACATACTGAGAGTATAGCAAAATGGGCTCAAGATGCTGGCAAGGCGACTGGTTTGGTGACAACAGCACGTGTAACACATGCCTCACCTGCTGGAGTATATGCTCACATAGCCAATCGTGACTGGGAAAGTGATGCTGATATTGTCAAAGATGGATGCAGTGCTGTGGACAATTTGGATATTGCTAGGCAATTGATTCATTGGCCCGTTGGAAAGAATTTGAATGTGATAATGGGTGGTGGACGTCGCCAGTTCCGAGATAAAAAACAATCCGATGAGGAAGGCATTAAGGGCCAACGTACCGACGGAAGGGATCTCATTCAAGAATGGATCGCTGAGAAGAAAGCACAGGGCTCCAAAGCATCGTATGTGTGGTGTCGCAAGGAATTAGAGGCAGTTGATTTGGATAAAACTGATTACTTGTTGGGTCTGTTTAGCTCAAATCATTGTCCCTACCATGGCGACTTGGCGAGACAGAAATTGGAAAAGTCAGATCCATCACTCTCCGAGATGACCGAAGCCGCCATCCAGGTTCTGCAGAAGAACAAGAACGGATTTTTCTTGTTCGTCGAAGGTGCCAAGATTGACATGGCTCATCACGAGACTTGGGCCAGGAAATCGCTGGAAGATACCGAAGAGTTTGCAAATGCAGTGCAAGTAGCAAAGGATATGACATCGGACGAAGACACTCTGATTATTGTCACATCTGATCACTCGCATACAATGACAATCAATGGATACCCGGTAAGTACTCAAATCTTTTGTGTGTTTTTAAAAGTGGCTAACTAAATCTCTCTCTTTCATCCAGCAACGAGATCAAGACATTCTCGGTGTTGCCGCTACTGCCGATGATGGTCTTCCATATACAGTGTTGTCATATGCTAATGGACCTGGATACTACAACAGCTTCTCAGACAAACTCGGTCGTCGCGATATTTCTGTGGATAACCTCAACGATCCAGAGTACGCATACATGGCAACAGCTCCTCTTAGTTCCGAGACACATGGAGCCGATGATGTCGCAGTATTCGCATCCGGTCCTTATGCTCACATTTTCACTGGCAACTACGAGCAGAGCAATATTCCAGCCTTGATGGCATACGCTGCAGACATTGGACCGTTCCAGGAAACCCTCCTAAGGTGAAAAGCAAGAACTGGCCATTATTTCAGTCATTGACAGCCACGAGTAATAAAAGCTTTGAATTTCTATCTGGCTTGTGTTGTGTTGATTGTGTAACGCTGTGGCGTCATTTAGTACTCAGCAGGCCTTATACATGTACCTGTTCTATCAGCTAATACAGCTGCCAATTCGGTTTTATTTTTCTACCGGAACCATATATAATCGTCGATTGTTATCGGATTGATTTTTAGTAGCGCTGTCTTGGGTGGATTTTGGTCTGTCTGATAACACACAAGTGGTCTTGGGTAATTTGATGGATTATAAGCCGATAATGAGGTGATAGTGTTAGTTTGTGTTGTACCAGATGATCAGAGCTTGTTTTAAGGCATTTGATTCTGAAAGGGATTCTGCACCAGAAACTCAGTATACAATTTTTAATCCATGATAGCTAAAACTTCTGTTCATCTGATCCAATAAATTCAAGCTAAAATCCAACAAGGCTGCAGGACTCGACGGCTTACCGCCCGAGTCATTAAAAGCAGCTGGAAATAACTTGGTAGAGAGCATACAAAAACTCATTTCTAAGATTCAGCTAGAAAAGACGATGGGTCTTCTGCATCGACTATAGTATCAGTATCTAAACACAGCACACAATCACAGGGCACCATGTAGCAAACGTGGGCATCATTGAATACCCTACATGTGCACCTTTTCTGCAAAACAAAGATACGTCTGAACATTTTCTCTGTCACTGTCCTTCCTTCACGAGGATATAACTGCGTACTTCTGGACTCAACCCATTCTCTTTCGCTGATAGAAATTTAACATTGATGGATCGAAATTTTGAATAAATGACACCTTTTCCTTTACCGAACTCTCATTAAAAATGTCCTTAAGTCTACACTCCTCGTCAAAAATGTTTCCTCTAAATAAATACAATTAAAAGGAAAGACTTGAACGAGGGTAATGAGGTGTTTCCATCGTTAAAGAACAAAACTGAAAGTTCGTTGACTCCCAGGACTCCAACTACAAACTTTATTGTACTCATCAAGAATAATACTCTATCCAGCATCATCACAGTGGCAAATGGAAGTGAATACCATGGTCTGTCCTAACGAAGCTGTATGGCTGTGGCCTCTTTATTCGCAAACTTTCCGTTGTATAGAAAAAAAAATAAAGTCTACTAAAAGCCATGGATGGTTACTTACCAACGTAAAATGGATGTACAAATGCAGGTAACATGGAATAATTAAAACTGCAGAGTTTGGAAAACGTGGAAACTATCCTGGCTGGCTTAACTGCAAACATTTCAGGCTGATGTGGTAGTGAGGTTTGGGAAAAGGGATTTCTGGATGAAATGTGGTACAGGGATATTTTTTTTTATCCTTTTAATCCATCAAGACTGATGATTTTGCAAATTGACTCAGTCGAGGACGAAAGGGGATTTCAGAAAGGATTTTGGTTTATGTGTTTTAATTGTATGTCCTTATGTAGAAGTTGATTAAATGCATTTCACGTCTAGACACTCGTTTTTTCCGTTCTAAGGTTCTAGTTAGGCTTGTCTTTTTCTTGTCAGAAAAGCTAGTGGCAATGACAATGTCTTACCTTGAAATTAAAGTCAAAAGATAACTCAAAACATTAATTTATTCGTAATTCTTAATCATCGACTATTAATAACAAAATCTAATCGTATGGTCATTTAAAAAACGCGTTAATGTAATCTAATCGGCCACAGCTTGTGGTTTACATGCGTTGTATGTTAATTGGATGATAAATTCCAAGCTATTGCGACTGTTCAATTGAATCGATAACGAGGGTAATCTTTTTTCACAATCAGAAGTTAATGTGCAACAAAAGTTTATTTCTACGGAAGCTTGTCCAAATTATAAACAAACTTTTATTGGGGAGCTCTGTTCTAAAAATACACTGAGCTATAGATGCTGATTCGCATTCAGAAGCTTAACACTTGTGTACTTATGGGTTATGCTTAAAAAACTTAAACTTTTCCTAAATGGTTTCCATTTTTACAGATTCGCACCAACTTATGTGCTTATTTGCAAATCAAAAGAATTTTTCTAGACTTAAGACTTAGACAATATTTTCAAGGTCTTCCATTTCTATTGTTCCGCCAACCGTCAAAGGAACAATATGGACAAACGAAATTTTATCATTCTTAAGCCATCGATTTCGAAAAAAAAAAAGTTTAAATTTTTCGGAAAAAAAAGTTATGCTCCATGAAACTTCAAACAACAAGCAGGTGCCCGTATAGGTAAAATCACATAATTCCGCATCAAAAGTGAAAAGTTCAAAAGTTCTTCAAGACAAGTCGGAAAACGTGTCTTAAAATCGTTTGTTTTTGTTTCTTTAACGAAATTTCCAACAGATCATCGCCAAGTTAACTTATAATTCGGTCCACAGAATTTTTTGTTTAAACATTACAACGCAAAAGGAATCGAATGCCTTCCACAGACTTTCTAAGAAGTTTTACCCTCTGTTTGACTGTACCCACATGTAAGGGAAAGTTACAAAAAACCCCTTACGCCATTTCATTTCAGTTGGCTTCTCTGTTGTTCCATCGCATTTTGTTGAAAGTATACTTTAAACCAACAGTGGTCCTGTGGGAGAAGAGAAACTTCCTTGAATATAGAACAAGTAAAACGGATCTTTGGTATGATAGAATATGGTGTGTGCAGTGTGCACATGAAGCAAAAAGCTTTTACTTAGATTTACATGCGTGTGCATCATCTACAGACAATAATAAGGCTTTAGATGTTTCACTTTGTCTTTCTGAATCTCCTTCAAGCTGAAGAATTTGTTTGTTCATATTTGTGTGTAACTTTTCGGAGAGTGCATAGAGATTTGGGTCAGTCCGACGCACTAACAATAAATTGTAGTTATATTCGTAAAGGAATTGCGTTGAAGGGGGTTGTGAGTATTTTTTTCTTTGCAAGGATATGCGTCCATTAGGGAGGTGTAGTACAAGGAGTGTAGTGGGGTAGTTCCAATTTAAAAATGTTTCTCTCTGAGGTGAACATTTTACCTTTTTGTTTTTCCGACTCCGACTCCAACTCTGTGGCGTCATAAGAAGTCAGAAGCTGACATGACGTAAGTAGTCCTTCCAAATGCAAATTCAACGAGTAGATATGCCATCGTAAAAGCAATTCAAAATTAAACAACGAATGGTCGATACAGTCGCTCTTCCTTGATGAGGGCTTCACATTTAAATTGCTTTGTTCGGAGTCTGCGATCCTGACACATCCGGAAACGCTCTTAGTTTTTCACAGCCGAAAGCATCTTTAGTTGGTTATGGCTAGCTAACATCAATTTCGACCTCACTCACCACCCCTGAAGTATAAGTTTATTGCAGGGAACATTAAAGCAATTTTCTAAATGCATTTGTATGGTGCTTTTCCCAGCAGAGACGTCAGGAATATTTGCCGCAATCTCGAAGCCTTAAAAGAATTTCTTATGGAAGCTGGCGAACCGTAGAAATCACTTGACCTCGGTAAAGTTGGTTGGTAATGGAAAGTCCTCGATGCTTATTATTATTATTATTGTTTCGGGAGAGCTGATCAGCCCTTGGCACTGCGGTTTCTAACGAATCCTATTGTGCTTTCCCTAGTGTTCCTAGATGAATTGTTTCACTCCAGAAGTTATCAGGATGTTAAGGAACTTACCTGGGTGGATGGCAGCAAGCTGTTATGTAGAGACGAATCTCGATGTTTAATTTGTTCTCACAACTCGGCTTGGTTTCCTTAGTCGTAGGTCTAGAAGTATGTATTCCGTTGCGAGAAATAAATATTTGCTACTCCAGAAGACATCTAAGACTGCTAAGGTCTTGCAAACAGGGAGTTCCTAGAGCATTTAAGAACTCTTCGACTTGCTCAAAAAACGATAGTAGCACAGCCAAAAAGTCATTAGAAGTCACGAATCTGATGTGGTAAATTTAAGTTCATCACCTTTTTAAAATCTTGATCACAATGTAGATGCCCACAGAGTACCTCGGCGGTCTTCAACTCTACGAGGTTTCATTACTCAAGCTGGAGCCATAGAAATGACAACTGATGACGATATTAAAGGCACAGTCGGCTCTTGAACTTTATAGAGATTACTTCTACGGAGAGAGTAAACCCAATAAATAGGTCGTTGCCGCACAGAAAATTGAATCATCCGCACAAGGAATGAATTGGCACTTCAAAACCCTTTGTTGAGAGCGGTGTCAACGGATCTGACGGACTTTTTTTGAGCTGTGTACGGCACATACGTTCACTTCTCATAAACAAGCGTATATTCACTCAAGCTGTCAGTTGTGTACGTCAACGCGACAGAGAGAATGGATTCTATGGGTCGGCCATTTAAATCCTTTAGCATAAAATACAATTTTGAAGCACCCTGTTCCATATCACTTTTAGTGTGATGAATGTTCTGCTTCTAGTGAAGTTGCATGACTCTTTGATGTACGCATCTGAGAGTTCATTTTCGTTTTGACAGAAGCGGAAGCGGCCATTAAAATTATTCATCTGTTTTCATGATATAAACTATAACTCACTCAAACATACCTTTATTGGGAAGAGAATAAGAGAATGAGGGGAAATAATGAATATATTCTACTAGAAGCGGAGAGGATTGTTTCTATTTTGCAGAAAAAGAGTACCAAAGTTATATGAAGAGAGTCCGAGAGATAAAAGTCAAAGAAAACCCGCGCATGTCCTTAAGACATAAAATTCCTTCTCATTAACTGATAAGAATCACAAACAAAAATGTCCACAACAAAAAAAAGGCCAACTTTAGTCTTCCAAAGAAGTTTTAAGGATTCAAACTCGCGTCGAAAGTTTTAGCAAATTGTGATTGTGTGCGGTATTTCTATGTTACAATGAACACATCCTTTTGTCGTGTGAATCGCTATGTTAACCACAAAAACAAATAAATATTTGTCCTTGGACATCTATGAGAATGGCTCAACAGATTGCCAGCAGGATATTTTTCATTCTCAAGTGGGATTGTACCATATTCCACTTTTTTTTTACTCCTTTGTCCTGAATGAATTCTATACAAACGGAAGTGAATTAGTCAACTGTATACATGTGTATGATTGTTGTGGAGAATACAATAAGAACGTTCCGAATGAGTGACGTTTCCTGGCAGCAGAGTGTGATTAATTAACTTGCTACGCATTCTGGATAAATAAGTTAAAAAGAGCTGAGTCTGCTGTATAGCCAGTCACACATGGTAATTAGTTCCTAATTAATCAATTAGGTTTTATATTATGTATTATGTCTTACGCAGTATGTCCTGCTGTTACTGGTGATGGAAACTATGTAGAAATGTCCTTTATACAATGTCCATTATACAATCCTTTCCACTAGAAACATTTGTACACGATAAAGAAAGAATGTAACGTTGAAAGAAATTCATTAAAAAAAAAGAGAATAAAAAGAAGGCCCTAGCATACATTATTGTGGTATACCATTGGCTTGATGTAAAAGAAAGGCGGAGAAAAAGTAATCAGACAAATCTGTTCTGTTAGAACTTCTTGTCGAATGCATAACTCAGTCGGTTTCAGCCAGTTCACCCAGAATAGTAACGCTTTTCTGAGCTTAAGTTTAGACTTGCTATTTTGTCCAGATGGTAGTTTTTCTTTCGATCTTAAGATGGTGTGCTACGTTAAGATGGGTGTCAGTTGTCAAGAACTGATATCTTTGGAGTTACAACTATGTACTCGGTCTGGCCGCACGGATTCCCACAGCTTTGGTGATATCTGCGGGACTTTTATGTATGAAGAGGTTAGTCCTTTTGAAAACGTAAAGCTATTCATTATGTCCCACTTTTCTTTGAATTTTGTTAAGTAGTGAGAAGAGAGTATCGAATGAAAGGTAGACTCTTTCCATTTAAAAGTTTTCTCAGGTTGATACTCGTCTAGATACTTCGCCTACTTTCTTATTCCCATCTGTGCCCCTATGGCCAAGGATCCAGATTTTAATGATTTAAAGGTGATCGCTAGCACTTTTTGTAACTGTTCTACCTTCTTGGAAATAGTTGTTCAATCAATTGTTTTAATGGCTGCTTGGCTTGGGTGTGGAGAGGCTTTAAGGATTACTAGCAGTGTTACTTGGATAACGTTCGTGAAATTAGGTATTCTGAATTCTTTCGTTGTCATTAAAGCTTCCGAGAAGATTTCAGAGTCACGGTCCCATGTTGATATGTTGAAGTTTCATCTCACGTATCCGTTCTCTTATTTTTCTTAGGAAGGAATGCACACCTTTTGAGATGTGATCGGTAGTACTCTTCTGGCATCGTAGTTTTCTCTTGCGAGTTCGGAATGTAGTTATAGTTAGGTTCAGGTCAACTATTGGGGTAATGGCATCTCCCTGGAGAAGGAGCCTATATCCTTCGACACGAATGGCTTCTAGACCAAAGATGAGGAAGGATGGGGTGTTTTGTCCGACAAGCTTAGTCTTGGTCTCTTCTTTCAGACACGATAGAACCATTATCTCAAAACATTTTCTATGCGATCTGGCACACATAAACGTTATCTATGCCCTATGCTTCATTAGATTATAGATTGATTGCTGTGGTAAGAACTGCGCCTTATTGCTGCAGCTTCACACGCTTCCTCAGAAAGTCCAAATGGTTCGAAGAGATGGCTGGAGAATGGGCATACAAAATACCTCGCCTTGCATGCATACATATGATATTAAGTTTGAGAGAATAAAAATGAAGTAGAACTGTCAAGGAGTCTGTAGGGTACAACCGCAGTGCCCCCTTTGATTCTCTGAGCTTTAATCAGTGAAAGCCACTATACTGTGTAATTGCTTCGTCGGTATGTTATGTTATGTACATTTCTAGAGAACTAGGTGTATTTTCATCGCTATTTTCACATTGGTGTCGCAAAAAACTGTAGTTTATATGGAACTTGAATCGAAGCTAGCTTGTTGAACACATAAATGTTCCAGCCACTGAGCTACGGCGATGTTATTCTCGGGATCAGTCGCAATTTCTTTGCATATCACGCCACATTGTATGTATCGAACACTCCATAAGAATGATTTTTGAAAGGTTGGTGCTTAGACCTTGAAATGGAAGGTGGACATCATTTATGTAAATATGATTATTCAAAATCGCTCTCATAAAGATTATTATTAATGGCCGCCACTTCCCTCCAAGAATAATCCATCACAAGTTTCCTAAACCCTCATCATCCTTTAGCATTCCAAAAATAGCACAAAGTAGAAACATAAATAATAAAAATGTATCTCGTGTACATGTTCACATTGTTCATATGCTCAACGGCTAAAGTAAAGAATTTGTAAATAAAAATACAAATGTTACCTCTTCCGGAAGAACATTAATATTGTGCTGCACCCACGTGCTTCCTATGGTTTATGACCAAAACTTTATGAGGGCCAACAAAAAACCATTCCCTTTTCATTGTTGTTTTAGACCAAAGCCTGGAAATTGATGGAGTTGAAGAGTCTACTTAAAGGATCGATTGGATTGGAGTGTTTGTTAAAGCGATTGAGTGAGGGAACAAGAAGACCACGCCTCGTTACTGGACAAATCCAAAGTTTTTTGAATTTATATTCTGAAGCGGATCGATATGGATTGCAAATTTATAAAATCTGCGAGTGAATTAATAATAGAAAGGTTCGATGTCGAGCCAGTTGTGGAAGATTAAAAATTGAAAGTATTGGCGTCGAAAATTAATTTCGATCGAGGCAAAGAGGTGAATAAATTGAATTCTTTTTTACGTATCCGCTTTAGGTTGTTTGCATAAGCCTGGATAATCGGCTGAAAATTAAACAGAAATTGCTTAAAAATTGGTTTCATTTGAACGATTTAGGGAACTGGAATATAAACTTTAAAAAACGAGGCAATGTGAGGGCGATTGAGTTCGTACTTCACGATTCAAGAGATCTTTTGATTATTCCAGATTTGATGTCATGCAGGCAATGTGAGAATCTTTTTGCAGATGTAGCAGCTGACTTCGAGTTTATTGTCAAACATCTCTTCTTTTCCAATCAGGCCTCTTGAGATTACTTAACTCCGCTCTAACCTCAGGACAAGCAGCGGTCGATCAAGGTGATTCTTCACTTAATTTCTACATGAATGTCTTTTTCAGGGTTTACTGTGGCGTTACAAGTCTCTTTTTTTTTATTTATCCCGGTCCCTAGCTAACTGTCTCCTGTTGCACACACACTAAAAATCATTTAGGTCAAGATCTTCCTCTACTGTATAGTCCTTTCGCTCGCTAACGCAAAAATTGGGACCGAATACCAAAATTAGATTATTTTCCGCTCTTCATCCGCCATCGATATCGTCGTCAAGTAGGACTGGGATGATAATGGTATTAAAAATGGTTGCTTGGCTTAACAAAAAAAAAAAAATCGCGATTGGCAAGAGTTATTTTTTATGTGTTCACCAGGTTTTCTGCGCTCTAAAGTTGTCGACATTAGACTTCTGAGGGGGTTGGGACTTATGAGTTCTTTCCATAAATTATGTAGTTCTCTTGCCATCTTGCTTTTTTCGTAGTTCATATTGAATTCTATGCGGATCCAGGCCGCAGAATAGTTCCAATCCAAAGAATAGACCACTTCCTCGCCAGTTCATTGGTTGCCTCATAGCCCTCTACTCCTACAAGTTTTATCTCGTTCCAGGATTTGCTAGATTCAGCGGCGGATTCCACTTCAGTGTCTGATGGCAAATTTCATTACGTTCCTTGCGAAAAGTGTGGCATATTCACTTCCACAGATCATAATTGGATATGGTGTTTGGCCACCAGATTCTCAAAATGCGACGCAGGCATCCCTTCATGAAGTTTTGAATTCCATTTGTCAGTTACCATCCAGATTTCACATTCGCAACATTCGATTTGAAAATTCGAGTTTTGGTGCTGTTTGGCCCAGTTGAGCATAGCTTCCTCTGTGTTTATTTATGCCTTTTTTGGGGCGGTCTTCTGTTCAGCTGCCAAAGCACATGAAGGAGTTCACCAGTTTGATGAGTTCAGAGTCAATGCCGGCTTTTGATTTTAATTGCGTTTGTTTTGTTGATGCATTCGTACCCTCCAGATGTTTACTCAGAATCTGCTGTCAAAAGCTATGCTATAATTCACAAATGTGAGTTTTAACAGAATCATTTCAGTTTTATAGGAGTTAAGCCTGAGTTCGACTTCTTCTGTCCATTTAAAGGCGCTTAAGCCCGTGAGCATACAAATGGCACCAAATATAGAGAAATATAAAGGTTTTCCCGAGGAACAGCAATACCCTTGTTCAACAGAGCATTTCGATAAGTTATGGCTTCTGGAGGACCATTGGAACAACAAACTTACCAAGACGATGCCAAATATTGTCAAACGAATGTCAAAAATAGCATCAAAGTCAAACAATTGTCGTCGTTAATGGATTACTAGCTATATTATATAGAGTGGAGCCTTTCGAATTATTGTTAAAGACTTTTGAAGGATGACGACTACCAGTTTTCCTAAATTTTTTTTCAATTAAGACGCATCAAAATGTATGATGTTTTTTCCTCAAATTTTGTATCCTTATAACCCCAAGCATGGCATAAAGTTGCTTGTACCAGAGGACTAAGGATGTGTTTCATTCAATCTAGGTACTTTTTTGAAGAAAAAAAAAATCGATAAATGTTTATTTTTACCATCAAAAGTGTCTGCCAAGGGACTGGCTCATGAAAAAGTAATTCCTCTAGAGTATGAGGGGTTATTATGATAAATGTAACTTTTAACTTGAAACCTGTTGGTATCTTTAGTCATCATTTGTGTGCATGAGTGCTGTGTGTTATATATTGATTCTACAAAATGCTCTTTAAGGGTCTTGTTAATGATTTATTTTAATATTGTTTTAATTTGAATGTATTTATAGTACTTACGTACATTATCTCCGGAGTCAGTCTGAAAAAAAGAACCAATAATGCCCTAGACCTATATAGTTCCAAAGTTGATTACTGTGAGGAACCCAGAGGAGATTGACATTTAATAGACTCTTTTCTGCATTATGCTACCGATTTGGAGGATGAGGTTTCTGGATTTATGGCTTTGATAGTGGCTTGACCATTTCTGAAGACAGCTTGTTTAGTTTGGATATCGTTTTGCGTTAAATTATCCGGCATGACTACAAGACACTAAATCTACACATATCTAGCGATTCTGAGAACATTTTCATACCAACTCCAGAGTCCATCTTTGAACTGTGTGGGTCAAGGTTACTATAGATAAGTCTCTTATCACTTATTCACGGTTCCATTTCTCTCTGGAAGGGGAAAGTATTTTGTAAAGTTCAACTTGAGTGTGGTGTAGTTATGGGCCTCTCCGCTTTGTCCATAAGGGCTTAGTAGACTAATACCCAGATTCTCTCATCCATTGAAGCACTTCCTCAGACAAAATAATACTTTTTTCGATCTCAGCTTCAGCTAATGTCAAAGACACTCCAAAAGCTGTCATTAACACTTTTGAGACAGAACCTTCGATTTGCTCAAGCACTATTGGAACTAGTTGAAGACTTTAACGAAAAAGTGAAGATGCATTGCGACAATAGAAGATGTACTTGGCATCTGTAGTATTATAGATGGTCCTACCATCACACATATTTGCTTGTACTGCTAAAGACCCTTCTAAGATTCAATAAACTGAAAGGGACACAGGTCTTAATGGAATTGTACATTAAAAACAGAAATCACAAAAAAAGGGTTTGGCTTTTTAAAATAAAAATAAAAATAAAAAAAATCGATGTCTACTTTTAGCAGCCAATAAAAAAAATGTTACGTATACGCCTCCAATTCCAAAAGCCCAAAGGCAATAAGGATAATAAACAAGGCCATATGATATGTCGATTGGTAAATCAATCCCTTGGGAGTTTTACGACGCAATAACAAAATTATTTATAAACTTTTGGCAATAATTTGACAAAATTAATTGTGATTTTACAGATAAATTTGAGAACTTTAAACATTTAGAAGGAGATCAACGATAGTATTACAGATTGCGCTGAAATATGTTTTATTTTTTATATTTTCTAATTAAAAAAAACCTTTTTGTGGGACTCACAAAAAAAAAAAATTTCTTCGAAAAATTCAATTTATGAGGGAAATTTGAATAATTAAAACTAATATCTTGATCTTTCATCATAAAAGAAATAAACAACAGCGTCTTCGATTAACGGATAATAAAGGTTTCTTGTATTTAAAGGATGGGTATCGGGATATGAATCTTTCTTGGGGTAAATTCCCATTAAAATTTAATTTTTATGGAATTTAATGACGGGAGTGTTTGTCGTTAAAAGTTCATTGGGAAGAACGACACTTTGTTTTTGTATCGTTTGCTATAAGGACCTTTTATGTGGATGAGTATATATGGAATATGAGTGTATTGAATTGAAAATTGAAGGTAAAAGGCATGGGAAGTGAGAAAAATGTGTCAGTAGTCAAGGGTATGGAAGCTATGTATATTAATTCCAGCCTTTTACTGTCATGCAGTCTTAATAGTCGTTAAAGTGTGCCTTATGAGACAATGTTAATATAATTTTTCAAAAGCCCTCAAGAGTAATCAACAAATCTTCACAAAACACTTTAAATAAGCAACAAGTGCCATAACTAAATTATCATTCCAATTATTTCCATCATAGTTGTTATCCTTAAGGGGCACTTAATGTTTGGCACCACTTTGCAACATCAGAGAACCCAGACACCCAAGAACTCTTTAAGAATTATTGATGTGCTTTTGCAATTTGAAAAGGCAAACAAGACACTTTGCAAACTATCCCTTTCAGCACATATTTGTCTACACGTGTCTATTACAATATCTATAATCGTCGTCAATATTCGTCCCCCAAACCACCTGTTGAATACTTCAGATTCTCGAGACTGTTATCGTTCGGGTTGTGCTACGAAACTGTCCCAATAAAATTTTTTAATAAAACATTTTTTTTTCTTTCGTTCCTTTTATGTATTTCCATATATTTTCATTCCACAGGGACAGAAAGCATCCCTTCCAGATGCTGAAAGGACACTGTTGAAAGTCAACCAAATTTTTATTTTTTTCTGTTTTTCCCATGCAAGTTGTTTCTTGTTCTTGTCAGCGTGTGTCTTCTTCATTTGTTTCAAATAGATGCGTGTGTCTTGTCCACTTAAGGGAAAACTTCAATGGTAAATGTATTTCATGAATTATTAAATTTAGCTTTAGGAACATATGTCAACGCTGTCCAGTGAATACGGAAATATTGTTATCCTTAGAGAAAATTCATTTTTGTTTTATTTTTTTCCTAGAATGATATTGAAAATAATTTATTCAATGCTGTTGACAACATTGACAGGGATGAATTTATGGGTGTATTCCATTACTAAAGGGATGCAAAGTTATAAGGGAAGTATTTGCGTTCATTTAAAGGGTTTGGGAAATTGGGGAAAGACGTTTGCGTGAGCCTTCAAGTCTTGAACAAGTGATTAATACTTATTCCTGCCTAGGTAAGGTTGTAGGGGTGGTTGCATTTGTGTACAACCTCACTCGGATCTCAATGGATCTATTGTGTTCCCCGATATTCCTACCTAACCACTGCGGTCACCCATTTTCTTTGATTCCGGACGGGTTCGGTCTTCCTTGTCATATCGAGTCTGATGGCTGAGATTGAAATATCCTCTCGTTGTCTATTTGCTCGATGCACAGTTTTGTCGGGATGCCGATATCATATGTCGCTTTGAAATCGATGCAAAGGTGCTGAGTTTCGTTGGTCTTGTTCAGGATTTGCTTTAGTGTGAAGATTTGGTCTGCAGGGCTGTATGCCACATTAGTATACTTCAGACGTTCATAAAATACTTCTTATATGTGACATTTGGCAGGGATAGTTGATGCGGATGGGGCATACTTTCGTCCACATATATTGGGTTGATGACTTGGAACATCCGCCACACCAATGAGAGCCATCAGATGCAGTGGTCTTAGTTTTCTTTGCCAAACTCTGAGTGGAGGAATTACTTCCTCATTGCCTGGTCTTTTTGCTCTTTCACTCAGCCTCGTATATTTTGGCCTTGCTTTCTGAGGCTTACAAATGTTAAACCATTTTTGACATATGTACGTGTATATATGTATATGGAGTCGGACTTATCTACTTTTTGGATATAAGCAAACCTAAATGAATAAAAATCAAGTCCAAAACTGGAATCTTGTGCTCGCATACTTTAGGTGGAGCAAATAATTTTATTTGCAAGCTGGTCATTGGACTGACTGCAGTTAGTAACTGCCTGCAAATAATATAAGCCGTCACGACGTTTTGCATGACGTTTATTTAGTCGACAAACAAAAAGAGGGACAGTAGACGGACATCGATCAACTTAATATTTGTTCTATCCCACAAATAGGAACGCCGACTTCTTTGAACAGAAACATTTATCGCCCATTTGTTGTGCATATTTCACAAATCCAATACTGGAGGCTTTCAAAGCTATAAACAGAACACCTACCAACATTTTAACAAATATTTACCCAGTGCTCTTGATAGACACAATGTCTTCTTTCAATTTGACGCAATCAAAACAACAACAAAACTTTTGAAATCAAGACACCAGTCTGGCATTTACTGAAGTGTACAAGGACAACATCATTTATCAGGACGACAGCTGGAATCATCAATTTGCAAACGAAAATGGGGAAGAGAAAATTATCATTATGTTTTTCGTTTTGATATTTAAATTAGTTTTTTACGATAGATGTTTTGAATGAAAAATCTTCTTACATTGTAGGTATATCACACATCGGTAATAAAATTGTTATTTAGATTTAGAGAAGTAAAAGCAACATCATCTTTGCCTTTAAGTACTTTTGTCATCGTTTTTAAGTTATTCTAATCCAAACAAAAGAAAAACTTTCCTTTGCTCCATAAGAGATGCGAATGTGAAAATGCGTAGGAAGTGATTGTCGTGTGGGGATTATTAGGTTGACAGACGCAGATTTGCGAATTCTGAAAATTCTTGTCGCTGACAAGAATTTATTTCCCGATTCGGCATTTGTATTTGTATTTTTATTTTTTTTTTTCACCCGGTCATGAAGTGTCAATCAAAAAGGGTTAACAATGAAATCAGTTTCAAATTCCAGAATATGGAAAAAGGATGAATGATTAGAAATCATAACAAGAAGTTCCGTCTGGCATCTTAAACAATTTTGAAAACGTATTTCTTACTCAGTCAACTTTTATTTTTCAAGAATCTCTTTCATAAGCTCCATTGTTCGTCTATCCGCCGGTTGTTCTGTGTTGTAAGACTTGACTAAATTTCTGGTTAGCATTATTTGGCGGTCTTAATGCTCACTTTGTATATTATTGCAATGCTTAACTACATTAGGCAAATGAAGATGGAGCGAGGACACAATATTGATCAGAAATGTCAATCTTCTTCGTTGAATGCCGCTCCTTCAAAGTCGGTAAAGAATTCGAACAAGGTGGCATGTGATTTCTTTAACTTCATACTTGAAGGGATTGTACGAAACTCAAAAGCCAACACCAAAGGCACCATTTTTTAAAGGTCTGTGTGACATCATTTGCACAACTCAGCGAGTTGTTAAGGCAGAAGTGGCTAAAATTGGTTTAGCGGTGAAGGAGACAAAACCAAGTATCTACTTGCTGTAGATTGATGAAATGGCCTCCTGCATCCTGCCAATCGACGTTCCCTTTGGCCGATAAGGCAATTGAGTAGTAAGGCCCTACCTCGTACAACTAAGGAGATTCTCTATAAGTCTCATGCAAGAATCATACCAGTCCTACTCTATGGCTCTGAAGCATGATTCTATATCGCAGATAGGTGAACATTTCTTTGATCGTCTCAAGCCAAATTGGAGAAGATTCAGTGACAAATGGTACGAGCTGTACAAATGGTATACGATGACTATGATATGAAGAGCGATTGGACACTAAGGCTCCGGTCCGCAGAGTCTTAAAATCTAAGCTAGAGCTACAACTGTCAAGCACAAGTAATAGGGGTCTTCCCCATAACTGGTCTATCTGGAGAAGCTTCTTTGTTGAGGTTGAACTGTAGCACTACCTTACTACGTTAGCAAGAAAGTCAATCCCAGTAGAAGATGGAAGGGAGCCATGAAGGAGCAGTAAGATTCGTTTATACTCTACCTTATTACTCTTCGCAAAGGTGATTACTTAAACCTTCGGCTTTAAATGCTAAGACATTGGTAATCACAAACACAAGCAATTGAGGCATGTCGGGCCCCTGTAAAGGCTTAGAAATAAGAGATCTCTAGCTCGTTTTTGAGATAAATGTTTGCAAAGGTCGTAGTTGCTAAGGAATCAGTATTAGAATGACACTGAGCTCGCTATCAACAAGAAGTAAAGAGAATATTCCTTTAATGCTTTTGTAAAAGTAAGCTTGATAGTGGAATCATGTGCTAGACATTCACCCTTAAAAGCATGAATTTAATCCTCTAACTATAAGCTTTACTACTCATGATTCAAATTATGGCCTCATCACTATTGGCACCATGTGCTCTATTAGCATTAGGCAAGTCTTGCATTTCTTGAACTTAATTCCTTTGAAAAAGAACCTAGGAGTTCACATAATGTCCATGAACTCGAAAAGGTTTCTTTTTAAAATTATTTTCATTGTGCATGACGTGTAGAACAGCATTAATAATGAAATGAAATTCAAAAAGGGGACTCTAACTTAATTGAATAAAGAAACAAAATTCTAGTGCCGCAGGACCTTAAATGTACATAAATTGATCTATTGCAAATCAAATATAAATACATTTAAGGATAAGAGCAATGAATCGCGTTATATTTTATGCAAAATCCTGAGTGTAATCCTTTTCAAAGCCACTTGTATCCTTTTTCTTTTTCACAACAAAAAGAAAATTGTATATCTTGATTGATCCTTTTTTTTTGTGAGTCCAATTCAAGTGGACATCGTCAACGAACCTTTTTTTTTAGTTCGAGTATTAGGTATTCATTTCTCTTGAAAGTTTCATTTGTTGTGGACTTCTCTTTGGTAGTCTGCCAAAAAAAAAAAAAAACTTATTGTATACGAGAATCCTTGTTTCTTGTTGAACAACAAACGGCTTTTCATAGTCAATTCTTGTTTATCCAGATTTTTCTTTTTTTGCTTGTTATTCTTTAAGTCTCCACTTGTGATAGATTGATTTGAGTTTCGTGGACTTTTGTCACTTTTGTTATTTTGCAATCGAAACCCTTTCTATTAAGGATTCAGATTCATTTCTTTTATTATTCTATTCAAAGTGGGGTCAAGCGATAAGATTTTTAAATAAAAAAGGACACCAGTGCGTGTAATGGAATCACACTCCTAGTTTTGTTGCATCGCTGGTGTTTTATTACGTTCTTATAAAAGCACATTGCAGGAGATGTTCGATTGGAAGTGCAAAGGCGATAAAACAAACCGGTATAAACGTAATCTGTTTCATGAAATAATATTCATAAAAAAAATAATGGAATTACTAACCAGTACGAGGTCAGGAGGAAAGGATCATATCGAAATTAATGGAGAAAACCTCACAAATATTTCGAGAAAATAATTTTACGTGACAGGAATATTTTTTTTATATAAAAAAATAAGTTTGAGTGACCTGCATGTCAATGAGGAATAAGTAAGGATGGGCATTATAAATTAATAACGAGGACATGATGAAGCTGATTCCAGGAAAAGTTGTTTATTAAGTTGACATTTTTATTAAGTCGATCGAGTGGTTTATTGAAAATACATATTATATGGAATCTGAAAGGAAAAATTGAGAAGTTATTAACAAGAACAGAATGAACATAGGATTGAAGAAAAATTTATGGGACGAGACTAACAAATGAAGTCGGCAGACCAGACTTTTGTGCATGTTGCAACAAAGAACTTTTGGAACGACTGTAGCTAAAAGGACGAACAAATTTTAAATTATGAACTTGTCCTCCAACTTATTGCAAGCATGTCCCGAATTTCGGTAAGAGGACGCGCTTGTAGGTCACTTTTCTTCTCATCTTAGAGAAGACTGTACGTGAGGTAGCTAGATACACAAAAAGCATGTCTCGGGTAGATGTTATCTACATTTTCACATTTTCAGTCAGTTTCTTGAGCCTAAAGGTTGTTTCTAGATTCAAAATCATAAGGAAGGCCGGATGTTACGAAGTTTGATCCCACAAATGGAAAACTCTGCATGTATTAATGGTCGAAGAGGATAAAAGGCGGTAATATTTCAAGTAAGGAGTCATGGCTTATGATTGTGTCGAAAAGCGAAAGAAACACTTAACAATTTTCAAGGACCAACGCGGTTGAGTCTCAGAAAACAGTGAACTCGATGGTAATGAAAAGGCGAATGAACTCCCAGGAATAGGGTCAAAGCTATACTCAGCAATGGTCAGTCACTCAGTTCTGATACTAAATACTTAGAGGTGTGCAAGCCTATCGAGGAGAGATGGAATGCACTTCCATAACACCGCATATCATAGAAAATGTTACCACAAAACAAAAAAAAAAAAAAATATTTACGTTCCATAGACCATACTTAGCGCTAGTGATCAGCATCCTCCTAGACTACATCCCATTGGCGGCATAGCTAAAAAGAATTATATCTAAGTAGTGGTAAAGTAGACACTTCATCAGTATCAGCGCAAGTAGGAAAAACAGCTATAAGTGCACACTTCTTTAGTGACCCGGACGTCCTGGCAACCATGCCACCAGAGATCATCCTAAAACTCATACTGGATACCAGGTGGCTAAAGGAAGCTTCTCTTTCATTTTAAAAAGGAATTCATAGGAATCCTATAACAACATTCGCAGATAGGGACAGTTTTAGTGTTGTAAAAAAATAGAGTTGCCTGTGCGTACCCTAAGACTGCTCTTCCATATTATGCAGGTAAAGTGAACTTCACTGGATTTGGTTCTTTTTCTCAACATCTGATGCTCAAGGCTATCAGAAGCTAATCAAATTGGTATCCTTTCCGTGCACCATCTGAAATAGTTTTCAACTTAGCTTTAGAGCCCGTTACCAATCTTTTGACTTTCTTAAAAATTGCCTAGGTGATATTTGGATTAGCGACACTGAATTCAGTAAATCCACTTTTTGTTAGTCTTAGAAGTCCTTAAAGAAAAAGACTTCATTCCAGTCTAGGAAACGCATCAATCCTTCGTGGAAGAAGCTTAAGTTCTTAAGTTATCGTGGATCGACATTTAAGTGGTTGTTAAACTTAAGATCTTGGTAGACTCTGGCTATCAGATTATAGATGCTCAATATGTGGCACGTAACTAGCTCTTAACGATGCTTTACTTGCTTTTGATTTTGTCTGTCGAGTAAAGAAGGGGCAAATGGTTTTCCTCGAGAAAAAGAGGCATTGTGCCCTCATACTCAGTGTAGTGTCATCATATTGGTGTCCAATATCCCATTCAGATACTTTTTTCAAAGCCTTACAAGCTTAGACTTAATTGTTGCTAGCTTCAGAGCCAGATCACATACATCTAGACATTGCGCTCTTTTTAGGTTTCCAACGGTAGTGATTTCACTAGTTTTTGTTCACCAAACTATTTACAGTCCGTGAACGAGACTTTTCTTACTGATTCTATCGTAATGGAATTCTGATTGTGAATTGTCAATTAGATGGGGTTGATTTTAGGTGGTTTCTCATCTTCGTACAGCTAAGAGCATCATTCAAAGCAACTATGAGTGGCAATAGCTCGTATAGGATATTGAATGGGAACCCGGAAAGATTTTACTTGTCGATGATGATGGTCTAGGATCTCTACGAGCCTCTGAAGAGAGCACTGGATTACTTCAACTTCCAGACCATTTATCTGTTATGGAATTCTAAAGACTAGAATAAAAGCTTTAACATTTGAATTAAAACTACTCCTTCGAATGAACGTGAGTATAAGAATAGGTGGCACTTAAATTAAACCCGATGGTCAGTGCTAAAAGTAGAATCCAAGAAGAAATCTGATTCGTAAAAAAGGGTTAGAGTGGCAAATCAACAACAGAAAACCAAAACACTTCACCTTGCCATTTGCAGAATAATGTTATTATTATGTACTTCTTGAAAACCTTTCGTCATCTTATCCTTTCTCATTGTTCCTGATGACTCTTCCACTTGACAAGTTGTCAAGAACAATCATTTTAACAGCTTTAGCTTTGTGAATAATTATTTTACTGAGTACCAAACGCCTTCGGTTAAATTTTTGTGTGTGTTTTCTTGGAATATCATGAAAATCTCATAATGATGGAAATTATTAAAAACAAAAAAATTAAAATTAAATTGTAAGCACAAGTGTTCTTCTTCAAGGACAAAACAATTAAACTGAAATGCTAAGAGATCAAGAGTGATAGCTTCTTTTAAAAGAAAAATAAATACATGATTCATTCGTCCTTTTGATGAATTGAATGACAAATTCAAATGAAAAATGGAATTAAAATTTAATTACAAAGTTGTACTGACCATTAGAGGAAAGATCCTTGGCCACAAATGGAAATAATGTGTAAGCTTTAGGATGCATTTTTCCCTTTTTTTCATTATTTTATGATCAATGTAGTAGGAGTTGTTACTGCTTTGAAAAATATATCAGATGAGGTCCTGTAAGCCTATGATTGCAATGATGACAATAGAATGTCATCTGAATTTTTTAGCTTCCACAAGTCTTATGAACCTCACGTCAATAACAAAATAAACAACTCATAACGATTGGCATAGGTATGTCCTTAACAGGACGAAAAAAACAAGCTTCTTAAACTCGATTTTTATAGAAATAAAAAAATCAAAAGACCACGTCTTACTTAGGAGACATACATCCTTGTTAGTCTTTTCAGAACAAAAATAGATTTCTTCATCGTAATTTTCTGCGTGTCAACATTTTACATCGACTTTTGTGTACATACTCGTAGACCCTCTTCTATGCATGCCTTTGCACTTTTCTATAAACAACTTCAACTTTGATTATTTGACAAGGATAATGTATGGTATTTCGTTCCATATACAGGTGACATACTGATACCTTCATACACCTTCATTGTTTCATTTCACTTGAAGACAATGCTTGCCTGACAGAAACAGCTTCACTGTCAGGACAATCATCTTTCTAGGATTTTGCAACCCTCGCTCAACTCTGGCTGGCATATTTACTTACGTACCGCAAAATAAGGTAACAATACAAAGTGCAAACGTAATCTATAGGAATTGGGGTCGTAGTAACATTATCCTTATTTCAATACTCGTACAGGAGGGTGAACAGAGACTATAGGTGTTGTTATTGTTTTTTGTTCCTAAAGTACTGTGGGGAATTGGTTGCTGTCGTGTTGAAAGTTTTGTTTTGTATAAATCTCGACATGAGCATGGAATGGAAAAAAAAAAATACTTTCGAAAGGCTTTTGGGGATTTGTCGATGCCTTTTCTGGGTAGTCTTTGATTTTTGGTGAAATGAAAGCAGTGCGCTACATTTTATATGAGAAAGTTTGATCGTTGGTTTCGATTGTTCGTTTAGGATAGATGGGTTGAGTACTTAGGGAATACCTAGGTATGATTGTAATACGTATGTATGCAGGGATAGATGTTGAATCGATACCAGGCGAACAAAGTTTTCAATTTAGGGGGAAATGCCTCGTACAAAAGTATTAGCAAAATTAGTTTGACACATATTTTAGAAAGTTCCTATTTAGAATAATACGCTTAAGACCTAAAAAACTAATTAAGAAAGAGGGATTGAACTTAGTTAGGATTGAGATAGATAGACTCTCTCCAAGGTAAACGAGGTAGAAAGCTAAAAGACGACTGTAGTATTTCCCAAAGTGAAATCGTTGCAATTGAAAGAAATATTTATAACGAAACCTTATTCATCAAAGGTTGTGGTCTTTGTTCCGGCTATACTGGCGTTTTTCACAACACGTCCGGTTCTGCTTAATTTATTAACCCTTTATGCTTATATCATGGGCGAAACTTTATATATAAGGAGTTTTGAGGACCTCGTACAAGGATAAGGCTGTGGATTAAATCATGTAGATATGCCATCTAATGCAATTTAGAATTAATGCGTGGATTGGTTTCGACCAGGTTCTGAACCGGGTAACGTGCAGGAGGTAGTTAGCGTATACCGGCGCACTAAGCCGAGTAAAATAACCATCCATTCAATCAAAGGATTTAGGAGGAACTCCCCCACATATTCATTGAATCAGTTGTGACTTTTGATAAAGCGAAGTAGATTTAAGGCATTTTGTTGTGTTAGGTCGCTAAGATTGTCAAATCGAAGATGGTTCCATTTTAAAATGGAGTACTGGACAAGTACAGAGAAGATGCAGGACTGTTTTCTCTTTTCTGAATTGAGTAAAAAATGATATACAAATTCATAGATAATTCCGAAACCCCTTGTTTCAAGTGCTGACGTCCATTTTCAAAGCCGAGATCTGTGCAATACTTATGACTACGAGCTGTATTGCGAAAAATAGGAGGAGGGAGCGGATCATTTGCATCTGTATATTTTTACTCAATAGTTGAAGAAGGAAGGACTAGTTTGAATTCGGTTAAAAAAATGAATCTTGTGTGGGCCATAAGACGCAGCCGGCTTACTGGAACCTACGTTAAGTTTGCCTCCATATTCAATAAGGACGTTGATGGTTGGATTTCTACCCAAACACAATTTTAGGTGGCATGATTCTAGGATGCAGGTTCCTTATAGCAGAAAAGACTGTAGACAACTACGTATTGAACTTTAGTGACACCACTATCTGTGATGCTTGTGCAATTTTTGATGTTTCGTGTTCATCAAAGATATCCTTATCAATTCTACAGTTGCACCAAACAATTAAGTTCTTGGAACATACTGTAACGTGTTTGCCGGTTCGCAATGATAAAACTTTTTCCTCTTTTCTCTTCTATTTATCTTTATTTACTCTGTTCATAAATCATGGTTTATTCCAACAATATTCAACTCTTTAAATTCAACAATTCACAAATCTCTTTTAATTCAAACAACTCAAACAATTAATTCTCTGATAACATCAATCTTTCCAAGTATCACTTTTCTCAAATCTCTTTTCAATTGTCTCACTATTAAAATCTCTATCCAAATCACTATTCAGTTGTATCTCTTCTTAAATCTCAATTCGAACTTTACTTCACTGACATCTCAATCGGAGTGTGTCTCTGCCGTCGAAGCTCGTCGTATTTATACCCGAGATACGAATCTAGAATCTTCCTTCCTGGCGACGATCTTACCATCTAGTGAGATTTCGATAGTTCTGGAACGTGCCTGAGGTATGTACTAGAAACTTCCCGAAGGTTTTGACAATTGCTAAATTGACCTAAATTCAGCACAACTCCCCACTAGATGTCACTGATTGATGTTCTAAACTCCGACCCATCAGCTTAATGTCGCTAATACAGTTGATATAACAATTCCACTAAATGTCGCTAATGCAGTCGATATTACACTGCCCCCCTCCTAAACTTGTTCGTCCCGAACAAGAGCATCTCTTAGTCCCCGTTGAATTCTGTAGACAACATCGTTGATTCGTGTAACCACTGTATAGGGAACCTCCCAGTCCTGCTGCAGCTTCGGAGACCTCCCTTTTTGTCGATGGGGGTACAGCCTGGTACAGCCATTCCAGATCTCCCTCCTGTAATCCCGGCGTTGTTGTCCTCGCATCATACCTGGTCTTCATGTGATTACTGGCTATTTCTTGTGGCGACATTTTCTCAGTTCGTAGCTCTTGAAGCTCTTTATCGGTAGAGCGAAGTTTTTCCTTTAAAGCTTTGATTTCCTCCTCCAGTGGCACCATCAATGATCGTAGAACTCTAGCATCTTCTTGAGCCTTCTGCATAGAGTCGTCCTGACTATCATGATCACTGGTTGCTGAATCCGCTCCCACTTTGCGTGCTAAAGTTTTCTTAACGTTACTCACTACTGGAGCTAGGCCTGGAGTTTCCTGTTGGTATTGGAGAATGCCTGCCTTAAGTTTCCTGTTCTCCTGTCTCAATCGACTATTGTCCTCTTGCAGCTTCTCTAGATCTGCCTTACACTTGAAAGACTCCTCAATTGTTTTCTGCATCAAAACATGCAACGACGATATCTCCTCTTGAGTCCCTTGCTCATTGAACTTTCTCTCTCGATCGGAACTACACTCAGCTACATACGCAATACTCTTCATTTCGTCGTAATTGCGTCTGCCACGAAATGCGTAGCCATCATCTCGTCGATCTCTCCACCATTCTCTATCGCAACCACTACCGAACCCAACGCTACCTCGGTATCCATTGTTGCGATTGTTACGCCAATCGTTGTTCCAGCTGCGATTCCAATTGTCGCCTCCCTTTCGGTCAAAGTTTTGTCTTCGGCTTCGGTCATGCGGACAGCTTCCGTTTCTTCGTGGTGCTCTGCACTGCCGTTGTAGATGTCCAATCTTGTTGCAATTCCAACAACGAATCTGCCGTTCTGCGGCGTTATTTTGGCGCTCGGCATCCACTCTCTGGCAGGAGCATTCCTCGGTGATTATTTCCCTGACACGATGGATTCTCTGGGAGGCCTGATCTGCTGCCTCCATTGTCAAGGCAAAAGCCAAAGCCTCAGCAAGTGATTTCTTCCCAGCCATTCGAACAGCCATTTGTAGTTTTTCGTCGTTAATGGCTTGGATAAACGCTTCGGTTGCCATTTCGTTGATGATCTGCTTTCCAGTATTGGGGTAGGACAGATGCGCCAGACGTTCCACATCTGCCTGCAGCTGCTGCAGTGTCTCTCCCTTCATTTGAGCCCTTCGGCGCAACTGTACCCTGTACACTTGTTGCATGTGGTCATCGCCGAATCGCATCTCAATGGCCTTCTGTAGCGAGCCATAGTCACGATGTTGGTCATCCGCGAGGGTTTGGAGTAGTTCGGCGGCTGAGCCTCGGAGTGCAAGTGTGAGTGCAATCGATTTTTCTTCCTCGTCCCAATTGTTGGCCAATGCGGCGGCTTCAAATTGTTTCTTGTATATAGGCCATGATGTTTGACCATCGAATACCGGGGGCTGCATTTCCTTTCTTCTCGGACCTTCGATTGAACTCACACGAAGTTTTTGCCTCTTCACACCGTCGAGTTCATTGGTCAAATGTTTGATGTGTTTTTCCATTTCTTCGTACTGACCTCCGAATTTCGCTTCCAATCTCTTTTCGACATCTTCGATTTGTTGGTCGATGGCCTCGAATTTGACGTCCAGGCTTTCGAATTTACCGTTCAGAACATCAAATTTGGCGTCGAGCTTGGCGTCCAGAGAGTTCTTCTGCTCGTCTAACTTGACGTCTAGAGAGTTCTTTTGCTCGTCGAACCTGGCGTCTATTGAGTTCTTCTGTTCGTCGGACTTCTTGCTCTGCTCATCGAACTTGGCGTCCATTGAGTTCTTCTGTTCGTCGGACTTCTTGCTCTGCTCATCGAACTTGGCGTCCATGCCGTTCTTCGTCTCGGTGAGCAGTTTGAACAGCGCAGACATGTCAATCGTTGCACTTACAGTCTCCTCCTCCTCTACGTCAAATAGCTCAATTTCGGGGTCTCCACCGTCTTCTAACACAGCATTCTGCAGCCGGAGCACTAATTCGCTTTTCAGCCCACTGGTCTGAAGATTTCTCTTACTCAGCTCTGCTTTCAACTGGACCAGGGACAGATTTCTCAATTTGCGACCCATTTCTGTTTAAATTTCAAACACTTTTTAAATCACACCACTGTTCTTTTTGTTCAGAAACTGTTTCTTGAACGTTTTTATCACTCTGAAAAAGTTTTATCCCACTTCTGACACCAAATGTAACGTGTTTGCCGGTTCGCAATGATAAAACTTTTTCCTCTTTTCTCTTCTATTTATCTTTATTTACTCTGTTCATAAATCATGGTTTATTCCAACAATATTCAACTCTTTAAATTCAACAATTCACAAATCTCTTTTAATTCAAACAACTCAAACAATTAATTCTCTGATAACATCAATCTTTCCAAGTATCACTTTTCTCAAATCTCTTTTCAATTGTCTCACTATTAAAATCTCTATCCAAATCACTATTCAGTTGTATCTCTTCTTAAATCTCAATTCGAATTTTACTTCACTGACATCTCAATCGGAGTGTGTCTCTGCCGTCGAAGCTCGTCGTATTTATACCCGAGATACGAATCTAGAATCTTCCTTCCTGGCGACGATCTTACCATCTAGTGAGATTTCGATAGTTCTGGAACGTGCCTGAGGTATGTACTAGAAACTTCCCGAAGGTTTTGACAATTGCTAAATTGACCTAAATTCAGCACAACTCCCCACTAGATGTCACTGATTGATGTTCTAAACTCCGACCCATCAGCTTAATGTCGCTAATACAGTTGATATAACAATTCCACTAAATGTCGCTAATACAGTCGATATTACAATACTGTAATATCGACTGCATTAGCGACATTTAGTGGAATTGCAATATCGACTGTATTACAATTGGTCAATTGGTGGAAATTAGGAACATCAATCAGCGACATCTAGTGGGGAGTAGTGCTAAATTTAAGTGCATTCAGCAATTATAAGAACCTTCAGGAATTTTCTAGTACTTACCTCAGGCACGTTCCAGAACTATCGATATCTCACTAGATGGGCAAATCGTCGCCAGGAAGGAAGATTCTAGATTCGTATCTCGGGTATAAATACGACGAGCTTCGACGGCAGAGACACACTCCGATTGAGATGTCAGTGAAGTAAAGTTCGAATTGAGATTTAAGAAGAGATACCATTGGAAAGAGATTTGGATAGTGATTTGGATAGAGATTTTGATAGTGAGACAGTTGAATAGAGATTAAAGAAAAGTGATACTTGGAAAGATTGATGTTATCAGAGAATTAATTGTTTGAGTTGTTTGGAATTAAGAGAGATTTGTGAATTGTTGAATTTAAAAGAGTAATAATTGTTGGAATAAACGGAGATTTATGAACAGAGTAAATAAAGATAAATAGATGAGAAAAGAGGAAAAAGTTTTATCATTGCGAACCGGCAAACACGTTACAATACTTTAATTTACAAATAATCTCACAAAACACCTTCTTAGCCGCAACTTTTATCACCTTCAAAAAGGATAAGAGTGCCAAAATGATTTCCCATGTCATGTTTCGAGAAATACTTTAATTCCATGTTACTCCTGGATTACCATCTGCTGTCAAGTGCAAGTTCTTGAACTAATAACTTTGCATATGCAAAATTGCTAAAGCAAAACCACCTCAAAGCACTCTCGTATTAAAATGAGAATTAAAATGGAAGCCACAACCATAAGTATTTCGTTAGCAACCTATGCCTCATTGCCTTCAAAAGTATCCTTTTAAGGGTTCTTCTGCAGTCGTAAATCCTTTGCTTGTGTAGGAATTTCTATGCACTTTTCCACCAGACTAGGTTTCACTGATTACGGTTGCCATTAATATCATCTCAGCTGAGTTGCTACCTACACACATCATCATTTAAATTTGCTCTGAGAAGCACACCTAACCAACAAAGAGTGAACTAATGTGATAAAAATAAGGGAGACTCTCTGAAAAACACAGCGCATGTCCTTCCTCCATCCAGAATCAGTTGTATTTCTAGGTCATCACTGATAACGAAGCATTAGTTTTTCGTCTTCAGGTATAATTTTTCGGTCAACATTTCTAAGAGTCAACTTTAGATGTGGAAGGCATTTGCATAGGATTGACATTTCTTGAGCTTAAATGACCGTTGAATCTCGTATGCATGTGGTTGAAGGACATTAAGCTCGACAGATAGTAGAAACTCTATTTTTATCTACCACCACGAAAGGATAGCATTACTAATGAGCATAAATTAGACAACCTCCTTCTTGTGTACTTATGGAGAAGGACTCGTGCCGTTGTGCTTGTAGCAATTTATTTCAGTTTAACTAACTGCCTGTGTGCAGTGGTTAATGTAAGACTTCACGCGGTGTTGCTAATTACCCAGTTATCTCAAATGGTATTGATATTTATTTAGAGTTAGTCCTGGAGTGCAGGAGCAGATAAATATACGTGGGAGGAAACGTTTGCTTAATTAAATTATGAAATAGACAGGAATGAGGTTAAGAAAGTGAACCTGAACCTTATTTTAGTAATGGTGTCTCGAATATCCTGCTGCTCTTACTGTTGTATTGTCTTCAGATTCCATGCTTTGAACAACTTCGGAAAAACAATATAGAGCGGCTCAATTACGGGTCCTCAGTTGCCTAAGGGTAGTTATTCGTTTGAGGTGAAGCAACCTCTGTACATAGTTCGTGACATTTTGAGGAATCCTGCCGAAAATATCACTGAAAATCACCAAAGTGACTAAAGGTCAAAATTGCAGCCAATACCCAGTGAAAAACTTGAATGGTTCTCTACTTATACTCTACTAACTCAGGAAATGGAAGAAGCAACGGTTTTGGAGTGTTTATTCATTAGTTACATGCACCCAAATCAGTTTGAATCTCCCGAGCTAACAAGAATGAAATCTCATCCACGATTAGTGCAATCGACTGAGAAAAATAAAACGCAGACAAGTTGAGCAGGAGTCATGGCAATTGAGGAAGAGTTGAGTACAGTTCGGATGTATTGCCAGAAACCCTTAACAAAAAATCGTAAGCATAGCAGAAGTCCTAGGAGAGAGGAATGCGAATAGATTTAGGAGAAAGGAGAATTATTCAAAAATCTAAGACAAATGGGAACATAAGAAGGTGAGGTTATCTCAGATTCTCGTTGTCAACAGAGAATTCATAGTCTGTTGTCTTCACAGGCGTATAAAACACGACTGCAAAGCAGAGACTTGTGTCGATTGCAATGCTTTCGAGACCGGTAAATATTTCAAGCGAATTTTAAAAAAAATCCTTGCCTACACTGTAAATGGTAATCTATGTAAATAATTCACCAGTGACTCCAGTCTTGTCGAATCGATTTGAAATTTGTCAGTCAGTCAATCGAATTCTGTTGGGTTTTTTTTCGACATCTTTAAGTCAAGGCTTAATTCTAAAATTCACTACGAATCTCCTTTTTTGTCAGAATGGACATTCCACGTCAGAGGAACACAATGGATCCGTTAGAGATCCGAGTGAAGGCTGCATCCACCTCTTCAACCTATTTACCAAAGTCGAAGCTGGGTGAATTAGCTTTTGAAATACGGCGTTGAGCACTCGAACCTCAATATTTTCAGACCCGTGATCTCTAAAGTTTATATGAACCAACTACAGTATGTTCTACTGCACAAGGACGAAGAGGCCTCATGTTTTTTATAGATCTACAGAATGTAGAGGAGGATATGTGAAGTAATTTGCCATAACACATTCCATACATCACATGCCAGCCATTCAAAAAAATCCTTTTAGCATTTCACCTTACTTTTTATTCACACACCATATCCCTGGAACAGGATCGAATGCAGTAAAAAGATATTTGTCATGTGAATGTTATCATTCTTGTCCTGGTTTTCCATATCACCAACGTCATTAACAAACCGAATTCAAGTTCAATAAGGTCACATCTGGTTAATGAATAAAAGAAACATTTATGGGAAAATAATCACATGACCGTAATTTACAACGATTAAGTGTACATATTTCAATTACCTCCTACCGTTGCATTTTTTTAATAAATTGAAATACTTTGCCATTTCCCAGAAATTTCACACATCCACGTTTGACCTTGGTGAATCAACAGGACTCTCGTTTTTTTTTTTCTTTTTCTGATATTTCATCCACAATTTGCAGTGACAGTAAATAAAGGGACCAACAAATATAATCCTGTCAGTGGGTGAACAAATGAAATCCAACGCTCGAGGCATTTCGATTGTTAAAGTTTCATGCTTTTCCAACACTGACTGTCAGTTATATTCGTTGTTTGCTTTCTTGTATATTTTTTTGTTTTTGAGATGAAAATATATATTTTATCGCCAACAAAACCACAGAGATGGCATGGATCATCTATAGATATTCAGGGACGGACTTATGTACATTTGTATGTGCACAAGGCGCTCAGGTAAAGGTATTGTGTCTTCTCATTACGAGAGAAATTCTATATAAGCAGGAAGCAATAAGGAAGTTTTTCCGTAAAAAGTGCAGAAATCTCCTCCATCGCTTCTGTATACCTACATCCATTACTTGCAATATGTTTCTTTATTATTTCGTTTACTATTCTCGCCAAAAAGTCCCTAAGGAAGGGCACTCTCATTGATGCTCTCATCTGTTGCATCCTTGTTTTTCCAACACTAAAATGAAGAAACATAAAATGTTTAATATCATCGCACACGAGTACACATAAAAAGTTTAATTTTCCAAGTAAGGATACAAGCATCGTCCTAATTGAAAAATTTCCAGCACTATCACTATATACGTGTCCTTAAATGTTGTTATACCTATCGGCGGGTATAAATATTCAATTGATATCGATTGTAATTTTGAAGCTATATGTGGTCACATGCGGTCGTTGTAAGTTATTCCAATCATGCTAATTGTGTCTCGTAATCTGTCATCAATTAGCGCACATATATTTTATTCATACGCACCGAGATGGATAAATTTAGAAATGGAATGGAGGGGGGTGGATAATTTTAGCACAGCAAAGGATGTGGTAATTCCACATGTGAGACACACACTTTAGGTGAATAATTATAAATTCATTTAATGTTTAGGTTTTACTTGATTATGTAGATGTTATCAAAGAAAAATGGGTTATCTCTCATTTCGACATTGACTTGTTGTTGAGCTGATCCTTATCCGACATGAGAAGGAATCATCTAGATTTTATGAGATTCCCGAGCCTGTCGGTGGTATTAGCAGGTTGGCGCGGCTGCTTCTGGCAAATGCAGTCTGAGGACATAAAAGAGCTATTATAAGATGATGGTCGCGATCTATCCTAATGTCAGCTCAACACAGGCTACTTTGGGAAAGGAAAGTTCTGCCATGATACATGAAATCCACCTATCTCTTGCGACTAGTGCCGAAAGGTCTTTTTGTAAATCCTGATTAAGAACATTCCTAGTATTCCAGACCCATTTTGATTGTTTGCAGTCTCATTTGCAGGTTTTTTTGTCAGTTTGTAGACCGCGCTTATTGTAGCACGAAACTCGGTTTGCGCCCGACATCAGGAGAATTACGATCAGAATTCAATCCAAACACCATCTACTCACAATACCGAGCTGCATTAAACAAATTTCCCTCTTGGGAAGGACGAAATTATGAGACGGGATTTTTCTTATTGCACTCAACTATTGAGTGAATTATAACCTTCATGGTTAACATTACAAAACAAACATCCTTGCTTCCAATTGAAGTAAACTACAATCGGTTTAAAAAGAACAATTCATATACATAACTGTCAACTGATGATATAACCAAAGTGTACAATTTGTCCATTTCGAAACGGAGGGAATGTCACAAAATTTCGGTGAAACCAATCGTTACCTTTCATTGCGTGCTTTATCTCCTGACTTCTAAATGAGTCTCTTCACCGATTCCAAATTGCGTCGTACAATGAATTTCACTCAAATCCTTACGAATTGCTTTGAGTAAACATCGAATGAATACAACTCATCCCAAATCCCGTAATGAACATATTTAAATCGCATTTATCCAAATGAATGTCAAATTTCTCTTCACCGATACTATCTCTAGGGATACAAATTTCCACCATTACAAGTCCATTTAGAGCCTATTATGAGTATACACCTGCTTAATACCCATAATGCGATACTTAATCCTAGCAGTGTTATTAACTGGAACTTTGAAGGTCCTTCGACTTAGTCATGGAGAAAAACATCGACAATAAAACGTGTCAAGTGTTCTACTTTACAACCCAAACACACAGAGAGACCCCCAGGAGTCTAAACAAGATAACCATCAACACCATTGCTTTCCTGTTATAAAAAAAAACAGGACACCATGCCGTACACGTACTTTCCTAAATTCACTTCCGGGAAATGTTGTGGCGTAAAAAAAAAAAAACAAAAAAATTAAAATAATTTGTGGCTTTTCAGTTATCGATTTTCGCTTTTCTTCTCTCGTGTAGATAGGTATGTAAGCCTCTTTTCGGTTGTTTGTTTCTATTTTCTCCACCTTCTAAAATGAAAATAGATTGACAGGCATAAACATACATAGGGAAGACTTGTAGGATACAAAGATACCTTCTATTTCATTTAAAATTTACATAATTTCCGCGAAGTTTGAAGGTGAAGTTTCCCGTGAATAATTTAAATTGTTTTTAATTTTTTTCTTATAATGCCGTGTGATATTTATATCCTGTCATATCTTTGATACATAAGGGTGGTGGGGTGGTGATAATATCCGGGATTTGAGTATTTTTTAACACGAATAAATCAGACGATGGAGGAATGTGAATTTGTATACAAAAATGCAGTTCACATCACGTTTTTTTAAAAATATATTTGAGCGTTTCAACATTGTCAACATTTTTATTTTTTAAATTACCCTTCGAAGAAAAATGCCAAACAACACGGAAGTAGAAGATTGACAAAGTCGCTTACAAGCAAAATTTCGCACGTGAAATTAGCTGACATTTGTCATTTAAAGTTGACTAACTTTTATTGTACTTTAATCCTATAATGCCAATTTGAAATTGTCTATCTTAAGCCTAGAGTCAGAAACAATGTAAAAGCAAACAAATTGATTGAAATCGTTTTGAAACTTACGCAGGATATAACGTACACGCGTATCTTCACCCGAAAACCTCCACCCTTTTTTCTTTCAATAATTCCCCAAAATGACAGGTGTATTTACCCCCTCCATAAGCATTAATTAAAACAGCCACGTTTGAAAGGACAAAGGCGGTTCCAATGCTGAAATTTAATGGCATTTACTTATTATAAAATTTAAATGGTTTTCCAATCACAGTATGGAATGTTTTCGGTGGGGTTTTGGTTTTGTAATTAATTCCAATTACAAACTGTGAATCAAAACATTCCAATTGCCAGCACAAATACTATATAATCGCACGATTTATTTGCATTTAATTCGTAGTTTATCCACAGGATTCTATCGGTATGTTCATTACTTTGAAAGTGGGGGATTGGGAATTGAGTACAAGCCATCCACATGAAATTGCAATACATTCCACTGTTCGGTCGATTTATGGCCAACGTTGTTATTAAATATTAACGGCAAAAGTGTGGTCACTATGGTCCTATGTAGTTGCATAGGAACCGAAATTTTGGATGAAATATTGTGAAATTATAACGTTAGTTGTCCACTTTGTATTCGATTGTGAAGGAACACACATTGATTTATGGATTCCATTGATAGCGGGACACCTTTGGAAGGGAGCAATATGGAATTTAATCAATTTTATTGTATTTTATTGATCGAGGTTTAAAACTCGAACTGTAGGATTGACATGTGTCAAAATTATGGGCAATAGACCTTAAAATATCATGGGCGTTTTGCCTGATGGGGTAGGGTGAAAATTTACGCGTCGACTGTAAAATAACGAAAAATCATCACAACTTAACAAAACAAAAGGATTTCGTTTTGTTCACATGTGCGGAAAATGAGAGACAGGCTTTGAAGTAATTGTACGAGAGGGTTTATCCTTTGACACACAACAATTCAGATTTGTATTGTTGAATTTTTTTTTCAAAGAATGGATTGTAAACAAATCTCAGTGTATGTGATAAGTTTTTGTGTTCGCTCATTCTCAGATCCAATCCCGATTGGGGTACATTAAAGCAAAACAATATGGGTGTTCTCAAAAGTGGATGACTTGATATTTAAATTGTGTCTTAAGTCTGAAAAAGACTTGTGGCGCATCTCTTTTCTATGTCTATCTCTATCTCTTCCTTTTTAATCTCTTTTCATGTGTATCTTCTTGGTCCACTATAGCTAGAGAACTACTTAAGCGATCTTGGTGCGTTTTCTATTTTAAACTTGGCAAAGCAGACATGACCACCATCCCGGATGACTGTGATATATTTTTATGATGATTGCTGAAGAGAAAAAAAGCAGCGCTCGTTTGGATTTGGATTCAAGAAGTGCTATAGGCACGTGAACGTCTAATCGAAATCCACATCCCCGCGGAGGAGAAAGATTTCTTCTATGAGATCCTTTTATATGATTCTATGACTTTAAGATCATTATCGGCTATTTGAAGGAAGAAATAGAAAAGGGGGGCATCTTAAGAAAGCACAACCTTCAGGACACCATAACCAAAAATAGGTAAAGGCTAATCGACTTTGCCTCTGGTTCAGTATTCAAAAGGAGATGTGATATTCTCTTGATAACGAACTGTTTAATCAAATTAATCATGTTGCGATCGATGTAAGGTTTGAAAAGCATTTCGCGGACCTCACGTAGCCGACTGTAATCACAAAAGACTTTAATCGATCGAGAAGTCCGATAAGCCATCAAAGATGTAGCCACTGATGAGCTAGTTTCTCCATGCTACAACAACGAAACCTCTAGTTTGGTAAAGAGTGCAGGCAGACTCATTCAACAATACAGGATGCCTACAGAGCTGCGCTACAAAGAAGGACGATATGTGTTAGCGAGCTTTACTAGCAGAGGAAACAAGAACACAAACTTTTTCAAAGGAAAAGAAAGAGCACGAAAAGCGATGAGGATGATTTTGACGGGTACATATACCCAGGGTATGGTTAGACGAAAGTATATCCAATGAATGGAATCTCTGCATCATTTGCACGCTAAAGAAAGGAGATCCTTGTTTATTTGTATAATGTATTACACTATTTAACCAGAAATTATAAGGTGTGTATATTTCTTAATTATAGCTCCAAATGGACTCCAAGTAATCTGCTGATTCCTTAGAAATTCTGGTGTACTTTGCAATAGCTGGGCGGTAATAGAAAGCTTTGTAGTCATTACTTCGGACGCCTTGGAATGAACATCTTTCTCCAGTTGCCTAAGTTGAGCCTTTTCATTCTCTAAAAGTAATTATACATCTTTTCGTACTCTTGCTGAGGCACCTATAGACGCATAAGGATCCTTTATATCGCGTATAGCACCTTATCTAGAGTTCAATCTACACCAGACTGTAGACCCATTAAAGGTACGTAATATTTCAAGAGAGGAATAAGCTATACTTCAAGATATAGTTGAAAAAACCCCTGACAAAGGCACTTACCTTATTCACAAGTTCACTCTAAAAAGTCAACCAATTTCTTTCAATAATTCATAGAGATAACCTCTTTCGTTTGACACAAACTTACACCATCGTCGTCGTTCAACTGGATTCATGTTAACAACCAATCAATGTCAATATGTCTCCGTTAAGAGCCAAAGTTATGCCAAGAGTTCACCACCCATGTCTTGTGTCGGTTCCTGCCAATCAAATAGTATTCCCAATCCTTAAATTATAAAACAGTCTGACGACACAATTTATTGATTGGGATTCTTATTGATTTATTTCACAACTTGTAGGTTAATAATTATTTTATGAGAAGTTCTAGACAGCCAAGTTATTAGTGCATGGGAAAAATAGCTGATGCTTGGTATAGAGAAAGGTGGGAACTTGAAATATGTATGTCAGCAGACTTGTCATTCGATTTGAAATGGTTTTGATGGGTCAATTTATGCATTTTGGAATGGGATAAGTTGAAGCATGAAACAAGAAAGGCTGTATTTCTTGAAAACTGCGACTTAAGTCTCTAAATCTGCAATTAGTTCTAGATAAATAGATGCCAGGAACTTGATAATCAATCAAATTAGTTTCAACTCCATAAATTGATAAGAATCACTTAATGCCTATCAATGACAGTATGAAAAGGTACATCAATGTAATTTAATTAATTCTTAATATTGAAGCATATAGACCGGAAGATAAGTGTCTCCAGCCAGCTTGTTCTCTAGCTAGCTGCCTCTAGTTTTGCACGCTAAGTCTTCTTCTACTATCGTGCACTACCTAAGTGGCGGTTTTTATCTACTGCGCCGTCTCTCGAGATTGGATAAGAAGATTTTCTAGGCCGGAACATTGGTGTCCATCCACTCTACTCAACTTAACAAACCTCAGTCGTTGAATCTTCATTCTTCTAGCTAAGTCAATGTCGCTGTACAACCCGCACAGTTCGTCATTGTATCTCCTTCTCCTCTACCCACCGTCTATGCAGGCGGGCCGGAAAATCACCTAAAGAATATTTCCTTCAAAATAGTCAGGAGCAACCTCATCCACTTTTGCCAAAGTCTTTGCCTTTGCGCCGTTGAGCACGACTGGCATAATTAAAGTCTTAAAAATGTACACTTTAGTTGTTCGAAAGATGGATTTGCTATTTAATTACCTTCTTATTCTGAGGAAGCAGAGATTGAAAAGAGTTATCCTTCATTTGATCACAGCACTAGTGTCATTGTCTGAATAAATAGTGGATTCTAGGTAGACAAAGTCCATAATTACCTCAAAGTTATATTTGTCTACGGTGACGTTCTCTCCAAGACGTCGGTTTTACGTGTGCTTTTCTTATTGACAGCATATATTTGGTCTTGCCCTCATTGACTGTTAAACCCATCTTTGCCGTTTTTGTCTCCGTACTGACGATTATGTCAATATCGTCGGCGAATACGAGTAACTGGACGGACCTTTGAAATATTATATCTCAGGTGTTGGCGAGTGGCTTTTGCACAATTCTTTCTAGAAAGATGTTAAAGAAGTCACATGACAGCTCGTCGCCTTATCTGAATTCTTTTTTTTGACAACAGCGTGCATTATCGATTGTTATCCTGCACAATCGGACTAATTTGGCACATCTGCTGTCATACGCGGCCTTAAAATCGATTTAGACCTCAGCAAACGCACCGAAACGCGGGTATGAAATTTGGAAATTTAAATGATAAAGTTCAAAAAAATCACTGAATAGCCCTGAAAAATTCCGTTGAAAAATCTCCACATATTCCTTCCTTATGATCCTCAAAGTTTTCTGGACCCAGCTTCTGTGCGAATCGAGGTCGTTAAAGATATAACCTTAGGAAATCGCAAATTTTTACCTCCATCATCAACCTTTTTGGCATCCTTTTCATCGTAAACATAACAACCGACCCGATAACACAAACCCTGTGATAAGCTTTCATAAACCTTTGTTTCATCTACCCAAAACCCTTCTATTACGTAAAAGCACATTAAAATTTTAACAAGCATATTATCCAAAATGCATTTAAGATTAGCATATCACAGGAAAAGAAAGGATATTTCAAAGCCAGTCTACCAGTGAACTTGAAAAATTGAAAATGTCCACCTGATTTTTTATATAAATGCATATGTGTGCTGATGTCTTACAAGAGTTAAAGAAATTGTCTTGTGTGCAACTTTGAAGGATTACATGTGCTGCACATAACTACTGAATCCTGAGTATATGGTATCATACTTGAAAGTAATGCAACCCCAACTGGAATATAAGGATATCAAAGCAAATCAGGTTACATGCTGCGTTTGTATGAATTTATAGAATTTGCAGTTCATGCATGTTTTGTAATAATGACATTTATTGGTTCGAGAGAGAATCCTTTTCAGAAGTCAAGTGCTGGCAAAGAAAAGAGGAAATGATTTGCTAGTGAGAATCAGCAAGAAGACAGACACAAAGGATGACACGTTGTTTTGTATTTTGAAGTGGGTTTTAATTCTAAGTCTCTTTAAACAAGTTTTAAACTGAGTCCTTGAAGTTGTAACCCAAAAGGAAATAGCTATGTTGTGTCTTGTATTTTATGTTAAAACATTCATTGGACAGATCAAGGATGAGGCCAAAATCAAATTATGAAAGTTCACAGGACGAAGTATTTATTAGATTGAAAGTTTCCTGAATGTCTATTAACTCTGAGGAAAGGAACTGAATTAGGAAAGTCCGTTATCATATTCAAATTAGTTTGTCTTGTTGTCGTTGAAGAGATTTTTTTATCGCCGTTTAGAGACTCAGCACAAAAACAGTTTTCAGATGGCTATATAAAGTTGGCAGTGTCCGGGGATGGTTCCTACTTTCGTGGCGTTGTGCAACCTTTTAAATGGGAGCAGGTTATTACAACGTTTCAGATTTAGCTTTTGGTAAATATGATAGGCACTGGGCCATCGAATAAGAAGTCAAACCTATTGAGGACATCCGAGAATAGTTTCTACAATATATCGTATGCGTTTTATCACCAAGGCACAGACACACCTAGATCAGAGGTAGGTCTAGGGATCTTTGTATTTCCCAGCTCAATATGAAGCATTGGAAGCACCTGATATTCAAGGTCTCAAAGATTATCGAAGAAGTATGTTCCCAGGTGATGTTTCATTTAAACGAAAAGGGCTAGACAAGTCTAGAGGAACTCTTTTAAATTCAAGTCTATAAGTGGACTTTCGATGAGGCAGTTCAGTTAGGATATCTATTGTGATCTTTACAGTGAAATCAAGCTACTTAACCGTTTCTAATCCAGCTTTCCCTCCTCCGGTAGAATTCTTCAATTTATGCAACGTCTGGAATGTCTTCGTGCCCAGGCACCCAAAGTAGGTGAATATTGAACTGCTCAGCCATCTCGTCACGTAACAAGCAGCATTCTAGAGCGGTCTTAAAGTTTAAAGAGACCGATTCCAGGGACTTAATTGCGAATCGGTTTTCCCTGAAAATACAAATATAACTTGCAGATATTTATAACATATCACAACAGTGTCTCCTTGATCGTAGCCAATAAGTTATAGGGTAGAGAAGAGAGCAATTGAAACTCTCCTAACAAATTCTTAGAAGTTAGGTTGTCCAGATGAGTTTAATTTTATCTGTGAAAGCTAGAGCCATATAATTTGGGAGGGTCTGTATGAGAAATCTTTTATTTTCTGGTAAACAGGACCAATTCAAACCAAGAATTAAGAAATATATGTCAGTTCTTAGGGAGTCGGCTTATCAGTCAGCACAACGTCCATCTGAGTTTGCGAGAGGATCATCCACCTCTTCTTTCTGAAGCAGGCTAGTTGTTTGTTCTTCTCTTCTTTGATGTATTTCTTTTTTGTTACGTTGTTAAGGGACCCAATTACCAGGCCATCTATTTGTTCATCCTTCGAGATGCTGACTAAATGGGCCGATGGCAGATTGGACTACTGCTGTGACGCAACTCACAAAAATAGAAATCTATTTATGCAAAACCAAGTACATCCTTTTCAAAGTCCCAAGTAACCCTATTTGTTACTTTTTCTATTAACCAAGAAGTGTTTCATCCTGATTGACCGTTTCATCGCCCACAAAAAGGACATCGTTTTATTTTCCTATTCGGGGTAAGAAACGACTTTTTAAATACATTGTTACACTATTTCTGGTCAATGAACGGTTATAATCGAAGGCCCTTCTCCAGTGTGTATCGATTTAATTGTTTCTTTTTAGGCAATGGTCCCTTATCGTCTGAGATTTCCAACTTTTACTGATTATAACAGGCTTTCATTATGCGTCATAACTAATGGATTATCCAGATCCACATCTTTACCACAAAATGCCAACTAAAATCATTTAAATTCAATTAAATCCAAAGAATGACCACATTGTATCCTTCCAAGTCAATTATTCCTATCAACGTGTACGCAATATACATACAAATCCAATCATCCAAACCTCAAAGGATCCGCGAATCGTGCTCTTTTCTGCCCACAACTGCCTTTGACACAACAATTTTAATGGTCGGTGGGGAAAACCATAAACACCCATGATAAGGACGCCTACATGACCAGAAGAGCTGTGTATTTCACTGAAACCGATTCCCAACTTGTTGTTGTCACATGGTGAGTCCTGGCACAGACTATTGGATTTACATATATTTGGCGTAACTGTCGCGGGGTGGATTTAATTAATTTGATTTCGGTTTTTTTTTTTTTCAGGAGTTGAGTTGTAAAGGAGGGTATACATCTGTAGAGTATGTTCAGCTCCAGTTGAAAAGGATAAAGGAGAATTCAATTTCAATGCAGCGATGTGTCGCATCATTTCATTATCAGTGCCGATGGCACTCCTGAGTGTGCTACTCAAAACTAAATGCATTTTACCGTGGATTGGGGTCGTGGCACTAAAATATGAACGAAATCTTACACCTGGTTCTCGTGGTTTGGATTTGCTGGCGCTGTGCAACCAAATAAATATTTTGAAACTCCGTCATGTGGATGCACTTTAAATCTCCGTTGGCTTCAAAGAAGATACTTCGGTTAAGGATGGTAAATGATATAAGAGGGGTGGTTTGGTGGTGGTCTGTGTGTACTCGTTTGGGAATTGAATGCTTGACAGCATTACACACGGGTCAAGTGCAGATGTGGTTAGTTTTTGATGATGGTGAGTGAAATGAGTAAATATTCACGTTTAATGTTGGAAAAATCCTCAGAGCAAAGGCAGCTATCCAAAGAAGTTACCTAGTTTAGATGAATGGAATAACTTTACACAAACATTTAATTTTCAAATTGAAGAACTACATATCTGTGGAGTTTTGTTGAAATGCTTCAGTTTGCATGTGAGAGTTTCTCCTTTATCAAAACACGAACTTCTTTTAGTGCATAAGTGTTGACCTTTTGCGTCAACTTTAGTTGATGAAAGCATCAAGGCATCAGGATGTTCAATGCAAACATTGTCAGCATGTGAAATTCTTAATAGAGCACGTGAACTAAAGAAGCATTTGTAGGGTAAATCAAGTGTCGATCTAGCAAATCGAAAGTCTTCTCATATATTTGGAGAAGCTCTTCGCTGGTGGCATAACTTTTGTATGACATGTGGCTGTTAGAAAGACTTAACAAGTGTAAGTGCATTTTCTATACGGTGTCACATAAGGCTACACACACTGTGACCAGCACTTTTCTGAGGTCAATCTGTTAAATGATTCTTACGAGGCGAAGAGAAGCACAAACTGTTGAGGTTCCTACAGTCACCAAAAATAATGAGGAAGTAGACGAATTAGTCAAAAAAATTCGCACGTCAATGTGAATATAGCTCTCATCGTCGAAGAAGTAACCAACATCGTTTGCTCTTCGATCAGAAGTTACTGCACCGCTGATCTTGTTAACCTACGGTACGATCTATCAAGACAGAGAAGATAAAAATGCTTGTTCTGTGAATGTCCAAATCTTCTAAAAGTTTCTCTCCAAAGTTCAAGGACGTGATTCAGGAAGAGGGTCTCAATAAGTTCAGAATGCACAGCTTAAGACAGTTAGCTAGGGACAGGGCTCAATGGAGAGGCTTGCTAGTTGACATCCAGATTCATGAGGAACTGTAGCGCCACCTGGACGCTTGGTAAAAACAAAGTGGCCCATACCAACGCCTGTAAGTTATCTGTAATAGACAATGGAAGCTCCTAACTTAGAATGCTGACAAGCTCACCGTGGGTTAATGACTTGAAAAATCATTTAGAAGTGATTCAGTGGAATGTCATTGAATCCGAGGGCCTTAACGTCGCAAAAACAAACGCCTTTGCATTGACAGAAGACTGACAGGGCTTTGGGAGTCTTCACTTCGACATGTTTCGTTCATAGAAGTTAACTAACAAGTATAACTCTTAAGTACTTACGTAGCTTCCTTGGAAAGGTGTAGAAAGTAACGGCATAAGACCAGTTAATTTCTGCCTTCTCATATATGAAATGCTGGTAAGTGTTCAATCTATAGCCCAGTCGATGTACATCATCAGACAAGGTCAGAACTTTCAACGAAGGTGTCATAGCTCCTTCACATCATGGTTGCATAAGGAACAAGGGTGGTAGCTATTGTAAATTAAACGAAGGCTATGAAGTGTAGGTGACGCTGGTATCTAAGTTTTTGCTTTCGCCACTTCCCACGGCCTTTATGGAGTTCACACTGCTGTAGATCCAACGTGGAAACTTCGTTGTTCAACATCGACTATGGAGTGTGGACATCAGATGTTCTCTTACTCGTGTCAAGGAGGTGAAGAAACTTCTTCAATAATTTTCAGTTCAAATGTGAAAGTTGAAGTTCGCTTCAACTCAACTATATCCAGTGGCGTATGCTGTGGGTTCTCCCTATTAGTTGATGGTGTTGCCGAATGGACGCCATCGATATCATAAGGCTCTTAGCATTCAATTATGTGTAATGAAACGATTTTCACTTAATTATTTTCAAAGAAAACTATAATTCGATTACTGGAAAGTTTCGAAATGAAAATTTAATCAGCCGTTAACTGATGCGATTTGGATGGGAAATGTCTTAACAAAAGGCTTCAATCGAGTAGCATCTGTTGAGAGATATCAGACAAATGAATAAAGTGCTGAATGTCCTGTAACTGTTTTAAGCAATGTTGTTGCCGCACATGGTACAAAAGGCAAATGAATCAAAAATAGTGATGATGGAAGTATAAGGAGAATAAAGACCTTGCTTCTCGACAGCTTTTGGGTTATGCACGAGTGGAAGGGAACAATAGTGCCGAGCGCTCAGCAGTTCAGAACAGAGCTCAAAGGAAAATCACAGGTATTGGCTTTTTTTTCTAAAGTTTTATGGAAAATTCTGACACTCTACAAGTACAAATACAAATATTTGGCATGACAGGTCATAGAGAGCCAAGGCCTAGCTTCTCACAACCAATTATGTTGTGCGTATTAGACTTTTGCACAAATTGAAGGGACCTACAGTTTTTAAGCTTTTTCCTGACAAATTATATCTTAAAAGTTTGTCATACCTACGAAGAGTTGGTGCCGCGAAAAAAAACGTTTAGGGGATCGGAACACACTAGCCACGGCGACCACTCGAACTCGACTTCTCCTTCTCTTTCGATTTGGTCATCCTTCGAATAGTTCTCAGTTGGTTATTATAAAGCCTGCTTCTATGATGAAGTGGATATAATAACAAACTATCAAAGTCCTTATAACTAACTTTAACTGTAAAATGTTCGATATTTTCAAAGTTCTTTTCATGCCAAACACACAATGCCATCAAATTTCCCAAAAGTGACTACATTTTCATGTTTTCCTATCACTTCCAGTTGAATGATAACACTAATGGAGCAACAAATATCCTCCCAACCACCATGATAATTCCCGAAAGAAACAAAGACATGTGCCATCATCCTATCTGTGGTAAGTTTCATTCACATGATTTGTTCATGGTTGCGGGTTTCCTTTTGTAGATAGTTTTGCGGTTTTAATCAATGTTAACGGCGGCACAACTGTTTAAGGATAATGAAACCATTTACAGTTGAAGGATTCGTAAAGACTCTTTCGTTTGTAAATTGGAACTCGTTTGAATTTGTGGCGACAATCACTCGTATGGAAAATGATGGTGTATTTACAGTTTCATGCGGTACTTAACTCTTTCACAGATTTTGTGATTTTCAATGGTTTCCTGTGAAAAACCATCGCCTGGAAGAGGCGCAATGAATGTCAGTGATTTAATTGACTAGGGTGGTGGAATTAACCTTGAAAAAGTATATGTATTGAAACCCAAAGCCAGTTATTTATTAATCGACCTTAACCAGCTCATTGATGGGGTGTCTCTCTAAAGAATGACTTTGATCTGTGACCAATCCATTAATGTACCTTAAAAGGATTTATAACTCTTGGTTATATTTCTCATGAAATCGAAGCTCGATTCCATTTCTCTTCGCTTCAAAAATGCTGTGCATTCCACCAGCACAGGAGGAGAAGTAAAGTGAAATTTCTTGGAACATTGTTGACCTTTAAAATGGACGATTTCCTTTCGCAGCAATATGAAGGCCTGAGTGGATAGTGAAATTCCAAACGGTCTTAGGAAGGAACTGAAATTGATTGCCAGAATTTGTTCATCTACCCAAGCCAGAAGTCATGTTGTGGATGGACGGTCATAAAATAACTTCTTCTTGGTTACCTCATGCGTTTGTACATCCACCTGCTGCATCGTCATCGGATCCATACTACAGGTTGGAAATGAAATGAAATTATTTCACAAGGGATACGATGGCTGTGTTCAATAAAACTCTCCATACCGGATGCAATTTCTCTTATGAAAGGCAATGAAAAAGGAACTTTATGTATTTTGAAATGGAATGGACGGATGAATTCTCCAACGATGGTGGTCTTATGATAGGACCCATTGAGACCTAATCTTGTGGAACTGCAACTTGATATGAGCCGACCTTAATGGGTAATAAAAAGCTCTTTTTAGAGCTCAAAAATGTGTTTAAGAGATTGAATTGATCAATTTAGGTGAAGCCAAGCGGGTCAAACAGTGGGTAGCCAAGTGGTCTTGTAGTAGCATTTTCAAGCTAGCTAATTGCTTTGGTGGTTAACCCTACTGTCACATGCATTTCCGAAAGGAATAACGAGCCGGAAAACAAGGTAAGTCTTCGTTAAGTTAAGTCTTCCAAATGTGGTCGAGAAAACGGTCAAAATTCAAAGTTTTTTTTTTTTTAATTCAAAGAGATCATGCGGTACTAAGTATGTAGAACGACGCCTCGTGCGTAAACACATCGTTTACACAGGAAGAAACCCACAATTTTTGCCATCTTCCTAGTGCCCCTCGTGTAGCCAAGACACAACTGGAACTTAATTGTCATAGACAATTTCAATGTCAACAAAGTGAATCATAGTCTTGAAGAACATAATAATCAGCTTAAGCAACGTGAAACTCTTTGTCATTGGAAGCGCTCTTTTAAAGGACTTACATACATACATGAAAATGGAGGAATTTAATGGTTTCACGTCCTTTAACTAACCGCCCTAGCTCAATTTAAATCTCGTTATTTCTACAATCCTAAAACAAAGCCCTTAGCCAATCCCTTAGCGTTGGTCTGGTAGGTTGGTAGATAATGGCCTTCTGTGACTACATTGAGGACTCAGTTGAGTTTCTTCATTCATTTTTCTTATGTTGGCAATGGTATGACCTTTTCCTCATCTGAGATTGTTCAGAGGTTTGTTCTTTTTTAGTCGAAGTAACGCCTTCAATCTTTAAAGAAAGAGGATAGGCTAAGTAAGCCTGGCGATGATGATATAGATAAGGAAATACGTTTGTGCTTTGATATGATCGACAGATAACCTTGTCTGGCTAGTCCGTTAGCTGTTGGAATGCCTTATTGACCTCAAATGCAACTGACAGAGACATGGTGCTGATCGCCACCCTAGAACAGAAGTGACCAATTTTGACTCTCTCCAATTGACAGTGAGGCGTTCTTCACAACTTAGGCCTTTTTTTTTTTATTAGAATAATGAGGGAGTATGGATAAACGACTATGTCTCAAGCTTATGCGGGGAATGAGTTTCTTAGAATCTTTAAACAGTCTCCTACTCCGTGGCAAAATACAAAGTTAAGTTGGGGTTAGGTTAGTTATGTGGCTGAACTTGTGGACAGAGATGTCATTCAAATCAAGTCAACTGCTGGTTAAAACGATTCAAATTATTGTATGAATCTCAGAAGGTTGTTAAGCTCGATATTTTGTAGGCCCTCCAGTTCATAAAAGAAATTACTGCTAAAGCCGTGCTTCTTTAAAGAGCTAGAGCAAGTGCTTGATTCAGTTAAGTTTTTTTTCATGCCAAGGACTATAGGATTATTGAGAATTTCCTTTATATCCTTAAAAACAGAAAAAGCGAATTGATTGAAACCAAGAATTCAACACATTTTACTCGTAAGCTCTACTAATGTGTGTCTTTTGAGAAACAAAGCCTTCGCAATGAAAGCCGGATACTTTTCTTAATTGGTTGAGTCATAATGATACCGCCATACAGACGGAAAGTCTCTCCTTACACCTCATCTACTTGTGGTAATTGCTACACTAACATTAAAGGTGCTTCTTAAATTTTGTGGTCAGTGGGTGGCATTTTATTGCGCCATATCCTGCCCGCCCTTATAGGTAATCGAGTGCAACTAATGGTCTACATTAGTGAACGAGAAAGTTCAGCAATTTCATACAGCTGTGACAGTAATTGTGTGTTCATATGTGGGTAGTTTACAACACTAAAGGACTTCTTCCACACTATAGATGTCATATTATGTCGGAAGTATGCCCTGTCCATGCTGCTACAATTTATTGGATACTGGAAGACATCTCTAATGGTACACACTCATCTTTGAATGACTTAATTATATAACCAGAAACCTAATTTATCCTTGCAAGATGTGTTGGCGTCAAAGGCAGATGACACTTCGTCCATTAGATAGTCAGAATTAATAAATTAAATTATATTTACAATTTGTCAGTGACAATACCGTTAATTTTTTCACAAATCAAAATGAAAATCTGAAATGGAAACCTCGGACTCTATACAGCGAGATGGGATATTTCTGAGATGAAAATTTTAATTGAAAATATTTCGCACTGCAAAATTGTATTTCATACAAATTGTCAATGAGCTCGTTCTTGGAAGTCATCGTGTTGACGTTGTTGCCAATTAAACAGGACTTTCAGAAAGGATTATTGATTTTCTTTCCTTCGACAGATAGCAGATGGGTGTGTATGACAAACGACAGTGCGACAGAGAAAACACACGAAAATGGGTTAAGTGTTTAGGCGAATGGCAGCGAAAATGGTTGTGATAAATGTTAACACGTAAACAAGGAGATAAAGAAGACGCTGAAAACGCCTTCGAGGCTAATAATCTCATCACAATAGTTAATCAGGGCTTTAATGATGATAATTATGTTAATTTGTTTTTGTGGTTATGCTATAAATTGTGTTTAATGGTGGTTACGTGTTGTTGTTTGCCAAAGGATGTTTACATGAGAAATCTTGAGTTGGAAATATGTATGATAAACATCAATGGATGGTAAACTTATAAGGAAGGATGTCCACTATTTTTATGTTCATATCGTAACTTCATAGGCTATTAACTTTCCATAAATTGGCACAAAGAAGGGCGATGGTTTATCTAAAAGTAGAAGAAAGAGCACAACAAGTTTGCAATCGAAACTAATGAGAGATTCTGCTAAAAAGAGATAAAAAGGACGTACCAAGGAAACAAACAACCATGTAGTAGAGTCACAGACGGTGCTGAGAATATGAACAAAACACTCTTACAACGAAGAAGATTTGCTGTCGAGCAGAACAAACCATCAAACTTAATCAACTTAATCAAAATAAAGTGAGAATAGCTATATCTAAGCTAAAATTCAATAAGGCTACTGCAGCTGATGGCTTATAGCGCTTACACCAACTTGTGTCCAAGAACGAATGGAATATCAACATCTACAACAAAAGAAAACTCCTTAAGCTGCGTTAATTACAGAGGAGACAATCTCTTTAGCATCACGTACAAGACCTTATGTATCTTATCTGCTCGGGAGATCCTCATAAAAACTGAAGAAGTGCATATCGATACCCAGCATCTTCTTATCAAAAGAGCTACTTTTAGACTCCTTGTCGAAATCATCCGTTTTCGCAAGCAGACGATTACGAATACTCTCTACTCTGTAACAACAGCTTTCGACCTTTGGATGTCAAACAAATTTTAGACAAGATGACGCGCTATCATATGGGAAACTCACAAGCCAAAACCAGTGGCATAATCTTTCAAAAGTCTGTGCAACTACTTGGATACGCCAACAGTCTTCAATTTTTTGCCAAAACTCTCACCGACAGAAAAGTTTAGATGTGAACAGGGATAAAACTAAGTATTTTCTATCAACAAGAAGGGGCACCTAGCATCAACGAAACGGACAGAATAGCACAATGAGCAGCTAAAGCTTCGATGTGGCAAGATACTCTGTCTACCTTGACTTTGCTATTACTTCTAACAAACGACATTGTCTCATCAGAAATGACACTTTGGTCTGAGAAGGCAACTTGATTGTGAGCCCCTACTGTGAACTTAGAGACTGACTATAAGACTCTACTCATCCTAGTCCTAGTTTATGGCGCTGATGCATGGACTCCATCCAAGATGGGTGATGATTTATCCACTGAACCTTTGGTGCCAAGATGAAATGGAAGACCAATGGAGCACCAAACTGGAAGCACAATCATCCAAGAAAATCATAGCCAATGTATTGATTTTGGTAGAAATCTCGCCTTAATTTAGACTTGTTTTCGTAAAGTCCCAGACATTGCATGCATCGTCCTAACCGTAAAAAAACAGATTGTTGTGGAAAAGTTCACTGACTTCCCGGTCCGCTACTCATCGTTAGCACAAATTTTGTCTGTCTTTCATGACAGTAATAACTCCTTTAACAATATGTATTCTCTCGTCAGTGGATGTCATAGCTATGGAGTTGACATTAATAGAATAATGCAGCTCCACAACAGAATAGAGCAGGGAAAATCCGGAAATAAAATGCAAGACGAAACCTACCTAGAATTTATTTACTCTTCCTCCCTTGTAGTATTTTCGTAGAGAAAAGTTACTGCAAACACACATAGGATTTTGTATGACTTTTTGTGAAAGTTAGGGTTCAATTGACGGGTACAGCAGATTAAGGGGAAATTTAAGAAAGCATCCTGCGGTATGCGGTTTTATAGCACGTTTGTCGACGGTGTAAACTTTTGTTATTACGAGCGGTATTGTGGAACATATAACTTTTTGTTTAGTGAAATGTGAAACAAGGCATTACTGGCACAAATCAGGAATTAATGTGAAATAAATTTCGTGAGAATTTAAGATCCTGCCGAGGGACTGAAAGTCATCGACACGTGGCGTTAAATGGAGCCCCAAGGTGAAATGGTTTTATTTTAGTGAAAAGTTTTTATCTCCACTATCATCCTTAGGCAATGTACATCCTTTCTGAATTCCGTCAGAATTAGTCCTTACTCTGATTCCTTTTTCTTACAAAGTGTGTTTCGACGAGTGTTTTTATTTTTATTTTTTTTGTGTCCCACGTAAGATGACATCTGCCATTGGTCTTCCTTGTCGTCTGAAGGTTGAGGCCTTAGGCCGAATTTAGATTCAATAAATTGAAAGAACGATGATTGGTAGTTCGTATTCCTCCAACTTCGTACTCCAGAAGCTACTCGGTTGCTCCTAAAACAACAGAAAAGGCGAATGTTCTTGTCGAAAGTACACGACTTAAAACATGAAAAGAAAGTATAACTTTAATTATTTCTGGTGTAAGAAAGTTGTATGAACGAAGGATCGATTCCTCATCTTCTCTGTACGTGTCCAGGTCTCGCAGAACGAAGAAGAGCCTATTTAGGGGTCAACTTTTTCCACAATCTCAACGAATTGGCGGACAACAGTATTTATCAGTTTCCACCGCTTGATAGTAAGCTCGGGCCGGTTTTGCGGGTAGTTTAATGAAGAAATTTCCAGATCCATATAGTATCACAAAGGGTCTACTCTCGTCTAAGTATGGCTGCCACTCTATAGTCTGTTCTATAACTCTGTGAAATTTATGGAATTGGCTGCTACCCATGGTCTGAATTCTCACCTTTGAAGAGTATCTACCCCTGCACAATGTGTGTCGTGGAATCTTCAAATTCGAACATTAAACGGAAAGGAAAGATGATCACTTGCTTCCATCAGGGTTACTGTTGCACATTCGCCGAACCTTGAGAAACTCAGAATTCATGAACACATAAATCTTCTGGCGATAAAAAATCGGCCTCAAAAACATACAGATAATGCAGACCTAATCACTGGTACAGCTTGCGGCAAACCCGAATCTAATCCAGCGGTCGTGTTGCTTCTCCATTTAAAAGAAGAAGGTTATTGGTATCATCATTACCTTAAGATCACATTTAACGCACAAGGTTTGCAAAGATAATAAGTGAAAGAGCTCGAAAAATGCAAGATGGACCTATCAGATGATCCCAGTAGCAAAACTGAAAGTATGGTTAAGTCGATTTCCGCATAATCTGCGGACCAGACTTGCTTCTGTTCATGCATACAAGTTTGAGGGCTATCCTTATTCAAATGTCTGGCATTTAACGTGACGGTGCTGAAAGAAATACAATCAGCTGGATGACGACGGTTGTGTGCCAAGGCTAAAAGAGAGTTGGAGTTGGACCCTAGTCCTAATGTAATACTTGATGTTGGTTCCACAAGGAGTAAGAAAACAAGAAACCAAATTGGCTGTTGTGAGTAAGAACTATACATGCACGATCTGGAATTCTTTAAGAAGATTTCTATGACCTTATGACAGTTGTAATAACTTTTCTATACTCTCCATGCAATCGGTAAGGTTAGGTTATAGGAATGGCTGCACTTATGTATAGCTTCACTCGGATCTCAAATGGTCCATTGTGTTCCCCGGTATGGTGTGGGGTACCTCTGCATGCCTTGGAATGTACTCTTTCTGGCTCTTACTATGTGGGGGTTGTAAATCGTTTTCGATAGCCAACAACTAAGGTGCAACTTTTCAAATCGATATCCGTAAAGGTTCCAAGTTTTGGTCTCATTATCCTAGACTTTGGTGCTTCTCTACAACAATAAGTCCTTTTCCACATTAAGGCATTAAGGTACAACATCCTCAGTCTAAAAGACAATTTTCTTTGTGTATATTCCTTGAACTATGTTCCGTTGATGCTGTCGTTGATCCCATCTAAATATCTCTTGAACTGGATGTGCACCTGTGTACATGAACATCTGTCGAAATCAGTCGCCATTCGATGTCATCAATACCCTCGATTCACCGTGGTGAGATAAAAGCAAAAGTTAGTAGACAGAAGATGGGTTCTTCGACCTTCGAATTGGCAGTGTACTCCACGGACTAAAAGCCAAACAGCAAAAAGAAACAATCATTTCGAATAAAGTTTCCTGATTGTCTTATTTCTCGGAAGTCCACATGAATAGTTCACACTCCATCAATACGACCAAGGACAGCATATTTGTTTTGGTGACCTTTCGAAACAAAGACTCAGAAACTGCCCGAGAATCATTCAAATGCAATGAAACAAATCGGAATCGTTATTGGCGAATTGTATCCTCCCTCAACCAATTTTTGTTGTGACTTTCTCTTCAATCAAATCTCTTTCTGCACCAACGACCATACATTTTCAATTATAGAAATACAAATCTGTTGATTGCAAGGATCACTCTGTGGATACAAATACAATTTTCATCATTTCACTGGCCACGCAAATGGCTTTGATGTTTGCTGTCATTCATCCTTTAATCATGATTGTCTCACTGAAAATAACCTATTTGTGGTTGGACAGTGGACTAGCAAACCCTTCCGGTACAGTTCAATGGGTTTTTGGAAATGTTGAATGCGACAGTTAATTGGGTTAATTCGACAAAATCGCCTGCGAAAAGGAGCAATCAGATGTAGAAACCCTTTTCAGATTGAAATGAGGGACAAGGACATATGGTTAAAGCATTCAAAAGCGTTCATCAGTGAAAATTACATTAATCCTTTTCTGTTTCAATATGCAATAACATAAGTTTGTAAGGATAACCACAGGATTGAATATCAAATACTTTTTTTTTGTAAACATCTCATGTTCATCTGCTTCATGCCTAAGGGAATTCATTATTTACTCAGACACTCAGCTGTTTGAAATGACTCCACCAACCCAGGTTCGAGGATAATGACAAGCGACCGTAAGAGATTCAAGACAAATTCCCCATAAAGAGACATCGACAGCTACGAGTATCCATAAGAGAATGTGAATCCCGCGCATGTCCATCCCAACCACCTGGTTACACTATGACTCTCTCTCCGCACGAGACTGATAAAAATCACAATCCCTCCGCGACGGGAAGACCTGTCTGCTACTGTAGTTCTCCGAAATCTTTCAAAGCATTCAGATACATTATTCGGTAAATCGGTTGATTCGTGTGGCATCGGGGTTTATCGTCTGCTGCAAGTATCCTGCAACTCATCAAACAACAAGGACTCTCGTGGGAAGTTTCACTTTTTTTTTTAATTTTTCTACGTGAAAATCCAATGGTGTCTGATTGCAGTGTTAAGTTCCAGCAGGACTTCACTCCATAATCACGGTGCTGTGATATAGAAAAAAAAAAAAAATTGCCCTCAAGGATATACACACACCCGCACACGGGGATACCACGAAAATAATTTCGGGTTTGAATATAAGAAAGAAAAAAAAAAAGTGTTTCTGCAAATTAAGTCGGCAGGATCTTTGTCACATCCATAAGGATTCTGCACTAATGAGAGTGGTTTAGTGTGTGTATGTGCTACCACCCTCGATATACGAGAGCGGGTTATGTTATATTCTCTAATTGCGACGATTAATTAATTTAATACGCGCAAACGGTTAAATTATGATGATGGTGATGGTGTGGTGGAAATGATGTGAAAACGGGTGGGCGATTGCAGCTAAATGCTCCACACGGTGCTATTAGTCGCTAATTAATCAATTAGTGTTGAGAATTAATTTTAAATGTATGTGTCCTGCAGTGGGTTGAATTGAATGGAAAATGTTTAGCAAATTCCTAACCACAGTAAAACGTGATCCTTCGGAGCAGTAACAGCGGAATATAACAAGGAGTACAATTGCAACAGAGCAACGAAGTATATTTGAAATAAAATTAAAGCATAAGGATAAAGTGACAGGTATGTACTTAGATGCGGAAACTTTATCAGGTTTTATCAATTTGTCTATCAATTGAACCCTAACCTTCGGGAATTTAATTTAGATAAATGCCAAAGCCTTGGCATTAAATATTTGCTGATGGAATCGATCGTTGCACGGTTCTAGGTGATAAGATTGTGTTACCGTATGGCACCATTATCTGACGAGAATTGATTGCATAGACGGGTTGTATGCACAAGTAGCTAGATGAGCTCACATTGGTAGAAAATTTTGTGTGATTTTTATGGACATATTCACAACACTCTTGATGTCTTTACGTATAGACGTCTCCTTACGAGTGATTTTTCATAACAAATCATTGGTACATTGCACCAATTAGTGTTTCGGACTTGAAGAAGTAGGGCGTTCTCGGGTTATGATCTTTTTTAAGGGACGTCCCATTAGGAGCGCACAGTATAGTTTTTAAAGAAAACGCATCTGCTTTTGAGTGAGAAGTAAAATTTTTATTTCGTTGCTATCTTGTCGGTCTAAGGATCTTTCTGGAATATTCGAGTTTGGATCTGTAAGAGCCTCATACCTATCTTGTTGGAGACTAGAAATCACTGCGATCTAAAGGTTGTTTTTTATGTGGCAAGCAATAAATTAGAGATATATCGAAATAGACTAGTTCATTGCGTCTGTCTTCGTGTCCCTTCCACAAATCGTCTTAGTCAGAAGTACCCTCTGGACATCTCACCCAAAAATGTTATATCTTCTGCTTGCCAGTATCAGACACTCACATAGCATATGTGCAGCTATCTCCTGGTCCTTAGGTCCTTGATCATATCCTAACCTAAGGTTGTGCCAACATCTTGACATGACTTGGGTCCAATTATGCTTTTGTCCGTGTCCATATTACTTCAGCAAAGTTCTTCTACAACTCAAGAGTGTTGTGACTCCGATCGAGGTTATGGATGAACCTCAGGTTGGCAGTAGCTGAAGAAATAAACCACCTGCTGCATTTGTTTTGTCTTTGTCGAGCTATAACGGAATATTCGCCTAAAATTAACAGTGTCTTGGAAATCCAAATAAAGTCCGTCGTCGTTAAGATGATAGTTGGGTGAGCTGTGTCAATTGAGAAAGTCCAAAAGTCATGTTGTTGAGTTCCAAGAATTTCTCTTAGCGCTACCACAGGTTAATCACAATAATCTCTGTTTTAAGCCCGTCTCCGTCTTGAGCATGGAAAAATCCACCAAAAAGAAGTCGCATGGCGTTAATTCACATGATCTTATTGGCCAGTAGATTTCGGTACTTTGCGAGATGACACGTCCTGAAAATTTCTGCCATAACAACTAATTTTTGTCTCGTGCAGGGTGACAGGTCACGCAATCCTTTCATAGAAGTTTATACCGATCACCTCAAGTTACAAGACCTCGATTATCATGGTGCGGTAATGAATGTCATTCACCGTTCCTACATTTCCCGCGTGATCTTGGAGAAAGTACGACCCATTCTATCCGCTTGTCCAAAAACTGCACGAAACCGGGACTTGTTGAGAATGCATCGGCATCTTATGGATGAATTAAAGATTTTTTTTTTTAAACCCGAAGACAATGTCTTTTGAAAATGTATGTCCTTCTCTTGGTTCTTCAGAACCCAACTGAAGAATTGTTTGCATTTAAAATGCTTAGCTGCCTAGCGTTGACTGCATTTTTTAGGCATTCAGGTTCCAGATTTTTAAGGGAAACTCGCTACGCGGACCTTCTCAAAATGTTTAGTTATTGTGAATGATGTCCAGTTGAGGGTTCTCGGACTCTTTGCGACACTTTTATTCACTGTAGTGATGTTGTCCATAGAACACTAGTTAATTTTTTCATAATTGACACATCCTTTAATTTTTTGTCGACAAAAACTGTACAAACTGCGAAATTGTTTTCTTTAATTGCGCTTTCGCAATAATGACACGTTGGATGTCAGCTAAACTGACAAGCCACAATTTTGATGGCTGCCAACTTTCAAAAAAGAAAATGACTGCGCCCTTGATTTAAACAGACATGACTGCAAGATGTTGCAGTACTTTCAATTGGAATGTGTTTTTTAAAACATAAAATCTATATTTTGTACTTGGAAATCCACTAAGTGAAATTTATTTCAATTGTTCTTGGCAAAACAAAAGTTGTTCCACTCTCTTTGACACATTACTCCCTGATGTTGCACACAACGTGCTGTCATTAGGTCTGTTTCCATACTTTCTGCACCGAAATACGCAGATTTTAATTTTTCAAGGAGTGAAGATTTGAAGAAATTCTTTGTTTTGGACAGGTACGGGAACAGACTTAACATTGTCAACTGAAACTTCGAAAAACCAATTAATTTTTTCTCTTTACAAAAAAGTGTCAATCCCTAGCTTAATGTATTCAATCTCATCAGTGCACAGCTGAGTGCCGTCAATTTAAAATTCAATTCACTTTTGAAATATCTTGTTGTTTACTATACTCAATATTTGATTAAATCAACTTTTCGATTGTCATGGAGATTTTTGTATTATCGTTGTCAATAAAAACTTGTTGTTTACTTTTTTTGGTGGAGAAATGGTCATGACATGGCAATGGCACCCTTAAACTGCGGTGAACTGTCGGAAGAGGTCATATGGACATATGAACATCGTGGTTACAGTAGCGATGGGGTATGTCTTAAACTTCGTTTTAAACATCATCATCAATACATATAATAAAACAGTAGAACCCGGTGTGTCTGTACATAGAAGAAAAAGTAATAAAAAAGAAAGAGGGTGACTAAGGAAGAGTAATAGAACACAAATTAGAGATTTTAAGAATTCTTTTCTGTCTGTCTGTCCGTTTGTTTGTTCGCGCACATCTCTGAAACTACTAAACGGATTTTCATGTAGTTTTCACAGTGGGACAGAGCATAATTTAGAGCAGCATATAGGTTTTGTTTCATTAAAATCGGATGTCGGAAAAAGTTATCGTCATTTGAAGATTTTTAGAATTTACTTTTGTATGTTAGAGACGTCACGAACGATTGTTTTAAAGAAAAAAAGAACAGAAAACTTTGGTTACAATCCGCACGATCCGGACAACCAAAAAGCGTGCGAAGCCGCGGGTGGCCTGCTTGTTTAAGAATGTAAGGGCTGATATTTGAATTTCTGAGAAAGGTACATGTAGAAGTCCAACAAGAAGACTTGATATATCTATGGTAATTGTCTCTTTTACTTGATGTTTTGTGCGCCATAATATCCAAAACTAATGAACAGAGTTCAATGAAATATTCATAGATGTTTAGCTTGGGACTTTAAGAAGTGTTATAACTTTTATACCATCAAATATGTAAGTTCATTTGAATGACTGTACTGAGTAGGGGTCATCTGATGATCGCCTTTAAGGATTTAAGAGCATACATTAATGACTTCAAATACCACAAGAGGAGGAAATATAGATAAATCAAGAAAAACTAGCGAGAGACGGCCTTGGAAAATGTCTCTCGATAAGTTGTATATTTTGCTTTTACATATATACATGTGTCTCAGTCCCAATTCGTCTAAGTCAGGACATTAGAAATCTACGCTTGTTATTTTGCTGAAAGCATCATCGAAAAATAGTGATTCTATAACATTTCTGGAATACACGCTGCACAGTGATTCCTTGTCACAGTGTTTGAAGCTTTATAAATGTGTTGACTGCATTACAGATGACTTTTGGAACATTTATGGAGCAGCTATTGCATCATCTGCGTTTTGTATTGAAACACCTTCAAGTCTTAAATACAAAAGTTTGCAACGGCCCCTTCGATCAATTGTGTGGTCTATCTTTCTGTGGATCTTTTTGAAGCTTCTTCGAGTCACATGTTCTATATTTTCGTAGACATTTGCAGTAAGTGTCAGTCATTAGAACGAGCCACGCTCAAGACCCATTGTCATTGATGTTTGCTAGTGTGCTTCAAACTATCCTGAGAATTTTATTTATTGTACTGGCTTGTCTTGAACGGTCTTAAAAGTAAGTGAGCATGACATTAGGGAATTTATTGGCGTTTTGCTGCCTGTGAAGATGCAAATATCATTGAAAAGTATTACATTAGATTGAAGCAATCACTCAATCGCCACCTGAAATACAATACAATGATCTTTAAGGCGCGGAAGGAGAAGATACTCAAATAGAGTTTTTCACGGAAGGCACAGTTTTGGAACTGTCAGGAGAAAAGCAGAACTTTGGTCCTCAGTGACTCCATTATTCCACTCTTCACGGGTGGGAATTGTTGCTTGGAAGCTGCAATCAAATATCAGCTTCGATTGAGTACAGTCGGTATTATCGGATGCAAATTTAAATTTATCAAGAATAGAGGAGGACGCTTGGTGCTTATTCTATCGCTCTGAGGCTTTGAGACTTCACCTTGAAGGTTAAGGTGTACAGCTTTCTCGCAACCCATCCACCAATGACTATCTTCAGACGAACATTACTCGTGTTAATAGTGAAGTAAAGAGCCAGTTGTTTCTAAACTTGTATTTCTCAGACTTATCTCATGGTTCGAGTCGCAACTCTGGTTTGTGTCAATGATCAAACACCCCCATTTATGGTGACAAAAAATCTTTCTGTTGAGAATAGAGACTTATTTACTTGAAATACTTTTCCGAAATGGAATTCAATCGAATAAGAGAACAAACACGATTGAATCGCAAATTGTGTTAAATACGATAAGGGGACATTTTGTTACCAACACGACCTTGAACACTTCAATCACTTCCAACTCTTAACTTCCCTCCACAAATATTCGCCGAAATGGATGTTGGCATATGCCTCCTACCACTTCACGTTTTACATTCCTGTTTATATGCTTATGGATGTATCACACAGGAGGGTTTGTTAATCTCTGTATTACAGGTATGGTGGAAGGATGGTTTATGTTTATGGTAATCGTGTCTATAACGTGCGAACGCTGTTGAGTATTTCCGCCCCATTTACAGGTGGTTAAAAGTTTTTATTTTACTTATACATTCTTTCGTCGGTTTACAATGTAGTTAAGCTGTAGTACGAGTGTGTAAATAAAGTGAAAGAGTGTATGCTAGTATGTAGTTCATTTTATAGTTTCATCAGATTTGTTGTGTAGGAGGCTTTACAAGGTATTTAGCTTGAAAAGTAAATCCAAACAAAGGAACAACCTATTAGAGAGAGAATGTAAATTACAACTTTTATGTATGCCCTCTGCATGTTAATCGATTTCAGCTCCCAATCGGATGGCAACTTTGTAAAGGAAAACTCGAAAATGTTTGAGAATGGTGGTTGTATCTATCGTGTAAATGGCAACCAGTGCATCCAATTTTTTAACAATAAGAGGCATCACAACACCCATCACTTGCCAAGGCACAGATAAAAGCTTTTGTGTCTATACCCAATCATTTGCGTGAACGTGCTCGTATGGTCCCCTTTTGTCCTTTTTTTGTTCACGAATGAATGGGATTTTAATTGCAAAAATATTGGATATCATCGGTGTAACCTCCTGGCTGGACAGCGAGATATGTTCTATCTTCTATGGGTATGCCTACTGGAACAGAAGGGTTGTAGGAATTTTTTTTTTTTTTACAATTTAAGTTTTGCTATAGATTAGGCTTGTAGGCGGGAGCTCAGTCGATAAAATAATCGAGGGCTTCTGCAGAAAGTTAAACGTATTTTCCATTTCCTGCTTCAGAGTTCAAAGCTGGATTCTATCTACCTGGCCATTTCAGTCTGAGCTGTGTATCTCTTAAATACAGCATCGTTGCCATTTGTATGGTAGAAATGGCTTTTATTGAAGTCTGACTGTTGGACACATCATCGTTAAGTATTGCCTTCATTGCGGCTCTTCCTGGAAGCTTAAAAGATCTTGAAAAGCTAAAAAGACCGACCAATCCACCTATCTTGATGGAGATTGAGCCAACTTTGAAAGCATCGAAGATTTCCAGTTCCACCAGGGATTTAAAAACCGTCTTGAAAAGTCTAGGTTAGACATTATTTACTCAGACTTTGAATATGTTCTCTCAAACTTGATAATTCTGATTGAACTTTTAGTAGTTGTGAGGTATTCCGACCCGCACCACATGTATATGCATCTCTATGACTTAGTCTAATCAGAGGATGGGCTTTCTTCTAGTCTTAGTGCTGCTGGACAGGCATTTGGTGCATAACTTAGTCTTATTGTTTGTGAAAGGGGTGTCATACACAGCGACCTTGTGATCTTTTGCATCCTCGTTAACCTCGGAGAGGTATGTATCCCCCTTTAGAGTTTCCCTCGCATTGTTATTTTTTAAGAACTATTTTTGAGAGTGTTAACCTTGGCAAGAAAAGTCCACTCTAGAGCCCCTTCTCCAGATCAGATTCTTTGAGGAGTCCGAGAATCTGAGAATAGAGTTTGTATCAATGCTCCACGTGATTTCAGGATGTGTTCTGGAGTCTCGTTGGACACTTTGCAGAATCTACAAACGTTCTCCTCAATAAGGTCCTGTTAAAAAACCAATTTGGATGTGTAGTTTGTTTTTGTTTACACTTCTTGCTAAAGTTTGTGCTATTATGCTTTTCTTATTGAGTAAAATTCCTAGAATTGCCTGTCAACTCTTGAAAGTCCATGTACCTGAAAAAATTCCCATAAAGTACATGGATCTTTAAACTTTGAACACGGATAACCACTTTAATCAGAAAAAACTAACCAAACCGAAAAGTGAACAACAAAATTCAACAATTTTTCCGATAAAAGGACATCACTCTCAGATTACGTCAAAAAATTCTTTATTCAGTTTAAAAATGATTTTCTCGTCCTGAAGAACTACTTGAACCAAATAAAATCTCAGATATTTCCATAGAACTGGTCTTCATTCAAAAGTTCCTTAAATCTAATTCTAAGTGAATATACTCGTACTCTCATCAACGAAAAAAAAAAAAAAAGGATACACAACTCTTTCAAAAGAATTTCCTTTTCTTTCCAAAGTTTATTTGCCATGAACTTCTCCCTCTCTAGTTTGTTTGTGAGTATTATGATTTATTGGTCAGTATATCTTCATCATGTGGTTTATTATAAATCCTTGAACCTTAACGTAAATACCCTTAGATGATGAATAACTATAAAAAGGATATCCTTAATGTCTGACCACTCTCAAATGAAATCAAAGACAAATTTATTATTTCAAGGACAGTCTATGACAAAGCATTGTAAAACTTAAGCTGTTGACCATATAAGCTGATGGATGAGGATCTAAATTTATGTACACCCTTGTAAAGTAGTTATTTAATCCTTGAGGGAAATAAGTGACATCATCACTTAATGAGAGGAAGTGTGTTTGAGATATCGTATTGAATCACATGAAAGGACACTGAAGTCATTTGGTGTGTACTTTGGTTACCTTTCTTGATTTTGAAGGAACTTTGAACTTATATACATATGTAACCAGGCACTGCATTTCCTCAGAAGGTTCGAAGCCAAGATATACCGTGTGACGCCTCTCGGAGCAAGGTCTAAAAACGAAGGCACTAGCAAATTCTACAAAGAAATCGAGGAAACTCCAAACCAACTCCTAAGAAACTGCGGACGCTGCGGACTAAGTTCCCTGTGGGCTTACCGGAAAGAAGACCATGATTTGTATGCTCCAAATCCAAAGGCGCTTTGATGTTAAAACAATATCAGCTGGTACCAGAAGAGGGAACCTTGCGCAACACATTACCAAATCATTCAAGATCGTGAAGTTTCTTTCAACCCGATTCAAAGCTAGCCTTAACACCCTCAAGAAGCTACCTGTTCACAACAAATTTTCTATTTATTGGGTTCCCTGACACAAGAGTATCAAGGGCGACGATAAGCTCGCGAAACAAGGAGCTCGATTAACATATCCATATTCACTCTCTTTCTGTGGAGTACGAGGAAAAACTCTCGCACTAACAGATATTCTACGGCTCAGTCATTTTCATTAACTTAAACTTGAATTTTTCTCCATTTTCTCTCTCAAAATAAACAGCCACACACACACACTCATATCTTAAGTGTGACAGATCCTGACACAACAAGTGCATTAAAAATTTAAAACAATTTGAAAATTTCTTAACGAAAGAACTTCTCCGTGGGCGGAATGTAAAGTGCAAGTCATGCAAAGAACTTTTGAGATGTACACACGTTTACGATGAACATTATGCTGAGTGTGGGAGATATCCTTCGGGGTGGGTTTAGGAAGACACCCAAAAGCAAGTTCAATCTATTTTCATGTCTCATGCCTCGCCAGGGTGATTACAGTAAAAACAAACAGTTGCCAAATAAAAAGATAACCTTGGCTCCTTATATCTCCTTGTATCCTTGCGATCCTTGTACGAAGGTATTCCAAGAAATGAAATCTAACAATAAAAATATAATGATGGTATATGTTGTTGGTGATGGTTCTATCGTTTATTTTCCCAAGTGGATTAGGTTGTAGAATTGATTGGCTTCACTGACACGTTTTACTGTGCGAAACGATTTACTGCACGCATTGGTCTTGAGAGCCTCTGGAGATGACAACACTTTACAAGGATTTTTTGATGGATTATGATATTTTTCACAACACTAATGGATTGGAATGAGACCTAGTCTGTTACGCCTCTATTATGTCATTACAGATGTTCAAGAGGGAAAGGCGACCTGAAATTATCGGCGTAGGCATATGCTGCGCCATATACATTCATATCGAGTTCGAGAATGCTACTAAACCAAGCTTCTTGATAGTCCTTCACTTGCTGATCATGGGCAATCTTCCCTGTCATCTTAGACTAGGGAACTGAATTGCAGATACCGTGTCGAAATCTTTCTCTATTGTGCCAGCTTTGCGGGGTGGATTTGAAGACACTTCAGGCCGGAGTGTTGGTATGCATCTACTACATATGTCCCAGCCATCTAAGTCTTTGTATCGGGACTCTTTTGACAAGATAGAGTCACTGAACAGCAAATATTGTTCGACATAGTATCTTCTCTTTCCACTCACCGTATATGCAGATGAGACCTTAAGTTACCCGAAGGATTTTTGTCTCAGAACACCTCATCCATTCTTGACAAACTCCACAAGACTTTTATGAATATAGAGCTTCGATTGAGCTCTTTCAATCGCCTTCTTAGTCCAAAGAAACAGCTATTGACAAGAGTTGGATCTTAACATCTGGTGTTTGAGTTAGTAGTGGAGCTTATTAAACAAAGTGTCTAGCTAGCTCAAAGCTAAATCGGTCTAGTGTGACATTTTTTCCGAGACGTCAGTGTTGGGTGTCGATTTTTTCCTGGATACATAGACTTTTCTCCTCGTTGGTCGTAAAATTCATTTTTGCCGCTTCCATCTTAATACTCACGAACGCGCTATCGACACCACAATGCGTGTTTCCTTCGGCCTTTTGAAAGATTATCCTGGAATGATGGTGTTAGCCTTTAAACTGTCGACGATCATTTCAAGAATTATGTGCGCTTCATTTCATGTAAAACGTTTTTGACATCGAAGGTCTCGGTGAGGCGCTCAAAGTCGGAGGAGTTTGGCAGGGAGGTCAAAACTAGACATTGCCTGTTTTTCGACCATTTTTATCAGTTTATGGAAAGCTATTAAAAATATAAGCATATATCTTAACTGTCATCCAAACGTCACATTTTCTTTGTGGATAATCTGTCAAATTCTCCAAAGCGCGTGATTTGTGTCATATCACCACTACGTGGCGTGCCTTCAGTAAGTATTTCTCTTAAATTCACATTTTTTTAAACTGAAAACGTCATTTTACTGTCATCATGTTGCTTGTCACTTGTCATTTTACATTTTCTTGCTCAGCAAACACAATATCCTTAATCAGTTTCACGTGTTATCATTTCCCTACAAAATAATACAATCGCTTTGAATGGAATTCCATTTAACAAAACAAAAGGTCATGCTTATCTCAATCACTTGTCTGTCATAACACCTTTACAGATTCCAAAACAAATGAAACCTTCCGTCACAAAAAAAAAAAAACAATAAATCCATAATATCCGAAAGTCCAATAAGTATTGTTTCATACCTTCACCGGCAGCGAGGTATCCCACTGCATAATCCATCAAATAGTAACTCATTAATCAATAAAACGCGCACCTATTTTCGCGAAATCGTAATTAACTTGACACTTCACGCGCACATTTAGACACACAATCTTGTGCCCAAGTGTCAAGCAATAATATTTCCGCCATAATTCACCCGAAGAGGATGTCGTCGAAATGTGACAGCTCGATGTAACGTAGCCATTATTTGCAGACATTCTGTAACATAATTACTCTTCTAGAGTTGCAATATGGTAGGGACTGGTTGTGTACACTAACCTCTCGGTAATAATTAATCAAAAATGACTGCAAAAGATTAGGAGGAGTGGAGAGCCTACAGCAATAAATAGACTAGAGGGCATTTTACCGGAAATCGGAAATATTTTCCGGTAGATGAAGATAGACTGGGCCACAGGAAGTAAAATTTCTGTTTCCAATTAGAAATTATTGATTAGAATTCGTAGAATTTGGCGTGGTTTTGAGTGGAGTAAAGGAAAAGGTGTTACCATATTGGAAAAGTTTCCTTTTTTTGTAAATGTCATTGAAGTTTTTGACAGCTGTCATTTATAGCTAAAGTCATGTCAGTGTGATGTCAATTTATTGATTCGTGACATCTCTGTGCACGCTTCAAATGAGTTGACATTTAGTAATCAATATTTAAGCGACTTGCACAAAGTTTTTTCACAGAATTAGATGTTTATCCATCCGATTCTCCAGGAATGACATACCTACTCGTATTTCTGAAGGATTTCGCATCGGGATAATAAAAGTTTCTTGAACTAAAATATTAACAAGACTTTTATATGACTTCTTATTTTGTCTCCTTCTTTTGATTTCTTACAACCTTTTCAATTAAGTTTTCAAGGACTTCCCCCTTTTTAAAGGTGGAAACTTTTTAATTAAAAAAGAGTTTGCTTTTTACTCATAAATGATTTCGATTAAACTAAAAAAAAGGAAAGTCTTAACGCAAAAGGTACATTGTTAGAGAACTTGGCTAATTAATAAAGAAATTTGTTAACAAGGTTATTCATGTTAAAGATAAACACAAAGACAAATATTTAGAGGTCCTTTGGTAAGTTTGTTACCAATCTGACGGTGTACAACTGGAGAATTCAACAAGAGAGGAAACATCAAACTGCGTGTGCAATGTTTATCGAAAGGAGTTATGACTTACAGAAGTCTACACTACAGAAGTCACTACGGTTCCGTATGAATCTAGACCACAACCAAGAAGCCTAGTCTCTACTTAACTGCATTCAGTTGCACACTCCAAGTTGGTTGAGGTCCTATTCCCCTTCCATGAAGACTTTTCTGGTCAAAGCGTTGGAATCCAAAACTTCGAAACGATCAAGGATATCTTCATTTGCTTTCGATATAGTCAATGCTTCAGCTCGATAGAGGCTAGTTGTTCAGAAAAGGACCTTGCCTTGCCCTCATAATAAGCTTATTAATCCGAATTTTGCTTTCAATGCATTGCCTTATGTCCTTTCTTAGTTGTCTTTGCTGCTTGTGTAGCGAACTTATTTCAAAGGAACCTTCCGATGCACACTCTATCAAGTTTTTGACAAAACCATCAACAATGCGTTTGATTTTCCTCGCCATCTCTCAAAAGCGTTTGATGCATTTATTATGAGTAAGTGCAGGGCAGCTGCCAATAGGCGCCACGTTTACGCAAGATCTGCTGGAACGTCTTTAAGTTCTAGTGACTGAATTTCTATGTGTGAACGTAAAACCAATCAACCAATGTCTCTTGGTCTCTTGGCACCACGTTAAGGACTCAAAAAGCAGAACATCAATTACATATCCTTTCTTAATCTGACCATTGCAATCTTTATGCACTTCATCTGTGCACAATTCGCATTTATGTCGGTCGTAAGGTCATTTAAATCACGTTTGTATTATCGTTGTATATTTAAGAGATCCTTATCTCCGACTCTAGCTCGTAAACATGAGCTTATAATAAATTATGAGTCACAAAACACATTTTCTTTGTTATTATTAGCTCAATAGCGCACAAAAGAAAAGGATATTAATAGTTTGCAAGATCACGATTGCATGACTTGAAGTTTGTATCTTCCGCAGAATCACCCTGACAACGATATTTGACCTTCACAAAGAAATAAGCATCTCCTGACCGTAATCATTAAATATGATTGGTTTCTCCAAGGAAAAATGGAAATTAATTCATTTGTTATCTATTAACATCAACTTACCGCTAATAGTTATGTCGGAAGACAAAATCAATAACACAAAAGGCATTAAGGATATTTCTGATTTGATTTGCGTCATATGCCGCATACATATCTGTTAAATTATCTTCAATACGAAATGAGTGAAGCACCTCAAGGACGACAAAACAAAGCGAACGAGAAGCCCAACAAAATGAAAAAAAAAAAACACACACATAAAAAGAGAGACACAGAGTGCACGTGTACGTGTACTTTTGTCGACTAAAGGACACACAACAGGTTTTCGATTGAATTTGATTGATTTGCCCTCCGCCCCCTATAAAGGATAAAATATTGACTAGTGATTACCCCAGCGTTCTGCTATGCCACCAAAAAGGTAACAACAGCATAATCCTTTCAAAAAACCAATGACACGAGGACGAAACCCTACTCGATGTGTATTTGCCAAAGCTAAGGGTGTCCCTCTTCAAGGACTGCTGACTGTCTTTCAATCATTTTCTTCAGAAATGAAGGAAATACAAAATTTTATCGTTTTTATCTGGTTTACCGCTAACCAAAGCATAAAAATTCCATTTACACCCCCTCCAGCTTGCCGAAGGTAATTTTTGAAAAAGAATTCCCTTAATTCAGGACGAGATATCCTTTCTTTCTTTTTTTGTTCGTAAATGCCTTTGAGGATTGCTTTTACCACACGATAGTGTGGGAAATATGATTTTATTCGTTTCGCTCGATGTTTGTGTCTCCTGTCTTCGGGGATAAACTTTTCCGAACAGAAACTCACAAACACACGCACACATGTCGTGTCATTTCTTGCCGAAATTGTGCAGCAGTAAAGATGTTTGTCCTTTTGGGACAAGAAGTCTGCCAGGAATCCACATAAGTGGTTAAACACAAAAGCTGTTCTGTTGGAATAGTTCCAAAACGTGGTAAACTCCTTCTCACTGATAACCATTCTGCAAGTACACATATCCTCGGGACTAAGGACGAGCTCCCAAGTTTATTAGATTTTTATGTCTTGCTACTGGTGCTCGTAGATCAGTTTTATAGTTTTATCTTCACTAAACAGAATTTATCGATGGAAAAGCGAACGTTTCTTAAATTCTGTTGCATGTCCTTAAAGGTCGAGAGCCTTCAGCTTCAAACCTGAGAACGAGTGGCTTTAATTTAAGATTCCAAACGAAACTGAAAGGAGCATATCATGTAGCCGTTACACTCATGCAAAAGGCGTTTAGTAATACATGACAAATGAGCCTTCAAACCAGTTGTGAGGTATTAGGTATACACGACGATTGTGAGGCCCATTTCTACATATAGCTCGTTTGTGTGATGAAAGGTAATTAAGAAGCAATGCCAGCTTCGAACGATATCGTCGTGTCATTTGCGGCATCATTACTGTGCGTTAGAGAAGTTGCAGGGACGAGAAAGAAATTGCATCAGTCTGTCACTTCAGTTACTTTTTCATGGAGCTGGAGTGTGTTTTCATATATGAACCTAGAATCGTTTGACATGTTTAGCTCGAAAATGTCAAATATTCAATGTCATAATGGTTAAGTTGTCAAATTGTTTGTGTGACGTTTCGCTGTTTGACCTTAATGTTTGTTGATCAATGGCGTAAAAAAATAACGTTTCATCTTCGTTTCCATGGCTGTGACAAATCATTCACTCTGCTTAGACTTGTCAACCTTCAAAATCAATGTCAACACCCACTTATACATATATCGTAACACTAGAAAAATACTAGGAACTCTAATGGTTCCACGATTATGTTGAAAACATTAACCATCGACCAAGGTAAAATTTTGAAATGTCAAGCACATGATTGTCAAAACCCAGTATCCTTTGAGGATTTAAAAATGAAATATTAATGTCTTCCCGCTTATATGTGGTTAATCCATTTATTCGCCGTAACCATTAAACACGTTTAAAATCCTTAAACTTCTCTCGCATGATAGGAGTGAACCAGATAACATTTAAACTCAATTGTGGAACATTCTCTTGCGTCAAAAAAATAAATGGCAGCTCTTGAGAAACTTTTCCCCCTCCAGTTTTTTTTTTTTGACACAGGCACATGTGTGTCGGATCCAGAACGTGTGCAATTTAATTGATATTATCCCTTTGGAAAATACCCGGGGTGTGTTTCATTGTTTCCAATTGTTTAACATCGTGTTGGAGGAAGTTCACTCGTTCGAGTGCAAAGAACCTGAAATAGACAATTTTTTGGAATATTTTCTGTCACGTCAATCGTTTTGCTTAACATATTTCCCATGTGTTGTGGGAATAGGCTTATGTCAGTGATGCCAGTCGGATCAAGGTCAGAAGAATGTGTACGAAAAATCCTCTTCTGAACTTGAAGTATTATCATGTGAAATGGGGTAACAACAACGTTAACTTTTGACGGGTTGAATAATTTTTTACAGTCATCCAGCATGTTGTCCTTGACGTAAGTGCGTGTTCTTTGAATCATTTCAATGCGGGTATTGTGAAAGGTTAGCAAATTGAATAGCCAATAAGATTTGTCTCCGTTTGTGGAAAGATCCTTGCTGTTGACAAGTTTGGGGTTTGGAAACATTGGATTTCCTTTTGGAATGGGAGATCGAGTTAGATGTTTACCCGATGTCACATGATTAAACCTCACACTAGGGCTCTTTATAGCGCGTACAAAATAAGAGTACCTACCTGCATCACAGAACTGACAACTAAAGTCTGTTGAGTACGGTTGTTAACTGCGACCTTAAAGGTTGTTTTCAAGGATTAGATTGAGTCTTTCCTGAAAACTATGTCATGCAGGATATTAAGGATCTTTATTGAAAATAAGAGCATATACGTAACCTATGACGAAGGCGCATGACAAATTTAAGTCAAATCTCTTCGAATTGGAATGGTGAAGCCGAGTTCTTCTGCATACTTCCTCAGTTTAAATAAGTTCTCCGCTTTTATAAGCGACACTGAGCAGGGATAGGTAAATAGATTTGTTACTCCTGTCCATAGTCATGCTTCTTTGAACTTAAATTTGATTTAATCATTTAGTGTAAGCTACCTCGGAATTGATGGCATCGGATCTATCCACTTTATTATTCTACAGTTTCTTGGGAACTTGTTCCAAATTGGAATGAAGTTTTTGGTTTTCTTTTTGAAGCTTTCTCTATCTGTCAGGGCTTTTGTGACTTCCTTGGTTCCTCTTTGCATTGTTTCATTGTCAAATTTTATCTTTAAGCCTCTTTGGAGTGTGGACCGGTAGTTCGGAGTGGTAATGGGCCTTAATGAGTTGATGATGCAATATTTTTTGAAGAATTTTCTAACCTACATATGTTTCGAGTGGACCAAGCTTGACTTGTTTCGTATCCTTGTGTAAGGAAAATTTTCAGCCAGAAGCTCACCTCATCCATTTACATGAAAGCCGGGATTAACCAGACATGTGCCAATTAGAGATTAGACTGCTGGTAGCAGAATTATTTCCGACCTAATGGCTTAACTAGAGACTTAACATACAACGGTCGAAGAAAGCATTCGCAGCTTACCATTTCTGCAGTGAAACCTTTGGCAAGAAATGGGTCTTTAACCAGAGATGGTCCACCCTACAACATCATCAGTTCGATAGGTTAGGCTGTTTATTAAAAATCAATCTTTTCTGAGTTCTTGCTCATAGAGAGAAGTGAACAAGCTGATACACTATCCAGGCGAGGCCCAACTCTTCACAGATCCATAGTTCACATTCAGTCGAAGGGTTCTGTGAAGGGTAACATTTTCTAGCACTGTCTATCAAAGCCCAATACTAGTTGAAATAATTTGTATAACTGTGGAATATCCAAAAAGATGTGCCGCTCCAATAATTGGGCCAGTGCTGTTGAGATCTGCACTAGCCACTAGATAGTGGCGACTCATGTTAGCAAACTCGGTAATTCTTTTAACACACGTTGCCGAAGTTGCAATAATGGAAATGGGTAGTTGGCCGTGCTGCTTCCAATTACTACCACTTCCTACAGAAAGCTACACTAACAAGGTCAGGTGGTCATGCTTGATTGAGTAAACAAAAGTGAGTCTGGACTCCTTTCTTCTGTTACTTGAGTGGCAAATGGATTGCAAGACCCCATGAGACCTCACGTCTTCTTAAGGTGGCTTCAAGGAATCATTTAAATAAATCGATATTCATGTAATGTTTTCTGTTTCAGATAATGTTCCAAAAGTCTGTACTTAGTAATCACGACTGGTAATAACCATTAAAACACCCATCCTTAGACAAAAGCAATGCCCTATCCAGAGAGGAAAGCAATTTCCATCTCATACCCAGAGGGTCCTCCACCCTCTCATCCAAGTAGTGTAATCATTAAGAATTGAAATCGACAAAATCAATCTGTGGCCATTACAGAAACTCTATCCGGCCTCCGGGAGTTGAATATAATTTGATTGGAATAACAAGCCAAAGGAGAACAGAGGAGGGGAATCCTTCACAGGGTTTTGACTTTCGATAAAAAAAAAAAAGAAGAAGAAAGAAAGAAAGCGTATCGAGGGTTCATGTAAACATGAGAGCTTCTGCAAAGGACGAGCAGACAAGAAAAAAAAAAGGATGAAAGCAGATAATGGAGTACGATTACAGCTTTGAATATATTTTCTTTAAATTTTTTATCCTAATGGTGTGGGCCTAATGGATGTTATAGATTGCTAAACCGTTTTTCATACGTAATCAGATTTTTATTTGCATGTACGAGTATACGAGTACAAATGGAGTTTAGCGAGTTAGTCGCTGTCGGCGATCCTTAACGTTGTTACACATAAGGATTTTTGTAAAAAAAAAAAAATTATTTTCCCGTAAAAGTTGAGTAAATGAATATTTAATGTGGTCCTGGAATTGTTGTGCGAATGTTGAAGAGAAAAAAAAAATCGTTTTTTCAATTTTCATTCATTATCACCACCACATGGCAGCATTTAATCGGATTTATATTTGTGAAAGACGAACAAGGAGAATAGGGATACAAAATAAAAAGGAAATTTCCACATAAGCTTAGAGCGGATAATGTTAAAGCGGTTTCGGATTACCATTATATGGGAATTTATTTTTCGTTAGTCTAAACATTTCGTATTAAAGAGAAATTAATGAAACATTTGGCATTTGGAAAGGCATTAGATGTCATTAGTGGAGGGTTCTCTAAAGAACATGGTAAAGACATTGCTTTCGACGAGGAGAAGGAGACAGAGTTTCAATTAATTAAATGAAGAAGTATCTATAAGAGGTGATCTAATGCTTGCGTGTGTAAGGGAAGACACATGCCTTTGAAATGCCTTCCCATGGAATGGTTGAAATGAAAGTTTAGTATGGGTTAAGCAAAAATTAAAATAGAGAGAGGTTATCCAACTTATCATGACGTGCTCCTTCAAGGACATTTTCCATTTCCTTTTCTTTTGAAAGAACTTTTTTCTGCCAAAATGTTACTTGCCTTTGAAAGTTGAAACTCTGATCCAATGACACCTCCACCTGCTGATGATGGAAAGTTTTTTTAGCCCTACTTTTCTATTTGTTCACAAAGCTACTGAAGTCAAGCTATCTGAACACATTATCAACTTTTGAGGATATTCATTGAGAAATAGCTGTGGTCGCCGTGGTTTAGTGGTTAGCGTCTTGGACTGGTAAACGAGAGAACCAAGGTTTGAGCCTCAAAACCACCGAATGTATAATCTGTTGTGTAAAAGTTTCTCGTGCAAACAAAATTTAACATGCACAACATGAATGGTTGCGGGAAGCCAAGCCCTGACTGTCTAACAGCTGTCGCGCCAAATATTTGTGTTTGTAAGTCATATCCATTTGGTATTATTTCTCACATGGCCACGTGCAGACAGGAGTCCTATTATTTGTGGTTATCCTTCCAGTCTGACAGTGTTCCCAGTAACGTCAATCGTAAAGCTTTGAGACTCTGTATCCTCCGTTTTTTCAATGATAGTTTGAGGTCAATTCTTTCATCGGGTGTCTACAGCTTCTTCAGTAAAGCTTTACTGAATTTCTAACAAGGCCCTACCTACTATTGATATTTTAAGTCAAACTGGTATCTAGTGTCTCTTGCCTCTTCTTTACCACGGCTCCCTATTGAGGTTCAGCTGTTTTTGCAGAAAGTAAGCTCCGAAATTCAGGACCTCTGACGAACAGCTCTTAAGGAGATGGATCCACAGTTTATTCACTCATACAAATCTACTAATTTGATGAAAGAAAAATGTACGGACAGGACCGTATGTATAGACACATTGGTCAACAGACTTGGACCATCAAACTACTACTCTGCGAGATTTCAATTCTCCTAAAACTGTTGACTTCGCCATATGAGGAAAAACTGTTTGGAGAATTCAAAATTTATGTCTGTCACAAGATTTTTCTTCGTTCTTAACAGGTATGCGATGCAACCTTGACCTTGCCTTGTCGTCTTGATTTCTATCTGTTCCGTTAGGAAGAAACTTTTACTTCTCTAGCAGGTAACCAGGTTGTCCATTAAGAAGGTTGTCACTGCTGCGATCTCTAGGAAAACATTGCTTCGATCTGACATCTGGATACTTGCTCTTGGTTTTTTTCAATTCTCTTTTCTAGGATATAAAGTCTTGTAAATTCTTGATAAGGTTGTGGGTAGTAAGTGCATTTTACCCTTCCTGGATACTTATACCGTATGTGAGTAGACTAGTTGAATTCGTTCACTAACTTTCAGATTAGCTACTTCTCGATCTCAGTTCTTCTGTATAAAAGAGTCTAACGAAAGCAACGTGAGAATAGTCTTGAATTATGTTAACCCTCCGTTATAAAAGAAAAACTTAGGCAGCTGCTGGATGACGGTCTAATAAGGCTCCTACCAGTTAATGACAGCCAAGTAACCAGAACACACTTTGGAAAACACCTTCAAAACTCTTCCATTCAGATTTTTTTCAGTTCAAGCATTTTTCCAACTGGATGAAGGAAACACCTTCAAAACGTATTCAACCTCCATATTACCAAAGCCTTCTCACTATTCCTAAGTATGTCAAGTCACCTGAAAAAGTTCTTATGTGACACCCCCTAACTTTTCAAATTCATGACCATAACCATTGCTCTCAATCCGTTTGACATTAACTATCATCAACACAATTCAACGTTATGAGTCCACTACTTCAGGCCGCTAGCAGCACTCCAGTCACACATCTTCTCGCAGATCCAAAATAGATGCCATAGCACACGGTCCCAATTCAAAATCCCTAATTAGCCCCATATTGTAGTCATCACATTTCTCACATGATGGAAAGCCTACAACACAGAACCTCACATAGAATTTTATTCTATTCTGTACATGTACATTCGCATATGGCATTGCCAATCTGAACATCCTCTCTAAATGGTTGAATGTGAAAAATTTCCGTCTTCAGAACGTGTTTCGCTCTAAAAATAGAAAAAGTATCTAATTGCTACAAAAAAAAAATCTCGCCCATGCATGAGAGAATTCACACAACGTGTAGGACTTTGGAGGTGCAACGCGCATACACTTGGAATGTAGGTCTCTGTATGGAATCCAACCTAGAGGAGCAGTTCTCTTGTTAGCTGTGACATGATTTCGAGGTAAGCTTTCGACCTTTTAGCCTTATCCGGTGTGCCCGGCTCTCTATCCTCAGAATAACCTCTAACCGTTCGTTTGATTCCATCTGCCTGACAGAAAAAAAAAAGAAAAAAAGTGGATTTGGCTCTGTTGTGATATGTGTGTGTATGTATATCCTTTGCAAGGATGCTCGTGTTTGAGATTTTCTTTCTAAAAACAAACTGCTATGTGTGCATTGAGTGAGATATAATTGCTTTGCACTCGTGATGCCGTGTTTAAGGAATGTGCAGCCGAAATTATTTTTTGGAGAGAATGCAAAAGGTCTATTGACTGGAAACTGGAAGAAACCGAAGAGGAGCAGATATAAAGTGCAATAACGTGGCTTAAGACAATGTCCATTTAAGTATTAACGACAATCTTAAAGTGTAATTGGCTTCCTTTGTCCTTTTCATTCAAAAAAAAAAAACACACACACACAAGTAGAATATAAGAGGGTTCGGATAATTGACCGAAAAAGAAACGTCAGATATCCATTGTCCTCGTCATTACCCAAACTTTTCGAACAAGAGCTAAGCGAAAGCAATAGAATCAAGTAATTTCGTCCTAAATTACATCCGGTAATCAACAGCCTGTGGACACTACCACCGGCACTGATGGCACACTTTGATGTGGTACTCTAAATTTGCCTCAAACTATGGCTTTTTTTTTTGGGTAAAAGGTCATGATATCCTTGTTAAATTTTTATTCAATTTTCTTTTTGCTCTTTGAAGTTATGTTCGTTCTAAAGTTTTCAAATTTAAGGACATTTTATTCGTTTTGTTTAATCAATTTAGTAGCTGTCAGTCAAGTTGCCAAACGTGAGGGGAAAGTGAGATTCCGTAGAATTTCATGACGGATGTGTCGGGCTTGTATAAATAAATCGTTGCAGAGATATTCTTCGAGAAACTCAATGCCAGGCAACGGATGTCAGTTGAATTAAAATCAAATGGAATTTCTTGTGGCTTCAATTGTGGGGATGTCAATGCCGCGTGTGCACTGTCTCACCAACTAAATAAAATGCCAAACAACAATTTCTGTACAGTACGCAAGCATGCGGATATTTATTAAGACGTCAAGGATTATGCGACTATGTCGTTACATGGTTAACAAAAACTCTTTTTGATTCGGTGACAATGTCGCTATTTATATCAAGAATCTGGATGCCTGCTGTGTCGCCGATTACTGTTAATCATTTGTTAATGATTTGTTTACGACATGTTTCCGGTTGGTAGCAGGTAGAAAACTGTACATCCTAATTACTTCTTGGTCCTTTTTAGTATGGGCAATAAACATCGTGATGCGGGTTGCTGCAAATGCCATACAATGTCTATGTGCAGAGCCCTCTATTGGCCAAAGGGGATAGAAATGTATCAATCAAGTTCAATCAACCATAACAAATCCTTTTAGTCGAAACGATTTTTCTTTTCTTAAACTGACATATGTCCGTCGATATAGGGAGTATCGGACTTGGAATCTTCACTGTCTTGAGTCGATCCAAACGAAAAACCAAAAGATTTTCACCGAAAATTTCCTTATCAAGAACCCATTCGTAACGTTTTATTGAAAAAGAACTGCAAGCTTTTTGATGCAAGCAGCGAAAGACGAATCTTCTTTCTAATCCCTTTCCTAAGCTACAGTCTAGTTCAAAATAGTCATTCGAGAACTACAGCATTCCTGAGTCAGTCTGCAATGATCACATGACAGCTTGTCTCATGTTTCGGTACAGGACAATGATGATACAGGTTTGTCCTTGGTTTTGTTGAAAAGTTGTCTCTTAAGGCTGGCAGCAGTTGGCTAGTGTTATTTTACGTTGAATCTCCGCTCAAATGTCGTTGGCAGTGTTGATAACAGAGCCTAGATAGACGACCTCTTTCACTATCTCGAAGTTATAGCTGTTTATTGTAATATTCTGCCCTAGATGCCCTGGTAATGTTTTTCGTGATTCATAGACAGCATGTACTTTGTTTTGTTCTTAGCAGCTCCTAATTCGATGTTCGCGAAAGCTCCAGCTATACTCTTACAATAAAGTTCTTAAAAAATGAAAATTCCTTTAATCTTTGAAGGAGTTTGAAAAAATGGGGACGAATTTCTTGCCGAAGTTTAGGACTGTTTGATCAGCTCTCTCGATGGTTTAATTGAAGGAAATTAACTTTATTTTGCTGAAAAGCATGCATAAATTTAAGGATCTATTCTCAGACCTGAGTTTTTCGCCGGTATGTACTGTGAAATGTAGACGATTTTTTATAAGATGAAAACTTTATCACACTCGATCTTTCCCCAGCATTACAACCTGCGAAGGAAGCCTCCCTTTGCTGCCATTTTGAAAGACCACAAAAATACATATTTCTTTCAGTCCATAAGGAACATCTCTATATAAATTTATGTCAAACGAAGTCATTAGACATAGTGCTCTAGACAAAGTCCTTGCCATTCAAACCAAAAAGATAAACAAACTCACCCATCCATAAAATATCGAACCTAACATTATCCCTTGTCCCATCGTGTCATAAATTCTGACATTCAAAGCCACTTTCGAGTTGACGAAACCCTTAAGTGAAATCAATAGGATCACACAGGACTCATGAGAATATAAATTAAATACTTCATTGGCAGTAGGAGGTTTTTAATTAGTTATTAATGACTCCCTCTCGTCCTGTAAATGCCAAAGTATAATGTAACCACCAAGCAGCACCAAAATTATCCTAAGCTTCATTGTAAGTAATTTTTTATTAATGGGGTCCTTTATCCCACCGAAAATTATTCAATTATCCTTATTCAAAGGACATTCCTACAAACCTTTTGTCGTGCATGTCATTTTCTACTCGAGTGTAAATTTCAATCGACGGAAAGTGTTTTGCCGACTGCTGTTGTTATTTTCCATTTCGTCGAACTTTTAGGAACAAATCTCGTAAAAGGATAACATTTTCAAAGTCACTAGCCCTAATGATAATACGCTGTGAACTGGTAAGGGACTTTATTAAGAGGGATTTTCATTGGTGTTCAGAATTTTGGCTTATAGGATAAAGGATGAGGGATGATTGGGTACGTTGTCTACGTGCAAAATATCCCAAAGTGATATTAAAAATTCCTCATCCAAAAACTTTACAAAAGCCGAAAGGACACTCAAGAATATGCAAGGGATAATATTTACCTTAACATTAACATTAACGACGTGTTTACGGTTTTTACCTAATCCATGCGATGAAAAGTTGGGTGTTATTGAATGTGTTTTTGTGGTTTTTATTTTGGGTCATGAGTTTTTAGGGCGTTTGGGTTTGAGTTTCACATTTCATTTCTATGGAGTTGATCTCATTTTGTTAAGTATTGTGAGTATGAATCTAAATTTTAATGAGATTTCCTACTTATTCGTCCTTGGAGTCGTTGTTTTTTCAGATAAATTTGTGAATTCTCTCGACAGAGGCGCTATTGAAACGCGTTTCTAACCGGGTTCCATCCGGATTTCTGCCATAAGTCATGCAGATTTTTGCAGGTATTAAGGTTTTATTTAAAAAGCTGGGTTTCAAGGGGGCCTCTACGACTGAAAAAATGCTCTTTTAAGGAAATCTGTCATCAAATGGTAGGGGTTGGACCTACGTATATATTTTAAATTGTTTACAGAGGTGTCTTGTAACTTGGATTTAGTTTTTTTTGTGCTTGTAATGAGCAATCATATTTGACCTCGAATATGGCGCCATCTATTCTTTCGTAAACGAACTTGAACCGTATTAAATCATGGATCCTAGATCGCAAATCTACCTGCGTAGTCAAAGTTTCAAAAATATAATAACAAATAGCACAAGCAAATCCTTTCAGATGTCCGAAACCAAAAGATTACTTGAATACAAGGGTAACGAAGAACCTGTGAAGCATAAGTGTCTTAATATTATTCTTCGAAAAATCTTAAAAATTGCACCAGCATGGGATTTATTTGTTTATTTCGCAACATCAGGAGGCACATAGAACCCTTAGCCCAACATCTGTGGTGCTTGTCGTGGCTCAGTTGTTAATGCGTTGGACTGCTAAGTAAGCAGAGTCACTTTACACTTAAACTGACGCTGGAACACTTCATTAAACTTGAAGTAGAAACTTACCAACCTATTCGCTTTCTCTTCTTTGAATTTAACCAGTCACCTATCGGATGGTGTGTCGCATTTACCTTTCCCCTTTACTACCTGAATTTGGCTTTCTATTTTTAAGCTTGCCCCGTAGAAAAATACCTATACATTCAATCACTGTTTCAAATGCCGCTGAACTTGTCGTCTCGCAGTCTCATGAATCAATTTTTCTCTGAATAAAATGTTTGCAATCAATCTTAAAGCACTCCGGGATTGAAACCTTTATTTTCTCAAACAAAACCTTTTCGGAAGTCCGAAGCCTGTTCAATAACTAATTTCTTTGGTTTCGGTTTCTGATTTCGTATCCATTAATCTCCTACGTAGACATTTTATCTTACACTCCTTAAACCAAGCATTGGGTGTACAAAAAAAAAAAAAATACAAATTCATTATGACTTTACAGGATAACCAACTCGAAGGCGGACCACAATACATACTCAACAACAATTCTAATTAAAAAAGGGAAACTCTCTATGTGCAGATACTCCCCGGAATTCATTAATTGCCGTTTGGATAATAAATAGGTTCCACAAAAACGCCATTAACTTCAGGGTAAACTCATTAAATTCCTTTGTGGAATGAATGTTTATGCCGGTACCAGTGCCAGTAACAGCGCCCATGTTCATGTCTGTGTCAGTGTTTACTACGAATTCAAAATTAAAGCAGTTTAAATGAAAAAAAAAGAAGAAAACACGAATAAGTGAACCTTTCGAAGGAAAGTCAAATAAAGTTTAAAAGTAATGACGGTTAAAAGTCCACACCTAAGAAGCAGACGAATGAAGTAATTTTAGTTTTCGAGTAACGAGTATTGTGGAACTTTTTAAGGATTGTGTCCTTGCTTGTGGTCCAGATCCCTGGACTTATCCCTGATCTAAGTATGCTGGCATCAGCTGGCAGCCACTTCAACCTAACCTAACATGTGTCCTTGGTTTTTGATTGATGCTTGTTATTGTTTACTACTTTATTTGTTTGTCTTGGATGTTCTTCACAATAAATGATAGGGGACTTTTTAAAACGTAGAAAGATGTAAACACAAACCAAATAGCATTGGAGCATTCAATCAAGAATCCCTTAGCATTAGTGGAAAGAAGTAAGAAGGAAATATTAAGTTGACCAGTAAATTTGAAAACGTTAAAGAGACTTTTTGTGGAAGTCCCCAATTTCACAAGGGAAAACAAAAGATTCCTTTTTTCCCTATACAATCGAAATAGATGACAGAAATCGAAACAATCGGTTGAAAAAAAAATGAAACCTTTCATATCCTGCCTCATCCCTCTAACGTGTGTTTTTTCTGTAACCAATATCCAACCATACTAAGCCCTTCGGCCTCATATACCCGACCGTACATCAACATTTGATAAACCTTCTTTTTTTTTATTCCTCACGGGGAATGGCTGATTATTTTTAGAAAGTTACACACTTGATCCAGCCTACCCTAGGGCCCTGACCAGAAACTTTGATACCAAGCTGTGGAATGATATTTGTTCTCCTCAACCAGGTGCTATATAAATTCCCATCTCATCGATTTTATTGTTTCCGTCATCTGGTTTATTCATTTTGTCTGGCATCCTTCAACTCGTCAGAGCTATCCTTGTTCCCTTTCTAGGGACTATAGTGTTTTTGCTGTTTCTATTGTCAAGCGTACACGCGATTAAATTGAAAAATGTTTCTCAGAATTGTACAAAAAGTCTGTGTACTCGATTGAGAGAAAGAGGTCCTTGAACTTTGAATGTAAACACTACTAGCGGGAGGGTGAATAAACTTCAAGTGAATTACTGTGACATATTCGCATGTGAGATAACAAAAAAAAAAAAGTGAAGCCTCTTGTGGTGTTTTATTGGCTAATGTAGGCGAATGAACTTTTAATCTCATGTTACCCTCGTATATCGTATGCGAGTTGTTTGTTTGCATTTCAATTCAATTGGATAAAAACACTTGTCACGATATATTTCCAGATAAATCGATTAACGTATGTGTTTAGCATGAGGCAATCTTCTTATGGTGGTTTAGCTGAAAACCTTTTGTAGGCATCTATATCTAGTAGTACAGACGTTCATTCTATTCTCTTTGGGCCTTGTGAAAATATTCAACTTGCCCACCTGTTTGTGCTACAATTTACAAACTGCGGCATGAAACTGATTCTTGTTCGCCCTACAGTTGATCTTCCATGTTCTTGAACCCGGGTCTAGTTGTTAATGAATACAAAATAAAGTTGTGGGCTTCCATGTGATTTCTAGAGGCAGCCGACTTCGGTAGGTCTTTGGTACAAGTTGGTGCAGCTTGATGCAACTTGTGTGCAATTTGGTCTGTCCGTGTCTACGTAGAAACAGCCTAATCTAACCAGACCTTATGGTCAATACTTATGCCAAAGCCATCAGGCGAATTTCTGATACCAACTTTGCCCAATATCCTGGTCTAAGTGTGTCCCTGCTTAATAGGGACAGCCACTCAACCTAACCTAACCTTACCTTATATCCCTTAAACACAAAATGATGTTCCCAAACAGGTACATAAAGCAAAGTTTTCCAGTTTTCGTAACCCAAATATCCTTCAAAGATCCCAAATATTTGTAATGCATCCTTGAATTACTTGCAACACACCACAAAGCTTTGTTACACAAAACCAAACAGTACCAACTTAAACTCGATTATATGGCAAAGAATATGCATCAACTCGAATCCAATTTGTTGGAAATTTCCCACAGAACATGTTAAGAAAATCCCATCAGCAGTGAGTGTCCTTGCATTTTCTTTCTCAATCCATTTGTGAAAAATCCTTCCATCGAATGACAGGGAAAAAGACACAAAATAAAATAAAATCGATTTCAATCACAAGGTTCCTCAATACAACCCTCCTTCGTTGATTTTCTTAACAAGCAAACTGCTGGGACTTTTAACGCGTTCGCCAGGACAAGAATAAAAAGGTCTTTGTGTGCGTCACATCTGCTGATTGACGATCCTTTTATTTGCTGAGAGAGAGAGAGAGAGAGAAATTGTTCCGACTTAATTGGGCTTTTCCCAACCGACGACCGAGAGGACATGACATTGAATGAAAAGATATTGCTACTGTCGTTGTTCAATGCAAATCACAATAGATTATCCTGTCGGGATAACGCACACACAGTTTTTGCACCGGGAAATTTTCAATTTCATTTCCACGAACAAGAAAAACTAATTTAAACGCCATAATCAAATTTCAAAACGCATTTGCTTAGCGCTCCAAGATTAATGTTCATGTCCACCCAACTGTCATTGTTTGTTAATAATGCTGGCTTGAGTCCTTGTAAACTTTTGGAAGTAGATGGGGGGATATCTTTGCACAATAACTTTGTCCTTCTCTTGGTTGGTTTTGTTTTTTTCTTTTATTTACTTAGAAGACCGCGGACGTGATAATGGAACGACCATAACAGTGTGGAGTCAAAAGGAAGGATATGACTGGAAAATATATTGGTGGTTTGAGAATAGGGTGGTTTTAGAAAAGGATGGTTTAAGACAAGGGTGGTTCGAGGCTATGGTGGCCGAGAAAGTCTTTTAAGACAAACTGTCTTCAGTTGTAAAAATCAAGTAAATTCATGTTCCCTCATTGAAAATGAAATATGTGGTGGTTTCAGGAAAGTCGTCCTCCTGTAGAGATGACGGACAAGACGAATGATAAATTGACTAGTACCTAGAGAAAGACCCCTTAATACATGACTCACTCGTATAAGTTTGTCTATAAGAGACAATCTCCTATAAGATCGGCCGTAGGAGATAGCATTTGATTGTGCCATAAAGGGTGAGTTGGCCAACCTTCGCCAACGACATTTGGTATGTCGGGTTCTGGAAAGACATTCGAAAAGATGAGCGCGTATTGGGTCGAGTTAAGGTTAGTTGTAAGCTAGATTCAGTTTCAAGTGTTAGATTAGTTAAGGTTAGTAAGATTAGCTTCTCGTTCTCGTTTCCGGTCGCTCTCAGAGGTACTGTGTTGTGAGCCAGTGTAGAGCCACGGAGGCAACATTGGTGCTGGTGAGGAGGACGGCGACACGCTTTTGGTTGCTCGGCTCAACTCATCCGACAGGGGGTGGTGCTTGTCCATCCCAAATAACCTCTTCTTTAGGCTGTGCCGAGTGAACAAGGTGGGGTTGACAAAAACCATCGTATTCCAAGAACTTGAGCCAAGCAACCGCAAGCTTACTCGTCCTTCTCCTGGACGTCGAAAATTCTTTGAACTACAACATTGATGTTCTTCCAAAATTCTTTATTCGACTGTCAATCAATGTATAAATCCTACCCTCGTTTCTTACTATTTGCTCTGGTTCCAGATGATTCTTTCGATTTCTGACGAAGGCATGGAACAGTCTCTCTTTTACTTCTCAAGGCATTTCAGAACTTTTTAAGAATGAGAATGGCTTCCTAAAAAACTGTAAGTTATTGTCGAACAATACTTTTCCTATTTCCTTCATCAAGGTCAAGAAGTACCATGGAAACCATTTGCTCCCCTTTAATTTCTGATGCATTTCTTATGACTTCTAAATACCTCCTATTCATTGAAAGGTCCGAACTTCTCCCACACACTGTTGATTAATGGGAAAAGGTACTCCGACGACAAAACAAACGAAAACCATCAGAATTCTAAGATGGCCATCCCTTGACCTAAGTATATCACTTCAATGCAAGCTTAAACTCTTCAGAACATGTAGCACTGGTAGATCTTTTCGTTATCCCCAGTTGTGTCTTTCGTTCTTCTATAGTCACCAACTATGATACCACATTGACATTCGTTATTGTCCACAGGGACATTCGATAAATTATTTTCAATTCAAGTTTCTGAGAAAACTCACTAAGGATCATCGTTAAGAACCCGCATCGCACAGTACGTACATATATACCTTTCGCATTGGACTGTAGGGACGTGCTGTACAATGAATTGAAATTAAAAATTCATGAAGGACATTTTCGCAGAACTTTTTCTCACCCTCTATCTCTCTATCGTGGCTATAGAAGAAGATACACGCATACAAGCAGCAAAAACCAAGAGTTTGCCATTTTCCATTTGGCTATGAAGTGATTTAAGTTACTTTCATACTGTGGAATATCCTTTCTAGTTGAATGTGGGTGATTACGTCCCACAAGATTAAAATTTGTATGCACTGTTACATGTGAGAGTGGATTTGATTAAATAATTTACAGCGATAGCATGCAGCATTAACAAATAGAGCACGCACACCCAGAGACATAAATACCCAAGGATACACAACAGGTTGTTTTTGTCAGCAAGGATAACGATGAATACTGTGAGTGAGGTACGCTATCGGGACTGTGCAGACTTTTAAGAACGCCACATAGTTTATGTAGCACTCTGCGTTTGAAATTTATCAGATGAAGTAGATGAATGGAATCCATATGTACAAGGAGATGAGTCTTTAGTCCTTATTCGTTTACTTCAAATTGAGGAGAAAATGCAGAGCAAACGTGAGTGGAATCGGACAAAACGTGGGAATTTGGATACGTAAGAGTTCAGTGTGTGGTATTTGTGAATCCCAAAGTTATTGTAATTCAGATTGCCAAATATTCTTTTGTAAAGGATTCAAGATGGGAATTCGAAGGAACTGATGGACGTGTTTTTGTATGAAGAAAGGACATATGGTGATGGATTTGTATCTTTTATGTAAATTGAATAAATATTCAACAGGCATCGGACTACTGCAAGATTTGAATGAAAGGAGAATTCGTAATTTCGGGATTTGTGATGTAAAAGGTATAAGGTAAAGTCTAGACATGAGGGTTTGGGGATTGTAAGGGTGCAAGGTAGCAAAACATTTCCAAAAATATGCTATGACAAATTGAAAGAGAAAACTCATGTGTTCTGGGAGGGCTCTTCAGTTTGAGGTGGAATTGTGAAGACGACTCCAATTTATGGCTCAAATATCTGTCTGAGACGGGCCAGATGCTCTTCCTTGGAATAGAATACAACATATTCGAGTATATAAGCGATGAACGTCGATGATGCTGTAGATGAAGCTTTGAAATACCATCGCCGTAATCCAGAAAAACATGTCATGTTGATCAGTACCTGATTTAAGAAGCTGCATAATAGGTCACAGCCTTTTGTTAAACCTCTGGTGGTATTTAATGTTTCGATTGTGCCTTTTCCGACTTTGCATCGATCTCGTGTTTCTCATGCTGCTTTCTCTTCCATGTGAATACGCCTTTTTGGGTCTGAGCGGTTTTCGTCTTTTTCGTAGCATTTTTGTTTGCGTTTGTCTGTCTGAAAATTGGAAAAATTAAATCTAACACATCAGCTGCTGCATTTCTGTTGCCATTGATCTGCGCTTGTTGATTCTGCTAAAGCTCTTGCTGTCGATTGTGATCGCAGCCTTTCAACACTGAACTTCCTTACAGCGGTGGTTCTGGAAGTGACGTACTTTGATATTCGTATCTCTATCTTTGATGCAACTACACATAGGTAATGTTTGTACCTTAGAACTTTCGAAAACACTGAAGGAGTGCCTTCTATCGATCGCCGTGTGATCAATTTGCTTGGAAGTAGATTGATCAGGTGACTTTCAAGTTGTTTTGGGGATGTTGGGATGTTTGAATTTTGTTCATCTAGTATAGTACAGACTATGCTTTCCAATGGTTCTACCAAATATGTCTTCCTTTCCTTCAAATCTCAAAATTATCTTAACGGCATATCACGGACATTGCTTGTAGGTCTTCGCGAGGAGTTCGTATGGCAATTGTTATGAAACTGAGCCTTCATGCGGAAGCTCAAGACTTTTGGTTTAGGATGCCTTTAACAGCAAATCCGCCTCTAAACAGTTGTTGTCTGTGCCTGTAGCCGTTCCCATATTAAATGCCGCATGTTGTGTTTTCGATCCATTCGAAAGCACTTTCTGGAGAATGGCTATATCCGCTGTATATCTCTCGAGGGTATCTGCTAGTTCATTAGCAGCCGCACATAGGTTAAGTTAGGTTGAAGTGGCTGCCAGCCATTGCCAGCACACTTAAACTAGTGATAGGTCCATTGTGATACCACATGGATCTGAAGAGATCTCCATACCTACTCGTTAAACCAATTGGAGCTTTTTATGAAGCGAAGGAGGTTACTGATATCTGTGTTTATCAGATCGCCTATGTCGTTAAGGTAGAATTCCCCTAAATGGAGTCTTCTTTTACTGGAGAGAGCTGGGCAGTCACAAAGAAGGTGGGGAATAGTTTCCTCCTCCTCTTCGTCCATGCAGCTCTTACAGAAATCATTTGAATGGACGCCAAGCCTTGTTGCATGCTTGCCTATTAAACAGTGTCCAGTGAAGACACCTATTACGGATCTGATATGCGATCTGTTGATGGAAGTCAATTTCATAGAGCATTTCAGATCCAGCCGTGGCCAAATCCGCTTCGTCCCTAGACACGTTAAACCATTTGTCCACCTAGAATTTGTTTTCTCGATAGCTTCCAGCTTAAGCTTGAGTTTACATGCAGCGATCGGTATACCCAGGGTGTCACTTTCCGTGAGCCAGGGTACAGTTGTTCCATACCTAGCGAATTCATCAGCCTTACAGTTCCCTGGAATATCTCTATGCCCCGGCACCCAACAAAGGTGAATATTGAACTGCTCCGCCATCTCTATAAGAGATGATCGGCAATCTAGAGCTACTAATGAGTTTGAAGAGACTGATTCCAGGGACCTGATCGCTGCCTGACTGTCTGAAAAGATACATATAACTGTGGAAGAAAGCACGTTTTTCTTAAGCCAAAATAAGACTTCTTTGATCGCCAGTATTTTCGCCTGGAACACGCTACAATGATTTGGAAGACGGAAAGAGAGGCTAAGATTAAGCCTATCGGAGAAAACACCACCACCTACACCCTCATTGGTTTTAGATCCGTCGGTGTAAAAGTGAATATAATTATCCTGAAGAAATGACTCATTCTCCCACAGTGACCTGGAGGGAATGGTAGCAAGGAAATTTTTATTGAAGTTTAGCTTGGGCGTGGTGTAGTCTATGTTTCCAGGGAAGATTTTGAATTTGCCGCACATGGTCTGTTTAGAATGCGTACATTCTACGCGTAAGTCCTTTAGCAGTTCTCCTTAATACGTATTCAGTGGTCATCATACATTTAGATTATGGTAGGTAAATGAATCCTACAATAAAACAGGAAATGGATTTCTGGCCAGTTTTTCGTGGGCGCTCTTTGAATAGTCCCCTTCTTCCTCACATGGATCCAACTCTAGTCGATTAATTTGATAATTTCGACTTTTGCAAACGATTTGTTTTCACCGGCCCAACTATTTGACGAAAAATAATCGCCCATCAAACTAAAATAGCGGTCAAAACACATCATATACTTACATTTATCTTACACTGTGGCGTATACGTAACATATTTCTATTTTATTTTTCTGTTTTATCCCTTAGCCTTAATATAACTTAATTCAAATTGAAATGATAAAATGACACAAATTAAGGGATAATTCCTCTTTACGCCTATTTTACTCCATTTTCACAGTCTTTTTGCCTATCGTTCAACGATGTGAAAACATTCTTTAAGATAAAATTACTTAATAATAAACTTTTGGTCGACCATAAAAGGAAATACCACCTTGGGGGTAATTTTACTAATAGTCCTTCGGTGAAATTACAGACAACCAAAATGTTTGCCTTGATAATCCTGAGTTTTCTTCAAAAAATAAAAAAATAAAAACTTTCCACGCTGAAGACGCAAACTACGTTGTAAAATGTAAATAATAGGACAAAAAAGATATCCGCCATTGGGGCTGCTTTCCTTCATTCTTTTCCCTTCCTACAATCTTCTTAATAGCATTGAATATCCTTGGGAAAAGTATAAAAAAAAAATGTCTTTCGGTTCTATTTATGAACTCAGGGGGTAATGATATCTCACTTGAAAAAAAAAATATTTTTTGTAAAAATATGGGAAGAGGCATCTGGGGAGGTGGACTTTATTATCGGACATTACCCTCTGGAAATCAATACTTTTAATGTGCTTAGTTCAATGATGTTGCAAATGATGAGACAGAGTCTTAACGTTAAAGGGAAATTGATTTTATAGATCCCGAAGGGAGTTTGCAAAAAAAAAAAAAATATCACTGACCAATGAATAGCTTGTCTTGTCTAAGTACTTTGTTTGTGATTGAAGCTTCTGGGAGGTTGGAGAGTATCGTTATACAAGGTAAAGTACAAAAGGAAGTACTCCACTTCGAGATACTTTTAGGTTGAAGAAAATAATCGGAGTTTTTTTTATTTACGAGGATTTTTTGCATTTTGTTGGAAACCTGATCCACTAAGGGCCCTCTACCCTACTGAGACAAAGTTGAGCTTTTATTTTTGTGTCCTATTTTGGGACTTATGGGGCTTACGTTCTTTTATTTAGATTGAATGCTCCGCTTTAAGGTCTCTAATGTCCGTGGCTTCCTTACCGAATTGAGGTTAATCCTGATGGAAAGACGATTTCTAACGATTCTTTGGCTGGGTAATGGTATTTATGAATGATTTGCTGGAACCACTCGAAAAGCTGCCTATTCAAAGTATGTCGGCTTCGACATTCATAAGGACTTGTGATCAAAGGAAAGCCTTAAGTCTTAATACTTATTAAGGAAAAGTTCAGTGTAATATTGTGGTTCAGGGCCAGTAATTGTTGAGTTACCCGCAAAAACCGACGCAAATACTTGGAACTTCTTTGGTAACCAAGTAAATATTCTTGTCGACAATGTTTTACTTTGCTCGACATATTGGAGGTAGTGCACTGCCAATGGTGCGTTTCGCTTAAATTGACGAACTACGACAAATGTTTGCTCCTTAAAGGCTCGCAAGTTGAAGGTCTATATTGTTTTCCCTTAGATGTAGGGGCCTGTGAGTCGCACAAACTAATTGATGGTTAACAATTGTACCTGTAGCATGATCTGGCAGCAATTGTGTTCAAGAATATCATATATTTTTGAAGCTGGAAACTTCACGACGCTCCAATTTCCGCTTCATTTTGGAGTTACGCATCAACTGGCAAGGCGATATCATCATCATTTTGCCCATCTAGTGCTTGGCAAAGACTTGATGACTCTCTTTACCACTAGCTGGTCGAAAAAAGCGAATAAAAATCGACATCCGACTGACAACATTATACAGTAGATATCTCTGCGAAAAAATTGTCTAGGCCTTAAAGAATCACCACTTGCCACTTGCTCCTGTTTAATCTTCTGGAACTCTGGGTGACTCTCGTCAAGTTTAAGAACATCTCGGTGCTGGTGAGTGAAACTGCTTCTGGTGCTATTAGTATGGGAGTGATAAATCTCGCTTTAGCACAATCAGACCGAAATGTAGTTCATAGTCCTCGATCTCGATCAACTAGAACTCATCTAGCAGACACGTCCGATAGTGATCTGTTAGTAGAATTCACAGCAGATTTGCAGTACTGCATTCTGAGAACCGCAGTTTTCTTGAATCCTACGGGTGGATTCTGAACCATAGGTTTGCGCGATCTGTCAGTTCTTGTCTCCATTTTGTATCCGTCCATGTACCAAGCAAGATCGAATAATGATGCTTATGGTTTGTACTCTCCCTGAGTGGTACATCTATTGAGACATTTCTGGTAAAGCAGTATTTGGATACCATGTCATCTAGGATCATGCTATGTTTCATAACATACTCTATCCAATGTTTGTGGAATGAAGAGCAGACCGGAAGGCATCAACGCATAAAGGCGAATAGAATTGTCTGAGAAGTGCGTTCCTATTTCTACAGTCGATTTATCCTGTGAAAGTTAAGGCAGCTGACTACACTAATTAAGTCATTCGAAGTCCTTGAATCTAATTCCTGCCAATGTAAGCAACCTAAATGGTTAATCATAATTCTTAATAAGTTAACATCGAGTTAACAATTATTCAACGTTCTAGTTGCGATTGTACTTCCAAAAATAACACAACCACTTAATAAGCTCATCTCAAGGACTCCAGGGTAAATATGCCGCCTAACTTTTCCGCTTTCTATTTGCTTTTGCTTGTTAATTTCATGCAGCAATTTTCAATTATTTCCAATTCATCGAAATCGGATCTCCAAAATAATCCTACAAGCTCCGACCAGACAATGCTCAAATTCTGATTACGTTCATTGATGTGCACCGTTAGTTCATTTCATAGAACCAACCATACGTACGCGCCATTTTCCCTTCTGTCATAGATTGCACAGCTAATTGGGAATTATATTCATTTTGTCGCTGTTAATGCTTCAATAGATGATTTCTTGGTACCGGTGGAGTTTGTTGCCAGGAATATCCTGCATGTGTGAAAGATTTCTGTTTTTGTAAAAGTCATTGACCGAAAACCCGATAAGTTTCATCGGAATTGGTGTGCTCCAGTGAGGTATCTCTGGGGTCTGGCAGGTGACTTGCCCACAAAGAGAAAACGATATTCGTTATCCTTCCAACAGTTGTGGGAACATTTTTTGAAGTACGGAATCAATATCAAGCACAAGAGTGTTTCATGTTTTGGATTGGGAATGTGAAAAGTTGCAAGGTTCACGTTCACGTACCTCCGACTCAATGAAAACGTGCAGACAATGTCATCAGAGTGGCTCTTGGGAGAGCAATGGAAGGAGTATGGCTATGAATACGATTTTCTTGAAGGAAAGAGTCCTTTTGTTGGATGAATAAAACCGAGCTGCGTTGAATTTTAATTGGAATTTTGGAAATTGCTATTTAAAGTCTGACGATGCTAGTCAAGCGTGGAATGAACTGTTGTAAGGAGATTGTTTCGCGCTGAAGGATGTTTGACGAATCGATACATTTCGAATGGGAAAAGTGCTATTAGATTATATAGTCGATTGCACATTAGGGAAGCTTTTAAAATTTCTTAAGGAGGAGAAGAGGAAAGCCTTTGGCTTCATTTGTATAAGTAAGTGGATACTTCAAAGGAGAGGAAATTAAATTAAGGATTCTAAGGTATCGCAGCAAACTCCTAGAGCATTTCAATTGCATAAGCAAATGTAATGACGTTAAAGCTTTGACTGCGGAAGATGAAGGATCAGCGAGTTGTTATTGCAGTCATAGCATAACTTAATATTCAATGAATGGCTTAACTTGGAAAAGAACAAAGTCTTTGTCAAAAAGATTCGTTGCAGGTATTTGGCTTCCAAAAGTGGGGCCGAGTACGGCTGTTTCCTTGAACAAATATTTGTTTGTGATAGGTGAACTGCTTTGTATACAATGCTGTGGAAGTTGCTTACCCAGAATGGCAAAAGAACACAACAAGTCATGTTAGAAGAACCACAATGCATTTAAGCTCTCTCCTAGTTTCTCGATTTCTCTTCGACATATTTCCTTAAGGAGACTTATACTTCTGTCAGCACTTTTTGTCGTAAGCTGTGCCTTTTTCTATGGTGCTTTTCATATGTACTGACTTTTCGAAGCAGGGGGTTGTCAAACCACAAGGCCTTTATGTAATCTTTGTAAAAAAAATAATGAGCCAAGACTTTCCTATGGACTGTCCACTGTCCACCATTGTACCTGCTCCTGATCTCTGTAACATTATTAATTATCTGAACTCAACAGAATGGATCTACAAACCACGCTCTCAAAATCCAGGTCACATGAGTTGTGGTTTCAAAACGGCGCTTCCGCCCTACTTGTGTCTCTGGCAGGTTTACCAGTTTCAATCACTTCTACCTACCTGTTCCTAATTATGCAAGGCCTATGGGAATGATTGCTACGGATAATTTTGTTCATCCCTATTGCTCGGCATACTGATAGACAGGTATACTACTAAAATGGGTGTTCCCTCCAACTATTTCTGCAGAACTTGTAGAGGTCACGAGGAGGAGGAAATAGTAACCCCTATTCTGTGTCTTGCCCTATCAATGATGAGAAGGAAAAGATTCAAACAAATTGAAATTCGAAATCTAAGCAAAGGCACTTCTACGATCAGAAGACATTTTGTGAAACAAATCGGTTCACCCGGCTTGAATAGAAATCTTAAGAACGAAGATCAAGAGCTGTGACCACCTTTTTGCTGAGAAAAGACTGAAATGAACACTTGAATGAAGGTATCAAAAAGACATATGTATATAGTGTCAACGTTAGGAGGTCGGCATTCCAGTTCTAAAACATTGTAATGGCGGTTGCGATTTATTTATACATAGTAAGAACTTGTGTTTTGCTAAAAACAAAAATCCCTAAGTTTCAGAAAACCTACTCTGTGTTATCAAGTGGAAAACTGTTTTAATTACCAAAATCCCGTACATTCAACCTTATCCTCGTAGCAAACAAAAAAAGAAAATCTTATCTACCTACCTCCATCAGAAGTCACAAATTTTTTATTTAACTTTGTCCACAAATCTATCTTATCCGTTAAAAATTATTCTTCGTCACACTTTAACCTTTAATTTTCCCCAAAAGAATACCCTAACACACCCTAAGGACACAAAACAACAACAATAAACGAGTAAAATAACACTTAAATTTCTTTCTTTTTCTTTCTTTTTTTTTGTTTTTTTCTTAAATTTTCCAGAAATGGAAACGAAATTGGATTCACGTCAAGGACAATTTCCAGCTTCTTTCCCAGACACTTTCAAAGACTTTTTCGCAATGATGAGCGAAGACGAGGACCACTTAGATCTATTTTCTAATTTGCTAGAGGATAAGGTACGTACGAATAACATATATGTATGTATATATGTAGGTATATATTTTTTAATAAAATTCATCCAGGTTTTCGAGGAGGTTGTATCCTTAATTTTTTATTGGGGTTTGCTATTTGAATTGCCATTATAATTGAATTTAAATTTCATGCTACTTTTCGTATTAAATGCGAAATTAATGCGTCGCATTTTCAGGCTTTATTCACTTCCATCCTTCTCCATTCGATTGTGTGATAGAAACAAGGACTACTTAGTTGAAAATTTGTGTGATAGGTGTACAACAACTGGAACGAAATGAAGTGAATACATTTTTTTTGTATAAAGTGTGAACGACATACTTTAATGTCTAAAGTGAATAGTCAATTATATGGTTTACATATCTGTCAAATGTTGGTGTAAACAGACATGTTGATACACGCTGCACCAGAAGCAACACCAACACCACAAACGAACAAAACGATTTCCTTGTTGCAAAACACAAACAAACGAAGAAAGCTTATGAAAAAGTGTGATGTTAAGCAAAAGATTTTTGTGTTCCAATGAATCCATATCTCAAATTGGGTCAATCGAAGCCGACAACATCCATCGCAATATATCTGTGGCCACAAGGAAAAACAGCATAAGTCACACACAACACAATACGACTTATGTTGTTTTTCCTCGTGACCACAAATATGTCACTTGACTTTTCCGAGAGGCAATCATTAAATCTTAACATCAGGAGCTAGTCAGAGCTTCATTGTTCACATTCTGTGTTGGAAGCCTTATCTCAAATAAGTGTGATCACAATTGAGTGGCCTAGTTGCAAAACTCACTAACTGCCATTTTTGAAAATTTTTTAGTAATGATGCAGATAGCTATGGCTATCATATTGAGATCAAACTGCATCATTATTAAATTTTGCTCAAAAAGTGGACTTAGTGAGTTTTGCATCTAGGCCACTCAATTGACCTTCGAGCCCAACACCATCCCGCAAGAGATATCTTAAACCTCGGCGTTGATTGAAGAATTCCAGTTGTGATAGATGATATGATAGATAACCACTTAACGTTTAGTCTTCGCTAAATGAATACCACGGTGGTAAAACCAAGCTTTAGAAAATATAAGGAATGACTTCCGAATGCATAACTTGGATCTCTATACCTGGTAGTCGAGGGAACTACTGAGGGAGAAATAATGAGAATCATAAGCGAAGGATTACTTACATTCTTACCGGGCTCCCAATCTACGTTGAGTCTTTGCCTAAGACACTACAGCGTATCATTCTGTTCGATCCAAGTCTTCTAGTGTCCTCGATAGCTTAGTCTTTGTAACCGATGTTCAGTGTTTTCTAACGTCTCGAAGCTAGGATTCAATGATTCTCTTATCTAGAGCATTGTTCTCAAGCCGTTCGATGTAGTCACCAAATATTGGTGCAGCTTCTAGAGTTCGCGGTTGTATCTCCTCCTCTACTCGTCCTCCTCGCACACAAGATCAAATATTCAACGAAGTCCTTTTTTTTCCTGGATGGAGTGTAGTATCTACATTGCTTTCAAACTTATCTTATTTTAGAGACCAAACAGAAGCAGATCTCTAATTTCCAAAGAAATGGTCGAATCTTCTTCGAACAAAACATAGCCGAGGCAGGACCTGACAGAGACTCTAATTCCTAGACCTACATATTTCAATCAACAACACCCGTACCATTGTTCCAATACTAGGAGTGAACCTTGTCCTTTGTTAAATTGTTAGAGTTTCACGCACGAGAAAATAAACCCTCCGCGAACTATTTTTCTGAAGTGCATACTCATGTCGGCATGAAATGTCTTACATCTATTGCCACCTATACCGAGCCACATTTCCTGTTTCCTAAATCTAAACACAATCAGCCCACCCACTGCTGCCCCCACACGTTGTAATAGTGTCAAGTATTCCATTCCCAAATGCACCCAACATGCAAATCCTTCGTCTTTCGATTCTAATACTTCAAACGAATCCACCACAGCACCGCTGAAGCCCACTTCAAAGTATGTGTATCCTGGCACTGGCCGCTTACATGAGTACCTATTCAAATATTTACCCAGACTAGAAAATATAAAGGACTTGTTAAACATATCCATCCCAATCCACTCTCATCCTGGTTATAACTCTGGTATCCCTGGAGAGAACACTCTTCTCTGTTTTATTTTTTCACCATTTGTGCCCCCAATTCGTGGTGGTTCCGTTGCAGGATCAAACAAAGCTGACCTACTTAGGCGAGAGTGCTTCTGCTAGTATTGGTACTACAAGCACTGTTAATGAAATCCTACTCCATAGCCCATGTTTACGGAATTCATTCCCATTATCCCATTCATGTTAACTGGAGCTGAACGCACACTCTTACAGCGTTTGGTTATAGCCTTTGGTCTTAACTCACGGAAAAATCAGATTAATGGAAACCCATTCCTTCTCTGTGTTTCTCTCTCGTTTCAGGTGATACCGCGGACAAATAAATTCAATCAACGACGCTGTGGCGGAAGTCTCCGATGTACGAATAATAGCAGCAACAGTAGCGGAGGAGTCGGAGGAGGTAGCCTTAACGTCGGTCGGTCCAATTCATTTCGCGTGAATAGGCCCAGCAGTGGTTGCACTTCGAACAGTAACTTCTGCAAACACGTGAGATACTGTTGTCTGCATCAGAAGAACTATTCGCAGAATTTTCTTGATTATGGCCACGGCCATATGTGCCACCGAGGTGGGTGTGACGGTGATTCCGGTAACGATGAAAGTCCAACAAACAATGGCGGCAATTGTGGCGGTGGTGGTGGTGGACTGCAAACGACAAAGAGCACTCGACGTGCCATTATGGAGAGGTCCTTTGAGTTCGGTAAGTTGTTCCTTGAGTGTTGACATATTATTGTGAATTGAATGGTGAGTGGAAGTGTATTTTATTATCCTTTGCGGGATACTGAACATGATGAAAATGTATATTGTGGGTGTTTTTTTGAATGGAAAGTGTGTACCAGAAGCGTGTTTTCATTGTAGGAGCGTTTCAACTCAAAGGGAGTCACCGTATGGTAGTGGTTGTAAGTTCCTAAATAATTTCACAGCTCTTAAATCCGTGCCCGACTGAAACCCATTTTATTAATAGACAGCAGTTCTCCCATTTTGCAGAGAACGATATTACTGATAGCAACCTGTTTCGTCCTGGTTGTGTTAAGCCAAAGCTTCTTCATTTCATCTTTATGATGGATTTTCTTACATATTTTCACACTCATCGTTTAGATATGGCGCCGAGAGCTCATTTCCAGTCTTGACTAGTTGTGACAGAACCTCGAAAACCTCTTTTGTCTGCCTCAACACTGCTAAAGCTCTTTAATAGACCGAGGTTAGGTTGGATTGATGAGGTAATGATAAACCTGGCCTCACCACTGCCAGTTACATAATATTTTGCTAAGAGACCCTTGCAGAGATTTATATTGTGCTGTGAGCCAAGAATGCCAGAACCTCAGTTTGGAAAACACTGTTGTGATCAAGAAGCCTGATTGAGTTCTGTATGTTTATTTCCTCAGAGACTGCAGACAGATCCACCCATCTGTTTGGTCCCCAGCGTCTTGCCTTCTTTACTGCCTTCTTTGCTGACAGACCAGTCCATCTTTGTACAATCTTTAGACCAAAAGTTTGAATACCCTTTCGACGGATATAGCGCGATTGTTGGTGGCAGGAAACGAACCTTTGTCTTTCTGTTAGGGTGACGTGAAGAGACCGACCCTTTTCGATGAGAACTCGATGATATACTTTTTGCTACAGGACGTTGTGTCGAGTTACAAGAATAGCAATTGAGTGTGTCATTGTAAGTAATAAAAGACTGATATTGGAAGGGAATGAGTATGTCGCGGATTAAGATAGAAAATGCTTGCGTAAACAAAGAAATCTGAAGCGATTTTTATGAGTTGTTGTATGTTTGTTATCCCATCATGCAAAAGTCAATCAACCAATTCCCTTCAAATTTCGTACAGGGATAGCTGTAGTTTTTGCAAAACACATCAGCTATCTTTTTTTTTTTTTGAATAATTTTCTAAGAACCATTCATAACAATACAAAGCCTAATGTTTTATGACATTCATTCTAACTTAAATTGAATTTTGTGGCACTAAATTGACAAAACTGTCTATCAACTCCTGAATCGAATCATTGAATTGAAAGCTTTATTCCCCGAGCAACCCTCTCGAAATTGAATATAATTTCCTCCCGTTTTATCTTCCCTCCAGCGTCTCATGTGCACTACTGCACATGCAATTGAATAATCGAAATTATCAGGATAACAATAAAATACAAAATTTTATTCTGATGGCAGGATTATTGTTCGCTTTTAATAGTGTTTCGTTATTTTGATCCCCAAATACGTACACGTTGATACAGGGAAAGTCTCGAATAATGAAACCACCAGCTGCTAAGTGTCCTTTTTTTTACTGGTATGCGTTGAATTATGGATTTTGTATTAAAAATAAATTGAATTCGTAAGAGACAGTCAATTCAAATTTTAAAATTAAATATTAGTTTTGAAAAGAACACGTATTATGAGTGAATATTCAAATGGATTTTAAACAACAACAACACATTTATTGATTGAAACAATTGTGGGACACCGACGACGAGAAGATAAATATGCGTGTGTGTGAAATAATTAACTCAGTACAAGTTGTTTCATGTAGACTTGTTGGTTTATTGCACGTCAGTTCTATTTTTAGCAGGATTCAGTGGAATTGTCACTCAACCTTAGCCTGCACATGACGTTTGCAAAGCATCGGATATCGTCAAAATACTTTAAAAGTGTTAAATATTTGAAGCAAGAACTAGACATTACATTTAACTGAGGACAAAATAGGGATTATGTCGTGAAATCATCTTTAGGAGTAAGCTTCACACTTCAGAGGTTGTAAGAACAATTTATTCAAAAGCAACCAAGTTCTCTGGAAGGCTAAAAGCAAGCTGCGAGTGTTAAAGTCAACATGTCAGACTTTACTGGCTTTGGTGGGTGCATTCAAAAGCCCCTTCTAGTACTCCTCGGGGTCAACAGTTTGTATTTTATATTAAGGTGGACAGAACTTTAGTATTCACTGCGCCTTTTTGACATGTCATTGCTGTCGTTTTGACTTTCTTTTACTCTTGTCTGACCCACATCCCCTTACATGGGACCCCAGTGAGATCTGAAGTTGGTGATTGGCCAGTTTTGATCTGAAATCTTAAGCTATCACTTGTAATCCTCGGAAAGTGAATTACTTGACATTCTTGGCTGTGAACAAAGTGCAGCAACCGATGTAGGTCCTCAATATATACCTTGGATCATTGTAGGTTTCCACTCTTCTAGAACGCTGTTACAATCGACTTCTGCGAAGCACAGCATTTTCTTCGTACTGGTAGATGATAAATAGTTGTATTCCTAACTATTTATGCATCAAAAGTCTTCAATGCTGCTGAGCATTTCTTCAAATATTTATACAAATGTCCTTTCGTACAGTGGTTCTTCCTTTCAAATCGTTTTGTGTACCCTTGCTTTCGGTCCACTACGCAAAAAATATTTTGCTGTCGTTTTCTTACATGAGATAGGCAAATAGTTACAGTCAACTGGTAACTGACATGCCAGGTTGATCAAATCAATGTACATACCAAAAGATTGTGAAAACATAATCCTTTCTGTATTCACTTTCCCCTGACCCATAACGTATTTCCATTGATTTCCACAGAGTCTGCATCTCTATTGAAAAGCATCATTTGTCAATGCTTTAAAAAGATCCCAATCCTTGTTTGAATATAAAGAGAAAACTTCAACCCGAATCCTTATCTACCGCATCAAGTTTCGTAAAACTTGAATTTTAATTCCCCCATCATATCGAATTTAAAGTGAAAAATTGAACTCACTGTCATACCCACTTGACACAAGGATACAAAAAAAAAAACTCCACACATCCTAACACAAACACTAAGAAATGGAAGGATTTCTACAAAAAAAAAAATTACGTCCACATCACGTATATCATCATTAAATTCCTTACGATACGACGACGTGAGTTGAAAATCCTAGGGGAAACGTGATTCTCGGAAAATTCGTTGTGATATGTCCCCTAGATTTCATTCCGATGAAGAAGCATAACACACCCCTACCCGCAGGTGTTATGATGAGATCATGCACAGATTTCTCCCAATCTAACCCTCCTTGGCTTGGAGCAGTTTCATGCTCTGTCATTAGTTCTTCGTGCACAATATGTTCATTTAATATTAAATCTATGCGCAACACCAGGGTCAAGTAGTCCTTTCGAAAGGATCATTTGTTTTACTATCATTTAGATGGGAATATTGTTTTTGTCCAGATGTAGGTTGTGTGAGGAAAAAGTTGAAATTTTAAAAAGGAAGCTGTTTCCAATTTACTCAGTTATGCAGTTGCCATAATCAAAGTCCTTTTCATTTTCATATTCTCGGAATTATTTTACATATCCATACAGTGAAGTGTACCTATGTCCTTTTCTACATTTTTCTATGTACGAACAATTCTGGAGAAAATTTTTCATTTAACCCCATGCTGATTCCGAGAAAAATGTATATCCTGTGAATTCGAAAAGATCCTTTGATGACATTTTGAAAAATGATTTGATATGCATGTGAACTATATCATTTAGTCTAAATCAGAGTAAGCACTAGAGGCATTTTAAAGACAGACTTTTCAAAGACCACGACTCTAGTGTCATCTTATGAGATTTGCTCAAGCTTTTAGAAGATTTATCTTTAAAACAATCGCTATGTAGGAGGTCCGAATGGAATAGCGTGCATTCCCGACTGCCATCCCACATGGACAGAGGTGATTGCAAATGGATAAAAGAATTGTGTTAAGGATCTATCACACTGATGATGTTGGCGAAATGGGAACAGGCTTATCGTTAACTTGGTGTAGATATGCTTCATACCAAATAGTCTTAAGTTCCTTTCAAAATTTGCCATAGCTGCCAGGCAGTCTGAATTTGTTTCGTTTGCTCTGGCGAGGGCAAGTCTTCTACACACATGGATCCAAAATGGATGCTGGCATCTTCTGTGGAGTTAGTGTCAGTGAGTCAGTGTTTCAAGTCAATGCAACCACCATTATACAGGCCACAGGAATATTCATGTTGATAGCTAGGTAATTATAAAGTCCCTGCAATCAAAATCAAAACTAATAAAGCTGTGCAAACAAATCCTGAACAACATACCTATTTAAGGTGAATAAGGAGACTCTCTTCTGGGTACCTCATGACTTGAGCTACTACTGTAGAAGCTATAGAAACGAAAAGGCAGTCAAATTATCTTCAACCTTCAAATTACCAATATCAGCACACTCCTGACGATTCCTATTTTCTTCACGAAAACCAACCAATCAAGTCCAGAAACTATTAGATTCGATATGTCCATGATGAACGCGTCATTCTCCTTTCTCCTTCCTTCCTTTAAAATGGTCTGACATTTGGGTAAGGTTCCCTATTCTGTCCGTTTAGGCTTCTACTCCTACTCTAACTTCTTCATGATTTTAATTTTTCTTTAGAAAATTCTCCTTGAAGTGTTTCCTTCTTCTACTAGCAGAATTTGCGGACAATTCTCGTTCTTTTGAGCAGCATCCCTCAGTCAAAATTGTACCATTTAAATTCCCTTTAAGCAGTGTCATTGACCTATCCTTCGACAGTGAGATAGGTTCTTTGTTCAGCGACACAAAATATTCATGTCTATCAAAAGGTGTCTAAACATTAGAGGAAACATTTTTGCAAGTCTCCAAGGCAACAGCCAACCACTTCAGCAATCTGCAAAACAGTTTGAAGTAGTCCTCTAAGAAGAAGAACACTTAAACCAAGAGCAACGTCAACAGCTGTCAAATCAAAATAATCCAAAAACGTTCCATTGGAAAATGATTTTTAATATTTTCTTCTCCGGTTTGTCATCTTGTTTATTTCCTTCTTTCAGACAGCTGCGATGAAAGTGATACAATAAGTACATCGTCCTCGACACCGACCATTCCGTATAGTGCTTTAAGTCGGCATCCTTTGCACCAGCATCAACAACAACATCAACAGCATCAACAATCGCATCAGCATCAACATCAACACCACCAGCAGCAACAACAACAACAACAACAGCACACACCAAAGGAGCACTATTCACATCATCATCAGCACCAGCATAATCAGTCAAAAGGATACCACGCGAAGGAGAGCAGCACAACACTTCCGCGAATTGGGTTACGGGGCGTTGAAAATAGTTCCACCTGCAATACCTTGGGCACGGGATCAACAAATACCTGCAATAACATTGGCACCAATAACGGTGTTCTAAATTCGATATCCACAACAAATAACAATTTGCACAATACACCACCCACCAGAGACAGTTGTGGTAGTAGTAGACCGTTAAGCAACTTATTTATGGATTTGAACTCACCCACAGAAAGACTAACAGCGTCCAACATGCTTAGTGGAGGCGCAAATTCAACGAACCGACCTGGGGTAAGTTCAGTGTAAATATACTGTATATCTAGATGACATGCCTGTGATTCTCGAGGATACACACAATAAATGGAATCAGTGCGCAATTAAAATGTATGCTAAGGCTTAAGGCTTTAATTAAGGGTTGGCCATGATAAAAAATGATTTGGTTTACGGTTGCCTTAGAAATGACTTTAGGACAATCACAAACAATTTGAAAACCTTCAACAATTCGCCTTCAGGTTCAGTGTCCTGGTTGGCTTCCAACTTTTGAGTTATTTACATTTCCTGAGTGTCAAACTTTGAAAACTTTTGTATGCTCTACAACCAAATCACAACCTTTTTCCCCTACCATGTCATTGTAAGTTACAGGAGTTCAAGATTCAGATCGTCCTTAATGGCTGTTAGAACTTCTAGTCAAAAGAAATTATTACTCCAGACTTTAAAGAGAAAATTTAGCGTCTTCACCAGATCTGATCAGTGCAGCCACTTCAAGTGGTCTTTTCTAGAAGACTAACCGATAATAGTTTTCGGCTCGCTCTCTAAGTAGATCCTTTTTTCATCGAGGAATCACCAGAAATTAAAGAACTAATCCATCTACGTCTTCCGAAGAATTCACACAACGTGAGAAGTCTGAGCCAGAATATCTTCATGCCAAAACCTATGAACCATAATCAATTTATTTTCGCAGTAATCTTCAAAATGCGGTACAGCATTGTCTACCTACATGCCTTCAGATACGGTGCAACGTTGTTACCATTCTCTCGATTTCCTATCAGCAGTCTTCTGTTTCCTTAGCTGTTTCCTATTGACCCTCATTCTACTACCGTGTTTGCTACAAAACACAGTCAGTCCATCTGTTTATAGTTCAATTGGCATTGCTACGACAAACTGTAGTAGTCCTTCGGCTGCGCCTTGGCCCGCCATTAAAAATGCTTCTTCAAAAGGAGTGGAAAATTTGTCGTAATTTCTCAACATGTTACACCGAATTTGATCGTTTTTGTATGCCAGCGACTTCAAGAGAGTAACACAATGTCTTCCCTTCGTCCTACTAGTTGGAATCACCACGGGTTTTGTGTTCCATCACTGTCAAAACTTTGATGATGGCTGATCAGTTCAGTTTTTGTTCAGCAGTCTCACAACCGTGGTCATGTCAATAATGCCAACCAACCCCAGAGTCCTCAATTTCCTCAATTTACCCTTCTAATGAACTGTACAATAGTTCAACAGTGAGGAACTTGAAACAGATCCGTTTGGTATGAGACCGGTGCGTAGCCTGAAGTTCTTTCGACGCACTTAAGACATCAAAATTAAGAATTTCGAACTGTTTATGTGGAGCCTTATTTCAGGGATCCATTTCTTAATCCCTCCCACTCTATAATCTTTTGTGGTGAGTTATCCTCCACCTTGGTTGTATCTATTGTCAAACAATCCTTTGATGTTTATAGTTTCGCTTTAATCTTCCACTAAAAGCATTAAAAAAAAACTTTATCTCATCAATTGTTAAATTGCTTTTCTCATATTTTCATGGAAAAAAAAGGATATCAAACCGTAATCCTTACGTTTCCTCTTTTTTCGTAATTTTCCTTTTTCTAGAATATTCGAGCACAAAAATCACCGATCTTAAATCGCAGACGGTCCTCATCGATAGCAGCGAATCTCTTAACAGCGGACATTGGTGGATTCCGGAACCAAGATGAAAGTATCTCTCGCAATCATTCAACAATTCCACACAGTAATACAAGGTAAGTGCATCTCAAAATGGAGTATCCTTAGCTATATGCATTCTCATATTCTACCGTAGTTTTTCTCGTCCAAAGGGATGTAAAATATAAAAAGTAAAAATAAATATATTTACCGAGTTTTTCCGCTTTTTCCCTTTATTTTCATCCGGTTTTCCTTTATTCGTTTTACTTATTATTTTTCTTTATTTATGAGCATACAATTCATGCGACAGGGGGCGCTGGATACAGATTGCTATCCATTTTTTTACGCCTTCCGACAAGCGTGTGGGTGTTGTAGATTGTTGCTAGCGATATTGACAGAGGGTGTAAACATTCTACTAGTCCACAAGAGGAATTCATCTTGAATGTAGGAAGTAGAATCAGGGAAATACAATATTTTTTCTCTTATCCTTAAACATCCTTGAAAGGAGAATACACACACACACACACACACACAAAAATGGGGCGCATAAAGTCATTAGTAAAATAGGAAAAAGTGAAAGTTTAACTAATTTATTTTGCTCTACGGATTATTATTAAAAGGTCCGCAAAAAGGATTTTGTTAAAAAAATGAAAATATCCTTATATTGACCACACGTGTCCTTTGCAAAGTTTTCTGCATACAGATGAGATTGGAAAATATTTATTGACAGTGAGAAGTGAACTGACAATCATCTAACGACTCCAAGGACTTGTAAGGACTATCTACGTAGTATGGAATTTAATTGGCCCACGTGACCAACGAAGTTTATAAGTGGTTGGCTAATAGGATTGTTGTAACGGTGGAATGATTTTCTTTTTAAGTATCTAACAGTGGTTGGTATTTGAGTTCAGAATTACTATTGACTTTATATTCTCCATATACTTGGACTAATTAAATGTGGTAGTGCGTCTATTTCACTAACTCGTGATAGGTAAGAGGGAGCATTCCCCGAAATTGTATTAACATTTTATGTAGCAATTAGGTGATTGGTCATCGAAAATCTCAAAGAAATTAGTTTAGTGGTTCTTGAGTGATAATAGAAAAGACATATTTGTTGATCCTCCTCGACAGCTCTTAATGAAGCGTTGTTGCTATCGTCGAATCGGCTTTCTGCTTTCATTCTTTCCGTTCAATGTCTCATGGAAATTAAAAGGTTAAGCGAAAATCCACGCAACTATAAGGCTTCACTAATATAACTTGAAAGGTAGTCTGTCCGGTGAGAAGACCAGAAGGCCCTGATTCGATTTTTGCTTCACGAAACAGAATTTTGGCTTACAAATCCAACCATTTTCAATCGTACGCTCTTACACTGCTGCGAATACATGTGTTGGGAATGGGAAGACCGATTTTAGGTTTATTTCATTGACCAAGTTTCAAAAGAAGAGGATCTTGAGGCAGACTTGATATCCTTTTCAAGTACCACCCCCAAATACAGATTTTACATTGAAACTTTACCACAGAGGAGTAAAGAACAAGACAAACAGTCCAATGGATAGCATGGAGCCAAGTTCCGAAATGTTAAACTGGAATATTCAGTCTTCTTTATGGTGAATAGGTAAGTTAATAAGTGTCGTGTGACATATGTGCGTCATCGGCTCACTAAGCGACAAGTTTCATCCATTTTGCTCGCGGGAACATAAAAAGAGAAACAAAAAAATTTTGGCTTAGAGTTGGCCGGCTCAAAGAAAATGAAGTTTATGAGAGCTTTCAACTAGCTTGTGAAAGAAACAACCACCAAAAATTAATCTTTTACTAATTAGAGGGGGGCGGATGGATACAACTTCTTCTTCGATCTTGCAGTTCCTGTAAAAACAATGAAAAGGATGCCAATAGAATAAAAGACTCTGACGCCAACTCGGCTATCGATGTATTCCACATAGTTCCTCCCCTGTCACACTGTTATTTTTGATTAGCCCCTTAGTTTGGATAATGGCAGTGATCGAAGCTGGGAATACACTATTATCATTTCCGACTTAAAAGGGAGCACCAAGACCACCGAAAAGCAGGCCAACTTCAAGCCGATATTCATTTTGGAGGCAAGCTCTATCCCATACGGCCATTCTTCTACTAAATTCGTGCGTATTAAGTTATTTGATTATCCCGCATTGACCCAGTAGATGACCAAAGCCCTAGCAGCGTGCGAGCATCGAGTCCTCCATGTGTAAATTATCCACGGACACCTGGGGCCAAATCGTCTCTTCCGTGATCGTATAAATTGTCACGTAAAAACGAGCATTATTACGTCGGAATGATCGTTTAAACGTAATTATGCTCATTCTTACGTGACGAGTTATACGATCACGGAAGAGACGATTTGGCCCCTGTATATAGCCCGGAAACTATGTGTTTTAAAGAGTTACTTCGCGCGATACGAAGGATATCGGCAAAAGTTGCTGCATAAGTTCCTTTTTACAAAGCTATTTTCTTTCTTAAGGATCTGTATCCGGTACGCTAAAAACTACTGATCAGTAGTCCGAACACAATAACTGAAAGCACTGGGGGAGTGTGCATTGACTGCATAGACTCTCGTTCAGTTAATTATTAGATCCCCTGTGGAACCTGTTCCAGTGTTAATTCGCAGATGGGAGTGTATTCATATAGGGACACCCTGGCGTCCCAGTTCATCATTTAAAATTTACAGAAGTCTTCGTTAAAATGTTCCGACAAAATGAAAGCAACAAAGAGTCTGGAGTAGTAACTCATACACATGTCAACCATATGCCAGCAAGAATCAAATCATCCATACGTCTCCATTCAAATGACTTGACATAATAGAGCATTATCGATACAGATGTGCCAATTTGAAATCGTGGATTTCTCGTTTCATCGCTCACCTACGTACGAGAATAATATGTACGAACACCACGTTTGAAAGATATCGATAAAATCGTCAAAAGAAACTGCATTTTACTTTTATACTTTCTTCAAACAAACTTCATGCACACATCCTTTGCTAAAGTTTTCAACCATTAAAAGCAAACGAACTTGCACTATCCACTTCCATGGATGACATTTTTGAAAACTTTTTCATCGCTCCACTGCAACGGAACCACCTGGAACTAGATATTTTATAATTTATGAAATATTTGACTACTTGCAAGTGACATCCTAAAGTATCGTAGCAAATCTAATAACAAATTTATCTCAATCTTTCCCAGAATAAACGGGAAAACTTTTCCTCATTCACTACACTCATATGCGTCTTGAAACTTTTCATTTCGGAAAACTCCTCATACTTTAAATTGGACTTTTTGTTTGTGTTAACCTAGGTAACAAGGCCGATTTTCAGGAAAACTTGTACTCTGTTCGTTTATGGCTTTGTCGAAAATTCAAAATGGGATAAAATAATTTGGCATTTACTCCAAATCTCGTCCTTTTGAAAGAAATGAGAGTTTGAAGGACTATTTCGTTGAAAATTTCCATCACTAACCAAACGAAGATGTGTTTTGAAATGAAAAACTTTGAAAGTGGACATTTTACCTCAAGATAAAATCGTTAAAAAGTTATCAAAACAACGGATGCCTTTAGGAGAAGATGCAAGCAATAATTACACACAAGTTGCGTGAAGATCTTGGTAGTCTTAAAGTTGCGAAGGTGGATGAAGTTTGAAGGAACTGCGGTTACACAATTTTGTTAAACTAATCAAATTTTAAGTCAAGAAAAGGTTCCTGGTTATCAAATTTTAAGGGGAAGACTAATTCAATTAGCTTGAAGGAAGTTCAGTTTTGTTGCATGAGTTAAGTTAGGTAATGACTCAATTTGGTAGTTTGTGGGTTGATAGTTAACAAGTACTTTAGTTTAAAGTTGACCCTTACACTTTGATAGAGATTCAATGCTCACTTATTTACATATATCGTTTTAGAAATAAGTGTTTAGAAACAAGCTTTGCATAGACATTTTCTTCGCACTCCATGGATGAGTTGGTCCAAGGCAAAGGCCAGACTTTAACCTAAACACTTTGCTTAGATGCAAAATTTGACAGCACTTGAACTGACAGCATCGATGTGTGACAGCAATTGCTGAAACGTAATTATAAGACTGTCAGTGCCTTAGGAGTTCATTGATATTCTCTTTTCGTTCAGGATTGGCCATGGAGATGGAATACAGAAAGCCCTCCAACGATTAGCCTTCCTCGATACAAGACCTCCACTCACCCCAAATGCAGCATGAACATTTGAGTTCGAATGAAACACATTCAGCTCTGTTCACGTTAATTTTCTACGCCTTTTCGCTGTTTGATGGATCTTGTTGAGCGATTTCCAACACTGGCTGACAACTATCAATTTGCTAAGACTGGAGTCTGAGCCTGAATGATTTATTGATCTTCAGTATATCACAGAAGACATCAGCCCCTATTCCTAGAGTCATCTTTGATCCCTGTAGCACCACTGTCAGATCTCCATTCTTCTCTAGAAGATCCGTATAGGATGCGTCTTTTTGAAGCCAAATTTTGAATTATAATAGTCACAAAGTCTAGTAGCTTATATCGTTCCAAATTCAACGAGTATTTATAAAAGCATGCATTCAATGATTAGGATTCACTGGTTTTAAGTGTCTCTTTCACTGTTGAACTTCTGATAAACACGCCGAACCGTAGAAGCATAATTTCCAAGTCTATTTGAAGAGTTGGCTTAAAACCTCTTGCCTCGGCAAGATAAATGAGTCTTTGAATCGTAAAAATTTTTGGATTCTGACATTTTTTAATTTTGAAAGATTTGGATTCTGTAGGGTCTGTAATTAAAATTTTATCATGATCGGTCCCATATAACTGAAGTTACACGGCTTTTATGAGCGCGCGCTGAGCTGTGTCAGAGTTGATTTTTATGAAAAACCTGCTGCATCGTTAGGACTTGGTTTTGAGCGAAGCTCGGTTTTCTAGCTCATATCGCGCACCAATCGAATTCTGATCAATAGATTTTCAAATTTCTTTTTTCCTGACTTTTCTAAAGCATGAAAGAATAGCAAATCATGAGGGTCGAGTCATTTATTTGATTTCTGTTATGAGAAAACCGCTCCTCAAACTTTAAACGCGTTTTTCTCGAAACGTGTTTTTTTTTGAACTGGTGGGAATAACCGACACCAGAGTTTTTGACCGATTTTGAAAATTTATTTTTTTTTTGTTTTATTCTGTACATTGTTGGCTATCGAATGACACATGCTTTTGTGGAAATTCGAATTTTCCACAATGCTGCACACGTTTTTCCCCGAATTTTTTTTACCGTTTTCGGACCTCAATTTTCAAAACTGCGCCATTTCTTCCCCGATCAGTTTTTTTTTCAAAAGCATGTGTCATTCGATAGATTTATCCTTCTTCTTTAAAACTCAATTGGAATTTTTGCTCTACGATATTTTTGCACCGAGCTACAATTCCCACCAGTAGAGGATAATTTTTTTTCATGTGTGCGCTCGACGGGGGCTGTGTGAAATCACCCTTTTTTCACTGGTTTTTGAGGAACCTGACCCCTTAAAATTCTTGAGAATGGCTTTGGTTCAAACTAATTTTCACCAAATCACTGCTGCCCCAATAATTGATGAGATCCTTGAAGCACACCTCCTTCAGTCCAACTGTTTCAAAGACTTAGAATGCCATATATGGCATCTAACAATAGGAGTTTGGTATATGCTGGGGTCTCCTAGACATTGCTCTCTAGTTTGTCCTTTGAGTTTGGAAAGACTTATAAGGAAGTCTGTTGGAAGCAGAAGCCTGGATGCCTTCTTTCTTTCTATAGTTTATCCACTCCACTTACATTGTTCTCTTTATGGAACTCCTCTAGAATTCTATGCGATCCCAGCCCGCAAAATAGTTTCGGTTCAACGAATGGCGTCTTCGATCTTTTCTTTATTCGTTCCCAGTAGTTTCGCAAATCTTTAGCTCGTGCACATGTTTTAGCTGTTTTGTTCGGGTGAATCTTTCGTGGCTTCGAATGTGATAGATACCATTGATGCGTTATCCTCTAAGACAACGCAATGACGACGTTTCCATCGACCTATCATTGACAGACTAGGTTGATTTCTTTCACTTTTTGCTGAAATTAATCTACAAAGCCTCTAGCTGTAGAAGTCCAATGTGTGATTCACTTTATTCCTTTCAAGGACTTTTTTGATTCTTGAGATCATAGCTGACTATATCTGCAAAGTTTAAAGCATCATGGATCTTAGCTTATGTAAATTTGTGAGCCTAATACGCATGCTGCCTATGGTTGAGAGGTATTCACCCTAACAGAAGTTTCACTACTGAGCATGCACCTAGTCAAGTCGTTGAACGAAATCCTAGAAAGTAAGCACCAAGGTAGTATAATTCCAAGTGGCTACGGGTGCCTTTTTTTAAAAAAAACAAAAAACTCCCAATTAAAGCACAAAGCAAGTGACACACAAACCCGGCCAGACGTCTCCCGAAGGAACGTGAAGAATCAAAAGCAAACATCCTTTTCAGACTCGTAATTAAAGAATTTCCATTTTCTTTACTAACTTGGGGAAGGACTTAGCCAATTTTATTCATCATGCTTGTGCCTACTAATCTTCTTAACCACCAGCCGGAATGGTATAAGGAACATCTGTCATAATGTGCCACTTAAACGGTGAAACATTTTCTATTTGTTTGTGTGTGTGTGTAGGTGGGATTCAAATAAAGAGAACAATTATTTCACTCCTCTGCCTCTGATGAATGATTTTTTTTATTTTTATTTTCATTTCTACGTTCTTCGTGCTTCTTCTCTCTTTTATTCTATTGTTCATCAATTTCAAAAGGAATACGGGTTTTTTCTTTTGTTTTCTTATTATTATCGCGTTCGCGTTCCTTATGCCATCCAGAGGAAAATAATTAACACCGATAAGGATAAGGATAAAGACAGTAGGAGGTGAAAGGAGGGAATCAACTTAGTTGTTTGAAATAATTGAAATGTTTCTCTTGATGCATTTAATTTTAATTTCATCTCTGTTGTTTCCGTTATTCCATTCTGAATGAGGGGGGGGGTGGAAAGGAATCCAATTTTACGCTTTCAGCTTGACAATTCAAATTATTGTGTGGAAATTGTGCATTTTGATGGGTGAAACTATTTTGGAATTTTGTAAAGTGGTGGTTGCTACGAATGGCAAGTGTGGTTACATTTTAATTAACTCCTGGGAGGTAACTTGGTTTTTGATTAGCTGTGGAGAATCAATTAAAGGACATGACCACAATAATAGATTGCGATTATAAGTGTATTTTATCGATTTAAAGAGCGAGGGCAATTGGAAGGACTTACATAGGGAATAAAGAACGTGTAAAGTGCGGATTCAACCAAATTCTTTGGATATGTACACAGCTGGCTTAGTTACTCTGATTCGGTTAACAACTGACAGGAATGCCTGAGAGTTTTATATTTGTGGCAAGAAAGAGGACAATTGAAGTGCTAATTGCCGATTTAGCCACGATGGAGGATGTTTTTCATTGAAGACGGATTCCATTCTTTAAAAACTTTTTCCATATACCTACAAGGAAGGGGCTATTGTAGCTGCAGATTTTTTCAGTTCAATGTGTATTAAACACTCGGCATCTTCGCTAGATTAAAGGGTAACATAAACTTAATCATCATGCAAAATATGTTCGGTGTGCTCACACGATTTTCCTCCTTAACAGTTTCACTATGTGAAAGAATTAATGGAAAGCAATTCATTGCGATACCAAGAGATTCCCGCTTGTGGCTCATTAAAATCAACGAAGGTTATCCCGCATATTGGCTTACCACCATTTCCTGGAATCGAGGACCATGCTCAATTACACGCAATGTTTCATCGCTGATGCACCATTACGTGTACCTCCCAATCAGTCTAAGGATTAAAAGTGCAGACACACACGAAAGTTAACATCTCATGCACGTTTAGAATTCATCTCGTATGCTGTTGTCGTTCCTCGGGAATTTCATCAAAAAGTTTCCCGTCATAATTTCAAAATTATGTAGATTCTAAAACTCTATCTCCCTCTCACGCTCCAGTGTCGGTTTAATGTTCGTTTGTAACTTTCGACATTCGACAGTTGCTTGTTCGTGTTCGCTTAGATGAAACCCCCGAACGGAATTAACCTAATTTTACCGTAGTACCCTCGACATATTGATTTTTTACTTGACACCCTTATATCGTACACACTCATATCGGTGGTAAATTATTCAGAAAACAAACACACTTACTCATGTGTGTGTTTATACGTATGCTGACTGCGTTCTTTGCTTGTTCTTATTTTTCAGGGAAAGGATATCACATGTGAAATCTCCTGTGAACGTTAAAGGGAAAATCTCCTCCTCGATGGCAGTCGAGTCGAGTGGTGGTGTATTGACATTCAAGCAAGCCATGTCTGGTGCTGTGTCTCCTCAGTATGCTGCAACCTCACCTATACATATGATGGGAGGTGGCGGTACCGGGTCTAACAATGCAATGACATCCGTTCTAGAAGCAGCAACAGATGGTAGCATATCACCAACTTTGTCTGCTAACGTGACCAGAGGTGACAGGGGTGATAACGTGGTCGGAGGAGGAGGATTCTTTTGTGGTAGTTCAGCAACCATAGCGCAATTGGGTAACAAACAAAAGCAACGTTTAAGGACCTCCAGTATGCCAGCTGAGAGCAGAAAGGTAAACATTGAATTTTTTATTGTTTCCTCTTTTACAGTTGTTGCCATTGTTGTTATTGTTTTGAATTTATGCGAGTAGGTGACCTCCTGTTGTACTGGCATATTTCATATAAATAATATTAGTCAGTGGTTTAGGGGGAGGATGAACACCAGCTGGACAGATCCCTTGTCAGTTAACTTTGTTTAACTGAAATGACGGAAGTCCAAGGAGTCCATATCGGATTGCATTAATTATTCATTTGCGTTGAGTAATTGAGGTTGAGTGGTGTTTACAATTACTCCGGGGGTAAGTTTAATTAATGCATACAGGCATGCTGGCTGGCTGAATGCCCAATAAACATGTTGAAATTGGATAAGCGAAACTAAAACTTTCTTCATGAGGTAAGGGTTGAGAGCGTTGAACAAATGTACTGAGAAGAGGGAGTTGGTCCATTACTGCAAAAATGATGAAGACTGGCCAACAAAATACACTGAAACCAGAGATAAAGACTGTTGCTGTAAATATAATAGATTTATTCAATTCTGTTAAAACTTATATCCGGTCGTAGCCACTAGATTTACTAGATTTGCATTTCGAAAACTGGAGTACTATCTCTATGCTGCAGTAGCTAAGATTGTACCTGAAAAAGTACTCGATGCCGAACAAGCAGGTTTCTGATCACATCAATACCCGACGGATCCATCATTGAGCAGTGCGTTAAATATTGATCGCTACTTCTCCTGCTGTTCATTGATTTTAAGAATGCGTTTTACAGTCTCAAAAGAGGTAGAAAAAGTATCCTTGATCAAGGAATATAAAAGAAGAGTTGACAAGACTTCATTCTACCGCAAATATTGTTTCATTGGCTTTATCGATGGAAAAACAAGAAATTAGATGGGTTCTTATATCCCAACTCTAGCATCTAGACTACGTCGATGACGTGTGCCTACTATTCCACAGAATTAAGTCCACACTGGACATGAAGATTGAATTAAGTCCGCACTGGACATGAAGATTGAAGTGGAGAGCCCTGATGTAATAAGATGACAATTCAGTCCCAAAATGTATTAAGTATTAGGCCATGCTCTGTGGATTGACATCAAATAATTTAGAATTATTTACTTACAAATGAGGGCCATACAGTCCAAGGTGGACCTGGGCTTCAACCACTAAACCTCTCCAGCCAGCTAACTCTCTTTTTTTCAAGCTAAGAAATCTTGTCTCACTTCTACGTGCCATCTGAATTTCAATCTTCCTATACTGCGCCATCGTTCTGTGGTGGATGCGAAAACTCTCCATGCAGGACCAAGATCGTCGCTGTATCTCCTCATCCACTCACCGTCTAGGCAAACGGGACAACGGGGGGACCGAGAGCTAACTTTTCCGTGGCTTAGTTGTTAGTGCGTTGGACTGCTAAGCGGGAGACACAGGTTGCATTCTCAAAAACCACCAAAAGTTTTTTCGCGGCACCACCTCTTCGCAGGCGTGACAAACCTACAAGAGTACAATCTGTCATGAAACTTTTCAATTCGCCGTTCGGAGTCGGCATTAAAATTGTATGTCCCTTCAATTGAACAACATGAATGGTTGTGAGAAGCGAGGACTTGGCTCTCTATTAGCTGTCGTGCCCAAATATACATACATACCACGTCATAGAGCAAGTTTGGGATGAGCGGGGTCCAATATACAATCTTAAGAGAGGAGATTGCTACTCAATCGCCCAGCGATTGGCGAGAGTTATTTTGCGTTTGACCTTGGCAATAGTATCGTTGTCTGAATAACTAATGGAGCTTAGGCGAGAGAAGTCCTTTACTTGGTGTTGGGTGTTCTATTTTGTTGACAGCAATGACCGTAAGTCCCATCTTTGCCGCTTCCATCCCAACACTCTCTAACGCGTTACTAACATCACGCTGCGTTCTTCCAATTATGTCAACAATGCCGCCGTATCAACGAAGTTTCACGGACTTTTGAAAGTTTGTGCCTCCAGTGTTGGCGTTCAATTCTTTCAAGAACGATGTGGAAAAAATCGCATGACATCGCGTCGCCTCATATAAATCATTTTTTTTACATCAAAGGTCTTGGTAATCTTTACTGACCTTGATGGAGCAGAATCTTGTACAATCGGATGAGTTTGGCAGGAATGTCAAAAGTAGACATTGCTCTGTATAGCTCGTCTCTATAAGTTCTGTCATTCGCAATCTTAAAATCGATACGAAGCCAGGTAATTGACAAAAGACTCTAAGCGCTGGCAAAATACAACAAAAAGGATCTTATTGAGGTAACAAGTAAGATAAAGTTTCCTCTTTATGAGAAGCACTCCTTTTTTCTTGACAATCGGTAGCACAAATTCCGATCCTTACCGAATTCAGTTGCCTTTTGAACACAATTTGATTTCCTGAAGGAATTCACTTTGCTTTTGTTAATTTATCTGGTTAAACCAATCCTTATTTGATTTAGTTGAAACTACGAGTTTCTTTACAATTCCATTTGCATAATTAAAAGCTTTTGTATAAAATTGTTTGACTTAAACCATTAGAATCCTTCAGTCAGCATCATTTTTTTTTTTTTTTTTCAGTTTCGAAATGTTTTCATTCGCTTTTCTCTATTGTCTAAGCAGACATCAAGTCAGTCTATATGCATCCACAGAGGATGCAAACTTTAGTTTTAACTCTTTTTGAAATAAAAGCATGTATATCTAAAAGCATTCCAAAAAGAAAAGAGTAAAAAAAACAAAAAGTTTTCCTCAGTAGTTTTTTGGATTTCATTTCCTGAGTTGTAATGATGCACATCATCTCATCACTTTTAATGTTATCGCACTCCTTTCTCCATCATTTTGATGCATATAGCTACAGTTTTTGTTAGTATGAGCCTTTCAAATGGATTGAGAAGCCAACGAACTCCTTACATTTCCATTCATCCATCCCTAACAATTCTCATCGTCAGACATTATGAGGTTTCAATTTTTAATTGCATTAAAATTCCAAAAAGAAAATAACTTTTGCACTTGAATGCATTTCCATTCACGTGCCGTGTGGTATATGAGAATTTAAAGGATTTAAAAGAAACTCCTAGAAAGTAGTGTAAAAAAAAATAATAAAAGCAATTGTTTGTGAGGAAAAATTCATTTCACACATCACTGCATCTTTCAGGAACATGTAAAGAAAATTTGTTTATGTTACGTATACGCCTACATATCATCATGTTGCGTGCAGGACAATTGCAAACATAAGGGAGTCTAGTAGCATCAGCTCTTTATAGTGTCAATTGAATTCTAACACGAGATTCATGTGTTGGAAAATTAACAATTTTTTCTAATGTGACATGGCCTTTAAATTTAAACTTCATGCCAAGGAGGAAAATATGAACATTTTACATGGCGAAAGTGACAGCTGTCAAATTTTGGTTTCAATGGTGATTTCAGACAATGATAACACGAAAATCACTTAAAAACAGTTTAAGTGACTTACTTCTTGGTTAAGTTGGCGTTCAGAACAAATTTAGGTTGACAATCTGAAATAAAAGAAAGACATCGTCTCAAAGGTGACGCATACAAGTAAAAGGGGAGCTCATTCAACTTGAAGTGCGTATTTGGGAGCGTTTAACTAAGGACCAGTTCTAACTGGAGAGGCTTGTTGAGTGAGGCCCAGGTTCATTCTAATCTGTAGTGCCAGATCAACTTCTTTGGATGACCACTGGTAGAAGCAAAGATTAACAGGAGCAAAGCTATTTTCTACTAAGACTCTCTTGCTTTTTGGCTAGGGTTTAGAATATAATTTCTAAATGGATTCACTATTTTGAAGTATGTTGTGACGGAAATTCTATAAATGTGAAGGAGCAGTGCAAGTGGTATATACCTAAATGGTCTAAGCGCTTACTTATGAAAGGAAAATCGGAACAAGCCTTGTTGAAGACATGACAACGCCCATGAACTATGATTTGATGAATAAACTGGAAGTTAACTTCGGAAACGTAGTTAAGAAGATATGATCACCAGAAAACACGATGGAGGGGATCAGATATCAAAAAAAAAAAAAGAACATAAGACTAACAACTTCTTCAACTCCGTAGGCTGGATGCAGTAAGTTCCAAAATCATTAATATCCTAAGCGAGTACGTGGCAAAGGACGTGACTACTTTTAATGACCTTGGATTAACCAATTACGCAACAGCTGCTATTCCTGCTCAATCGATCTCAATCCCGGCAGAAATTGATTCGATCTTGTGCATAATGATCCAAGACATGCTTTCGATTTAAAAAGCAGTGCAGGGAAAAAGAGCAGCAAACTTCGATTCAATAATTTCTTGACTACAGTTCAATTAAGATTAACACTGAGAATAGCTAGCGGCTACAGCGAGGTCCTTTGCGAAAAACTCTATCGTACTGCGCCGTCATTCCGCCACCAAACAAAATGAGGTTCTGGTGTAATGAAGTGTGTAGTCAAGGCAGAAAAGATTTCAGCATTTCCAGAGCTAATATTGTAATAACCCTGAAATCGTGAGGCTAAATTTACACAATAACAAAAGGAATTTCTACAAAAAAGCCAAGCAACTTCCATCTAGCCTCAAGTTCGAAACGCAGACTTCGATACAGCCAATGAAGTCTTGTTATAGAGACGCAGGACATTATTGATGTGTTAAGGCAGCATTTTTAGCAGCTGCTTAGTGGTGATAAGACCAGAAAAGAACACAAGCCCAAATCCAGTAGAACCTTTTCGCGCTTTTTAACAGATTGACGCAGCTATTAAGATACTTAAATCCAAAAAAGCTTGTCAACTTTGATGTTTCTTCAGTGGAACTTTTCAATAACGAAAGTGTTCTCTTAGTAGGGTGTATGCACCAAATTACAAGAAGTATACTCCTGTTACATGTTGGATGTAACATCCTATTCCTATTTAGTAAACGTCTCAAGTATTTTTACAATAATCGTACTAGTGCAGCAAATTGACCATTGACCCACTTTTCAGGAAAAGACCGAAGAATTTCATCTACTTTAAAGATGGGTGTGGTACCGTTCATGGAGCTCCATGAGCTCCATATTTTCATTTATTCAGAATCCCGTCAAAACTAATATGGCGTGCTGAACGATAAGGCAGGCAAAGCAGATCCTTCAAGAGATAGATTATTTTTTGGATATTAGATCCCGTGTGTGAAGAAGGATGAATGGAAGAAAAGATGTAACCACGAACTCTATGGGCTGTATCAAGATGTGGATACAGTTCAAACGCCAAGACACGTCGACTATTTTGATTCGCCCGCATCGAGCAAATGGCCAACAATGTTTCAGTCGAAATAATCTTTGCACTCCAGCTCCCAGATTCAAGACGACAAGGTAAATCGAACCTCTATTACAAAAAACCAAACGATCGCGGATCCCAAAAAGCTCGGTGTGGAGAATATGAAGCAGTGCGTCCGGAATCGAACTCAGCCAGACATTCTTCATGGGAAGTGTCTCAAGCAAATACTTTCTTCACGGAATATTCCAATCTTGCTTACAAATACGCAAAATCACATGAATCTAGTTGCAGGATGCTTTGAAATTCGTTTAGAGAATCTTCAAGAAACCCCTGTGATATGACTACATTTTGTTGTAGTTAGCTTTAGTAGAGTCATAAGTTGAGTATGTAGAGAATGTGTAAGTTGTGATGGTATTCCTGTGTCATAAACCGAATCCTCTAACTCAACGCAACCACGGCACATCCTCTCTTCAAGATAGGGTGGATAGGCGTCCCATGAGACTCACTTAGGCTCAGAGCCCGTTGTGCTGCTCTCTTCAAGCGAATACTGAAACAAATTTGCCAAATTAATTAAACTCCTCCATTGTTGCATCACAAAAATAAAACACTTCTCATTTATGTACCCACTATTTCAGCCACGTCTCGCCGATACCAGACGTGCGGCAATACATTGTGCCGACTTGGATTTGGAATACTATCGCCTGCGGAGTTTCAGTATTACATCACATGGCGTGTGCAATTTAGGTGATTCTCTTCGGTAAGTGTGTATCTATAAATAAAGTTCACATCCCAACATTCCCTATAAATAATTTTCTTCCTTTTTGTCTTTTCACAGAAGTCGAAGATCACGTTCCATTAATTCAGTCACATCGACGGGCACCTCCAACAGTGGCAAGGATCGCAACAACAGGTTGGTGTTTGTTTTCCTACCCCTGAAACCCTTATAGACGAACACTTGAACTAATTAAGTCAATTCACCGCCTCTGCACTTTGGTTGTGTTTAATTTACATTTCAGCAATGCTTCGAGAACATCTGGTGATATAATCCTTGAACAGGATAAACGTGATACACAAGGCAAGGGTCAAATTCCCGCATACAAAATCGCAATGCTTGGGGCTTCCGGTGTTGGCAAGACAGCATTAACATATCAATTTACTACATCCGATTACATTTGTGCTTATGACTTGAGTTTAGGTGAGTGTTATGCAAATATGACTGTGCGTCCTACAATTTTTTACACTTCTTACACTTTGTTTACACTCCAGACACATGTCACTTGTTACATTTCTAACACAATTGACTTGAGTGTATATTTTCATTTGCATTTTAATTAAAATCGTCTCCTGTCACCGACTGATGGGGTATTTTTCACTTCGATTACAGTGCTGATGTTCAAAGGTCATCTTTAATACTTTGTTTGTATAATTTTGGGTGTCGGATCTGAAGCATTGCTGATTGCTTTCACCATAATTAAAAAGAGCAGTTTAGAGCTTAGTCGCTCATTTCAGAAATGAGGCAAATTATTTAATAAAATATCTCACTCCCTTTGGACAAGCAACTGATAGTGAAATAAAATTTTGACATTTGATTAAGTTATATCTATTGGATATTGGATATTTGGGATGGGCCAGAAATTAATTATCATAAAATTGCCTATTGGTTTCTATATTGTGGACGGGCTTATGTCGACCAGTTAATTGCATTTTTTGGAATCCTGCTTTGGACAGTTTTATATATTTCGAGACATAAAATTGTTATACGATTGCCTGACAATAGGCACGGAATGGCTTATGGGAGGGAGGTAATGACGTGCAGAATCCATATGAACGATAAATGCAAACCGTGGATAAAAGTGAAATGTCATTCGGAAGGTCTGGTGAAAACTCTTTTATATGCTTCCATTTATGAGCAAATAAATGTTTATATGACGAGATACCTACTTATTTATATACATCCTGTTGTGGGATGGGCCATCATCGTTTCCGGACCCCTGTATAGCATTTCATTTTGAGGAGCCAAAACCGTAGGAGAATATACCAACGATCTATGTCTTCTAGCATCCAACTTCTGGAAGAAGTACCAGTTAAGTCACACTAGTATCGTTAAATGGGGGAAGTTGGACATTTTTAAACACTCTTCCCATCGTTCAGCAGATCGTACTAAGCACTTTAGAGATCAGGATATGCATAGGCTACAACCCATTGGCGGCCCAAGTAGTGCAATACGTTTTGGTACTATCTCTAGCTAAGGGCTCTAGCAACATGTATGTTTTCAGGGAGATTTTGAAAGTACATACTTTCAAGTACTTTATTGCATCTTTCGGATTTATTGTCTCAAGGCCTACCTGCACCTCATAGGTAATAGGAACCTATCTTCTACGTGTAGACAATTATGCAGCACTTAGATGCAGGTGCAAATGACTCTAACTGTCCTGAACTGAAGCTCTTTTAAACCACTCCTACATTTATAACCAGAAAAGAGATAAGCCCATCATCAGTAGTCAAGAGGCACGTATGTTACCGGAGCAACTCTCACCTATTAAGCTTCCTCCTCAGACCTCAATTTCTGATGCATTTCTCGTTCACACCTTGCTTCACATATAAACTTAGAACTTTCGCTCCAGTCTATCAACTCAAAAGTGGCTTCCAGATCTAGCAACCATTTCTTTGCATCGCGAGTGTGAGTTTGTTAACAATTGAATCCTTGGAGGAACTCCACCTCTTGTCACAGAAGCACGAGTGATAGAAAGTTGACTATTGTCTGTTCTTCGTACTCTGTTTGTAGCGACGTAAAATTTCACTTGAAGACCATTTGGCCCTGAGTACTAGACATAAGCTGCTGATTATGATGCAACCACTGATGTGTTTCCATTGTTCCTCAGCAGCGTTTCTACAGTTTCTACAGAAGTTGTTGAAGTAGATGCCTATTCTGTGGGAATGTCTGCCAATAACACAGTTCCCTATAAAAATGCTGATGTAGGGCCTGCGTTGTTCTTAGGTGCTTCAATAGATTCAAAAGTGGCTATAAAAACCTTGCAATGTTGCTAAACTCCAAATGTACTACCCCGACCATCAACCCCGATATGAGAGCTTGAAAGAAATTTCGATCCTGTCCTTGACTTGGACCCATCCCTGATTCATTGAACAGAATGTTGTGATGTTGCCTCATCTCTTTGTCTGGTATATAATTGAAGTCTATTTCACTGGGCAGAAGGTCAGTGTCGTTGAAGATCAGTGTCTTAAGGGAGAATTGAAATTCATTTACCAAATGAATGTAGTGCCATCAAACTTTCTCTCAGTGAGTCTTCTAAACATTAATTCGTCACTCTCCCCTCGTTTTTCGCTGTGAGACAATACGAATCTCTATCGGTTACCTACCTTTATCCTAAAATTGAACAATCGAGCAGTCTTGCAACAGTGCTATACCACTCCCAAATATTTCAATTTCTCAAAAATATTCCAAGAAATCCCAATTAATCAACGGAATGAGCCTCGCCCCTTAAAGAACCTGACGACAACCTACCACAAAATGAATTAATTTCTTCAAGAAGATAAGGGTATTTTGCGGTTGTCACGGATAGCCGTTGTATATGCTCGACTGCTTAAATACCCACAACTGTATTGGTTACTTAATTTTGATTAGGGTGTCCATAAATGGCCCAACAATTGTCAATGTCAGCAGAAAAGAAAAAAAATTCAACTGTCCAATCCGTTAAAAAAAAAAACTTCGTCAGTCTTCAACAATTCCCAAGAATTCAATTGGAAGGATCTCCATCCGAAAAAAAAAAAAAGGACAACTCAACAATACAAGGAGCTGGAGTGGATACCAAATTGTTCGTCATTTCCAAATATCCTAAATCCCTTTATAGGTTGAGCTTTTCCTTTGATTTTAGCATACAAATGGAATAAAAAATGAATTTCATAGACCACCCGATTGGCTCCCTTCCAATCCTCAAGGACTTTTTGTTTATGTGAATAAAAAATTCGGTATGATGGATCTATATAAATTTACAGGCTATCACACGCACTCCTCCTTAACCGTTTTCGGGATTTTCTTCATGAAGTAAACATTTGAATGAATATTTAATGCAACCAACTGCAAATCATCAATCATCAAGTATGTGGTTCCTGGGAAAGCTATTACGACGATAAATCAGAACCACATACAAGTACCTCCTCGTTATCACCGCTGTAGCGATTTGGATTTAAATCGATTTTCAGAATCTGATGTGAATATGAATAGACCGCTGCCGAGTCAGTGCATGTGCGTGAAACTCACGCCCATTGCATTAAACACGAATCCATGCAATCTAACGCAGTAGCCAGTTGGTGTTGCATGACCAAGAAAACCAACACGCAATACTGCAATCTTTTATGAAATGTCCATTAACAACACACCATAAGGGGGCGGGTGCCAAAATGAATAGTTTTAGTTTCATAACTCATCAAGAATTCGAAAATTCCACCCAGTGGTAATCCTATGCAAAATGCTTATTTGAGTTTGAATCCAAGCATACTACAAAGTGTTATTGAATTCTTGGCTCTTGAATAGCCTCGAATCCAAGGCAATCCTTTATAATTCACTTGTTGTATTGTATCTTAAGTTAAATCTATTCGCCATTTAATTTATTTGGCATAATAACTTCTGCGAACACTTATTTCCGATGCACGTCAAAAGATACCAATCATCATGCATTTGCATTAATGTCACTCGTACAGAACATCGCGTGACATGTTCCGTAACAATTAATTATATGTGACATGCAAACAAAGCACTACAAATTTGAACTCATCAAATCCTTGGAAAGTTCATTGACTACCTTAAACCAATCGACAAACTGAATATGTATGGGATTGGTGGTTTCATTTCCATAAAACTGTCGTGATTCTCTAAAGCCTAAAGGAACACGTTGTCATAGTGGTCTCGTTATGATTTATTTTTTCACTCAGGATAATTGCAAGTTGGAACCATGCAAGCACATCCGGATAATCAAGTGAATAATGTAGGTTTTTACGACACACCGTAAATGATTTGGATTCATGTTGGTTTTATCGTATTTTTACTGCACGGATTTAATTGCTGGACAAGGAAATGAGAAGAAAAGGTATTGTCTTGAGTACTTTAAGGATAATTTATCAAGAGAACATTTAATGCATTGATTTTAGAGTCTGATTTTAGTAATGAAAGCGTTTTATGTTAAAGTTTTTTGAGAATCAACAAGAAGAGACAGCAAATGGTATGTCATATGAAATTTTGAGAATCACCAAGAAGGAATATTTTTAAAGGTTCTAAGTGCAAAATTTGTTTTCGAATGAAGAATATTCTGAATGGTTATTCTTTGCAATTAATAGCGATGTATTTATGCAGTTTTTATGGGAGAAAGTCGTGGCATACATTGGCATCTTGTGGCAACGCTTGTAAAAAGAACCAGGATACTCAGAAACTTTTCTATGTTATTGTCTTGCATTTGCTTGTAAAAATCCAACAGAAAGTTAAAAACTCATGTAGTTTTGAGCTTGTCTAGAGCTGCTACGAATCAACATTCAAAAATGTGTTCGCTGACGCGCTTCCTAAAAGAGAATCTTTCCTTGCTTTATTCGCTCGTTGTCATTCTATAGCCTACTTGCCATACAGAGATAAATGTCAACTTCTCGACACAATGGAGAGGCTCCCTAGACGGAGCTCTAGCAAAGACTTCATCAAGCCGGAAAAGCCACTCTAGCCACATGAGAAGACAAGAACTTCTCCTATTGAGCTAACTCTTAATAGATTTTATCATTGGCCAAAGCTTACTCATAGAGGGCCAATACCTTCGCGACCATCGTGTCTTTCCTCATGAGAAGCTTTCCATGGCAAATGATGCTCTTGAATTTGTTATTAGCCATCTGAAGTCCAAAGCGTTAACTACTGACCCAGGGCCAGGGCATTAGTGCAAAAACAATCGTAAGGTTTCCTCAACACTTTGTTATAATGCAAGAGCCCAAATACTGAGGAGCTTATCAGATTTTAGAGAAAGTTCAGTAGATCTTTTAAATTCGCAAGACTCTGTGGGCCTTTTTTCTGCCACTGGCTAGGAAGGGTTTTCATATGGTGGCTTCTGCTTACCCAGTCCTGTACGTAGAGAATCAGTGTATGTATTGTAGGCACTACTATTTGTATTCCTCTCGATAAATCATCTTGTTCTTAACAATGTAGCTTACAATTCCCTTTGACAAGATATCCATGTTCACTCTCAAAGGACATTGTCTTTCTATTTCAAATGTTTACATATAAATCAATTGCCGAATTCAAATTAAATATTTATCCTTACACAACACCTTCACTTGCGGTCCTTATTCATTACCATTAACACTATGAATAAATTGCAGATGATGATTATGGCCAAAAGACTGTTTCTGTCTTAGTTGATGGTATCGAAACGGATCTTGAAATTATCGATCATCCAGCGTGTGAGATGTCGGTAAGTGTATCCTTAATAACGATTTCCCTGTCTACAATTTTCGCACTGATTTTCTTATCCTTAAAGACGGAATCCTTTTGTTCAACATACAACATTGACCTGTTTGTTGTTGTATACTCGGTGGTAGATAGAGCATCCTTCAATGCAGCAGAGAAAATGTTACACTACTTAAAGGACAATGAAATGCTATTGACACGAGGTGCTATTCTAGTTGGCAATAAAACAGATCTGGAACGACATCGAGAGGTAACCAGACAAAGTGAGTATAAGTTGTATAATACATGTGCTTATGGCTGGACTAAAACCTTTTAGGACACACAACTAAATACAAAACTAACAAACTCTCTCCCTTTCGATTTTTTTTTTCTCTCTCCCACAGATGCTCGGAAATTAGCTAAAGAAATCGCCTGCAAGTTTATCGAAACATCTTCAGGCCTCGATCACAATGTCGATGAGTTACTCGTCGGTATCGTAGCCCAAGTCAAACTCAACCCTCAACGTATATCGAATCTCAGCGAGAAAGACCGCCAACGTTTGAATCTTCAGACAACCATCCAAAAGCATCGTCGCATGCACATGCAACCACGAAAGATTGTCCGTCAAATCAGTATGTGCCAACCGGAACCAGATGAAAACTCCTCCACTCCAGCAAATCGCAACAAAACGGGACCAATCCGAAAGACAAATAAACGCACCCTCAATCTGGAGAGTATTCTAAAAATGGGTGAAAGTGAAATCGAAGATGAGGATGAGGTGTATCGACTGAAATCCAATACAAGGAACAAGAAGGAACACTTCAAAGTGATGACAACTGTGATGGGAAATGGCGATAACATCGGTACGAGTAGTTCCAATTCATCACCAAAATCACGTCATTCATCGTATGAATCTAGTTCTATGTCAGGCAGTGGTGGTCGTAAGGACTCTTGTCATGCTGAAACAAGCCTACTAGAGGATTGCAACAAGAAGGCTGTGTCCAAGTTGACAAATCGAACGAAAATTTTCCTCTCATCGGTTTTGAAATTCAAAAAGGCAATCAACGTGAAACGAAGGAGTTCGAGTAGCTGCAGTGATTTGTTTGTCATTTGAATGGTCACGCTGATGAAGATGGATGAAGATGTTGATTGAGGTATCAGAAGAAGGAAAGGACAATAATCAGTTGTATTTCTTGCGCTAGGTAGTAACACAGACGATCAGACTTATATTTCCATATCAATTGACACAGACGAAGGCTTCATTGTTTTTCCTCTAACTTTTTGAAAGGATTTTCTATCAGCAAACTTATATACATGTGTACACCCAAGGTTTCAGATTAAACTTTTCCAAAAAAGTTTGTATACATAATGTACTCATCTTTTACTCAATGGTTACAGGGATGCAAGACATTTTAACTGTTACTACGAATGGTTTGTAGGACATAGATAGATTTAGATTTTCTTAAAACTGCTGTATCTCTTTAATGAACAAATATATAGGGCAGATATAGAGACTTAACCCACTGTTGAAAGAGGATCTTCAGAGAACAATTTTCGAACTAATGACCTGTTAGAAGGTTTTCCACAAATAATCTCATTGAATCGACGATCCACCAAAGGAATAATTTGTGTCAAAAAAAAAAGGTTCAGTGGTACCAAAACAACAGCAAAAAATCGCAAACAAAGATCCTACTTTCTATTTTACTCATACGTTTGTTTGACGTCTATTGGAAATTCACAGATTAGATTTTCCACAACTTTTCACACAAGCTAGCCAATTAGTCAGACAAAAATATAAAATACATTTCATTTAAAATCCAATACTTGAAATATTACAAAAAATGTCCGTAATAACAAACTTGCACACTTGCAAACTCTAAATCCACTCAATCGATTGATTCAAATGAAATTTGTTTCCACTATTGAGGTCTTTTTTTTTTCGGGTTCATGTGAAATTCCTGGTCTTTGGGAAAACATTAATCATTTTCCAGAGAAAAGCTTTAATTGTCAATTCACAGAATCCAGTGCAATAGTCGCAAGTTAGAATAGGGAGTGTTAATTTTTTTTTATGGCTTATTCAGAAAATGTGGCATTTTAGTAGTTAGACCGTGGCATTATCCGGTGGGAAACTTGCTATGCACTCAGCAGCTACCCAGTACCCAAACACAACATCGCTTTATGCCCTGGTGGAACAGTGTCGGGATGAACTCGTGTCTCTGAGAAGACGGTTCTTAATCGTCTTGGTCTAAGTGGAAACGAATAAATCGGTTAACCATCCAGAGGAGGATCATCCTTTGACAGCTCTTTTGCGGAGAGGATCTGCACCCCACTCGAAGTCATAACATAACATGTATATAAAAAGTTAAGGAAAGATGGAACAGTTTATTATAACAAAAACAAAAAGAGAAAATAATCTTCTCAGAAAATCCCTCTGAGAAGACTCTTTCCTCAGCGGTGGTCATTCTCTAAATACTACACCCGTAAAGAAGAACTGACACAAAGTTGGAGCGAGATAGTCTCAACTTAGTTTTAGTGCTAAAAACGTAACGTTTTCAGATTACATTCAGTTCGGTGCCATCGTTGACTGATACCATACTTTCTGAACAAAGAAAGCAGTCGCCTTTCCTGTACAAAATTATTTAATTAAGCGTTTGAGTTCGAAAGGCTATTTTATCAGATGGGGCTACTGTACAGAGACCTATACTCGATGCATTGGTCTATAATGATCTGCCAGGTTTCAGCAATGATCGGCGCAAGAAGATCCTCAACGAAAGTCAGACTGTTTAGCTTCGACAGATTAGCCATTAGTGTGGTAACTGCCGGAAGAACCTAAATACCTAGGTATGTCGCCAGTTTCTTTAGGAAGCATTTGGGCTTGTTATTTGATCCTCTATTCAAAGTCGTAGAATGCTGCACTTTCTCTAAATTTCTGGTTGAACGTCCCAACACGATGACATCCTCCTACAGTTTTCAATTTTTGTCACTAGGTCGGCTTATGTCGGTTGCTTGCATCAGTTCTTGACAAGGAGGCATTGTAGGACCTAGTTAAGTCATCTATGAATTGCCTTGATTTATAAGAAGCCATACCTGGAACAAATTTTCAAAGATTTCTACTCTCCAGCCTACTTTCTGCAAATTGCTTTCTCATTCCTTGACGTACATATGAAGATGGTTTGATGGTTACATGTCAGCAAGATTCCTTTTTATTGGTTTTTTATTTATACATAGCTGCATGCCAAAAATCTGGCCCTTAAGAGTATAAAAAATCAAGAAGCAACAACTCAAAATCACCTTGTTCGTGCCACCAAAGTAAAATAATTATAGAATCTAGTTTCTGTATGTGTGTGCGCTAATAACTTCTAAGCTTATGGACCTATTTTTGCTCAAGTTTTGTCCACTTTAAACATAGTCCTTTACTTCTTGACTATTCGCCATTAAAATGTACCTTCAAAGGGCTTACAGTTTAACCTCAACGGAACCATTGTCTTCTGTCTATATCATAGATGGATCTTTCTTTTACTTAGAGCTCGTAGCGGTATAAATATATATAATACTATAGACAACGAGCCTCTAAAATGATGAATACTACTGTACACTTCCCAAGGAATAAAATACGTGTCCTTACATATTTCCAATTAGTTCTTATTTTTTTATAACCAAACATCCCAATGTGGACCACTCAATTTGTTAACAAATAAATAAATTAAAATTCAAGATATAAGCTGCACAAGAACGTTAATGAAATTAGAATATATAACACGGTATATATAAAAAGAATATATAAAATATTTAAAACAATATATGGAGACTGAATAAAGTAAAACTATGGAAATCAAATATAAAAATGTACGCGACTTTACAACAAAAAAATAAAACAATTTTATATTATCTATTGCTCATGAATTTTTAATATAATTTCTTCACAATATCATACGCATATACATACATATACACCAATAAACTTATAACATCTCAATGTATAAATTATAAGTAAAATAAACAAAAAATGTTAACTTCCTTCTTTATACAAATTTTATAATAAAAAAAAAACAGAAAACAAAAATCAAAATTTAAATTTTCTGCAAAATTTTTCAAGTTTTTAACAATTTTTTGAAGATTAATTTAATAAACTGTGCTTCTCAATGGAATATTTTTTTTCTACTTTTATCAAACATATTTTATGTATATCTACTTGAATGTGTGTATGTGTATTTAAAATAAAAATAATAATTACTAATCAATAAATTTAGTCACATTACAAATGTGCTTATAGTAGAATATTTTTTACGAGCTTCATGTAGAAAAATATATGTATATGATTGGTACGATTATGTATGTTTTTAGCAAAAAAAAAAATAAGAAAAATTAAATCAAAATTTATATAAATGCTAGTAGGTATTATTATGAAAAGAAGAACAACAAGAAAATTATAACATAATAAAAATTATATTTACCTAAGGGAATATTACAATTTAAAGAAAAATAATTACCTATCACGAACAATTTGTATTTTTATTTGGCGGTGTTAAGGAGGTCTGTGCTCACAGATTGTCTTTATCGTGTGCAATACTCAACTAGTGAATTTAGTCGATTGCAAAGCTATACCCGGAGAGCCTTTGACCACACAACATAGATATCTGCTCGCAGTCTTAGTAACGTAGGTAGGTTAAAGAGGTTACTGCATCTCGTACGATGCACAGTTTTGTTATATCTCCAAGAACCTATTGTATTCTAAAAGAGAAGACAAGGAAAACAAATCGCTTCACCTCCCTGAACGATCCCGAATTCGGGAACAGTTTTAGAATAGTTTTGAGTGGCTTACTAGACAGGTCACCTAAGTAGTTGATGTAGTTTTCACCAAGGGTTGTCGTCATAAGCTGCTTCATTCGCATAGGAAGTTCCGAACTTTAGAATCGCAATACAAAGAAGGGGCCACAGCCTCAGCATAAATTGTCTGTACTTAAATGCATTCTTCTAAGGTTGACCGCCAACAAGTCGTGGTCTGTGATAATCCCTATGAAGAGCGTTAAGATTAATATATTCAGCACAAGAATGTGCTTTGTTTTTACTTTGCAAATGTTTATCCTGAGTTCTTTGAAGATACCCGCATGATAAGAGTGTGCTTTTCTTTGAAAGTCTAGTGCTATGTAGGATTTTAAGAGTGCTAGAGGGGCCATACTGAGGAATATTAATTCCTGTTCTGATCCCTTCCTAACTAACTTATTCGTCATTTTATTCGCGTGGATACAATTGTCTCCCAAGACCCACTAGAGTGTGATTCACGATGATAGTCTTGAGCCTCCCACGACATTGAGATGGATGATGTTGAAGATAGCATGAAATATGTCGTCAATACACTTGTAATAAGCCTCTTACTTATCATATCTTACATCAGCGTCTACTATGACGTGTATCTCCGAACCTCTCAGCTCAAAAATCTAGTCAGTTGTTGCTGTGCATACATCCGAGAGCACATGTTACGTGACAATGTCGGGTGCTCGATAAGTAGATGGTTGCAGCTCTGCCGTCATCTGAGTCAATTTGGCCGCATTCATATACCTAGTAACACAAGAAACTGGTAATTCCTTAGGTTTTGGTGAATCGTAGCACTGCTAGAGAGATGTCTTCAATGAATTCCCATGCATTTTGTATGAGGCTTTAGTCAAACAGCGTTGATCCTTAATTACGTTGAAAATTAAGTACACAGTCAAAGATCTGTTGGATTTTGAAATCACCAGCGCTGAAAAGACGGACAAAAGCCGCTGGTGAGCTCAACTATGAAAGAAAAGAAAGAACATGAGAAACTTGTGTCTATAATTCCCCGAAACGTGAAGTAGCTCTACATTCCTTCCATTTTTACCTGTTGTTTATGTAATGATTTCTTGTTGGATTTTCAAAATGAAGGCTCAGTCCTCTGTGGCATTCGAACCCAATGTAGTCGATTTGATTTAGCTTTTCCAGCACTTTATCGTCCAACACTTGTCCCCATAACATGACTGGCAGGTTTATAGCCCTACAAGGCAAGAGGCGAACCTTTCAACTAGAGAATTTTAAGCCCAGCCTAGGCATAAGTCTTCATCCGATGTAAACTATATGTAGCTAGCGATAGCTAAGTTTTGTCCTAAACAGGGAACAGATTTGGTAAGCCTTGTTGGTTGAGTCTCATATCCATTTAGACTCCAGTGCTTTAAAGCAATTGGCGAAGTAGAGTCAGGCAGTAGTGCGCGTAAGCATCTTTGAATATTTCCTCGAAAGACTGGTGTTCTACAAATAGAACAGTCATTGACATTTGACAGAGAAATATTCCATGTTAATTGTGGAAATTCTTCAAATGAAAACATCTGTAATTTTCGAATAAATTTACTACCCGTTGGGAAAACCACCAAAGAGTACTCGTATAATTTTGGTTCCAAAATGTAAATTAACTTCGCTTAGTTTTTTGTTATGCTTTTATCCAAAATTTATATTCTTCGCAGACACTTCAATTTGCATTCATTAATAAATTCCCGGATAGGTACGTTGAAAAGTTTTTTTTTTTATTTGTTCCTTCGTGTCCTTTGACCTAAAACAAATTCTCTCTCCAATTACAATATGCAAATAGTAATTGTTTTTTTGAAAATAATTTTTTTTTTTTAATTCCTTACTAAACTATAAATTACTTTCATGCTTGTGTACAAATATGTGTATTGAAACTATTGTCTACCGAGTTTAATTTGGATTAGAAATTCTGAAACTAATTTATTCGTACGTATACGTTGTGTAATTGCATTCAATTTTCGAGTGAGTAGATCTTCATACTCATAGAAGTAGTCCAAGTACCGAAATTAATAAGCAGAGTGTGAGCTATCAGAGCCAACTTCCATTAAAACAGAAGTGGTTTCTGGTATAATATACGCACTCGACCTAACGCGAGGAATATCATTCGACTCAAATCTTCCGGATATGCCATTTGACAAAATTAAGGCTACTGAGGGGATTTACAGTCGACTTCTTGGAGCACACAATTGATTTTCGCCGGGTAAAGAATGTCATCGACGATGGCTCCAAAACCAGTGATGGCTCAGGTGGTGGAGTCTTTTTGTGAAGCGATAACATGAAACTGCTTTTTCCCCTAGGTATAAGTATGTGCGTTTGTCTTCCAAGCGGAGATTTATGGAATATTTGTGGCTTATTTTGTGAAAAATAAGTGGAGAGGACGGGGTATCTGCGTATGTAGCAACAGTCAGACTACGCTTAAGGCTTTGCTCAATCCTTTTACTAGATACAAAATAATTCAAGAATGCAGGACTAGCTTGAATTCGGTTGATAGACTGAGTCGGCTAAGTCTTCTCTAGGTTTCTGGACACAGCGGGATTACCAGATGAGGTTTCTACGATTGGCTAATATCAGTGCAGTCTTAGGACAGGGAAGTCTTACTTCGATAGATTCTGGAGAAAATACAAAAATTCCAAAGCTTTACCCACCATCTCCTTTTAAAGCCCCCTACTCTGCTCTGAAAGCATTTATAGAGACCAGCTATACAAATACACGACTTATTTTGGCAGACCTACTAATTTCATCAGCCTATACGTGATGATCATGCGTTCGCGAGTATAAGACAGAATGAGTTAAGCGATGAAAGATGGCTGTCAACAATAAGTGACACCCAACATCGACAAATCTGACAGAACGTAAAAGTTGACAGCTTTAACTTTAAGAAGGTAAAGGACTTTGTCTACCTTGGATCTGCTATCACTTCTGATAGCAACATCTCTTCAGAAATCAAACGATGAATAACCCTAACTGAGAAGTTAACCGAGTAAGTTTCGATATCAGTATCGATCACTGGTCCATTGGTGAACACACAAGGAAATAGGGAAGCAGCCACTGCTGTAGTTGCCAGGGTAAAGAAACTCTGGTCATATCATCTGTAGCTGTCTAGCTTTTGCTTAAAGCAGACAACGCATGACAAAAAATATTACAATTCCTTAATCCTTGCAGGATATATCCAGGGGTCTGGGCCTAGGTGCAAAAGATCTGCCAGAGTTGCCGGCCAAGATTTGTAAAACTCATCAGGAATATCGTCTTAAATTTCTTCTGTGGGAACTAATTCGCATTCAAATATGTCTAGCATTAGTTATCTCATTCCGGCTTTCAGGCATAACCTCATCGACAACCTGGTTCATCGGTGACTACCACCCGGATCTTAAGTGATTCTCACAGTTCCGTTGTTGCCGCTTCTTTGTTCTTGTTAAACCAGGATGTTGCTACATTTCTTTTTTTAATCCTGGGACGAATGCGTTGCCCTAGAAGGACTCTATCCATCTCCAGATAACAGTTGATAGTCAAGTGCTCTGGCGCCATTGTCTGCATTATGTCAGATGATACATATGTCTGCTCTAATAGCCGGCTATTATCTGTCATCAGATTCACTTTCGAATTTTTTAAAGTTTCAATAAATCAGAGTAGCACGATCGGATTGCATAAATTAACTTCATTAACCTCCCCCTTGGAAGAAGCTGCCTCCAATGCATCATCAACTGTATCGGTTGACCTCGTCATTTTGTATTTCCAACTGACCTACACCCATCCGTTATGTATTGTTATGTTAAGCAGATCAGATTGAGAGTGCAAATATAGTTGCTAAACTTAAGAAATTAGCTTTCTGTTTGTTGTTTGGGTATAACCCCCAAATTGGTGGTGCTTTGGTTGAAGACTTTTTGGGCCTCAACTCGGGTATAAAATGGATCCACATTGGGGGTAAATATATCAGTGTAGTTCGAGAGAACAAGTTCAACAGTTAGCAGTGCTGAGTTACAAAAAAAATGAAAGTGAGTAGTTGAAGGAGTTGAATGAAGGACAAGGATTAACTGCGCTTTTTTCTAGGTATTCGTGTGTATCCTGTTGGCCACAGTTGCCGTAGCCCAAGCTGGGTTCATTAAATCAGTCGGTGGCGGATATGGCGGTGGCGGTTATGGCGGTGGTTTCGGTGGTGGTTATGGTGGCGGTCATGGAGGTGGATTAGGAGGAGGATATGGAGGTGGATTAGGAGGAGGATATGGTGGTGGACATGGAGGTGGTGGCTACGGAGCAGGTGGTTACGGTGGTGGAATTAGTGCCGTCAAGGTAGTCCATCAGGTTGCTCCAGTTATCGTCAGTTCCGGACATGGTGGCGGTATTGGAGGAGGTTATGGTGGAGGTTATGGTGGTGGCTTTGGAGGTGGTTATGGAGGTGGTCATGGTGCTTATGGAGGTGGTCATGGAGGTGGATATGGAGGTAGCGCCTATGGAAGTGGTATTGGAGGTGGTATTGGAGGTGGTATCGGAGGCGGCTATGGTGGCGCTTCAGCTGTCAAAGTTGTTAAAGTTATCTCATCTGGCGCTGGTGGATATGGTGGTGGCGGTTATGGAGGCGGTTTTGGTGGCGGATACGGTGGCGGGCATGGAAGTGCTATTGGAGGTGGATATGGTGGCCATGGTGTCTCCAGTGGATATTGGAAGAAGAAGTAGACACATTTGTTAACTGAAAGTGTTCCCACGTAAAAATGTTTAAGATTTTTATAAATTAAAAGAAATAGCTAAACTTCTTATAGTAAAACTAAATTGTTGTTTGAATTGTCTATAGAATTCTGTTACTTGATTAAAGACCCCCTCAAAGGAAGTAGTCAAAACATAATTAAAACTAACTTCACCTCAGAGATGCTGGTAAAGATTGATGTGACGGAACTTTGTTATCTTTAACAGGTTTTTCAAGGCGATACCCAAACCAAAATTTCCCATTTGCTGGGATTCGGTCATAGTCTAGTCGTAGAGACATTAGAGATGCTATTCCTCGATAATTAGTCCAGAATACTGATACTATCATATGACTCATGGCATTTTAAACGCTCAACAGATGTGAAACTACTTTCCAACTCCATGTGATTTAAGTGAAAAATAGTCCAGCGGACCACTAATTAACGTATGTCAGTCGAGATCTCGCGATAGACAAATTAGAAAGGTCACTATGAAATCTTCTAAGCAAGCAGGTTAAAAGCAAACAATTTAGTTGTTCCATGTTCATCAGATCTTTGCCAACATTTCAACTACAGACTTCACTTTGTCATTTTACATGATGTTACTTTGTTGAATTTAGCCTTCGATTGATAGTCCTGCAATGGCTTTTGGATGCCGAATAAGTAGAGACACGCAAAGATTTGCAATGTTTAGAGCTCAAACTGTAGTCAGTCCTGGCAAGCAAATTCAACGTCAACCGTCTAAATACGCCCAAAGTAGTGAAACATTGCAGCGCCTCAGTTGGAAGCTCTTCATTTGGCTACCATCAATCACAAGTGCCAACGATCACTCGATTCAGTGCTGCTACATCATTGAGAAAGTAGCAGAGACCACTTTGGACTTTCAACAACCTCCGGAAAAAAAACTCGCAAGACAAATGAAAGAAAAGAAAAATTAGATCTAAGACTTGACTTAACTAAAAGATGTCGAATAGTGTCGCAGTCGCGTTTTAGAAGAAGCTGAACAGCAAGAAAGTCATTGGATTCGCATCATTCAATGGAAACGTTTAACCAATTAAAACGAGACATTGATAGAGCTTCTACAGCTATGCCGCATTAAAAAAAATAATAAAATGTAAAGTGTGGTGTAACTTCTTTAATCTCATTCTCGGGGATACTTTGCATAGAGCTGGCGTCAACTCCTGCTCTAAACCTTATGGTCAAAGGGAGACTCTACAACCTGTTTATCCTGGACATCTATGTAGATCATGTGGTTTTGAGAATAACTCGTTAGATTATGTCAAAAACCATTCACCTTCATACTTGTCCGGTCTGCATCCCATCACCCTGGAGTGGAAAATAACAAAGAGACCGACATTGGCAAACTGCTTTTTATTTTTGTTTTGAAAGCTCAGAACTCTTAATTCGAAGGCCATTATTCACACTTTACACATCAACGATGCATACTACCACGTGCCTTTTTCATACCTTAAATGACATCAAGGGACATGTTAAAAACAGACATACATCTGTGTGTAAGTCCTTTTTATTGAACACAGGTTCGTTCAAAAGAACACCATAATCTCATGTGAGAAAATATTGTCCTTGCAACACAGATTTCCAGTGTCCACTGACATTTTTTACCTGCTCATAATCTGACTCATAACATTCAGCCCCTTGTGTCACCTTGTCGTGTACCCTGGATGTGGGAAATTATTGAACTTTCTCCCCCACAGTCTCGTTCTAGGCCATTAGCTGCACTTGATTGCCAGCAGCAGTGTCACTATATACACCCCCAAATCAATAGAGGGCGCTTGAACGCCCATAAATTATTCATTTAACCAGCGCCACCGACCGTGTTATTATGGGTTTTTCTTTGGTGTCATCTCGCAAGGGATAGATGTTAGTGTGGTGGGTCTACTTTATTTGTAGGAAATAAGAAAAGTGTTGACTGGCCTTTGACCTTTTTTTTTTCTTTTTGGTTTTTGTAATCCTTTCACGTTAACTTAGGATTTTATGATTTTTGATTTGCAATTTACGGTTTTGATAAGCATCCACGATGTTTATGGCTGATGAAATAAAGAAAATTAATTAAGGAATTTAAGGAATGAAATGAAACTGAAATTGAACTTTTTCGTAATGTATTGTGAAAAATGACAGAGGGATTGAAGGAAACCTCATTAACGTAGAAAAAAGTCTTTCTAAGTCAACGGCTGTCAGATCCGGCACCTATATGTAGACAGTTCTTAATGTTTCACTAAAAATACTTAAATAAAATTCCCAAAGAGATTCTAATTCAACAACTAGAAGACATTACCCCGACAACAAGGAATACAAACTCGATGATTGGAAGGGTGAAAGTAATCTAAAGCGTTTAAAAAGATCTTGCTACTAAAGCACTTTTTGGATGGATAGCAAGAGGAAACTATTGAACGATGGCAGGATGTTGAAATATGATAACAGGGTTGGTGATGCCAGAGAGAAAACCCAGTATGAATATATGATCTCTATTAGAATGCCCCTATAAAGTAACTACAAAACTAGAGTAGCCCATTTGGATCGCCTGGACCACGACGTAAAGATGGCTTCATATATGTGTATATCAATGCCAAAGGCAATACACCATGACCATAATCTTGCGTACCATCTACTTACTTCATAACCATTTATTCGCAAATAGATGGGTCGAGTCCTTGCTAAGGTGAAGGAAAGTTTTGCGGAAGGATTTTATGGATTCCATAAGGATAGGTAGGCTAGAAAGGCGAAAAAGTCACTTGAGTGGAAATGATGTCTGTCAAAGAGATGTCTACATACCATCAATTCCTAGCTTTTCATATAAAACCTTGGCAGAGAAGACCACACGCTATCTATCTATTTGTCTAACTCTCTTCTTTCTGTTAAAATGCATGTGGGCAAAGTTGCTAAGAAACTACCCTATACCATACATATAACATCCTTATCGAACAGAAAATATGCTACGAAGAGGGTTTCAAAACTTTGCTTGTAGAATAGAGAGGACGCTTGACAGAAATTAGTATATGTATACGCTGGGACTTTTCATCAACAAACCGTTGGACAATTCGTCTTTTGAAAGAACGTATACCTTGGCTATATCATATGAAGTATTCAGTAGTATTATGGACGATATGTGATGGCAGGAGTAAACTGAAACTGATGGCGTTCTACTTACACTGCTATTAAGCATCTTGACTCTATTCTTAACAATCTCAGCAGCTCTACTTAGCCTTACTTGGCTTTCGTTGGTCTGCCTTTTTTAAGCTGCTGATGACACCAAACGTGTTCAACGATTTTTTAACGGCCTTAAAACTGATGTATGCGTCTCAGCAGTTCAAGAACTTTTTCAGGTACGCTTGACTTTGATCTAGTTGCATGTCTACTTACATATATAATGGGAAGCAATTTCAAAAGCAATCTTTCGTTTAAGAAGAATTGGACTGAAATCCTAGACTTTTAGTCTGAACATTTATAATTGAATTCGACTCATTTATACATCGTCAAAAGTTACGACACCAGCACTCACACTTTTTACAGAGGATTGGAGTCGACTTTGCATTCAGAACTAGATTTGACCGAAATTTGTACCAGGAAAGGAAAGATTCGAAAAATGAGTCAAAAGGTTTTCGTGAAAAACCAACACCAACATTACACTTCAAATAAACATGCATTTGATTTTGACTAGTTCCGTCTATAGTCAGTCAGTCTAGGCCTAAGGACTTATTAAACCATTCAATGGCTTCTAAGAGATCACAATGAGATAACTGAAAGTGAAATTCCCGATGAATGTGTTAAACATAGACGATTTTTTAGGTTAACCTACATTCTCATTCAGAGTTTCCATCGACTGTTTTCATGAACACAACCACTGTAGGCAACAAATATATCAAACAAACTCTTCTCAACGTCTTTGAAAATTCTTCAGAATCCTTCGCCGTCTCTCCGTCTCACTTACTGATTATCGGGATAAACTTAGTCCTCAACCAGCAATCCTTTCCAGTTAGCCCAATCCTCAGTTGCGCACTCCAAGTTAATTGAGTCTATCGACTGCTAGATTGTAAAGAATAGGAAATGAACCATAACTAAAAGCAGAAGTGCCACCTGCTTTATGATGATACATCTGCCCACGAATGATCAAGTCTTCAAGCACAGCTTCTACCTTATGTGGCAATCAAATCCAACTGGATACTGTTGGTATCAAAGCCAACACGCTGGCATTCTGATAGCAGGAGTAGGCGTTTAAAAGAGGAACTACTACAGATATTAAATTTAACTTTAATAACATCGGCTTACTGTTATATTTATTAGTTAAGCAAATGAAGAAGAATATTTTCAATAAACCAATCATTCGAATAGATTAAGTGCTCCCCATCGAGTTCGAGAAAAATCAATTGGCCATTCCTGTCCATCTGTGCTAGTCCAAGGTTATCCTGAAATTGCCATTAAAATCAAATAAATGTCGGTCTAATGCTGCTATCATCTTTTTACCTCAAGATACAATTTGCTTTCATTTAATGGCAGAACTACTTTATCCTGGCCCGGTGCATAGAACTCAAACCAATGAGTTTCCTTGGGTTGTGTTACCGAGTCATTTCGAAACTTAACCATCACAAACCTAGTGAAGGACAAAAAACAAATTAGTAACTTGTAAATAAAGACTTGAATAAGATTATACCTTTCTAGCTTTTGTAGATTTCTAGAATAATCTTCATTTTTTCTTCGTTCATTGTTGATGTCACCTAGGAATGTACTGCGCGCTTTATAAATAGCTTCATTGAATGGATCATGCCAATAAGTTGCGGGAACCAACAAATTTTGAGTAGAGCTATAAATTTACGGATTATGGCATAGTTTAGAGATACCGTCAAGCTTATACCTTTTGTAAGCTGCTATATACAAAAAGTTACGAATTATTTCACAAGCTGCCGTTTGCATAGACTGACATCTTGGTAAGCCATAAACCCCTTGATGTGGCGCAGCAAGAGTGATAAGATTTTTCATTGGCGGCTCAGGACAACGCTGCGCTATAGCTCGTCTTGTAAGAGACTTAGTAAATTTAAAACCAAAGAAAATATCCCAAACCTAACTTACATAAAAAGACCGCCTTGAGAGAGGCCAATTCCATTGTAACCCTGGGCAAGATTTGGATCAGATCGTATTTGGTTGCATACCATCGAAACCTGAAGGCATTAAGATGGTAAATTTTGGAAGGGCTTGCGAAAAATGATTATGACAAGTTTTTGTCACAACTTAACAACGTTTTTAAAAGTTTATAGGTTAGCTCATATGACCATTTAAGTTGTGAAGTGAACTGTAGAAGACATTTGAACTCCTTCAGTTAGGGGTGAAATTGCAAGGGTTCGCCTATCAATTAGAGGTTATTTCAATGATGTTAACAACCATAACTAATGAATTTATTAGTGTACACTAGGTGGGGCATTGGTGAGAATAGAAGGCTTAGGCACATTCTCGATACTCATACGAGATGGCGCGTAGGCGAAGTAGGGGCCCTAGAACCCACAAGGAGATACAGGACATAAGTCAAATGGCGGACTTAAAAATCGAACTTTGAATTATGATGCTAGTCCGGGGATACAGGGATTTTCAACAAAAGCGATAGATGTTTGAATGCATCCATCGGCTAAGTTTACAAACATTTTGCTGTTATTTTTTGAAAGACGTCATCGGTAGAGTTTGACAACTTAACATGAAAGGATACACAAATTGCACAAAGCGTAGAAATTATTCGACCAAAATTAGGTTCCTCTTCGACAAATGTTTCGTGGTGAACGTAAAAATTTCAGTCAGTCCAACTATCCGACGTATTTTTTGGCGATTCCAAACAATTGACACTGTGGTGGATCAACCACCGACTGTGCGTCAAGATCAAGGTTCCCACAAATTGGGCATTATAGAAAGACTGACGCCTTTAACCGTATAAGATCCACCTAATGCGGACAAATCACCGATCATGCCTTCGAACATTTGGAAACTGATCCCGATTTTGGTAAAAGAAATCATACTTAATCATCCACAAGGATGCGTTCAATGACCTTTGCAACAGAGTAACTTTCAAACTGTCAAAACTATCCAATATCAACTTTATCACTCATTTCGTTGCAATAACTTCCTCTTTAAATTTAAAATTAATTTTCACAAACTTTACCTGAATATTTGGATGCATAAAAAATGAATTCTGAAAGTCATCAATTAGTGTTGCTCCAATTTGTATTCGTTTTACATAAACACCATCAATGTTATCGTCTAAGAGTTTTTGTATTAACTTTGGTATTCCCTCAGAAGTGTCACCTGTCAAAATTAGATAAAATTCAAAAAAAAATATTCAAATCACAAATCAAATATGTAAAAATCACTAACCACTTCCATGCCAAATGACTACTGGTGTTGGATTTTCATTAGTTATGCTCCACACACATTGCCAGAATACGATCAGGAAGCAGATACTATTGATGGAAGTCATTGCCCTACCATCAGCTGAATCGATGGTTCACTTTACACTAAACGGCTTGATGACAGTTAAAGAAAATCAATCTTCACTGAAATAAAAACGACGAAAAGTTAATATACTCGGAAGATATTATTTACGGTTTCGTTTTTGTGGTTTCATTGTCAGTCAGACAATCGGTTATCAGTTGACGTTGACTGTAATCAAGTGACCATTATAGGAGATGTATGTCTTTAGGTTGATTTTTTGACAATTCATGGGCACAAGTTAATAAAGAGAAAGTGGGTAGGTATTGATGATTCGATTGAAAGAAGAAACAATAGAATGAGGACAACAGCTGTTCTTTATACAAATTAAGAAGTTTCAAATGTCTCAAGCTTCATGAAGGAGAGGTTTTCGATGCTCGTAATTAAAAACATATAGCAAAAGACGTGTACCTCTTACCTTGGTGTATTCAATGACATACAAGTAGTGCCAACAATGTACTAAGAAGAAGTCTTAAACGGGCTTCTATGGTTCGCAAGATTTATAATATGAATTCAAGTTCTTAAATTGTATACCTTCTGGACTTGAAAATCAGCATAAGTTTTATACATACGAAAGAAATCCTTAAAAGAGCGCACTTTCTGGTGAAATGTAAACAAGGTGAGTCAAGGGCTCACAAAGAAGAACAGAAAAACATGTAAGCCACTTTTTTCTCTAGCAAAACCTCGGTTTTTGGTACTCTATTTCGATCTCAATTCAATGAAGGACAAACAGAACTGGCACCACAAAATCCACCGTAGTCAGGTCCTTCGTACCGTCAGTTTATGAACAGGACAAAAGAAAAGAGAGAGACTTTCTTTCAGAGATTTGTAAATTCATTATGTATGACAGAGTTAGAGAAAATACGTTCTCTTGTAGTCTAACGAAAGAAATGGCAGTTTATGTAACTTGATGATGGCATGGACTGTATTCTAAAAGCTATTCTTATATGCAAATTGGATTCATGGTGGTTTAGGGAGATGACCAATAGATAACTAACCCCATTTCACTTCCAAATAGATACACATATGTACGAACCCCAAACGGGGAATACAATGGATCCATGAAGATCTGAATGAGGCGGCGGCGTCTAACATCAAACCGCCACTGCTGGCAATGATATTCCAGGGTCCAGGCGTAGAGAGAGCAGATGAAATAGCAAGATCTGTGTTCGTAAGCAGAGTGATTGAAAATGAGACAATGATCAGGACGAATATGTAGTGGATCCAATTGAATACATTTGGCTTAAGATCGACAAAAGAGATCTCACTTCTTATTTTTAACTTAGTGGGAATAAAGCACCAGCTAACAGTTATTGGCACAAAGAAACTCGATTTTTCTCACATGACTGCTGCAGTGACTCAAGGTATGTTGATATTGAATGCGTCCGTTACCTGCTAGGAGAATGTCCGTCTCTAGCCAACAAAAGATTAAAACTCTTAGCTCTTAGCAGCTGACTCTTAGCGGTTGATTCGTTGACAAGTTTAAATACCATTTCAACCTTGAGTTAAGAAGCCCCACCAAGGCTCTAAATCAACGGTATCTCGATTCTTTTCAGGTTTCAACTGATATTAAATTATGTATTAAACACCAACAAAGTTTCGATACTACGATTGTTTTTATAGATTGAAGTCAATAACATTGATATTTACGCCGACGTTGGTAAAGGCTTAAGACCCAACCATAATTGCATTAAGTGTGCGATAGTTAGTGTCATAATTGAACGAAAATTCAGCCCGCGTACTCTCAAAATCGTGCAGTACCCTCAATTGCACTAAGTCAACGCGACCGTATGTCAAATTGTTTTCCCCACATTAGTCGAATTGTTCTCATCTGTCATAGTTTCGTTCGGAATGTGCAAATGAAGTTCGCATTATGGGTGCAATACACAAATTCTAAGCATAATAACCTACGGCAGCGTACGGAGACTTAATTCAATTATGTTTTGACCTTTAAGAAGCTCGATTATTCAGATTTTTTACACTATAGAAGAAGTTTAACAAATATCAAAACTCTTTCCTCACTACTTGCCGAACATACCCCACAAAAAGCGTTTGTCAATTCTGAAAGCTCTTTCCTGAAACAGCTGTGAAATGACATTTCTGTTTGGAAACGCCGATTTTGTTTACATCACTCCCGTGTCCCGTCCGAACCGAGGGGCATAGAATTAATAATCTTCTCGGTCCTCGATTACGCGTTATATTGTGTTTAATATGTTTAAAAATATAATTGTACTTGTTTCTTTGTTAATTATTCATGATGTCATTCCAAACAGAGCCGCCGGAATTGGCGATAATAAAGATGTTTTGCCCGTTGTTATGTGGCATGGAATGGGTAAATATAAGAAATTTTATTTATTAAATTAAATCAACTAATAATTATCGCTACTAAATTCACTTGTGATAAAAACCAATTTGAACTCTCACTGATTAAAAAATGCACGACCGTCCTGCTTGACGGTAATGCCGAATCTATCGAATCTGAATGGTCAATGGAACAAAAATCAATCATAAAAGACCATTGATCACAAATATTTTTACTTATTAAGGTAATTCCAACAATATACCCATGTAGTTGAATGAATATGTAGCTTTAATTACATAATGCATCAACAATCAATATGCAATGGCTTCAGTTGAGTGCTACCAGGTGGTAGCTTGCTGCTGCTGCTTGAGGATAAACAAGACAATTGCGAAAGGTGTTCGTCTTAGTTTTCCGTATTTGCCTTGATAATTAACATGTTGAGGATGTAAATAACAAAAAAATAACGTACATGGAGAAAACCTATGCTTCATTGAAAGCGTAAAATATGAAGTGGGATTATTGATACTGAGTGTTTCTCCAATCATGTGCAATGAATTGAAGAAATGTTTAATTGTTTACCGCCATGGAACATGATTGTTAATAATTGTCAATGCCATATAATGGTACTGTTTACATAAGCTTAAATAGTTGCCTCCTGGCACTGTCGACTCTGAAAATCACCAGATTTATCTCACAATAATCAGGTTTTAGTAAGCCTGCAAAAGAAAATTATCTCAATCAGTATTTCTATGCCAATTTTCCTTCGGTGCCTCATCCAGAAGGCCAGTTGGGCTCTAAAGAATGCTTATAAGACTTCATAAAGGGTCTCAAAGAGTTTTGCAACTCAAAGAACACTTGTTCTGTTGTTCAAACTTTCAGAATAAATAAAAATAGAATGTACACATCTGCGGAGTATGTGAATGCTCTTTACTTTTATTCATTTCTATCGCAATTCTAACACGTTCTTGTAATCATAGGTGACTCATGCTGCTTTCCGTTTAGTCTTGGTTCCATTAAACAATTAATTATACGCCAAACCAATGGAACCTATGTAAAATCATTAGAAATCGGTGGATCTCTCATCGAAGACTATCGAAGTGGATATTTCATACATCCCGACGATCAGGTTAAAAATATCCTTTTCACTATTAAACTTATGATATAAAAATTATGATTTCTTAGATTAAAGATGCCTGCAATCAACTTGCTGCAGATCCTTTCCTTGTAAATGGTTACAATGCGATAGGTTTCTCTCAGGGTGCACAATTTTTGTAAGTAGACGCGTTTATTTTTTTTTCCTGAAAACGAAATGTTTTTTTTTTTTTTCACTTGAAACGATTTCAGGCGAGCTGTCGCACAAAAATGTCCTGTTCCGCAAATGAAAACTCTCATTTCATTTGGGGGACAACATCAGGGAATTTTTGGACTTCCAAAATGTCCGTCACTTAATCACCCGACTTGTGAGTATATACGTCGTGCGTTGACCACAGCTGCCTATGAAGGGTAAGTAACGAAAATTTCTTTTATACACAATTCAATAATTTTGTTTTCTTAACACATATGTAGGTGGGTGCAGAGAGATCTAGTTCAGGCAACATACTGGCATGATCCATTAAGAGAAGCAGAATACCGAAGTCTAAGCACTTTCCTTAGTGATATTAACAATGAGCGACGGATTAATCAGGAGTATATTTCGAATCTGCGCAGGTTAAAGAAGTAAGTGAAGAAAAAAACAAGCAAGTTTATCATTGTTTTGTACATGAATGAGTTTAGTGAACAACACAGGTTGTGCCCGATCACAAAGGGTTTTGAAAAAGGATGCTCCTGAATGGGGTATACATTAGTGAGAGAGAGCATAGGAGGTAGAGGATATCAGAAACCATTTGAGAAGTAGCTTAGCCTCGTTACCGTCTTGCCTACGAGATTACGTGATTATTGAATTGCTCTGCAATTTCGTCAAGCGATGAGGCAATCGTAAGCCATCCTTTAAGTTAACGAGACTGAACTCAAGGCTGTCCGTAAAAATGCTATCTTCCTTAATGGATATTAAATTTCTCTGAAACCAGCAAGTCTTCAATCGTCATTTTGTGCGCCCCGATTACACTTCAGTGGTTAGGTAGGAGAACCATAAGCCATTTCTCCGAGATGATGCCATCATCTCAAAACGGTATTTTAGAAATGGTGACTTGGAAGTTTTTTTTTTTTTTTTTGTTTTTTTCAAAGTTGAGCAGTAGTAGGGTGTAATCTGTGTTTAGTCTAGAACCCTGCCGCACCTTTACGATCTTAATCCCACTAACATTTTTCTAATTGTAGATTTATTATGGTAAAATTCCTCAACGACACCATCGTTCAGCCCAAGGAAACACAGTGGTTTGGATTCTATGCACCCGGTCAAGATAAGGAAGTTCTTCCACTATGGAGAACTCAATTATATATCGAGGTACTTTTAAAGCATTCATTTATGTTAAGAATCATTAACATAATCTTCCTTTTAGGATAAACTTGGTCTAAAGAATATGGATAGAGACAGAAAGCTTGTCTTCCTCGAAACAGAAGGCGATCACTTAAAATTTACAACCGAATGGTTTATTAACAATATCATACCATATTTATTAGAAAACTAAACCCAACCATGTTATCAGAAGGTGTACAGCAATAAACAGTTTTCCATAAACGATACAATGTCCTCGGCTAAATCACAAAATGCGCAGTACATCTGAATGAAGAGCGCACTATGTTGGATTATGTTGCGTTTTTCTTCGGCTGTCTTGCACTCTTTCAATTGTTCGATGACAAACTCGAATGGCATTTTTATAATGAGCTCATCAATATTGGTTCGTGAAACGGCTTGTAAAATCCGTACAGCCTTAACTTCCCATTTATCGAGAATGGACACAATCAGACCTCTAATGAGAAGAACTTTTAAATTCGCATCAGATTCGGGAACTCTTCTTTTCATTGCACGAATGTTCTTTGTGAAGGCTTCCAAATATGTAGTGCGTTGGATGAAATCCTCAACCGATTCGATCAGTTGTTTTAATGTTTGCAAATTCATGTCCCATGTAGTTGGATGAGATTTTTTTTTCACTTGTCTGTACAGCTCATTGAGTTTTCGCAGATCGGACAATTCACACTTGAATCCAGGATTGAGTTTATCAAAGATTTCTGTTTCGCTGAGCACTTCCCTTTGTCGATCGTAGGGTGATCCTGGGATAACGTTGGTAATGAGAGAATCCAGCAAATCCCAGATGATGGTAGAGAAGTAATTCGGTGGCATATAGCACTCTGTTGATATTTGTACAAACAATTTATTATTGTTTGCAAAGAATTCTGGATCGGTTTTCAGCCACCATGTCTCTGTGCGAATCATCGGCTCGGAGGCCGTGAAAAGAAGTTCAATGTTTTTACTTTCGCCATAAGTAAGGCAAAACGCCGTTTCATTGAAATAGAGCACTGGTTGTTCTGGGCCTATGAAGGCAGCACCTTGTGGCTTACACTTTTTCCACCACAAATGCACAGGCCTTCTGCCAGTGTTCTTGATTTTGAAAAGCTTGTGGGTTTGCCTCTCGTATGCCTTACACTTGAAGTCAAAATGGAAATTCATTGATATTTTTCGTTTTGGATCAGTTTTCAAGATGGTGTCATTTATTTGAATGCAATATTCGGGGAAGTCAGAGCGATCGCATCCCTCCTGATTGGATATTGAGGACAAGGCTGATAGTTCAAAGTCACTGATATTCTGCGTAGCCGGCTGTTTATGTTTGTGGATTCTTTGACCGACCACCTGCAGTCTATCGATGTCAGGATAGAATTCTATAATTTTTCCCATTTGGCTTGAGGTGTTCTTGAGTTTTCTCTGCAGAATATTCGACGATAAAAAGGAATTATTTGCCTCGGCACATATACTAATCCATTGTTCTACTTGGCTAATTTTTGGCGAACCAACTATTTCTAGATTTGGCATTCGCAATCTTTCAGATTGCGGTAGAGTTTCGAAAACCATAGGATCTTGAATATGATGCGTCGTTCGTTCCGATAGCTTAGTTGGATCCAGCCGTTGTGCATAGTCCATGATTCGTTTAATGTTTTGTACATTTCTATGTTCCTCAATTTGATTATAGAGGACATGCGAGAGACGTTTACCGGTGACCTTTTTAATACGACAAGCAATCTTTTTGCGATCCTCTATAATTTGTGTCCAATAAAGTAAACGTTTGTCCATTGAGTAGACGGATCCCTTCGGATTACTAAAAAGTGAGCAAGACGAGCCTTGGCCAGCCTTTTGACAAAAGTATTTTTTCATAATATCGTCAATTAGACCGGAAGCGGTGCTATGTATTTTCTTTTCTTTTTTGCAACAACGACATTCTTTTTTTTTAGGTTCGTCCTGTTGATAGTACGACATATTTAATTTGTAGATTCAATATTGCTAAGCTAATTGAATTTAGGAAATGTCCAGCCAAATAGTGCTTACTTTGATAAAATCTTTTCAACAAAAAAAAAAGGTTAAAATTCATAAAGTTTGTGTGTAAGGTGATATAGAGTAACCAGAAAGATAGATGGTTTCAGTGTATACTTAAGCGACTGTGAGCATGAGCTACGCATGGATAAAAAAAACGCCGACTCAAGAAATAAATGTAAAAGCGTCCTTAATAGCGATCGATCAATGATAATCCGTGTTAGCTAATAGAGGAGAAACATGATCGTACCAAGGTCCACCCAAGGTCGGATTCTCCAAAATTCTCTTCTGATGTTGGCATAATTGGAAGAAGGCAGCGTGATGTCAGTATTAAGATAGAAAGAAGTGTAAATAAGTTGTCAACAAAACAGGACAAATTTTGAGACAGTAAGGGATTTTGTTTACGTGGATCCTATTAATTCATAAAATAAGCTGAAATCAAACGAAAAATAGATACCTCATGCCAATTGCTGTTTCTTCGGGGTAAGAAGGACATTGACTACCAGAGTCCTCTCTCAAACAACTAAAATGACAAGATCCCTATCATTCCTTTCCATCCTATATTGATTTTGTCAAGAGGAAATGAGTTGGCCCTCGGTTGTTGTATGAAATAAAATGCTTCGGGAGGTCTTTCGTCCCGTCTGCATGCAAAGCGAATAGAGAAGAAGATACAACGATGAACTGTTTTCGAATCGATCCTGAAACGTCGATGCTGTACAGAAAGACAATTGAAAAGAGATCTCAACCAATCTAGTGTGAGAAACTGCTAACTGTCTGGAAAGGCTTATTGGCTGAGGACCATGTCCATCCCGATTCGTTCAGTTTAAAATTCATACAAACAAATCAACTGCTCTTAGTTTACATAGAAAATTTATTCATTCTCATGATTCTTGTTTTTGTTTTTTTTTCTCTTTTCTGTATCCAAAAGATATACATTTCTTTAGCATAATTCTAACAGAGTTATATATAAAAAAAATAATAATATGTATTATATTTGATTGCCAAAAGTGAAAAGAAAGGGAAAATGGTTTTACTTAATTTTTATGCATGCAAAACAATTATTTAACGAAAAAACTAAATATTATTTACAAACAAACAAACGAAGGCTTGTATGCGAAACACTTCCGGTCCGGTTGGTGTGTATACAAAGTTAAGTTATTCCGGAACTACGTGGTTATCTTAGGTACACTTAACTTGGTCTTGGTCTAAATAATAGTACAAAAATATTGAAAGTGACATTTCACATAACATACCATTGTTTCCTAATGACATTTCCAATGGGCGCACTCGCGCAAATACAAAACTCAATGTGCAGGCATATGTAAATTTTTAAAATTAACAGTTTCAATATTTGATATGAAACTGTGCGTGGAATTGCACCTTAACAACTTTGTTTTTTTCTTTTATATTTTTATTTATATGTATATATATATAAAGAAGTATTAATAATCAACAACAGGTGGAACCAAATAGACCCAAAGAAATGCCAGAACAGTAAGTATACAGAGTTTATAGATATTTATAAGTATTGATAGAAAAAGAAGTGATTTATGGTGATGATACTGCAAGTTGATAGTATGAGGGGACTGGCTTTCATAATTTCGATTTTGGCTTTGCATTCCTGGCGAAGAATACTTCGGGATTTTTGTGAGGTTTCTGAATTTCACGGAAATTATTTACAATCTTCTTATTCTCGTCCTTGGGACACGACTGAAGATTTCTGAATACGGAGACCTGAAATTAAGAAACAAATTAATTAATATTGTTGAGAAGTTGATAGATAAGTTAAGGTGGCGCTCGGCTTCACTTAGACTTCCTTTGGGTCTATTATGATTCGACATAAATTAAGGAAATCTGAAAATTTGTTGGGATCGCGATTGCTAAAACTAGCTTATGAAGGAGAAACCTTCTTGTTTTTTGTGGATCGATTTCTGCCACTTCTGCAAGAAAGTATGAAAAGAGTTCGATATGACAAAATGAAGTGCCAAATCGTTATTCTTCCTCAGCATTGCCACAACTATGACTCCTGGCACTTCTTCTAATAGTACGGTGTTCGACAAGTACCTTTACAAGTGTGTTTAGGTGCGGTGCAGTTGTTGGGCACACTACGCCGAGCCATTTTAAACTGTTAGAAATGACTTGGTAGAGAGCATACAGCATGATTTGGTCAGACGAGGGTATGCTTAATGAATGAAATTTTAGCATAGTATGCCCGATTCACTTAAATAGGACACCAAACTACAGACATCAGTCTCCCCATAGTGTGTCACATTGTGTGAAAATCAACTTGATTGATCCTTATCAATGCGTCTCAAGCCAAGAAAGTCCACAATTGAATGCATTTCCATACTTTGGTACATCCTGAAGAATACAAAAGTCCAAAACGATATTCATCGTCTCCTTATCGATTTAGGCTGCCTATGACAGTATTTGTAGAAGCGAGCTACACAGAGCCATGTTAAAAAGTATTTGCTGTCAACAGGGAAGGACACCAAACATCGATAAATCGAAAATAATTTTATCACAGTGGACCTTCTTCTGGTCTAAGTGTACCTCTTCTCAGAAGACGTTTCGAGTGAGTTTAACGAGCTGACAGCATCGAGCTTGGACTGGGTGGAAGGCTGCGATTTGATGAATTCACCACGTGAAGCTAAGCTGTATTTTAACGACTTACTTCTTTCTAAATCCTAATCTAAGGCCTCAACAAATAACACTGATTAGATTAAAATAGATTCGAGATAAAAGTAGAAAATTTCAGACGAATAATAAGTAATTGTCATATAATTCTAAACAAGGCACACTTCCGCCGGTGAGTCAGACACTCCCCGACACTTAACAAACTTTAATCTTACCTGCTCCCGCGATACGTATATCGGCGTTCTGTATATAATCCACGTCACACTCTCAAAGTACGGCGCAGTGGTCAGAGATCCTTTATATGTATAATAATGTTTGCTCAACTCTTGCAATCCGATCCACGACAAACAGTCTGCGCACGTTATGCATGATATTAGATTGATAAAAGAGACAAAAAGAGAAAACCAAATGTTTTTTCATTGAATAAAACCATTCTTTCTTCAGACATATGACCAACCATCAAACCTGAATCTAATGATGCGGTTGTATGGATTTTATGCACAATCCGTATCCCTTCGGTGATTTTCTTAAACTCTGGACAGTCTTTCTCTCCGCATGCTTGAATAAAGAATGCAACGACCGACAGGCCGTCTGGTTTATTCTTTGCCTCGGCAAAATTCTCATACTTGGCATTATAGTGTACAGCATGCGCTTCCATTGAATACTTCATGCCTTCGAGGGTGTGCTCACAGCCGGAATCATCAGTTTCGGCCCAATGGAAATGTAGCTGTTCGAATATGTACTTATCCTCTCCCAGTACTCCACCAATAATGAATGGTTGCTCTTGACGTTTAGAAAATGTTACCATTGCTGAGGTGCCAGTATTTGCAACCCTAGCCACACCGACTGGTTCCCAATGACCATGATACTCAAGTGGATCAACATCGTCACGATGTTCGATAGCTCGGTTGCTGATCTCGATAGGTGATTGAACTGGCATTATTTTTTTGTTCGTACACGAAATTTAGGTGAAATAAAAAAGTGTCAGATGATTTCTGAAATGAAAAAGAAAAGCAATTTAGTTATAAGCTGAGAAAAACGATTGAAAGTAAAGAGAAAACAAGTGTACATATAATTTTTAAGTGTCCCAATCCCAACAATATGTACACTATTTGGAAACGTGATCTGGAGACGCACACTTTTTGTTTATCACAAGTTTCGCACCTTGTTTGTAGAGAAAAGATTTGCAAGGTACAACTGAGATTAGAATTTATAGTCCTCCTTGAATTTTATCTGAGAGTTAAGACTGGTACTTAAAGGAGAAGTGACAAGTGTTACAAATGAAAAAAAATTTGCTTGAATAAACCTTAAAGATAACTTTGTACAAGTGTGAGGCCTGTTGCTTAAGAGCTTTATAAATAAAATATAGACTTTGTTATTCTAAACGCTATTGACACAATGGGTAGTTGTAAGCAGAAATTAAATATAAATAATTAAAGAACATGCTGCTCCGGGCCCAAAATTGTCTAATATTCTATAAATTGAAGATAACTACTTATGTACAAATGCACTGCTCCAAAAGGAGCACGCTAGGCAAAAATATGTTTTCTGAAGAGAGCTGAAGCTAATTCTTAGAACGTACCTATGCCCTCTCGCGAGTTATTACCTTATAGTCCCTTAGAATATGACCTGAAGTTTTGTCCGCTTCATTTCATTGCTTCCTCAGATGTTGCTTCTCTATAGTCTACAGTATCCAGTAACGAAGCTCACTTCTTTTGAATCTTGTGGAAGATTAAGATCTTTTCCGGTTGAAGTTACAGCATGTAGTTGTTCAGCCTTTTCATTACTTTTCACGTTTGAGAACTTGCTTATTCATTTCGACTGGATAGTTATTGGTTCAAATACTCTTGCTCCAGTTCCTTCAGCTGTCTTTGATTCGCTTGTATACCTTTCCATGAAATTATCCTTAAAAACATACGAACACATTTTGTTTTTCTTACTCAGTCTCATGGTGTGAATTTCTTGACGAAGCTGAGATTTCATCTCTATAGTGATTTCAAAAAGGGGTGCTGCTTTGGATTTAGGAGAGGAGTTTCTGACACATATTGTAGTTACAAATGTCGAAGAAACGCGTTCAAATAGCAACTTTTATTTCCCAACAAAATCCTGGTTGCGACTAAGTTGTCGCTAAAAACAAAACTCCAAATCGAACAGTTCTCTTCTACGACTTCCGATGACATATTGCCGAAAGCAATATACAATTAGACTTCGTCTATCAGTCACTTTACCTGACCTTCCAATTGTTTTTAGGCAAGAAGCAGTTAATAGTGTGCGTGGTTACTCCCTAATCAGCTGAATGCCCGGCAATTACTTCACTAAAATAGACGGATACGTTGTGTTAGTAGGTCATATGTACACCGTGTACATGGAGGAGGTAAGGTTGTTATATTGCTTCACACGCCTAATGCAATCGGATTTGACATCTAAATAATAGTCACCGCTAAGACTTAAGGAAATAGTCATTTGGTCACTTACCACTCAAAGTGGATGTCAACTCCAAACGAATTGGCTGTGGTATGCATCATTCAAAACGCTATGGCAACTGCTCTACTAATTTCTTTAGAAAAATTCGACTCTCGCCTTTAGAAAGACCTCTAAGGAATCTTTTTGAAGACATTCAAATGCTAGGCTTGAGCCTTCAACTGGCAGACGCCTTCAGATGCTCAGAAAAGGCATTATTCCAGTAGGTTGGCTCTACTGCAATGGCTGTATCTCTGACCTATACTTAGGACTAAACTATCGCTAAACAAACATTCCGGTCCTTTGTGTCCCTCGATAGGTAGAGTTCCACAGAGTGGAACCTGCTGCTCTTAAAATCAAATCAAGTTCAATCTAAGTAGTCTTAAAAACAAGTACTGTAATGGCGGTTTCGCTACTGCTGTCAGAATGAAAATCAAAAAATGGCGAGGTGAAGTCAGCTTGACCAACCACACCTGAGCTCGAGTCTTTGGTGAATGTGTGATCACAGGTTAGAACACACCTTACAAGTAGATATGTATGTGAACCTTATTTTTCTTCATTATCCTCCCTCCTATCAATAGATATAGTAAAAGCCAGATATGGAGCAAACGTACAAACGTACCGACAATAGGTGGCGCGGATCTTCTTCAATTGTGCGAATAAAACTAAGCTATCGACACAGTTACTCCACTTCATGGCAATGCAGGTGTTTTTAAGATGAAAAGTATGAAAAAAAGACGAGAAATACCAAGAATTAGACTTGAGTTTGTCGACCCGGCAAATACTAAGGCTTTTACTATTGAGCATATTGACGACAATTTGAATAACATATACGTGTATGATTCAAGAGCACTCCAGCACTCGATTGGAAGCTTCATTTGGAAATATTATACCTGCACTTACTGTGAAGGCAGCCACTCAAACTTAACCTTAACTACCCTTAACTACAGCTCATATCTTACTGTCGATGTGATAGCTATCGTTAGTACACACCACAAATAGTCTTAAGCAATTAGGTGTACATCGATAAAAACACGTACAGCTCTTATCGCAGGTTAAGCTATAAAGAAACTTCGACAAACAATTAGAATGACGTCAAAACTGCTTAAATCCTTATTATTTCCAGATACATACATCCATCCATTGACTTTAAAACTAATTTACTATGTTGATCCATATCTGGGAACCTTTATCCCTCTAAAGAGCTATAATAAATCTTAAGTCATTTATTCAGGTAAATAGTCGAATGATGATGACAATTAGAAATCTATTTTGGACACTTGTCATAAATTTCCAATTAGCACCACGGCCTTATCACGGGCCCTAGCAAAGTGTGTTAACACTTATCGCACTCGTAGATATTTACTGTGTAAGCACGTTCTCGTGTTCTTCGGTATTATAGTCTCAGCCGATTATCACATTCTTGAGACGATTGGATAGCTCTTAATCGACCTCCATTTGGAGTCACATTGTAATAAATCATTTGTGAGTTTCAATTAAATGACAATTTATTGATGGTGGGGTGGTCGACTGGGCGACTGGTTAATTTGCAACAATTTACAAGTTCTAATGGCTCTATGCTGGAAGTCGGAGTGGAATTATTGATTTGTGGACTTTTGTTGTTGAATTGAAATTGCATAAATGCATTTATTGAGTCGCTACTGACGCCAGTATCGATTGCATTCGTCAATCATTTTATTTATACGCTAGTCAATTTCATGACTTGCCGTACATGTAGTTAGACTCTTCCGGTTTTGCTAAGAATAAAGACAATACGGTTCTGGAGGCTATTGACTAATCCATGTTGCAAGGCTATATAATTAAGTATTTGTGAATGTGAGTGATGCATTACTCGACTTGTAAATGGCGTGCTCTCAGGTTGTTCACTCTTGTTTTGAACATCTCCGATGGGGTTGAACAAGACATGATTGCAATTTAATTTCTGGTTTAGTATTTGTCAGACCAGATGGTAATTAAGGGATAAAAGTTGGTTGGTAGTCGTACCGAAATGCTTTTCAAACTAAAACAAAAAGTTGACTTAACAGCTGGCAAAGATCTATACATTGAAGTCACGTGTCGGAAGTCAGATGCAAGGAAAAAATATCATTAACTCATTGACATGCAGCAGCCTGAGGAATTCAATTGCAATTCAAAATGACTTGACACTGTATATTGGAAACAAAAAGACGGACAACCTAGCGAAGCAGAGCTCAGCTTTTGAGTTTTTGGTCATCATGAACCATTTGCTGTCCTAGATTGAGGAATGGTGAAGGACTTGATAGTAAACTGGGCCACGTAGGGCTTTAAAAAAATAACACAATCTAAATTGCCACTCAATAAGGATCGCCCAGAGTTTTCTTCCACAATCCCTTCTAAAACAAAACAATAAATAAAAAAAAAAAAAAACCATAACAAGCTTTGAGAAGATGTCAATTAATTAATCGGAATCGGCTTATAAAAAAAAATCGAGTATGGTCGAACTTTCGGTCTGTTATATTATGAACATTTTTTATTCGATGGTCGCGTGCTTTGCCTGTTACGCTTATGAACATCCCCTGGTGACGCTAATTCTAAGTTTCACCATAGCTGTTATCTTAATTGGCAATGTACATCTATCGAAGCTGCTTTGTACGTCGCAATTTACTCAATTGGTGTATGATTATGGTCCTGAGAGTGGTAAGATATCTAGTTTACCCCAAACAAATCTAGAATAGAAATTGTTTCTTGTAATAGGCCCTCATACCTGGACCATGTCCGGACCAAACCAGTCTCCAATTAACATCAACACTGGTCTCGTTGAGTTGTGGACCATTCGTGAGCACTTAATGTGGAATCATTACAATGATATGCCAACTAATATGACAATAGAAAATAATGGACGAACAGGTTAGAACACAGCTTAAAAGTAGATATGTGAACCTTATTTTTCTTCTTAACCCTCCCACCTATCATCTAGTTATAGTAAAAGCTAGATATGGAGCAAACGCACCGACAATAAGTGGCGCGGATCTTCTTCAATGTTACACTTTACAATCGGTTTACTTCCATTGGAGCGCTTGGAATACCGAGGGATCAGAACATTCAATTGATCATCGGAAATATCCCATGGAGATCCAAGTAAAATTGAACTTGACAAGTAATATTTTGAAAGAAATTTGATTTTAAATTTTATTTATAATTTGAAGGCAGTTCATAAAACCGGACCAGTTTTGCCTTGCTTACCAAGTCATGACACTCTCATTATTGCTTATCTTTTCGAGGTGATCTCAACAAAACATAAGTTTGTCTAGTTTCTCGTTCAACGATATTTCTCATTCGTTACAGATCTCTACGCACAATCAATTTTTAGACCCAATTATATTAAACTTGCATCGTATTAAAAAAGCTGGATCGATTGCTGAAATTCCACCATTTCCGATGGCCTGGTTATGTTATCCCTTCAAATCGGGCTTCTATAGTTATGGTGGTTCCAAAAGTGATCCACCCTGTGACGAGGGTGTTGAATGGTTCATTAATTCAGAACCAATGACCATCAGTGAATCTCAGGTGAGTTTTGTTTGACCTTCTTAATCTCTGAGCAGGACTTCTGATCAATGACTCATCATTGGATTGGATTTAGCTTTGCCATTGCGGTCCCATCGGTGTTTTTGTCTTACTACGCACAGTTTCAGATATTTTCCAAATGAATGACAGCAAGTCTAGCCTAGTGTCTGCTTTATTGTATAAAGCATTGCAGTCTTTAGTTTACAGATAGGCTCCGATGAAAGATTCAGTCTGCAATAATGCTTGTTTCGAAAGCAATTGCAAGAAAGAAAAATAATATTTTCATTCGACTTCATACGCCTCACAAGTATTATGACGCTATTGATCGTTCCAATTTGATTGATCGGGAGTACTATCATCGATCTCAATCAAGGTTGCCACCTTTTTCTAGCCAATCAATCAATAAATACGTATTAAACTATCTATGACTGATTGGTGATTGATGATTGATTGATGAAAATGAAAAACCAATGTTTGATAAGTGAATCGATCGAATTTTTATGATCAACAACGTAATATTCCCGTGAAAGCAACAGAATCTTTTAATCTTTCAGGGGACCAATAGGTTTTACTATTCTTTAAGACATTGCAATCTACATATCTTACAATCTTAGGTCTGTTAACAATTTAGAACGCTTTAGGATGATGTTGTAGAGATTTTTGGCTTTGGTTTTGCTTGTTGCATGCAGATGTCAGTAGTAGCACATGTCGGATTGAAACAAAATTGGAAAGTATAGTCACACATTCCATTTGGTATAATCCTCTTTGAACTGAGCACCTCCACTGACGACAAGCCTTGTTGAAATTCCAGCACATCCCAATAAAAAGTGAATTTATGTTAGACATCTCGTATCAAAGTTAGGTTTGGAGATCACTTTGGTTCATTAAACTGTTTATGTTATGCGGCTTAGACAATGCTTTTTGTGCTTGGTCTTTAAAATGGAAGGCCGTGTCATTTCAGAGACAAGAAAACGACTTTGGCGCATGGCAACTCAGTTTTTCGCAATCCAATTGATGATTGCATCAATACAAGAGCTGAAGCGAAATCTAAACTGTAACGTTGATAAATTGTAAAACAAATATGGGAAAAAGCAAAGAGGGCTAAGGCCTAGCTTCTCGCAACCATTCATACTGTGCATATTACAGTTTTCCCACAATTGGAAGAGACTTACAGTTTTATTGCTGACTCCGAACGACGGATTGATTAGCTTTTTCATGACAAATCTTGGAAATTTATCATTGCCTGCCAAGGGGTGATGCCGTGAAAAACGTTCGGTTGTTTTGCTGACTCAAACTAGTAAGAATTCGCTTAGCAGTCCAACGCAGTAATCACAAAGCCACAGTGACCACGAAAGACGCTGTCAAGTAAATGTTAACCTCCAGAGTTGAGGTATTTTCCATAACATTTCTTGAGACTTTTTTTGTGATTTTATGTAGCTTGCTACCGTTCATTAATAACTTCACATAGACCCAATGGGAGCAGTCTAGAAACGTGATAATTATAGAAAGTTCCTTGTAACATGTTGATTATCGTATATACGGTGACATCATCCACCTAGAGCCACATGCACTTTAAACCCCATTTGCGAATCAGAAAATCACATGACTCGTCTGTGAAGCGATGTTAGCGAAGTCTGTGAAAAAAAACCACGGAATGCTTGGGGAATACTATGAGGGTTTTCAATTCCTTAAAATCCAATATTCTGTTTAGAAAAGAAATGTTACTGAGGTTTATGACACTTAGACTGCATTACAGACAGATTTTGTGGATAAACTTTCATCACACGTTGAAGGGACCAGTTGTGTGGTCTGTCTTCTTGCGGAGCTACCTACATACATTTCAGACTCTTCTTCATCATTTTTCCGCACAAATTCGAGATTTATGCACTGTTTTGCTAAAAATTTGTCAACATTCCTATGACTAAAGCCATTATTCGCAAATATTATGGCTTGCGAGATAAAATTGCAAAGCCCATTATCTCTTGACCTTTTATCACGAGATCAAATGCCATTATCTAGTTCATCAGACGAACGACTGATTATAGACATCGAAACGCAAAATGAGGGCTACTTTTGTTGGTGAATAAATAACGGTAAGTACAATTCATTTTGAAAAAGACTAAGTTTTGGATTTATGGCGTCGATTCGAGAGATCATTAACCGGGTACAAATTATTGACAATTGTCAAAATAAGAGAAGTATTTAGCTCGTGTTTCCCGTGATTTAAGGCATAATTGTCATTAGCTAACAAGTCAGACAATTTATCACGTTTTCGCTCACATGAACGAGCTAAAGAAACCAACGATACCTAATGATTTTACAGCTCTCGAGAAGGATTACAAAGATGTCGGAATGTATTCTGAGATGGAGGCGCTAAGATGAATAAGGCCTCAAAGAATTCGAAATGACGCCCAAACAATTTTTTTTCGCATCTGACTTAAGTAAATATGAATACCTTTCCAATAAGATGAAAACCATGGTTTGACAGACGCCTAAGTTTACTTCAATTATGACACTAGCTTAAGTTTGTAATCATTTTGTCTTAAAACTTTCACTGCTAATAACAGTTTAATGTATACTCCATCGCAACCATATCACAAGCATATAAAACACATACAAATTCTTGACATATAAGAGGCCACTTCTCGCCTCACTTTTGTTTTCATTTCAATGAAAAAATCTCTGTCAAATCGTTATCAGTGTGTTATGAGACAAATCAAGGACAGTCCAAATGTCAACTAGCCGCTTTATCACCCACTTGGCACGCGACTTCTAGACATTATTTTTATTTAAAGTTATAAAACAGCCCATTGAACTATTCGGTCAAACAACCATGTAATCTGACATTCAAACTAACATAAACATAATCGTATCAATAAATTGTGTAAACTGTCAACAACACACCACATTTGATGACGTTTCATATTATATTCATCTCTCTCTCTTTCTCTGTTTCTCTTAAAACAGCTTTTGGAGTTTAGATCACTTCTATCAAATGATGGCTCATCGAGAATCATTAGAAATTCAAGACCAGTCCAGAGCTTAAATAATAATCGTACAGTTCACTTTAATCAATATGACGTTAGCGGCGGCGTTACTACTGCTTCTGTTCAACATTTTTCCGAAGCTCAAGAAAACTGTGACGATTAAACGAGCTTAATCAATCATCAATTGATAATAACGACTGCTACAAAAAGAAATTAATTAAAACAAATTGTAATGAAAACAAGTTTAATCCAATAAATAAAACCTTATCTTTATTAAAACAGCAATTGACCTAATCATTCCGATAATCATAATTACACCGCCTTACAGATTTGTATTTTATAAGCTAATTCCTGCAATCTTTGACTGCAAACGTCAAAGCATCACCGTAGAAACGTCAATGTATCACCATAGAAACGTCAATGGGCGCCTAACTATCATAAATCAGTTGACGCTATTTTCAGTACTAGATGGGAATCAAGTAACGGCTATCGTTTCAAAGTACTCGACAAAATTGCGTGCGTAATTTAATTGCCTTTGTATCATGTACATGTTGTCAAAACGATGCTATCGATGTTGAAATTGTAGAACAGTTAGCAGCAAAAATTCTTGCATTTGCAACAAAAAAAAAAATATTTGTTTGCACATGCCAATCAAAGGTGATAATCTAGACTCGTTTTTTGGATTGAGATGGATGGATGTCGGTCGTCTGCACGTCACGTTTATGTACTCAAGGCCATGTGCGCAATGGTTCTTATCGATTTGTTTTGTGCTTTTTGTCGTCAGCAACCAACTCCGCGAAGAAACAAACAACAAACTTAATAATTTTATTGCTCTTGAAAGAAGCCGCTCCCCAATAAGATAATGAACGAAATTTAATCTAAATTGCAAGTAAAAAACAAAAAGCAGGGAAAACAGACATTTACTTGTTTTAGAATCAAGGTGTTCTAAATTTTGGTAGAATTATTTTTCAATGTCGATATCTTATAAAGTTTTTTGACAGTTTTTTTTTGCATTATTGCACAACCCTGTAGGAAGAAATAGGGAGATGGTAACTCTTAAAGAATAATATTCTTGTTTAAAAAGAACACAGCATGGTCCAAATTCGAGGAGCTGTACAATAAAGCTTTTAAATCTCCAAAAGAAATGATTAACCACAGAGGAAAAATGATGGATCGCTTGTATAAAAACAAGGAAAACGACAATTTTGACAACGCCAAATGGAAGCACAGCCATTCTGATAGCTCATATATTACCTCAATGCAATGTTGGGCCAGAACAACGAATCTTTAAGAAAGATGAACGAAAAAGGCCATCATAAGCATAGTAACGTACATCTTATCTCAGACAACATCCATTCGAAGACATCGTGAGATCACTTAACACCCTATCACAGTTTAGGCTAGCATCCGGTGAAACAATTAACCTTACTTATACCATATGAGAATCAGCTTTCACAATAAGAGGAACATTTGGCTACGTCTTTCAAGTGTAGATTTAGATTGAGTATCCGACGCACTATCCCCCACACAACTTTCAGCAAGAATAAGAAATCTATTCAAACTCTTCACGGATCGCAAGACCGTTAAGTAAGTAAGTTCAGGTAGAATGACATATTCGTTAGAATCAATCCAGAAGTGGGAAAAAACAGGATGCATGTTGTCAGATAACAAAGGAGATTTTGAACAAAAACCTGATCATCACAGTTCTACTGTACAATGCAAATGCAGGGACTTTACGAATATGAAAACTGGATAGGATGCTTTCGACTGCTTAGGGAGAAAAACTCTTAAAGTGATCCATGACTCCATCAGCTTGAGAGTTTAGCGGAGAAAAAAGACCAAGGACGAACTGTATGACATTTTAAACGAGGAATAATAGGAGTACAGGGACTTAAATTACTGAGGCATGTAAACCGAATAGACATCGACGCTTTATGGTTCAGTTCTCGCACACAAGTGGAAAAGGACATCAACCAAATTGGTGTGCACAACTCGAGACAGTCGACTAACAATCGAGCTGGCTGGAAAGGCTTATAAATTGAGGCCCAGTCCGAATGTGGCCTCTTCCAAATTTATCACATTGAAAAATTTCAAAAAACATAAATTTTTTACCTTTTTGCATATTTTATATTCAAAATAAATCCTTAAATATTCTAAACCACAATTTTTCACATACCTGTCTAGTCTACCTCGTAAACCTTATCCTCTGAGTTTCACTCTCTAAACTGAACAGGCATGGCAAAGCAGTTTCCGTTCAAACCAACAAATTTTAAGCAGGTATATAAGAAAATAATTTAATTATACAAAGAGCTAACCAAACTTAATCTATGAACTCATTAGAAATGAAAACATTGTCATTTCTGTTGGCATTGCATATTAAAATATATATTTTTTTTTTAGAGAATTTTCCATTAGTATATGCAATACAACGTGATATTAATTCTCACGCCTGCTAATTTCCAAAAAAAAAAAAGTGTGTTAATTTATTTTACGATTCTTTAAATAAAAATTTAATCTAAGATCTCAATATTTTTAAATGTCATTTGCAAATAACATGACAGAAACCGGTGATAATTCGATTATCAATTTTGGTTTGAAATTTTTTTAGAGAAGTTGTTTGTCAAAGAAAAAATAAATTGACATCTCTGTTTTGATTATGACTGTTATTTATTTAAAATGTTGACAGCTTGATTTACGTATATAAGGCACACTTGTCAGAATATGTCAGAACGGAACCATGAAAATTCCTAATTTGTTGGCAAATATTTTTTTTACGGATTGTAGAAAATTTCCATTATCATAGTTGAAGCGTAACACTTGCTTATCTTATGCAACGAAAGGAGGCGTGACAGTGAAGCCAATTTAACAAAAATTACAGAATACTTAGAACTACTTAACTAAATTAGATCCGTTGAACGTTAAAATGCACATTTCGTTGTTTCAACTTGTATACGTATCGCTCATTTACTTGAAGACTGTCATAACTCAAAAAACGCGATTTTACAGAAAGCGTCTAAAGAGGAAGTTACAAATGTTGAACTATTCGATGTTGTAAGTGAACTAGTGAGTGCTCACAGTTGTGCTCTGGGGTACGGAATTTACGATTTACCGTATACGATTTTTATATTTCGACTTGGCTTCTTCGATATCGTCGCCGTGGCTTAGTGGTTATTACGTTGGATTGTTAAACGAGATGTCACAGGTTCGAGCCTCAGCATCATCCAAACGTTTCTCGCGGCATCACTTCTCGGCAAACAATGACAAACCTCCGGAAAGGTTAAATTTGTCACGAAAAGCTCCTAAGGCCGCGGTTCGTGCGAAAACTGAAATGTGTGTCAGGCAAATGACATTTTAGTTTCATACTTTTAAAGTAAGAACTGCGTGGTATAAAATTCAAGCATACATCCCTGTTAACACTCAGTGATCTATGCAAAAACCATGAAAATTAAGCATAATTTGACGATTGGAAAGTTCTAGCGAGTATACTTTGCTCTCTTTATCTGAGACTTGGCATTCTCGTTCTACATTCTGCTTACTTTTGGAATAAAATACATTAGCCCTTGAGTCTTAGGCCAATTATAAAAGAAAAAATACAACCCATAATCCAAACTATTATTCAGAAATTATAGGTAACTTACGTTCTAGCAAAAAGTTTATCGTTACTTCCGTTGAGTTACAATTTAATTACAATTCCACAAACCTACGCTTTAATGTGTACTTAACTGAATGCACTTATCGGCCATGGTGACTTGTCATTCATGCAAAAACTAAACAAATGTATCACCTTCTTCCGTATTAAATTGCCTTGTAATACTAGTGCAAATAATTTTTCATTAAAACACCATCACTTAACAATGGAGAACACATCACACCGCACCTTGAATTACGTCAATTTGTAGATAGATTAAAATTAAATTATTGTTGAACGAAAAGTGAACCGTTGTTTTTTTTTTTTTGTCTGTTTGATAGATTAGTTGAGTGCGTTCACGACGCACTGACACTGACAGTTTTCCTATTTTTTTTTATCTGCCTATCTTGAGGTTTGCGTGTTTTCTGCCCTTGCCTGCGCATAATTAAACATAAAATAACGAAAAGAAAACAACACAAAAGAATATTTGTGTTTACTTTAAAGAATTGTTTGAACTTATATTCAAATATTTTGAGTTAACCCACTTTAGCATGATCATATAATTACAGCTTGACGAATCGGTTTATTTAGTTTCTTGGGGTTTGTTGAAATGACATTAGCCCGTAGAATGTCAGAAACGTGAAAAAAAAGAAAAATTAAAAATTAACGCGTGTTAAATTGAACAAAACGTCGCGTGTTAAATTGAACAATTAAATTGGAGTTCGTACACAGTTTCAGAGCTAGGATACAAAAGACGTCAAATTTTAAAAATTCAAATCTTGAACAACCAGTACAGCTTCGATCGAGTCCATTTCTACTAAAATCTTAAACTTCATCCGAGCAAATAATGTACGTGAACGTCACAAGAATTAACGACCTAAAATGGGGTCCGGCAAGGCTATATTCTTTCGTTCGTTTAATCTGCCAGAACCATGGATCATGGGAAGAGAGGTTAACGTTGTGAAGCTTAAGACAAATGCCATAAAAAATAAAAATAAAAATCGCAGCCTCACAGTGTATATTCCTTGGATCGTTGAGCAATCGAGGCTTAAAGCTAAAAAGTCCGTTTGTCCCTGAAATTTAGTACTAAAATTGCTTAATCTCGGTCGTTTCCCCGTTTCGTACTCTTAGTGACTAAACCTTAAAGTTCTTCTTGCATTATATCCTAGTCTCTATGGGCTCAACTCTTCCATGAACCTGACGAATTTATGTCCTGTTCTCTTCTTTTTACCTTCAGCACATCTTTAATGTAGGAGAGGGTCAAGATGAGCAGTCGTTACATATTGGCCAGTGATTTTCACTGAAAGGACTCTACTCAATATTTTCTTATCAAGACCAAATTAATAATTGATTCTTTCCAAGGACACTACTGTTTAATGAATCTGATGGTTATATGGATTCATTTAATGGAGTTAATTGTTTTTGAGCTACAAATCAACTGTGAGCGACCAAATTCGTTGATGATTCAATCCCAGATACAATATACGAGAGTATGTGCTAAATTCGGACACAGCTCGCAAGTACAACTTCATTATTTCGTTCGTTTCAGTCACTGACTGTAGTTAAATGAATCATTAGCATCTGCTGTTTAGTTCAGTCATTGCTCAGAAGAAAAAAAAAATGCAAATATTATTCCCGAAAGGGGTAGCATTATGGAATTTTATGATTAGCATTCAATTCATCTTCATCGTAATCATTTAATTCATCTTAAATAAGGAGTTTCCCTGATATGTCACGTGCGTGTGGATTTTCCAATCAGCAGACAATTCATTGCACTTAAACGAAAGATCAAGCACCTACGATCGGAGGGTAAATATTGAGCAATAATGTATTCAAATTACTTCAGAAGTTCAGAATGCAGAAGGCGGGTGTTATTCCCAGCAATCGCTAAGTGCTGATCAAGAACCTCGGTTTGTGTGTTTTTCAGGTGAAATCTCAAAACAGCTTTCAAGCAATTAGTTGGTTTGACAATTTAATCAAAAAATTATCAAGTGTCAGTTCAAAGTTCAAATATTCAATGTAAAACAAATTAGGAATATGAACATGGAACTTCCCAAACTGGTCAAGTGGAATATAGTCAGATAAGAGCAGGCACAGTATTAACGTTTACTCATTCCTTTAACTCTTTGAAGAGCTATACTACGTGCTTCGAAACCCTTCATTAACACTTTGATTTTGTCTATTTTGAGGCTCAGTGTTAACATTTGCTCGATCCTTAAACTCTTTGAAGAGCGCCAACGACAGAGCAATTAGAAGATTCTATTTGCGATACTAGTTGCTTCCAGACCCTTCATTAAAACTTTGATTTGGTCTGTTTTGAAGCCAGAAGAGTCTTAAAGCATCAACAAATTTCAAAAGTCCAAAAGTTCCAATAGAAGGATACAGAGTCTTTGTCGATAGAGTATTCCTAGATCTCTCGTAAAATTTTACGATTGTAAAAACAAGCATTTGGCATTGCAATAGGTCTTGAGCTTGAGTTTGCTTGGGATAGTACGAATACCAAAATGTCATCAGAAAGATTTACATAACCATGTGCCGGAAACGGTTCTGATTTGATGGCAACGGAACACAGGCACTAGCATGTTACATATGCTACTCGTAAGAAGTAAATAAAAGGTGCATGATCAACATGCGTTTGAGGTGATGCAGCAGAAAAGGGGCCCGACATTTTTATGGAATGGATTTCAATACTTTGCAGCTTTGGAAATTTTTTTTTTAAGAACTTCATAAAGAAGCACAGGAAGTTTAAGTTCATGTATATCTTCAAATAATTCTCTTCAATGAGCCCGAGTTATCAAATTTTTTTTTTTTATCGAAAAATCAAATCAATCTAGAAAAAATACGTGAAATTGACATGACATAATGTTATTACAGATGTAACAAGTACTAAATTTTCCGGTTATTACCTTCAATTTTGTATTTAATAATTTAACAGTTAAAGAGAAGGCCAACCCTGCTCAAAACGGGGGGGAGGTGAATGCGAAATCAAAAATCCAACACATAAAGTGTTTCAAATGATTTAAGTGCTAACAAAAATCTATTTTCTTTTATTTTCATTCAATTCAAAAGCATTCCAACGTAACAAAATATAAACACACATGCATTCTCATTGGCTCAGTGTAATATGCTAATAGAATTGTATAATTTATAGCTCAATTAGTTTAAGATTTTTAGTTGTAAAATTCTTTTGTTACTGGTGCGGAAAAATGCAAAACAAAACGTACTTTTTTATCAGGTTTTTGGGAATCTTTTGATCCAGGTTATTTTCATTATAAAATAATGGTTTATTTACCACTAATTCGTTAATTCAGTTTTAGTGTGCTTTGATTGCGTCAGAATAAAAGTTTGAAACAGCTGACACATGGTAACTCGTTACTTCAAAATTCAGTATCCAATCGGTCCAACTCATGACTAAATTTATTTTAAATGCGTTACACGTACCTACATATGAGTTTGGACGTAGGTATCTGGTTTTTTTATTTTTATTTTGCTCTTGGTGACGTGAATAAATCGAGAAACGACCATAAACAGACTTTGAAAGAATTCATGAACAGAAAACATAAATTTACTAAATTGAACAGATCTAGCGCAATTGCACAAATGACCAAATGTTTCATATCCACGATGCATACATAGTAGATATAATTACTCTCAAGGAAAATTGCGAACAAAGATCTTTAGAGCAACAACGGCTTGAAGCTCAATAACGACCTTTGGTAAATATAAAATGAATAGATTATAGTCCGTTGGAAATAGGATGCAAAAATATGCGCACCCTCGTGACTTAGTTTCGGACATTGAATGTTTAGTTTGTGATAAGCTTTTGTAAGTGAATAACAGGTCTGTGTTTTCTTCGTGTAATTTTCATGCAAAAGCTTGGCAAATGTCAAAGTTCACAAAACTCCAACTTCTACTCCAAAATGGACCCGTAATTGGTATTCTAATATCAGGACTACGCTTAATTCAGACATCTAACTTCTAAATGAATAGCTAATTGCGAAGTTTTCAATCTGGTGAATGTTCGCTGCCTTTCGTTGGAATTCTAGCTTATTTTTTGACACGCATTTAGTTCAAAAGGCATTGAACTAATAAAATCGAAAAACGAGTAGTATATTTAGAGGATGCATATAGATTCATATACAGTGCTCCCCGGATAGCTGTCTTGCGAGTTTTTCTGATTTATTTAGGCACTTAAGAAGGGAAGTTACTTATCCGTACCCACTTACATTCCAGGCAAGTTTTGAAGCCTCAAATTGTTGGTTAGCATTGCGGGTAACGCAGCTAAGCGACGGGGTACGTATCCGAGTATTACTGTTATGAAATTAAGACGGCAGAGTTTTAAAAAAAACCCAGGCAATGCGAATTCATTTGGAAGCCTGTTGTTTCTTTCGGTCGTAAGGTCTCGAACAGCTTTTTCATTCCAGAGGACACAGGTTCGAACCTTAGCAAAACAATCGAAAGTTTTTCATGGCACCACCTCTTGGCAGGCGATGACAGAAGAATTCACCAAAAATTTCTACTAATTTAAAAAAAAAAAATGTGTATACCCTACAACTTGTGAAGTGGATTACATCTTTTTTTTTTAGAATAAAAGTCCATTGCGATATGTACTACGTAGAGTAGCGGAGTACCACCACCAGGAACTTTCCATTATGGATTTCCTTTCTTTCTCGGGGAAGATGATATGGGTAGCTGTGTCGATGCAGATCCCCTTCTGCTCGGCATTATGTGTAGAACCATTAAGACCCATTTGGAAATATCGAGTTTGGCTATATGCCTGAAGTTTTCATAGAAATTCCCCCATAAAGTTTGCCTTCTCAGTCTTGATAGGGCAGGGCAGGTGCAAAGAAGGTGGCTTACTATTTGTCCTCTTCCTAGTTTCTACAGCTTCTGCAGAAATCTTTGGAGGGGACAGTCATTCTAGTGGCGTGCCTACCTTACCTATCACGCAATGCGCCATGAGAGCAAATATTTTGTAAATGTTAAAATACTTAAACTTCCGAGTTTTCTCTTTTTACCGTAAAGTATTTTCAATAGCTAGACTTCAAACATAAGAAAAGTAGCCACTACTGCTTTTGACAGGAATGATTGAATTGCATTTATCAATTCGTATCTTGATTGCAAGTAAGTATTCCTGGAACGTTATAAATAGAATAACTAGTACCTGTAACGTAAATTATGTAATCAAAACTCAAGTATAAAATTTATTGTGATCAATAAAAAATAAATAAAAATCCCCCATCAGTTGTAGCTTACACGTTGTAATCATCAAAAATAAGCGACAAATAAATTTTTTTAATGCTTTTTTTGCTATTAATAGAAAATCTATTTAGTTTGTGATGATTGTCTTATTTTATTTGAACAATAATTGCATAAGACAAATTTAGATAAAACTTGGTTTTGAGAAGCATGTGACTAAACGTACAATTCTTAACTAGTATTAATTTTTTTGTAAATAAATGATAATTAAATAATAAAGATAATTTAATTAAAATTTGTTTGTTTTAATTTATTTTTAAGATAGAATATAATAAAAATAACTGTTACAGATAAACACAAATACAAAATACATGTATATAGGGTTGAAAAACAATGTGATCTCACAAAGATTGAAAATTATTGCGAATTAGTTCCTCAATGCCTAGAGAACATGTTCTATTTTTAAAATTCAATAAATTTCCTCAAAGAAAAAAACACAGCTGACAGCTACAAAACTGACACTTGGAAATGTAAAAAGTTGAAGTTCAACTTCATGGTAGCACCGTCTAAATTGATTGTTTTGTTTACGCCATTTTTTTTTTTTTTTACATTTCTTCGTCTGTATAAAGCGCCCGACTCATAAAATCCGTTCGCTCCGTGATGTCTATGTTTCCAACTGACAGCTGGCCCATACACAACGTATCATACCAGCGCACGTAAATAAAAAACCGCCGAACATTCAACTTTTCCCACCGCCGGCCGAGTTGGTAGATTGGATAGTTCCCTTTTTATCTATTAAGTGGACCTGTGCAAGGTTCCCCCTCGATGGTGGAAGATAGTTCTAATGTCTACGCTCAGGAATATGCAAATGATATTCCGATAATTCAAATAAAGTCCAACAAAGTGGCTGTAGCCGACAGCCTAGCCGAGCTATTTAAAGCAGCGGGAAATGACTTGAAAAGGAAGATAGATGTACCAATTCATCTGCATCGGGCATCCCGTGCGCCCGATCCTCTATAAAGGAGAGCTTCGATCCCAAAAAAGGATTTACATAAGACGATGCGCTATCGTGCGATTTCTTTAACACTGTACTTGAAAAAATTGTGCAAAACTCACACGCCAACAACAGAGGCATAATCCTTTAAAGGCAATTTGATTTATTCAGTCTTATTCTGAAAAATTATTGCTGTCACGTTGTTCAACACCTTCCATCGCGGCAGGAAGAAGGCTTTTTTAAGTCTTAGTCTGGTCTTCGTAGCTTTACTTAGTCAGGAGAGGTCTAGATGAATGAGATTTGATATGGGCTCCCGTGTTGCAGCGGGTGTCGTTATTAGAGATCGTCTTACCTCAATACAAGTTGTGCTTTAGACTTTGATCAGATTCGAAAGATGACTATTATTTTTAAAGACTTTCAACCAAATCACCGTATGTTAAAATAGGTCTAACAACCGTCATGTACAACCAATGTCCAATGCTTGGTCTGGACCCGCAAGTTACAAAACGATCTTTTACATGTCCTATTCACAGTGTTCTTCTTCCAACTTAATTTGGAGCCCAAAAATGCACACAGATACCTTGTCGATTCCGCCTGTCCGTCGTTCTCATAATAGGAGGTTTAACCTCGGTACGATTTCTGTCTTTCAGGGGTTGATTTACAGTCTGATTCCTGTTGAAGATTCCCGGCCACAAAAAGCCATATCTATTCCCGTCGCGTTGATCATGTGGATCAGCATTTGGAAATGAGTTTTACCGTGAGCAAGCTGACAACAATAGCACGTGCTTACGTCGTTTAAATTAAACTTAGAATAAACCTTGTAACGGTTTCAATAATTTTATAACTTAATTTTACGCTTATAACGTGAGAACAGGTTGAACGACTAAAATACATTTGTGGTCACTGCGGCTCATGCGGTTATTTCGTCGAACTGCTGAACATGCTGACTCAGCTCTGAATGTCAGAACCAACGAACCAGTTTTCAACGGTAGTATAATTTGTCATGAGAAAAAAATAGCATACAAAACACGAAAAGCTATAAGAAGTTCGATTACATGGACTGACGCACTTAAAATTATTTTCACAGCCAATTAGAGCAAATTTTCAGCGAAAGTATTTAAAATTAAAATGACAGGTTGTGTTACAACTTACACAGGAGTTTTGATGACCTTCGATTGTATTTATCCTTCAACTTCCGTCTCACGACGCAATCAGACGCAATTCGACTGTTGCAAAAACTTCAAAACCAGACTGCTGCCTTCGTGGAAGACAATAATGTTAGACTTTAGTATTCGTTAGCCAAGCTGTGTCGGTCTTATAAGTGAGGACTAATGCTATTTTGATAGCTATGAATTACATGCACTCCTACAGAACAAATGACGGAGTAACTAAATTCTGTAAAAGGGATTCACTAACTGATTCTATTGTAGTTTGTGTTCCCAGTAAGATTAGATTAAGATCTCTTGTAAGCTTGCTTGCTAAACAGGCAGTCTGTGCGAACTGTAAGGCTGGCGAACACGCCAGATATGGAACAGCTGTACATAATCTACAGGAATAAGTTTCTGATCTAAAAATTTAATTTCTCTCAACTGATTACATATCACCACTGCAAAAGGTATCAGTGTAAAAGGACCATGTGTAACAGCATCCAACAAGGCTTGGCGTACACTCAAACGATTTTTGTAGAAGCTGTATGGACGTCGAAGAGAAGGAAACTATTCTCCATCTTCCTTGTACCTCCCGCTAAAGAAAACTTCACGCAGGAGCATTCTACTATAGTTATATAGGCGATTTGAGTAATACAGATGTCAGAAACCCCCTACGCTTCACCAAAAGCTTAAGTTGGTTCAACAAGTAAGTAAGGATAGTCTCTCTAAGACCTTTGTTGTATTACAACGGATCTTTCATAAGTCTAAGTTTGTTAGCTTTAGTTACCAACCACTTCAACCCAACCTAATCTAATCCTTTTACTGACTATTTACTGACGATTCAACAGGGCACCAGCAAAACTTGTTACAGAAATATCAGTGGAGATTGAACGTCACCATTGGATTTGTTCCAAAAGTAGATACATACGTTTGTCGGTACACTAATTGATTTCACTTGTAGAGCTTCAAACCCGAAATATCATGCAATTCAACACAATTAGAATTGCTTTCTAAATTATACTTAACATTATCAACACACTGTGTACGGTGTCACGTACAATTATTTTAATAAATCTCGAAAGTAGCTAAGACTTTTTCACACTTTAACACATGTGCAGGCATAACTGACCAAATGACCAGCGCGGCTTGCAAAGCACGTAACTAATTTTGTCTAAATTTTCCATGACATCTGAACCCCAATCTCATAAATTAGGCGTACAAATTCGTATATCGTATACCTCACTTTGCACGTAGCAAAACGTCAGTGGCCTCAAATTTTACCATTTTGGTAAAACATTTCCGACTCTGAATTTAGATTGTCCATAAAGCCAACATTCCGTCAATTTATGAATTTGTTTGTGGCCTGCCGGTTTCAATTTCTGTATCAAATGTATGCGTCCAGGGTCAAATTGTTTCTCTAATGCTTATGCACGAATCTTCTTGGGTCTTTAGCTTAACGAAATAAACAATCACACGTAGGTATTTGCACATGTATAAAGCACTTAGTTTCTCACATGTGCTCGCCATGGCTTAATAGTGCATTGGAGAGTTTAGTGAGCTGGTACAGGTTCGAGTCTGGAAAACAACGAAACGTTTTTTACGGCATCACCCGAGGGGTAAATGACCAATCTTCGAGAGTACAATATGTAATGAAAAAGCTTCTCAATCCGAAATTCGGATTTGGTAATAAAAACTGTAGATCCCTTCCAAGAATGGTTGCAAGAAGCTAGACCCTGGATTTCTATGAACTGTCGCGCCAAAAATTGGCATAACGGCTGGAACAGAATATCGGTAAAGAAAACACACACAAACTTTTTTACAGCGCAACATCTCCAAGTGTCCATAAAACCCAAGGATGCCACTAAGAAGGCTAAGTCAGATCACAATCGACCGAAGCCCACTCTCAGCTCCCTAAAATTTAAAATGTAAACACAAATACTGATGCTTTCGATGATTTCAAAAATAAGCTATTTCAAGGCCACCCTATGAATGTCACATTTCACAACTTTTAACAACAGGGATGTTAATACAATCTGTCATCGATGTTATCCTGTTCTACAAATAAAATAACAAAAAGCACATCCTAAAACACTTTTCTGAGTCATGTGCCAAGTTGTGCACGGGTCATTGCCTCATTGCCCATTGATTTGCGTTGAATGTGCCAAATAAAAAGTACCGCTTGTTATTTTCGTTAATTTACTGATAAATCATGATAAATTGATTTCCTGAAATGAGTAGGTACTGGCTTGAGTGGAACTTGTGAAATTCTGTGCTGCGCAGATGCCCTGATGGATGGGGTGAGTGTGCAACTTCGCAAAGAGCCTCTAAGAGGATGCAATTACTTAAGTAAAATCAGGTAAAATATTTTCACATATGACAGTTATTATTTTGACATAATAAACTTGGGATTATAAACAATTTTGATATCTCTAATGCACGCGTTGAACTAGGAACTCCATGGAAAAGGAACACCAGAGATATAGAGGAGTTGCAAACCGTCTCCTTAGGTATGATAAACTGTCAAACACGCTATCCACTTTCATGACCGAATAATTTGTATTTATCATGATAAAACACCGGTACTTTAGCGGAAAACTTCTACTGTCACTAAGCGATGACCCATCACGAAAAACCAATCAATAAAGAAAACGAAACAAAAAAGATTAGGTACCTACATTCGACACACGTAATAAAATCTCTTCGTTTCACATAAATCCAAGACTATCCAGTATGTGTTTGTCTATTTCTCACCTAGTCGATTACAAAAGTGATGTCACCAATGGTATACACGCACTAATAGACTACATTAGTCGCACTTTATCTTGTGAGTTGTGACCCGAAACCAAAACTAAAACCCATAGCCAGCTGATTCTCATCAAGCAGGGTTTATTGATTCGTTGACTCAAGGAACACTTTACAAAGAGCTTTTATTTAGCACCAGGGAAGCCTATTGAAACGAGTTTCATTAGCATTGAGTAACTGACTGCCGCACATAAAACAATTTAAATAACAACAAGTCACGCGAAATAGAATGTTTACATGAGTCGCTGGCATCACTCGTGTTCGTCGGCAACAATAAAATAATTAACTGCGATCTCTTGTTTAACTAAAACAACTGTTTAAAGATACAGAGAATATAATTGCACAACACCGACTGAGTGCGAGGAGCGTGTAGACTCGCCGGATAGATGAATTAATCAGCCATCTTCTGGCAGATATATACCGAGTATTTAGCTCCATCTCTCGGTCTCGTGACCTTTGTCATGCAAAATGAAATGGAAGAGGGACTCAAACTTAGATTTGATGACGTATCCAGTTTTTTTTGGCAATTAGTCGTGGAAAAGTACCACATTCGTCGCATCGAAACTAGTTTCTTTCTTAACACTCAAAATTAGTCGAGTAATCAATGAAGTGCCAATAGATTGGAATTTTATTTTCGGCAAGTGTGACACAGTTCTGCCAAGAGTCAGCTAATTCAATCAAATTCTGATAAGATTACCTGCTAGCCATTGACATAGACGACACTCAATCAATTGATGAACTGGAAATTTCCACAACGAAATCAACCACTAAGTTTGAAGGAAGAGGCCACTAAACGTTGTAACAGTTTGTTTACATTTAACACAAGTCCCAATGTAATTCCAGTTGTAAATAAAGAAATCATCATCGTTTCTATTCGTTTTTTGAAAGCTCAACAGAGATTCTGCCATTTCGCTGATGGAGTGTATAGACCAAAGGTGGAAGCAAGCAAATTTCACTTTATGCACTTGACATTGCGCTCAGAGCAGTGTAGGAAGAAGAAAATATATAAATCGGCGGAGTAGTCTTTCCTTGACATCGTTTTAACACGGATTTTTATACCATGAATTTCTAGCGTTAAGCCATATCGAGGCTGGACTCGGCACTCACCTGTTGATTTGAAATTGTACTTGCAAGTTGAATAATTTCTTTCGAAGCACACAAATTGGATAATTATTCTTGAATGACTTTGGGATTATTTACAACACACCAACACTCCACGAGCAGAGGACAGAGATGTCGCCTGGCCAATTGACTTTTCGAATTTGACTGATAGGGATGGTCTGGTGAGTGCGGATGACGGCACCAGTTGGTTAAATTCAGAGATGTGTCCGAATCGATAACATGGTTTTGACAGTTGCTAATGGTGGAAAAGTGACAAGTGCCTATGAGTAGCACTGCCAGGTGGAGACAAAAATAATTAAGAAAAAAAAACTTATTTTACGCTGAAAGGTAAAATTGTTTACAGAATTTTGTATGAATCTATTAAATTCTTTCGGAAAAAATGAACACATCGATACTCCGGTAGAGAAAGGCATTTTCTAGTTCAATGAGGTAGAAATTTGTGGAGTGTGCTTTAAAGTACAAATTTCGATGCGGACTTATCATCTTACATAATATTTCATTTAAACTTGGGAAGGAGTGTTCCTAGGTAGACATCAAATGGAAATACATAGCATTTCGGAACCATTTATATTGTGCATGTTATATATATTGAGCACACCTGAAAAATACTTAGAGTTTATATTTCTGACTCAGAGCTTCTTTATGTGCAATTTTATTCTCGGAGCTTTATTATTGCTTGCCGAAAAAATCTTTGGAACTGTTTTACATTTTCTACGCTAGGGCCGGATTTGATCTTCAGCTGTCGCGTGCCTCCGGGGTAGAGTCGAGGCGTATTAAATAAATATGTCACTGACTTTCGATTTAATGCCTCTAGTTGTTATTGGGTTTCTTTTTTCTTTTTAATTTTTGAAATATGTAAAACTTAGATGACTTCCTTGTGGTATCCCAGAAGTTATTCCAAAAAGCTTTGACACCGAAAATCTAAAAAAGACACGATACTGACGATTCTTTAGGTACAACTGGATTCCAACAATTGTTTTTAGTTTCGAATTGTCTATGAGATTTAGATTTTATTAGTTTAATATTTTGCACCTCGAGAACACCTTTCTAATCCTTCTAAACAAACTTTATATTAAAAATTGACCATTTCAGCCCGATCTCACTCTTTTACCACACGACTGCATTCAGCACAAAACATTCGGATTTTCGTTTTCACTGTTGGCACTGCTGATTCGAAAAAATATATGAAAGGTAAAACCGCTGACGTATGTATGCGTATGTGTGTGTGTGTGTTGTCTTCCTCACGGATACGCGAAATTCTCTTGAACATTTTTTTCTTTTTTATCATTTTCAACAGCAATTCCAGTTTTATTAAATTCAATTTCCATCTAAAACAAATGTGCGCACCAAACCCAAATCGAATGCATAGTGAATTTGTTGAAATGCTCACCGCCACAGTGTGATTTTCAATCCGAAAGCCAAAAAAAAAAAATCCATCTTCGACAGAAAAAAAAATATAATTCTCGATTTCTGTGTGTTTTACGTGTTTCTTTTCTTTTCTTCCCTTCTACTTCTCTCTACATCTACACCACACACTCGTTCGTTCATTCTCGTTCACTCTTTCTCGTCGTCGTATAATTTTTTTTCCTTTGTCGCCCGCATTTACACTCAAAAACGAAAAAGAAAAAAAAAATCGAAAAAGTCTCGTCGCGAGTAAGACCCACCTTGCCAAATAATTCCAGAAGAATTGATATTTTCCGTGAAAAAAAAGAGAAACAAAAGTGGACCAATATAGGTAAATTTTTCTTTTTACTCGGGAGGCGTGCAAACAACGCTCCTTGGATGCGTAGCCGCCCCGCAGGCGCCGCGGTCATAGCCAGATCATCTCGAATCCGGGGAGGCGCTCCGCTGTGCCACCATCATCATATTAAACGCGTTGCAAAAATGTTAAGTGCAGAGAAACCCTTCTGTCAAAAGTGAGATTTACTATGTTCAAGGGATAAACAACGAATCGCCCTGAAAGCAATAAAGAAAAGAAAAAATAAAATTTCGATAAAATTACATTTTTAATGTTTTTCACGAGAATTCCCTAAGGAATTTCCAATATTCCATCCCAAAACTTCAAAACACCTCCACTAACGACGACAAGGAGCAAAATTATACTCTAGTACGAGAACGGAGTCTGGAGCAGGACAGGACAGGACAGAGAAGATGTCTGTCATACTAGACGAAGAACGCAGGAAAAGGTAAAATTGTCATTTTGTTTGTTTTGCGAATACTTGGAAGCACTTACATAATTAATGCTAAGTTTCATAAAAAAAAAATTGAATCTGCTCAGCCACGCGTTTGGAAGTAAATTTACTAATTTAATAAATTAGACTCGTTGTCGTCCCATCTCAGTGAAGAAAAACACGCACCGACTTTACTTCCTTTGGATTAACTTTTCGTGTCGGCGTTTCGCGTTGGTGCATATGGGGTTGGTTTGTCGGCTTTGTTTTGATAGGTTAGGGTTGCAAACTACTGTGAGAGTACAATATCAATTTAATTTTACTGATTTTGGAAGAAGCAATGACTTTGTAGAGGTTGAAATGATAGAAACACCCCAATTGTGCTTGTAGACTCACCGGCGAATTCCTAATAACCCTCCTAACTTGGTGCTATTGTGTTGTAAATCTCCTCCCTCCTTGCGCTGCGGGTTATTGATTTTTTTTTTATTCCACATGTCCTTAATGTGATGGTGATTGTGTTTATTACCACATGAAAGATGTCCCATGAAAGTCAATGGATTCAGGAAAGCTCAGTGTAGTTTTGGCTCAAAGTCGAAACCATAAACCTATTATAAACGTGATGATGACAGGACTCGTGTTTTGTTGTGTTTAACGATTTGGGTGGTGGTTACAGATCAATATCTTTACCGGTAAACGCCCATGTCCATTTTCTATCGGTTCTATGGTTTAGTTATCTAAAGGAGGTAGTGCACTCTAGTTGATGAAATTGATTGATGTCATTTTTAAACTTCAATTGAACGAATGTTCTTTTCGATTTAAACACAAGCAGTTATGTGTGCCAATATGAGTAATAAGGTAGGGAACTAAAATAAACTAAACTTAATACGTTCGAGAATTGAATTTTCATTAAGAAGCCATCCATCTGCGGGGTTTAGAAGTCAAGAAACCTCTGTGGCTGGACGGGAGCGAAGTTAATTAGAAACCGAAAATTCTGTAGTCTGAAATGAATCCGGGAGCACTGTCTGCTGGTTCCAGTTCTTTAGATCAAGCCTTGAACCTGGGGGCTGGAATTCAAAGATTATCCTGGCTGGAGCATTGTTGTTCTTTGGCTCGATGTGGCCAAGCCAATGTAAACACGTCGTCTTAGTTTCCACTAAATCCACATCTTGATACAGCTCTCGTATCAATTTTGTACGTCGAGGAGTTATGAACCTAGATGTTTTGCCAAACCGAAGTGATGGTTTTCAAGGGTTTCGTCGAATATCCGCGAAGGTCTCGTCTGTGGAAAGGATGATAGGTGAACTCCTTAAATACTTCGAAGTTGTAGTTGTCAACAGTGTCATAGACACATTGACACCAACTCGGTTTGTTTTATCTTGAAAGGCCTCAATGACGGCACGCAGGGCGCGTCCGATTATGCCAAAATCATTAACAGTTGGACGGATTTGTGGAAGATAGTGCCTTTGGTGTTAACACCATCGAAACCATCAGCTCCAGCACGAGGTTGAAGAAGTCACATGGCAGAGCTCTCTTTACCAAAATCTGGTGTGTGTTTGAAAAAATTCAGATAAGCAGTTTCCAAACGGTTTTCCTCCATTGCGCGACACTGACACAACTTTGTCGTGTGAATGTAGAGCTTAAGACAATGAATGCTATCGAACGCAGCTTCAAAGTAAGATAAAGAGGTGGCAAATTCCGACTTAAAAATCGTTAGTCTTTTCCAAGACTTGCCTCAGTGTCCATGGTCGATCTGCATGGGCCAGAAATTACACTACGCTTCAATTGGTGGGCTGCAGAAAGGCTTGAGACATTCACATAATACGGTGGATAAGATTTTATATGCGACATTTAGAAGCGACGCCCTGTTAATTCCTGCAAGACATGAGATCGCCTTTTTGGAAGATAAAGCAAACATAAATGAGACGTTTCTGCACGTGTTTTTCGCTTAGTGCAAACTTGCCCTCGTGAGTTTATGCAGGATTCATTCAATTTGCTTACACAAAGCACCTATCTATTTTTAAATTATTTCTGCAGAAACTATAGATGAGAATAGAGAGAGCCAGATGCACCAATTGGTTTAAGTTATGAAACAGATAACATCCTGCAATGATGGTAGATGTACGGGGGATACATACTTAAAATACAACGACCACACAGAATAATGAACTTTAACAGCCTTGTAAAGCTCGTGACGACCAAGAAAATCGACCCTTAGCTTCAAAAAAGAATCCGGGGCCTGAGTCTGTCAAAGTAGAAACTATAGTCGTAGGTATCTGGCATCATTAAAGGCAAATAAATTTTCACAAATTTACAAAACATATGCGTACTGCATGAGGCAAGTAAAATAAAAATTCTTGTAACGGGCTTCCTGAACAAAGGAAGCACACAATTGTTTTGGCCGAAATTCTTATAAATAAAAATGTGTACGTACTCATTTTGGAAATCTTTATTGCGAAGCGAAAGTGCTTGAGAAATCTCAAATATTGTTGTAAACACTTCTGAGATGCACCAGAAATATACGCGGTCAATTATATTTAGCCAAATATGTATAAATTCTCGCATCACCTTATTTTTTCTATAAATAGCCTTCAACTTGTTCTATTTTGCCGAATGTGCTGGGTGCAATTGAATGTCAGACTATTAGCTACTTTACTTCCTGGGCGATGCGTTTGAATGGCAATTTATTTTACAAATTGATTAAAGGAATGTTATCAGGAAATATACAGTGATGCGTGCTACAACATCAGACTCGGGTAAAGATAGCGGTGTGCTGTAAAATCATTGCTCCCTACGAATGGTATCAACTTTTAAATGAGCTCATTTTTGATTTCAAGTGCAGTTAGGTACAGACCCCGCACGTCATACATATTTTTTTTTTTTTCATAATGCCAGATGCCACATTAGTCATAGGGTTCTTCAGGTTGCCGACATACACACAGGAAAGGAGTATTACTGCCGTCGAATCATAGAATCACATTCTGTTGACCTTCATTCGGTGTTTGTAGGTATGATAAGAATGAAAAAGTTGAAGTCTTCTTTGGGACCGGGTCATCTACAGGTCTTCTAATGGCTGTTGCCTGTCTAGCATTTTGTATGCCCACGTCGGATTGGAGATTCCCAACACAAATTGACGCAAACACGTTAAAATAAGCGTGCCTTCTTATTTTGCGCTTCACGTCAGTTGTCTCCTTTTCCCATTTTCAGAGCTTTTCATGATAGTCTAGCGTTAGATGAGAGTAGTTCAACTTATCAGACTCCGGTGTTTCTCCTGCAGAAAAAAATATCTGTGTCACATGAAAGTCGTGGCTAGTCTACAAAAGGAGGTCTCTAGAGTTTCTAAATTCTATTGCAAGCCACAGCAAGAGATAGCATTTGCATGTCCTTAACTGCAGGTAATTACATATTTACTGGTTAAACAGTTCCATAAAGATACTGCCTCGGATATAGTCGCCCACAATGCTTACAATTTGTTAGACCAAGTTTCCTGTCCATCCACGTCCGTTTCGTATTTATAACCGAGGTTCCGTCTACTTTATCGTCTCAGACCTGAATGTTGGGTATTAGGTAAAGATTCTCTTAGCTAAATTTTTGTTGTTCATTCGTTGAACGAATCAATGTTATCGATACATTTATGGCATACATTCATATTTTCATATTTCATAGCTGTTTGTCTTCCTCAAAGGAGTCTTCTTTTGTTTCAAACTTGGCGCTTCCGACAAGAATCGGAAAAAATTACCTAGAGAGCATCAATTTTGTTCTTCGGTTTAGTAGTTTTGAGCTGAGTTGTTTTGCCAAACTAAAGAAGGGACCCACGATTTGCTAGCATCAGCCCAGTTCGATGATTCGCACTAGCTGGTCTAGAACATGATTGAAGATTTTTCATAACAAAAGAAATATGAGGAATTCCTTTGGGATTACGAGTTCAATGTTTTCGTTTGGTAAAGGCATTCGGTAAGATGGTGGTCCGGCTAGAAGTTATTTTTTTTTTTGAATCCATATCCGAGTGAAGTAATTATTCGTGCTAAAACTATTTTCTTGTAGGTACATGCTTATAAGTGTGTTGCAAAGTGGCTCAATGTATGGATGGTAGTCACCGTACCACTTGTTTACCGCAATTAGTCGTCTCTAAAAATGTAATGAGTCAAACATTTGTGACATCTTTTTCGCCCACCGCTCCTGTAGAGATTAACAATAGTTCGAAATTATATTTGGAACATTGGACTAGGAAATTAGCGCAGACTTCTTTTATTTAAAGACTCTGTTCTCATATTTTACGTTTCTAGATAATTTCATAAGACCAGTGCGAATATTTTTAGAACTACGGACATCTGAACAAAAAAAAAACGTATGACGTGTATCCAATAAATAACTTTTCGAACGCTCCGATTGTTTCTTCTACTTAATTCCGAACCGGGATTTCGCCTATCATTCGGAAACGAATTACAAAAGAGACACACAAGTCGACAGAATTCAAGATCACTTAATGAAATCTAATGCGGCCCCAAAAATAAATACGAAAAATTCTTTTCCCACTATACGCGGTGATCCGTGACTGAGGAAGAATGTCTATTTGTTTTTTTTTTTTTTTTTTTGGCAACCGTAAGCGAAAAAGAAGGAATAAAATAAAATTAAAAAATAAACCGCAACAGTGAAAACAGAGCAAACCCCAAACTAACGTTTATGAAAACATTTTCCAAAGAAAAAATAGGTTCCGTGTGATTTGTTTTTATTTTATTTACTTTTCGTGTTTAGAATGACTCACGGCGAAAACAACAATGCAATTCTTTCATAACACACACTCAAATCAAACACATATACACACTCATACTCGCCCTCAAATCGTTCCAAGAGTGAAGGAGTAAATAATAGTAAAATAAATAAGAAATAATCTCTGTTCGCGAAACCATCATCAACGGGCCAGGTGAAGAAGCAGAGACAGCAACAGGAACGAACACATATTCATATTTTCTAATTTTTATCTGATACAACGCGGCGGTGGTGTCTTTGGATGTTGTCCAACATTATTTACGTTTTCGAAACGCGTTTTTCTATAGGCAGGAAAAAAAAACAAAAAACAAAAATTGTCCTAACATCCGCAGCCGAAGAGTAGAGTCAGCAATTCGCCCGCTGCTGCCTCGGTGACGGCAGAATGTGAATTGCAAAATTATGGCATTGATTTAAAAACACACCGCAATGTGTTATTTTGGGGTCAAAGCTTGAAAATTTAAAAAAAAAAATCTATTCTATCTGGAATCATGAGCTATTTAAAAATAATAAAAACGATGGTGACATAGGAGCGGGAACACAATGAATTATTTGGCGCCATAATAAATGAGAACATAATACACATTTTGAAATATATATTCGAGTTTTAAAACATTCATCTTTGTTCTGGCTGAGAGAGTAGCAAATAACGTCGGAAGTAATTTTGTTCTTTTTTGATATATCTGTATTCACACTGCATTAACCACAAAGATCATCCGAAAACTGAAAAAAATGGTGTAAACAGATTCCTTTATTCCTTATTTCAGACCTCTATCGGAAACTCATCAAAATACTCAACCTTAGTACACAAATTGAGAAAATAAAAGTAAAAAATGTTTGCTTCCATTGAAGAAAACATTAAATAAATGAAGTATGTATATACTTGACTTCACGCCATCCACATGCCGGTCTTCCAAGCAAAAGTAGACCCTGGTATTGGCAACTTCTCAGTAGACATTTTCATATAAGCCGAAAGCTCTTTATTTAGTAATTTCAAAATCTTTTTGGTTGGGGGAGTACATCCCTCCGAAATCAAGTCCATGTATATCTGTTAAATTAGATGGAGAAGAGCTTTAGGCAAAACAATTTTTTCAACACCAGAAGTGATCACAAAACTCACAACTTCACTGGGTAAATGGTGGCAGGATTGTCAAAAGCGATCACTTATTTGCTAGGTAATTGTACATTTTGTACTAAGGACCTACTTATTCACCATTTCTACTCGTGATAGTTGAGGCTAACACTGTGACTTAAAAGAAATAAATTTTGTTCTGTTTCAGGGTTCTCGCGGCATAAAATTATGATTAGCATGGTCACGCGAAAAATCTGCTTTACGGAGGAATCTGAGAATATTGTTAGCGGGGATAAGTTCCCCTGCTATAATTTTATGTTTGCTTCGAGCAATTATGGGGCCATCGCACAAAATGGGTTTGACTGTGAGGAAACCTGTCAGGATCTTTGCATTTCTTCTGTAGCATGATAGAATCTCGTTCGCTAGTTGGATTGATGAAAGCCATACGTAAGGTTCAATTTGTCAGTATATTCTTGTTGTTCCTAAGTCTTGAACGGTAGCGTTCGATAAACCCTGATTAGAAACCACGTCTGCAGAGTTATATTACCTTTAATGCCCTTGTGGTCGGCAATAGATTGCTTTAAAATATTTGGTTTTAGTAATGCAGCGTCTTTCAAGTCAAAGTAACATACTAACATACGTTAAGCCGAGATTATCAAGCAACAATTACAAAGACGTGTAAGCCTTTGTAGCCATTGAAGCTTAATGATCAGAGTCTTTTCATAAAAAACATGAATTTTCTTACTGATGTACGTAGTAATTGACCTTTTAAAAAGTCTTCTTTGCAGATTAGGTCAATAAAATTATTCCTTCTAGTGTTATTTCCAATGAATCTCTCCATCATCATCCGTCAGAAGAATCTAAATGACAAGATAATTTCGTTTACCCTAGAGTTTTGGCAAGAAATGATTTCATCACGAGTATAACCCTCTGCTCTTTAGTGTCGCGTTGCCCTCCAATAGTTAAAACATTACCGGGGGTGTCTTATTCACAAGCTACAGGTAGCCAAAGATGATGATAAGCACAAATCAGGGAAATACTGTTTTTTTTTTTAAATAAATAAATTGTAATTAAAGAAAAACTGAACGAAAAACACTTAAGTCTTCCGCTATTCTACACTCGCTTTCCACACTAAACATAGCACGGCAACGAACAAATCATGCGGTGCATGTGTTCAGTGGGCATGCTGATTGGAATTTAAATTCACATATCGCTCCACACATTGACTCCTCTGATTATTATTACAGTTTGCTCGCCGCCCAAGACCATTAGGAAGCCTGCAAGAACTCTAAATCAAAAATCCCAATTTCAATTGACGAAGCAAGGTGGAATTCATGAGAATTCAAATGATGTAATTACGCCACTGAGTATGTTTGTGTGATGTACACATGTGACTATGTGTGCGAGAAAAGTGACCGACCCCACAACAAAACTGCTCTATAGCTACACATAGGTAGGGTCGTTGCGTTGCGTTGAGATCGCTTTTAATTGTTTTGCTTATCGCGCGCGGCAAGCACTGTTCGTGGTGCTATTGAACCGCGCTGCTTCTATTCGGCAATGATCCACTGCTCCATGAGCGTTTTATTAGACTAATAAGACACGAAACGAATTGAAAAAAAAAAAAAACCAAACGACTCAAAACAGATCGAGCAAAGTGATTAATTTTTGTTTTTATTTTGGACAGAAATTGTGTCGCCAACTGGATCATTGAATGAGAATGCCTTGAATGTTGATCTTTTCGTGGGATTTTCCATGCATATGGAATTTAAATGCAAATCGAAGAATAGCAGCGCCTAACACACGCCAAATGACACTTGCGTGCTAGTGATGATGATTCAATAGAAATCACTTTGTTTAGGCATAATAATTGCATTTGTCTGGTGTTTGAGTGGCACTTGGAAACAGTGTGGAGTCACTGATGAAACTTTCGTTCAGGTTGTGCCTGTGCCACCGAATTAAACATGCCAACGTTCTGCGAGTGGTTAAGTTGCTAGACTCTTAAGATAATTTTCCTTGTTTTGATTTGAACTTGGTTCCTCTTTAGATGCTGTCTTTGGAGATTCATTAGTTTAATTCTTTAGCTGCACGGTCGAAATTCGAGCGTGGCTATAGGTGAACCACCCTCACGACGTCCAAAAGCGTTCTAATCGCACTCAAAAGAAACTCGCCTTAAGCAAGCGCTTAAGTCCCTTACGAATCAAGCAATAAGTCTCTCCACCCATCTTGATATTTGGCCATCGGCGCTGTGTATAGTTATGCAAAATAAGTTGATTGAGGTCCTGCGTCACTTGCGCTCGCCATCGAAGGTACAGTCTTCACTGCGCTGTCCCTCTGGGTTTAATTCGAAGACTCTTTAGATTGGAGCAGTAATATCCATTCGTTCTGCATATCCCAACCATTAAACCATATCCTTTTTGAAGGCTATGACATCCCACTACGTATTAAAAAAGAAGAAAGATCTCTTAAACAAAACAAAGAACAACATATCAAAAATATTAATTCATTGCAACTTTTAATTATTTTTATTTTCAGGGCGGTGCTGCTCGAAGAGAAGATGCGTGATCCATTTAGCCCTGCCAATGTTGATTGTTTGTTGGATACAGTCACAGCTCTTGTGGCAGACTGTGACCATGATTCGCTTAAAATCCTTAAAAACATCGAATCGTATTCCTCACGATGTGAGTATTCATTCAATTCATGTATCAATATCAGATAACTTATGGTTTTTCTTTTCTTTTGACAGATAAAATATTGGCCAAAGAGATTGCCGAGCTGCGCATGAATGTAGATGACTTTCATTTCATCAAGCTCATCGGAGCGGGAGCATTTGGCGAAGTGCAGCTAGTTCGGCATAAATCATCGAAACAGGTTTATGCAATGAAGCGTCTCTCGAAGTTTGACATGATGAAACGCCCAGACTCTGCGTTCTTTTGGGAAGAGCGTCACATTATGGCGCACGCCAACTCTGAGTGGATTGTGCAATTGCATTACGCATTTCAGGACACCAAATATCTGTATATGGTGATGGATTATATGCCCGGAGGTGATATTGTTAGTTTGATGTCACTGTACGAGATTCCTGAGAAGTGGGCAACATTTTATACAATGGAAGTGGCACTGGCCGTGGATACAATCCACAACATGGGTTTTGTCCATCGAGACGTGAAACCAGATAACATGCTTCTGGACAAGAATGGTCATTTGAAACTGGCGGACTTTGGTACATGTATGCGAATGGGACCCGATGGCTTGGTGGTGTCTAGCAATGCAGTCGGCACACCAGACTACATCAGTCCGGAGGTGTTGCAGTCACAGGGAATAGACAACGAGTATGGCCGAGAGTGCGATTGGTGGTCTGTTGGAATATTTCTGTATGAGATGTTGGTCGGAGACACGCCATTCTATGCGGATAGCCTAGTTGGTACTTACGGCAAGATAATGGATCACAAGAATTCCCTATCATTTCCAGCAGAAGTGGAGATAAGTGAGAATGCCAAGTCGCTGATACGAGGTTTTCTAACCGACCGGCTACATCGATTGGGCCGTCACGGCATCGATGAGATCAAGACGCATCCATTCTTTCAGAATGATGCATGGACTTTCGAGAATATAAGAGAGTCTGTGCCGCCTGTGGTACCAGAGCTTAGCAGCGACGATGATACACGCAATTTCGAAGAGATCGAACGCGATGAGACCCCCGAAGAAGTATTCCCAGTGCCGAAGACCTTCGATGGTAACCATCTGCCATTTATTGGTTTCACCTACAACGGTGACTATCAGTTGCTGGGCATTGATACTGTGGATACTAAGAATGCCGCCACAAATAATAACATTCATCGTCATCGACCGTCAAACTCGAATGAAATCAAGCGACTGGAAGCCCTGTTGGAGCGCGAACGCAATCATTCCGATACACTGGAGAAACAAGACAACGCTCTGCGCCAGCAAATCGAAGTGATAACCAAACGAGAAGCTGAATTGCAATTATTGGTGAGTGACTACGAGAAGGATTTGGCCATTCGCAAACACAACTACAAGATGGCCATGCAAAAGGTCGATCAGGAAATGGAGCTACGAAAGAAGACCGAGGCTCTGCTTTTTGAAACGCAAAAGAATCTCGATGATGAGCAAAAGATTCGCACGCGCGAAATGAATAACAACCAGCACCATAACGACAAGATTAATACGCTGGAAAAGCAGCTAGCCGAAATGCAAGAGAACCTGAAGAGTGAAACGGAGAACAGTCAAAAGCTAAAGAAACAGGCGGCGGAACTTCGTCTGGCTAAGACCGAAATTGAGCAGAAGGTGAATCAACTGCAAACGATGATATCGAACCTGCAAATGCAACGAGATACCCTGCAACAAGAGGTGGCTGAACTGCAGACACGTCTTATGCAGGAGAAGAATGCCCGCATACAGATCAAAGAGCTGCAGAAGGAACTGGAGAACAAACTGCAGACAACAAATACTGACCTGGATCGTTGTCTAAATCGAGAACAGCAAGCGCTCGAGGATAATCGCACTCTCAATGAGAAGATCTCAGATCTGGAGAAGTCCAATGCCAGTTTAGACTTGGAGCTGAAAGCCGCACAAGGTAGATACCAGCAGGAGGTGAAAGCGCACCAAGAGACGGAAAAATCCCGAATGCTGAGCCGTGAAGAGGCCAACATGCAGGAAGTGAAGGCGCTGCAAACGAAGCTCAACGAGGAGAAATCAGCTCGCATTAAGGCCGATCATAGTTCACAGGAGAAAGAGCGTCAAATAACAATGCTTTCGGTGGACTACAGGCAAATCCAACAAAGGCTGCAGAAACTCGAAGGCGAATGGCGTCAAGAAACAGAAAAGGCGTTGGTTCTTCAGAGCCAATTGGACCAGGAGCAAAGTAAAAAGAACAATTTGTTGTCCGAGTTGAATCTGCAAAGTTCCGAGGTGGCTCACCTAAAATCTCGTGAAAATCAGCTCTTAAAAGAAGTCAATCAGTTGCGAGAGACAAAGCGGAAATTCGAGGATGATATAATTCAAATAAAGAATGCTCACAACAAGGATATTCTACTTATGAAGGAACTGCAGGATCAACTAGAAGCTGAGCAATACTTCTCCCGCTTATACAAGACACAAAGTAACGAACATCGTGAAGAGATCAACGAAAGATGTCGAGAAATTCAAGAACTTAAAGAAGAGCGTGTCTCGTTGAAACATCAAGTTCAAGTTGCTGTGGCGAGAGCAGACTCTGAAGCTCTGGCGCGATCAATTGCCGAAGAGACAGTAGCCGATTTGGAGAAGGAAAAGACTATCAAGGAACTAGAACTTAAAGACTTCATGACGAAGCACCGCAATGAAATCGCAGCAAAGGAAGCTGCATTGGTAGCTATCAAAGAAACTGAAGCAGATTTCTTGAAGAAGCTGAATCAACAAATCGCCGAGTGTGAAGACTTGTTGCAGCAGAACAAGAACATGCAGGAGGAGATGATACAAGTCAAAACCGACAAAGACAACGAAATTGTTAAACTTAAAGAAAAATGGAAGACTGAGATGTTACTTAAGCAAGTGGCTGTCAATAAGCTGGCCGAGGTGATGAATCGCAAAGATACAGATTTGCAGAGTAAGTTTAAAGATATCCATTGGAAAAGATGGTTGGGTCATTTTGTTTTTCTTGCTTTATGCATTAAGGGTGGTATGCGCTGAAATCTGGTCACGGAAAGATTTTCAATTAGTGTCACAATTCTTCAGAAATGGAATCAACGCATCGACCACTAGTTGCCGTCGTAGCAAACAAGCGTATAACAGCTTTGGTTAAATTTTTGTTGCTAAGCTATATTTCAATCTTTGAAAGCAACAGAAATTCCTATATCAATTTCATTTTGGTCGAGTTGAACGGCAATTATGTCTGTCTGTATTCAATTTCAACGCTTTAAAAATCCAGTAATACCCCAAGCCTTGGCCCCTTATTTAGTCTTGGCGAGTACAAGAGAACCGCTAGCAAATGTTGTCTCTCACACAAAAAAAAAAAAAAAACCACAAATCACGACAGACGTAATCAATAGTTGTTTACTTCTAAAGACACATATACATTGACTCTATTGCCCAATCTAGTCTGGAGAATGATAAGATCTCTTCACATTTTATTTTAGAATATCCTGTAGTACTCGATATAAGATACCGAACGCCACTCTAACAAGGCTTGTTAACTTGTGAGTTAGATCCTCTAGAAACGCTTGTAGAATGGCAAAATACGTTTCACGAGTTTCCCACAAAAATCCTAACAAACAATCTATTGACCCATTCGATACGACTCAGACAACAAAGAGATATCTGTTAACAACCATAAACTTTTCATATTTCCAGGCAAACAAAAAGCTAAAGTTCGCTCATCAGCTGACTTACGTAAAAAGGAGAAAGAGAGTAGGCGCTTGCAACAAGAGCTAACTCAGGAGCGTGATAAATACAACCAATTACTGCTTAAATTCCAAGATCTTCAAAGTCAGCTCATTGAAGAAAGTCATGTGAGTTCCATGTTTTGCATTTTGAATGTTCATATTATTTTTTTATTTTTGTTAATTTGTTCGCTCGATTTTTAGGCACGGACTAAGCTTCAAATGGAAATCGACTGTAAAGCAACCGAGATCGAACAGTTGCAATCGAAATTAAATGAAACAGCTTCACTGTCATCTGCCGATAACGATCCAGAGGATAACCAAGTAAGTTCAACTATACATTTCTTAATTGTGTTGCAATATAAGCTAAATAATTTGTACAAAAAAAAAATCAAAAATTTATAAATAACACGTGACCTCTTTTTTTGGAAACTCTTGAAAACGCAGTTGTGTTTTGCAGTCTATTGAAGTTTTTTGTTTTCAGCCTGCTTTACAACAAGTAACCCCTTAATATATACCTTTCTTATGTATCTCTAACCCCAACCAAACAAGAAAATCCTGAATAAATTGGGGAAACAAACGGGACGACCTTTACAAATTTATTTGTGGAATCCGCATGGAACATATGTGGATGGCAATAATATCCTTACGCTCGTTAACTGTGTTGCTTCTTCCTAAAGCCGTTTTTTTTTTTTAAAGAAAGACTAATAAGTGTGTGCGTTAAGTGTTTTTGTGATTTATCCTCGAATCGTACCTTAAAGTGTGAACATTTTCTTAATCCTTCCAAAACATTCCGTTGTACAGAATTCAATTATTTTGCGTTACAAAGTTCAGCGATTAAAAAATGAGAGTGAGAAATAAAGATCGAATGCTAATCCATAGTTAAATTTGTCTTCTGCCAGCAGGGTTTGACATTTAGTTTAGAAAAACAAAGGCCCTGTCTCAATGTAATGACACAGTAGACAGCAAGTGTTGAAAGCTGTCTAAGTTGGTGATACATTTTGGTGTGGAAACAACATTAGGGCTATTGAGGCAACTTCTGTGTAATCTAGAATCACTGTGGTACGCTTATGGTTGATTGACTCAGCTCGTGCAACGGTGATGTGTATATGCGATAGAGCATATACTTTTGTTTTTCGCTTGAAAGGCGTAGTTAAAATGTATGTGAGTCATAGATCCCAGAGATCATATCATATATTGACTGTTCTAGTTTCTTAATGTAGTGTTTTGCGCCCTACCTAACAAGATTCTAGAATTGTTATGTTAAGGGAAGAGTATGAAATACTCTTTCTCATTGCTCATTCGATTAAAAAAGTCGACATTTCCATTTCAGCAATGGAATAAGTAAAGCATGGATAATTTACCACAAAATCATTCTCATTACTTAATCTTCTGAACTTGTAACATCAAAAAATGTGTAAAAGAAAAAAAAAAAAACAATTATTATTGATAAATTCCTGTCAGCGAGTAGTTAAGATGCGCAATGACAGAAAGCAGAGCTGCCCTCTTCAGTTCATCACCAATGCTGATACGAGCAAAGGCTTTAAAAGATCATCCATGTGCTGATCTAAATCATATTTCATTCCTCGCAACGTCTTCGGTTGTAACGCGTGCGTGCGTGTAAATTCGACTGTTGCTCTTATGCGTAACATTTTAATTTCAATTATTCTCTGTGGAGTTTTAACTCTAAACATGTAGTGCGCGTTCTGTGCATAAAATAATTTCGTAACAAATAATTACGCGGGATTAAAAAACAAGTGAACATTGATAGTAAGTACACAAAGTTTAACAGTTACACGTAATTTGGAAGAAACTATTTTTGTGTTTTTCAGAAATATTAATACACTACTACAAAAAAAAACATTTCACTCGCGTCATCTATCAATCACCTCTGCTTGCTATGCGCACTAAAACAAAAACAAAAAAAAAAAAACACCATCTATCAATCTATCTACGTGTTGATAAGCTCTCTCCGCTCCGCTTTCTGTCTGCGCGTGCTGTCATTAACTGCGCCGACAGAGGAACATCCATCATACCAATTGAATTTGCAAACAAAACCTATTAACAGTCATAAAGCTTTAAACGATTGTGCAACGAGCGTGTTAACCTGTCACATCTGAAACAATCAAAAATTATTTAAAAAAAGCATTTCCTTAGAATGTTCCTAAGCTTCCTGGGATGGAAGTAGTTGTGACGCAGTTACCAGTACCAGTACCAGTGCCCAATATGGAAGGCCACGATAGCGATGATAATTTAAATTGTGATTCAAGTCCCGAATGCGACAGTGGACCTACGAATGAAGTTATACTACAGAAACCAGAGATGGTCTCAGCATATGACAGTGATGATGATGATGACGAAAGTGAATGTAGTAGTAGTACTAGTAGCAATGATGATGATGATGAAGACGTCCCGTTAACCAAAGATAATATAGTTCAACCAACGCGTGAAGATGCCTTTTCTGCTTTGACAATACTTCGACGGTTTTTCTACGCATGTCGAACCGATATGACGCATATAAATGCTCTTGAAATGCAACTAATGGAGTTAACAATTAGATTTTTAAATTTCTCATTTTTACATACGTTATTTATACTTATGTATTTGTTTTTATAAATATATATTTTCTTTTTTATTATTTATTAAAAATTGTTAAGTTTGCGCTTTTTATTATATTATTATTGTTCTATGGATAAAAATAAATATAGATTTTGATTTTTTATATCTTAAATGTACAATGTCCACTTTTGTCGTTTTATTTTTTAAAGTTCTTTACGCATGCTCCGCAGAAACGTGTAATGAACCGTTGTACTCTCACTGCTCTGCACCCTTTTTTTTTTCCAAACTTTGTCTGGCCCTATAATGGAACTATTAAGAAGAATAGAAGAAGACGAATAGAACTAAAAAGCTTGCAAAACCCGGAACTTCTTTGTCAAGTGCACCATCTAGTATCCAGAAAGACAGAGAAACGTCAATGAGGTCAATTGCAAAGGACTTTCAAGTGTCTGAGCTAATAATTCGCCGTGTGGCTCAAGGAAACTTCTAGTCGTATGTCATGAGGATGGACCAAATTATACTGAAGGACCAAAAGCGGGCGCGTCCTCCAAGGAAAGCGGCTTCTCCAGGCCTTTTGGATGCCTTTGGGTCCAGAGCTTTCAGGTGTCTCCCTTGTTATGCGCACCAAGTTTCGTGCTAGCGTGATGGACCTTGGTGCAGTAAGCAGGGAAAGTCATGTTTTGCCTCCCTACTTTTTCTCACAAGGTCTTCGAGGTGCTAAGTCTGTTAGGCAGCAGCTTTTCCCGGGCTGAATGAGCTCCTATTATTATGTATAGTAGTGTTTGGAAAGTGGTCACAAACTAAACGAAATGGAATAAGTAAGCACAAAGTTTAATCTAGCCAAATGGATACGATAAGCTCGGGATCAAAGAGCATAGAAGACGGCACTATCTCAGTCAGTGCCTAAATAGGTTGAATAACGCTCTTTTCATTGAATGTCATAAGATTGCAGCGCCCAAAAAGTGACCATTACCGGTGTTTTCATTATATAATGATATCAGAAAGGAGAAAGGAGGATTATTTGTCTAAAACCCTGATGCGAGCCGAAACTGGGTTTTAAACATCGACTTCTTTTATTTTAACCATGTTTCTCTACCGACTTAGCGCTAAATAAGTAAATAGTTGATGGGGGATCATGATACCTAAGATATGCTTAACTCAATTACTGCTAAGAGCTGATGCCAGACATTTTCATAATTCGAATCTGAATCGTAAAGTATGGTAATGTTTTGAAGTCGTCTTTGGCAACGATGAAATGGAGAAATATAAAATCAAAGAAATGTATTATCGTATTCTCTTAAAGTTGATAGGAGTCGTGAGCATTGTGATTATTCAACAAAAAGCAATTTTGGCTCCAAAGTAGCACTGTTGATATCTTTCCTATGTCCAATCATTTTTGGTGATTCATGGCTTCACAAACGAATTTTATTTAGATTATTATACACAGGTGTCTTTCTTCGTACTTTTGTTTGTTTTTGTATCATCCTATAATATTTATTCTTTTTACGTTTTTTTTTTTATAGGATTCAGTCTTTGAGGGCTGGTTAAGTGTGCCAAATAAACAAAACATTCGCCGACATGGTTGGAAGCGGCAATTCGTTATTGTATCGTCAAGAAAGATAATATTTTACAATTCCGAAATAGACAAACAGAATACAATTGATCCTGTGCTTATATTAGACTTAAGGTCAGTAATTTAGTGCTTCCAAACTGCAGAAGATAATTTTAACAAAACTATATTGTGTATTACAGCAAAGTATTTCATGTACGTTCCGTGACACAAGGAGATGTCATTCGTGCGGATGCCAAAGAAATTCCTCGAATATTTCAACTATTATACGCTGGTGAAGGTGAGGCTAGACGTCCTGATGAACAGAATCAACTAGACATCAGCGTTTTAAGAGGAGCAGGTGGAGATGAAAGACCCGGAACTATTCTGCACAAGGGTAACATATAAAAATTGTCCCCTTTAAGTATTCATTGCTATATAAACATTCTGATTTAGGTCATGAATTTGTCCATATAACATACCATATGCCAACTGCTTGCGAAGTTTGTCCCAAACCGCTCTGGCATATGTTTAAGCCGCCGGCGGCCTACGAATGCAAAAGGTAAGTTGTATTGTGTTACTATTCCTGAGTGTTAAATGTTTTATTGCTGTTCGCTTGTAATTCGATGTGTCACATTCCCTCTGTGTATCTGTTTTGTTTTCCAAATAGATGCCGCAATAAAATCCATAAGGAGCATGTAGATAATAATGATCCATTGGCCCCATGTAAATTACATCACGACCCTCATAGTGCTAGAGAAATGTTATTGCTAGCTTCAACGCCAGATGAGCAAAATCTTTGGGTTACTCGTTTGTCAAAACGTATCCAGAAGAGTGGGTATAAAGCGAATTCATCATCAAATAACAATAGTAGCGGAGATGGTAGTAAAATTTCTCCAAGGTAAGTGTGTATCTCGCAACGAAAACTAACACAAAAAATTGTATCTTAAAATATCTAACAATTATTAACTAACAACGTTTGCTTAAAGTGAATGTACACAATTTAATTGTATTTATATATTTTATATACGCTGTTATTACAATTTAAGCTTGCTGCTTCTTTAGTTCTAAGCAGAGACTTCGTTTATTTTTCATTGCACCTCTACTTCAATAGAGGGTGGGCTAAATCGCAGGAACATTATTTTCAAAAACAAAAACCTGGTTACAACCAAACTGACACTTTTGAGTTACTCACCTGCTGCTTCTTCAGTCTGACTTACGACGTACAATTAAAAAAAAAACCTAGGTCTTGCGTCCTAGATGTAAATCAATAACCGGATAAGTTTGCAAGTTATGAATTAGAATTGCTTTCAATCGGCTTTATAAGCAAGAAAATCGGAACTGGAGCCATCTCCGTGCAACAGAATGCGTTCTGATCATCGTGTTCAAACTTTAGTTCGAACGACGACTTTCACCAAACATCACACAGAGAATGATCAAGTACTTTTTCTTATAATTACTTGAATCGCAGCGTAAAATATATCCAATAAGGACAAATGATACTGTCCAGTGATAGTTTTTTGTTTTTCTTTTCAAGGTAGTATATGAAGATTATGGCTATAGCCTTCCCGACTGATATAATCCTTTGAGCCTTCTTTGAAGCACGTGCTCTAGGAGAAATCCACTCTTTTGACTACTTTTTCGTTTGTGGAGTGTAGTGATGGATCAATATTTTGTCGAGCTTACTTCTTCCTCTTGGTATCAAAACGGGGCATCTGCGCTACTTGTGTCTCTGGCAGGTTCACCAGTTTCGACCACTTCTACCTATCTTCTTCTTCCTCTTCTTTTTTTGGCGTTACATCCTGTGACCGGATTTATGCCTCTATTTTATTCTATAAAGTACTACATCTCTTCAATTTCTCACCAGCTACACCGTCTATCCATCCTATCCTTACCCGTTCCCTTGCTCTCAGGTTTAAAGGTCGCCGTTGAATACTCTTTTTTGAGTTTACCTAACGTCGCAAACACCGCTTTGAAGTATGAAGTAGCTCGATTCATTTTTGATCAATTGTGAGCAAACGCGACGCCCTACCGTGCAGGATGTCATAAACGTGTTAATTTTACTATCGTTTGCCCTTTTAACTATCTCGCGAACCTTCACTCAACGGTCTTCCAATATAAAATCATGGGTTTTATTGATTCATTTCATAGCATCCATCTACCTTACCTAATTTAAAGAGTTTATACATATGTCAGTTGTGTACATTCACTTCAAAGAATTTGCTAATAATAATACTAAATAAATAAAATAAAACTTTTAACTATTCTAACACTAAACAAATCAATTGGAATTCTTTTTATTTCATGCTTTAATAACTCGCAAAACAAAACGCTATATGTGGATATGGTAAATTTTTTTATTTAACCTAAATCAACTTATCAACTATCCACCTTATGCCTGCTACAACTGCTGTATTCGCCCGCGCGCGTTCAATACCAATATGTCAAAATTAATCGCCATAACTACCATCACCATCTACCATTATCATCATCTCACAGCCAATCAACTCGTTCCAATTACAAGCCATTTGCAGTCAATGTACAAAGATCAGCGACACTTCCAGCTAATTCATCATTAAAACAGTGATTATCGAAATCTTTTTCTTTTTTTTTTACCACATAAATCAAATATTATATAAATATATTATATTTTTTATACAACAAAAAAAAAAAAGAAACTACAACCACAAAATCAATAATAATAATAATAAAATGCATATATATAAATAAATTAGTTTTAACATAACGCAAACAAAATCTAATATATCATATCATATAATACATTTTCTTTAAATTAAATTAAAAACAAAAAACAAACTTGTTAATTATTTAAAAAAAAAAAAAAACAAAGTCAACAAAACGATAGACACAGAGAGAGATAGAGGAAGAGGGATAAATGCGAGAACACCGATAAACGTGTGACAATTGTGAAATGGCAAATTACAATAACAATACATAAATATTATACATAAAATAGCCTATAATTGAATTCATATAAAAAAAAATAAATTCGTTTCCTTTTTTTTTTTTTATATAACGAAGTAACAATAATTCCATTAACGTTTACATTTTCGTTTCCACTATAATCTTTTTTTTTGTTTATTATTAGCATACACAAACGTACCGTAATATATAAAGTGATTTCTCATAAAAAAAAAAAAACTATTTCTTTTATAAGATCTAAACTAAAATATTATAATTTAGCAGTTAATTCGTTGATGATAAAGGCGTAACATTCGATTGTAGAACAGAAACAAGAACATGAAGAGAAGAAGTTTTTATTTTATATATTTTATTTTGCTGCTAATATTCGTTTTTTTTTTTTCATTTTGCTGTAATTGTATTATTTGTTTATTTTATTTTTATTATTATTATTATTTTTTTTTATAATTCTTTATTATTATTTTTTAGAGAACGAAAATTCTAAGATAAATATATAAATAAACTATTAATATTAATATTATATGAAAAACAAAGAAAAACTATTTTTAAAAAACTCAATTGGATTTTGTTTTATTATTTATTTTTAGTTGTTTTTTTTTTTTTTTTGAAATTGAATAGGAAGGGAGGTCCAAATGATTGTGAACTGGAGGGGAAGAGGTATTAGTTTTCTGGAAATTTTGTTTGCAAGCTTCACATCTTAACCGGCTTTATACTTATGTGTATACATATGCACTATTTACAGTTATATGTTATGTGCTGATTTTGGAGGGTCGTTTATAGCCCTAGGCACTGAGGTTTTTCTTTAGAATCCTTCTTTTGTGTTTTCTAGATGAGTTGTTTCACTTCAGACAGATTTCCATGGGTGAATGGCAGCAAGCTGTTCTATTAGGACAACTGCTCCACCAAGGATTCTCTTTCTGAGTTGAAAGATGGCTGAGCATTCCATTGGAATGTGTAGAGAGGTCTCTTGTAAGAAGATTCTTTAGTCAGTTCCATCTTTAGTATCCTGTCCAAGAACATTTTGACCTTCCTCCACAACTAAATTTACTAACAAATTTTATTCTATTGTTTTCATGGTTTTGATCTTTCGTGAATAATTGAACAGATTTTCATGTTTTTTTGCTTTCTATTGCTTTAAAATTGGGAAGAGGGTTGTTAATACCGAGTTGTACGTTTTCAAAAATGTACAGTATTTTTCATTGGCGACCTGCATGTTTATGACATACATAGCACATTCATAAATAACAAAGTGTAGATTATTTGCCTTTAAATTAACTAGCTAGCCTGAACCAAACTAAGGAGTCGCTTCCGATATAATACTCTTCGTCAAACATAAACGTCAAATAGTTCTCAGTATTTGTTCGCTGTTATTCAAGAAGATTTTGTCCAGAGATACGTTAATCGATTTAAAAATTACACAACGAAGAAAAGGGCTAACGTCATGTACGAAAAAAGAGAATAGGAATTAGTGTAGTTCGGCTTCCGGATTCTAGTGACTATTAGGTGTTAATCCAACTTCACAATTGTAACCATAAAGCAAAAACCTGGCTCAGATATTTAAGGAAAGTTGTCAGCGTTTATTGAATTAATTTGTTCATATGAGACTACATGTTTAACATCATAGGTCACCATAAAAAGTAACTAAATAGAGCCTTGTCGCACCCTTTACTTTTTTACTAGCGATACCAAACTCGGAAGTCTCGGTTTTGAAGTCTTCTCAGGGTCGAACGTGAATTCTTTGCTGTATGATAATCCGTGGAATAATGGAGTAGTTGGTGCAAAAAGATTTTTAGTGGAAGGCTTGAGACATCGAGAGCTGAATCAATGTGTTCTTCAATAGGTGATAGCGTGCTGTAAGTACTATAATGTCGCCTCACGCGGACCGTGATGGATCCATTGTGTTCCTTGTGAGTGGAATAAGTTGATGGTTTATCTAAAGTTCGTCTCTTTAAACCAACCAGAACTCAGTATACATTTTAGAAAAACTTTTGGTGTCATGGTTTACATTTCGCTTGGGTCGCTGAGGACGTATGCGCCTAGGGATATTTTCCTAGTACTGTTAAGGCTTTGGTCGCCGCAAAAGGAAGTATGTCGTGTCCTCTTCCGCATCTATATATATCACCATACCATGCACGGTTGAAAGTAGTCAAGAGTAGATACTCTTACTATTATTTAGGCAACGAGAGGAAGAATACAAATTAAAAGGAAATTCCTATTGTGTGTTTTTGACTTCTCACACATTCCCTTGAGCCCGATCCAAAAGATCTACTTATATTTTGGGTGCGCCTGGAAAGAGTTTGACAAAAATATCTTTTAGTTCTACCACTTTTTTTTTTTTTTTTGCTGATTGCTTTGTAAAATAGCCTTGAAGGCTCAAAGTGAAGGTAAACAAATACAAACAATGGCTCAAAAAAAAAAACAAGGTCTTGTAAATATCCAAAAAGTTAAACAGCTTAAACCAATCACGCCTCGTTCTTATTCAAAATGAAAGATAAGAATTTGTGTACTGAAATTGTTGAATTAAGAAGTAAAACTAAGGCAAACTAACCCAAAAATTTCATCAATTTAACAAAATTTTGAAAATATAAATCTTGTACATACTCAGAATATCATTAAACAATTTTTAAGCACTAGCAGCAATTTATAATTGCCATTAAACAATATTATCTATATAACCAATCTAACTTTTTTCAATATTTTATTTTATCAACTAAATTAAATGAATATTTTCAGTCGGGGTGCTGCCAAACAGTAAAAAGCATAAAGTCAAAGTTGTCCTCAATACATTCAGAGCATTTGGAGCAGCTAATAAATAATGATCACCGCAATATTTAAAAAAATTATAATAATAATAATAAAACAATCTTTTTATATGTAAAAAAAATGAACACACATAGCAAAATTCGAATCGAAGTTTTGTATTTAATAAAATTAAGTTCACAACATTCCTGAACATACCCTGTATACAAAAAGAAAAAAAAACAAGAGAGCTACTTATATAATTCATGAATTTTATAAATTTTTACAAAAAAAAAAAAAAAAACAATCAAAGAAGAGCCCCGAGCAAGCAGAGTGCCTTAAGTGCTCTTTTGTTTTTCACATATTTTTTTGATATATTAAATACAATTTTAAGAATAACACCTAAAAGTGAAAACCAAAAGCAATAAATATGTTCAATTCGATTTTAGAATAATAAAAAGAAAAGAAAAACTCAAAACACCAAGTACTTAGATGAAAACTGATAATAATAACGATTTAAATTTTAAGCATTTCCTTTTTTAAGAGATATAAAACTATATACCGCCTTATTTATCCAAACCATGATATACATACATACGATACCAAGATTTTTGTGAAGTTGAATTGTTTGAACATATCCTTTGAGTTAGCAGTTACATAAATATATTGTTTAAACTGAAAATTAGAAAAGTGAATTAGAAATAATTTGATAATTATTTGTTTTGATTGTATTTTAGAATTTAAAAAAATAAATAAATAAATCGTATTTCATCGTATTTATATTTAAATTTTGCACTAACCGACTTATGATATATGAAATATACAAACTTACATATGTATGTATAATTACTAATAAAACTGATTAAATTTAAGCATTTCAGCATATTTTTTTTTAATAAATTAAATGTAAATATGTATAGTTTTTAATATAAACATTTCAATAAAATGCCATTTTTATCTACAACTGTTGGTTCTAATTTGTTCTTTCTCCATCTTAGATAACAATGCACATTCTCTCAGAGAATTTCAAAAGTTTCGAAATACATACAGACATGTGTTCAACTTCTAGGTTAAGTTCAAAAAACCAAACGTATCAACACAGTTCTGGGTGTATGTGCTTCCAAGTACAAGCTTTAGCACCCCTCTAACGTTAGATTGCCATTTCTCCTAGGCATATGCGTCTGTCTTTTAAGCGGAGATTTTTGCAATATTTATGGCTACGAAAATAGACTATCTGCGTCTGTAGCGACAGTCAGGCTGCGCTAAAGGCCTTTCTCAATCCTTTTACTAGATCCAAAATAGTTCGAGAATGCAGGTCTAGTTTGAGTTGGGTTGAAAGACTGAATTTGCTAAGACTTGTCTGGGTCCCTGGACACAGCGGGATTACCGGAAATCAGTTCTCCGATAAGCAAGGCAAGGTTTGCCCGTATCTTCGGTTAGGGCTTCTATCGATGGTTGGGTTTCTAGCAAACACAACTGTAGGTGGTATGGCTCTCCAGGCTGCAGGCAAACTAAATATATCCTTCCCGACGACTGTCAGAATTCCGCGGCATTCTTGCTGTCTCTCAGCAGAAAAGACTGCAGACAACTAGTTGGCGTTATTGCGTGACACTTCTCCTTTGCCTAACATCTCAACGTGTTAGGTTCAAGTGGCACAACTATCTGTGACGCTTGTGGAGATAGTCACGACCATGCGGAATACTTCCTATGTGATTGTCCTGCCTTTGCTTGTATCAGGTGGCAGATTTTTGGGGCTGACGTGATGAGTACTGGTAACCTAAGCTCCTTAACCCTAAAGCTCTTACTCGACTCTCTTAGAAAGACGAAGAAAACACAGTAAAAAGTAGTACAATGGACCTGTTTTTGTGCCTGACTGCTCCAGTGTGGTGTTGCAACACCTCAAAAGAAAAAAAAACACCCCTCTAGCAGATAGTATTCTATCCCCTTAAATCTACAGGTACGGACGGCACCTTTCCGATAACATAACTTAATTGCAAAATTGGATTACACCAATCCTAGGAAATCTTTTCATTGATGGGCCTATTTCTATAAACAACAAGTTTAAAAATTCATTCAGTTTAAAGGTTAATCGCATTGCAAATTTCGTAAATTTATTTTATCGGCGAAGTCGACTGAGTGCTAAAATAGAATATCGGATGAAGAATTTATTTGAGAGGAACACACTGCTTCGTGTCAATCCTGCGGAAGTGCAAGTAGAAACATACCAATACCTAAAAATAGTCTTATACGAGAAATAGTGTGCACATTGCTGGCTGCACTTAAGCCAGCACAGATCTTTGTCGTCATAGATGCTGCTGTGCCAATTTTGTTAAACTAGAAACGGAAATGTTTATGTGAGACACAGCCGCCTTCTATCCATGTCGCTAATTCCGGTATATTTCATTCAGGTCGAACGAATGGACAGCAATACTCCTCCAGTAAGTATATTTGTGTTTGAATATACAAATTTTACTTAGAAATGGATGGTTCTCATATATATTTATGTACATAAGTACCTACATTTGAATAATTTATAACAACCTCCATGTTTTAAACTGAAATATCATTCCAAGATATGCCAAATTTATTTGGCCCCGATATCACTCCTGCCATGATTAATAGTAACTAGCTAAGATGCAGAAGATAGCACTGTGTTTTTCACGCGTTGAATTCAAACCAATTGATGATTCCATCTATGTCAGAGTTAAGTTCGGTTGAGATTCGCTGTCGTTGGGACTCAACGACTTGGGGCCCTTGCCGTGGAGACCTAAGAATGAACGCGAAATCAAGAGTGTTGTCATCCGCGATGGACTGGATTGGATGGCGAGTAAGAGAGAAAATGTCATTAATAAATATTAGAAAAATGCTCAAAGAGAATACTGAGAATACACCATCATTTGTTAAGTTGAGTTAAGAAGGAGGAGGAGAAGTACATTCATATAATACAACCCGTATTGATCGAAAACTTCGAAAGTTTGCAATCAATTTAGAGAAGACGCTACCAATACCATATGCCTGAAGTTTATTTATTTGTGCGCTATGCCATATACTGTCATAAACCTTCGATATTATCTTGGGCGACTATTTTGCATTCACCGAATACATTGATGCCATTTTTCAGGTAGGACAACCATTAGGTGAAATTTTGTTGACCAAAACATCATTAAAATTGTAAAATTGACAACGCTCTCCGTAACCTTAGAAAGCACTAACATTCAGTAGCTGGAAGAACAGATTTGTTCGCCTCTTTTGGAAATGGCTTGGACATGCGGAAGTTTCAAGACAAGGACAGACGTTTTATCTGGACCTGAAGATTTGTTACATTTGGATCTTAAATGGCTCTAGCCTGTGCTAAAGAATATTAAACTCGGTTCAGTATACGTAGATTGAAAACGCTGTCCGGCAAGATGGATTTCATTGCGAATAGTGCAGCTGGCAGATTGGATTTTCCTTTGAAGTCTGTGATATTTTAATGTTTATATATTTCAAATATATTTTCCAAAACAAACAGAATTTTTATCAGTTTTCCATTAATTTCAAAGCAAACAAATCTTATAACCACTTGTCAAACAAAATTCCCCATCAAATGTCATTAAAATGTTATTCAATCCCTTTCAACTGCTTTCAACAATTAATTTATTGCTCAACAGCGAATGCCTTTTCCCATCACAAATCAGAAATTCATTCAACAAAAACATTTCTTCTCGAATGTTGTGGAAGTAAAAACCTCTTGTTTTGTCTAATTTTATTCAAAGTTTCTTTGTTCGGATGACTTGTCTCAAGTGTCTGTGATTAAAATTACCAAAATCCACTCTATAGTTATAAATTCACTGCCAAGATAAGAAGCAGAAAAAAAAAAAAACAAACAAAACCTAGACAAATTGTCATCCAACGACGACACGGTTCTTTAAATTAAATTCGTTTCAAGTTTAACAAATTATTCAGTGACCGCCCTGAAAAAACAAGAAAAGTAAATAAAAATAGAAAAATCTAGTTTGTTGCTAATTTTGTTCAAGCTGACCCACATTCAAGTGGAAATACAAAGCGCTGCTGTACAATGTAAGTTCTATGCTCCTCAAAAAAAAATAAAATGTATGAAAAACATTTCACACTACACCACCTCCACCACCCTTCAACACTTCGACATATCCTACTGCGTAATCGCTCGTGAGAGTGAATATTTCGTAATTAAACAAAAATTGAAATTCCTTGCGCAATAATTGCTCTGTCATCGTATTTATTTTGGAAAATCTTTTAGTTTTTCAGGAGCAATTGGATTGTGGAGCTTCCCCCCGGTGTGTGTATACATATACCATCGCCTTAGTCACGGATCGTAACTACATTTGTCCGGTGCTAAGTGGTTCTTTGTTTTATCACAAGTGTTACTAGTTGGAGTCAGTCCTCTTTGTCAACGACGCAGTAATGCCAGCTGATTCGGTTTCAAGGTGAGTGTGGTTATGACCATTTTTGGAAGGAATATTTGTGCGCGTGGAGTCGTTAGGCCGAAGCAGGAACTGCAACAGTCCAAACAGCAACAACTGGTTTGCGAATAAAAGTTTTGCAAGTTTGGCTGTGTGCCATAAACAAGTTGCAGACAAAGAGATTTATTGTTTGTTTTTGTTGATGTAGGAACATAGCTGGGTGGTGAGTAGGTACGTCTGCTGTCAAGGTGTCTGGTGTAAGCTTGTTAGAAACAAATAAGGACAAGAGTACAAGAACATGATTCTAAGACGAATGATTCAGAATCGATAAGGAATTTTGTTTGGCCTTTGTTTATATTATTTAAGAAGCTTAAAGCTGGTTTAGTCAACCATCAACAAATTTTCCCTCACCTACATGTAGTTTTCTTACGCAATTTTCTGTGAAACGAAGCGGAGACTTTGGTGATTAAATTTCGCCACACATAATATTATTGTTTGTAAACAATTGCCTAAAACCATTTCCTCTTACTCTGGTCGAACTAATTTATTGAAGTTGAAAGAGAGTTCGGCCAAAACTTTGCAGAGGCCATTAACACGAATATGAATTAAAGTCATTCATCGTATGGATATTGAAAACCGACTTTCATTTCCTCAAACTTCAGGCATCCATATCAATACAAGTGCTTAAAAAGATTGAGCAGCGCAACAGCTATGATATTACAATCAACTGAAGGCTCTTGATGCTGTGTGAAAAATTTAGATTAAATGAAACCAAACCTCGAAGCAGCTCTTGTAAATAGTCGTATGCGTGGTTAGACCGACTATGAGGCTGTTACGAGGTTACGTTGCTGTAGTGCACTACGTTGCACTTCATCAGTACCAAACCGAGCAAACAATTTAACTTGCAAAGACTCGGCAATTTACTGCAAAATAATCGGCAACACTGGCTTATGCCGCTGTTGTCGCACGAACATTGTTTGAATGTGCTCCAACCATTGAATTTTCATATCAAATGCATTTTTATTTACGCCAACATTAATTTATCATGATTGCACATAGACAGACAGTCGGGCATCCTTCCTGGTTGCGTACAAACACTTTAACATCTAAGCAATAACATTCAGAAGTGCAAGAAAAACAAAGGACTATTGCGGAAGTATAAATAAAAACTGGTTGTAAGTGCAATGACTGCAGAATATCAGAAAAAGAAGAGGATTGTGTTTCGCGACCCCCCAGATGCAAGTTATTTGCATGTAAAAATGCATCAATAGCGAGTGACATTTATAGCAGCAGTGAGTTGCATTTGGTTCGGTTTGCAATAAACTTTCCTTTACGATGAGTTATAATAAGGAGCAGTGAGGTCATTCTATTTTTTTTTTACTGTTGACAATTATTTTCAATGGACAAAAGCAATAAAATCAATTGACTCAACTCTGTCATTACCCTCTGCCGCCAGACAATGCGCATTCTCGTCTTTTGTGAACTTCTCATGGAAATCAGAAGAATGTAATGAAAGTCTGTTGAACTTTCCAAACCGAGCCGGACTTACTTGTCAAGCTTTTTCTTTAAACCTTTTTGTAATTGTCATTTCAGAATGGATCCGAATGGATCAGGAAACGAGGGGAACTCCATGGAGAATATTTTGAGTTCATCACCTGGTGCATCAAGCTTGAGATCAAGAACTGACAGTGAAGGATCTGACAAGTATGTAGAAATAGTCCCATTGTATAATATCTTCTAACACTCTCCCTTTGAACAGTCAAGCTCGGTTCTTATTGCCTAGCACAGATGGAAGCCCGCCAAAGGTGGTAACTTTGAATGAACTCACTCATGTTGTGAATAATATTGAAAACATGTCACTGGTTCATGAAATCGCTGTAAATCCCGAGTTCAAGTTTGAACCATATGAACCACCAGAGAACAGGTAATCCTAGGTTATAGTTCATGAAATCAATCGACTCATCCATTGAAAATTTAGCCTTGAACGTCGCATTAAGGAGGTTATGCACAAAGTATTTTGGGATATACTTCGTGAGCAGCTGAACTATACTCCACCCAACTATGATCATGCTATTCAATTGCTCGCCGATATTAAGGAATGCTTCCCACAGATCATTCCTTCCAACAATAAAAGAGCTTTGGAACACATTAACGAGGTGCTGGATGCCAGTGTTATCCGTCAACAAGCCGAGCAGGGTGTATTGGATTTTAAATCGTATGCCAACTTTGTTATAACTATTATGGCGAAGTCTTGCGCTCCGGCAAGGGATGAGCAGGTGCAGAAACTTACACAAATCGAAGATGTTGTGGAGACATTTAAGGGAATCCTCGAGACAATGACTGTAATGAAGCTGGACATGACCAATTACATGCTGAATATGGCTCGCAATGACATTCTTGCCAATTCGGTTGAGTATGAGAAGACCAAGTTCAAGGAGTATTTGGAGTATTACAAGTGTAAGTTGTAAAGATTTGAAAAAACGAATACAGTTAACAAAACATATGTATACTTTATTTAGTTGGTTTCCCTTGTACTGACACTTGGTTGAGGCGTAATCAAACTCAGGCGCAAACTGGTGCTTTATTGACTCCAGATCAAACCATTTACAATGCATACATGGAACTAATGGATTGGTCCGATCCAGAACAATTTCCCGAAGTGCTGTCTGTCGACAAGGAGAGAATTTTAAAGTTGGGACAACGTGGTATGCGACTATGTGCATGTGCATCGTTGATATCGATTTGTTCAGTAGTGCCAATTATTTCCCAGCGTACAGCCAATCGTTCAACGCTGGCTAAGCAATTTGAAATACTATTGCAGAGCGTTACAAGTGAAAAGTAAGTACATACAAGAATTATTCAAAGTGGTTCTCAAAATCCACTCAAAGACCATGAAAAGGAGTTTCTATTTAGTAAACAAGCATAAAATTCACCAGGAAAAGATTGATATCTATTCCGTGGAAGTTTCCTTAGTAGTAAGAGAACTGTCCTTATTTATTACTTTAGCTGCGAGATGGTGCCTTTAAATATAACTGTGAAGACTAGGGAAAATCCTTAAATAATTGATATCAATTGACATTCTGTTCGATATGCCGATGCTGAATGTTATTGTTGATTAAATAAAATTTCGCTGCTTCAGCTTCAATGTTCACACTGATCACCAACAGCTTGGTTTTGTCTTCCAACGCTATCAGTCTATGCGAGTTCATGAAAATACTTTCAGAATGCCACTTCTTTTGTGTTCACAAAAGCTTCGCACAGTTTTGTTTAAACTGTGAAACTTCAAGCCTTTTCTGAGAGGTACAAATTGTTCAATCTCCCCTGACATCCTACACATATTTCCAAAAGCATCCTTCCTTTCACCTTTTGAATGATCAAAATGCTTCAAGTATTTAAAACAACAATTTCAATTTACAGAGAACTCTCTGATGCCACCGAAAATGTTTGGGTTCAAGTCAAGACATTCATAAATACCAAACTCAGGGACGAGGAACAAAACGAAATGGACACCACTGCCGAAGATACCATTAAAACTCAAATCCTCCAAATCGGCAACCGTGATTCACCAGTTCGCAATTTATTGTGTAAGTTTAAATATTTGCATCCATTTCTAACCACAATCGGTTCATGGGAGTCTCTTATGTATTGCTTTTAGGGAAACGTCTGCATGCATACTTCAGACTAGTACTTGGTTCAAAAACAGGTACGCCACCACCACCACCTGGCTACGGTGATTATCAAGATGAACTACAAGCATTTGCTATCGCATTACGACGTGTCATTCTCTACAATCACTCTGTATTTGGTGAATACTTCCTTCAGGTGCTAACTAACCAACGACCAACAGCAGCCTGTACCAGTTCCAATACCGATGCACTCCCAAAGGAAGACCAACCATTGCCAGCATCATCGCCAATTCCAAGCGGGGATACACCAAACGAGGAGTAGTCTAGTGTAAATCAATTTCCCCGTTTGTTGTGAATTGTAAGTTTGGTCGGGGTTAGGCAAAACGAAAACAAAAACAAATGTGTGAAAGTAGAAAGATTCTATGCAGCTGTTGTTGATCCACACCCTGAAGTTTGTAAGCAGTTTGTATTCTACCTTTCTTTTATTTTACGCACGAGTGTAGATCTTACTAACAGACGACCCTGCCATACTTTTGGAGAGAAACACATCAGATAAGTTGACGAGGTTTAAAACATGTTCCAAAAAAAAAAAAAAAAAAAAAAAGAAAGCGTATACAGTATGCAGTAGTAAAACCTATTATTAACTGAAACAGTAACAACGAGTAAATTAAAAACAAATTTCTATGTTAACATATGTGCACTTGTCTTTAACTAAATAATGTTTTAATGAAAGTGATTTTAAAGTGTTTTTTTTTTTTCGGTGTGGCAGTAGATAAATAACATTAAGAGCAGTTATCGAATACAAGTTGAAACCTTGTCATAAGCACAAGCATTTTTTTTTTTCATTTTTTCTAAAACAGTATAGTATTATATATACATAATTTGTTGCCAATTTATTGTTGAAGAGCCATTATTCGGTGTCCATTCCGGTTTCCGGTGATATACTTGTTTCGTTTACTATCGTTTAACAATATACTCGTACTGAATACTAGTTGTATTCAATAATATTCCTCCGTACGTATTAGTATGCACATTGTTTTACAATTATCATAATATACCTCACATAAATCGTAATGCAGAATTAAAACCAAACAGATATATTGCAAAACAGTTGGTGTGTCTGAAAAAACGTATGTTCAAGCAGGTAGAAAGCATACTTAACTCTTACCACTCAAAAATCTTTCGCATTTAATTAGTTGAACGTTGGAGTTTGTTTAGAATGTGTAGTATATTTGATTTTAAATGATTTTTTTAAATTTAAAATTTGAAACCTATCTTGTGAATAAAGCTTTGGTTTCTGTACTGCGTCCTACGCTACACAAGCTAAGATTTATCGATGAAAAGTATTTGCAAGAGAAAAATCTAAAGTTAACCAGCATCAAACTTTGTCCAGGACGTCATTCATAACGTGACAAAACTGATCTTTATGAAGAAAAGTCAAGGGAACGTAGATTCCAATTCAGACAGATTTTTTAAGTCAACATGTGACACATACCCAGACTTTTGTTCACACTTCTTCAGATAATCTCATAGTTACTTTTTGTAGACAACGCTTCGTTAGGAAGTTCACTAGAAGAATATCCAGAGTACATGTAGCTCTGTTTATTTATTTCTTTTGTATATTTTCCGTTATGTATAAAGTATCTGTAGTAGTTAAAATTACACTCATTCCAACAAAGTAGGATATATCAACAAGCTTGTAAAAAAGAAAATTTTTATTGCTGAAAACGACCTTCCAAAATAAAGTCTAACTTATAAATAATAACAAAAACTACCCCGACAATAGATCTACCCTCTTACCACCACAATTCTTTGTGATATTTTTTTAACTAACACTTAAGATTATATATACACCCACTGCTGTACAAATATAAAACAAGAATTAAACTTACATATACATATAATTATTTTATTTGTACGAGTATGGGCTTAATATTTTGAACAAAATTATGTTATTTAATAATCGATATGTGTGTTGTGATATTTGGAAAATACTATTTAATGTTTTTATTGTCATTTAAAAGTAATTATACGGTGCAACGATAGTTTGTACTAAATTTAAAAACAAAAAAATAAACATACATACATATATAAATATATTTTAGCATGGTATTCAATAAAAAAAATATAAATTTTTTGAAAATAAAATCGTGTTTTACTTTAAGATTGCTCTTACATCCCTTCGTCAGCTTATGAAATTATCGATGCCGGCATAACAGTTTCACTAGCAAGAGGTCCAATGGTTTTGATTTGATGGCTTATCTCATCGAGAAGTGACACGAATCTCTCCATCACTTTGGTGTTAGTAAGCTTGTTGTACTTGATATTTCATAATCATAAGTATTTGACAGAATTTGGAACCAAACGTGCATACGGCATCGATGTATCTCTTCAATGGATTAGAAATAACCACCCCTGTCGTGGAATTCGCCGGATCGGAGTTTCACTTCACTTGTTCGATTCACTTTCACTTTACGTTGGTATTGTAGAATCCGCCGGGGACGCCTCTTTACTGACGAGTGTGTCGAAAAGGCAGTGTCGCAGAAAGACAGCAATTTTTGTGATAAGTGACAGAAGCAGCATTTATTTTTGTTTGATTTTTTTCAAAAAAAAAGCGAAACAAATTAAAAAATGGATAGCATTGTTTTATTTTTGAATGATTCAGATTCAGATGAAGAGCAAGAGCAGCAAAAGACATTATGGAATTACCAAATGTATTTACTTGAATAAACATTTTTTGGAAATTTTCGTTTTTTTCCTAAGAAATTCGTTTTAAATTACTTATTTGTTCAAATTATAGAATTTAAATATGTGCATTTAATTTACTTACATTTTGAATACAAAAATACAGAAATAACAAAAATAAAAACAAACCGCAACGAAATCCGCAACTCTTGAGCTGCGAATAGAAAGTGAACAATTTTGTATGAGTGAGTTCCACCTAAACGGTTTCCACAATACAGTGAAACTCATTCACACTGCTGACACGGGAATGGTTCACTTAAGCGGATTCAACGATACCGACGGTCAAATTATAGTGAATCTTTCCCCCCGATGGATTCTACGATAGGGGTGAACATTTCGGGCCGTTCAATTCAAATGGTTTTGAACGGCTGGTGTTCCTCAAGCCTGTTTTATCAAAAATTCTCTTACTCAGTTTAATAAAACACATTTTTTCTGCAACTTGTGATGGAACAGCGAATATGATCCATCGCCAACCTGAACAGTACAAGTGTGTTCTGTATTGTTTTATAAATCCTGACAGTCATCGTGGCTGAGTGGTTAGTGCGTTGGACTGCTAAGCGAAAGGACAAAACAACCAAAAATTTTTTCGAAGCACCACCTCTTCGCAAGCATGACAAAAGTACAAGGGTCGGAGTCGGCAATAAAGCTGGAGGTCCGGTCCCTTCCCTTCGTGCGAAAAATAGAATACGTATAATATGAATGGTTGCGAAAAGATGGGTCCTTTTTTACGGCCTTAAAATCGACCAGAAGATGAGGGGTATCGATTCGGACTCGGATATCTTTAGAATATAAAGAGTGGATCGATTCTGGACTTTCGCTGTTTAAAACCGCGCTGATAGGGTCCATTCAAGTTGACGATAGATAAATATCTAGAATTTTTACTCATTTGGATGCAGGGTAAAAACGTAAGTACATATGTATAGACCGAGTAAGCGAATAACCACCTAAGGTTGGAGATGCTTCACACAATCTAAAACACTTAAGGATTTATTTTATAAATTCGTTTTATTTATTTTTTCTTTTATACATACGAATTTTAAACAGAAAAACAAAATGAAAAAAGAAATAAACAATAAAAACAAACTGTTGTTTAAAATTCCAATTATGATACAATTAAGCCAATACAACATGTCACCCCATTTGATGTGATTACTTTATTCATTTAGTTAGAAGAAAATTTTGTATAACTAACTTCAAAGCAACGGGGAGATTTAATAAAATTCAAATTCAACGTCCTATACACAAGGAACTTGCGGAATGATTCAACGAAGATTAATTTATGTTTTAAAATTTCTTTTATTATGTTTTTATAGTCTAGCTTTAATTTTCTTCATACAACGACTTGAATTTTTTTGTTTAGTTTTGCATGTAACTTTTTAAATGTCTTGCTGTTCTCGTATCAAACGATATGTTGACAAAATTTGTTTCAGCTGCTGTTAAGGGTGTTGACATCAAGCGAAAGAAATTCGTCCTTTTTGGCTAGGTATTCATTGTATCGGGTATATGCGTAGCTGTGAAGAAAAAAAAAAAATAAGAGGCGGTTATAATTTAAAAAAAAAAAAATCTTTTTAAGAAGTTTGAGATGTAAGTAGTACCAAGGTAGGAACGAACACCTGCGTAGTACCAAAGTTCAAAAGCCTTTCTATGGCAACTCAAGATGAGTTTTAGAGAAGAGGTCTAAAGGAGTCAAGCCGCTAATCACTTTGGCTTTGATTTTTTAGTGACACATCGCAACTAATCAGTCGTTCAAGTTGTATTGACAACAAAGCCCTATATCTTTGCCAATAATTTGCACACAGCACACTAGAGGTGTGGTCGGCAATTCAATGGTTAGTGCTTAGTGCACTTCTAAGCGAGCTGATACAGTTTCGAGTCGGCAAAAATAACCAAACGTTCTTTCGCGGCATGCAAGAACGAATCTCCAAAAAATTTGTCGTTTTATTCGTGTGAAAAGTATGACGAGCACAACATGAAAGGTTGTGAGAAGCTAGGTATTTTTTCAGCTCGGACAGCCGTAAGCGTTATATGAAATTGAAATCATCATCATAAGTACGGTAGTCTGAAAAGAAACTTCACTTGGGTTTGTAATAAAGTCTGTCTTATCTGGGTACCGGGACACCACGATGTTATGAAACTAAAGAAGAAGTCTGACCGCAACAAGAAGGCGGTTATTTCATTCAACGAAAAATTCTATGATATATCAATTCGGGAGCTCTTTCGTCAGAACGGACTTCTACAATAGTTGTAGAAGAATGCATTTCAATATTTTTTTTTTTCAACAACACCATACTTACTCGACAAAGTCAAAATCGATTGTGGAATATTCTGCCTGAATCAATGCCCATATCGTCCAGAAAAAGTGTGATGCCAACGAAAATTGATTCACCTGCACGTACAATTTCTCTACTTGTTCTTCAGAAATGTCGGTGGTGTCTAAATACCTTTCCAGATAAACTCGTAGCCACTGTAGTTGGAATTCCTTTGATGGATAACGTGTATAGTCCACTTCATCTACTCCAGCAAATTCCGCAAAATGATTACCAATATCGAATGCCTGGAAATTATAATCCGCATATTCGTAATCAATGAATGTTATCTGCTGCAGAGATTCTGTGTAAATAACATTGCCAAGCAGTAGGTCGTTGTGGGCAAATACAAGCGGACTACCAAGCGATCTCAGACGCTTATACAGGTACTCAAACTCAGCGCGCATCTTTGAAATTGGCAGGAAAGTCTTTTGCAACCTAGAATTGATAAGAAAATTAGCATATAACAAGGTTCAACACATTTGGCGGAGTTTTTTTTTTTTCTGAAGTTAGAAAGGGAATTACAAGAGTTCATACACAACTGAGTGCAACAACAAAACCAGATCACTACCAAGAAGAAGACGATTTTCGAAATCTAGTCCTTCTTATGTCCTGCGAATATAACAATTTGTGTTGAAATGTCATTGGATGTTTGTATTAAATTACCTGCTATGCTTGTCTTTATCAACGAAATGTTCCGGAACTAGATCAAAGAAACTCTGGGTTTTCTTCCATAACATGGAATCGAGGTTTGATGGTATCGTCAGGTCACAGTCTTGTGAAACTTTATGCATTTCAGCCATGCGGCGGGCAACAAGCCGCCAGATTTCTGGTCTAAGGACACTTTCTGGTGTGAGTGTTACTCCGGGTACATATTCATAGGCGAGGCCGTTTTTGAATGTGGCAAACAGGGAAGGGGCAAATCCATATGAGTGTAGAAGTTTGATGTTACGGGTTTCAGCTTTTCGGTCAATTAGAAGATCAGTTTTGTTACCATAAACTCGAACAAGAACAACACTGTTCGTGTAGTCGGTTGTTGTGCAGCCATTTTGGATGGTGTTCTTCTGATCGTTCGTCGATTTGTCGAAACAGCCAACTAGTTTGTTTGTTATTCCATCTGTGAATATCTGATTTTAATTGAACAAAATCGTGGTTTTAATAAAGTTTATTCAAATTTAATTTAATTATAATCTAGAACTGTAGTGAAGTAAAGAGTGCGAGATGTGATTTACAAATCACCTGAAGGGAAGAAGACTTAAACTGTCAGACGAACTACGCTAATCTATCGAATTCACGTCGCCTGGTACTGACTCTCTGTCGGAGTACGTCAACTGATTCTCTGTTTCGAAATGCAAACAGGTTTGGACCGAGTAGTCTACTAGAAATTACTCTCAGAACGGGGGTTGCTCTCTTTACGAGATTTGACTGAATCAAGCCGTTACAGTCTTGGATAGCAGTATGGTTACAGTATGTAAAGTGCTTTGGGAGCCAAGAGAAATGGAGTTTATCATTGAAAAAGAGTAATGTGATTCCTTCATTCTCGTACACATAGTGTGTAGGGCACTTTCCAGCTGCTGGGATACACAGATACGACATCATCTGTCCCTCCCAGCGTGCCGTCATAGAAGCTTTTACGACAACTGTAGGGCAGGCAAAACGAGTTGGCCTTAAATTAAATGAAGGCAAAACCAACCAAAGAATCATCTGGACACCGCCTATGATAAAACATCACTTTTAACAATAGTTACAATTAAGAAGCTTACATCCTAGTGGAGATTGAACGAAACCACTGCCCGGTTAACCGCAACAAATGGGTTTAAAACTTCTAACCCGGACATTGAAATACATTCTCTACAAAAGACTGATCCTGTCGAGTGTTGGACGGTAAACAGGAAAGAAGAGCAGACATTAAGTACTTTCAAGAGGAAAATGCTTCGTCGAATATTAAGTTCTGTATACGAGGGCGAATGGAGGAGAAGCCGCGTTTAAAAGTCCAAGATACGTCAACTACGTTGATTTGGCCAATACGATCTTTGAATCACAGCTCCCAGGTTCGAGACGATAAGGAAGACCGAACTTCCCTTCGGTCCCAGCGATCGCAGATGCCAGAGCGCTTGATCCGGAGAACTGGAAACAGGATGCTCGTGGTCGAAGAAAATGCAAGGCTGCACTCTCAGGTAGAGACCATCCACGGGATCCATTTGAATAAGTAGTAGATTTTTGTATCTTAGGTATGCATGGTGTTGGATCACACAGCGTTCCTTAAGCTACCAGACGCTTCACGTTTATTGGACTTGAACTAACAATTATCTTTCAAAAGAGTGAGTCATGACTCATGACGTAACAGGTGACAGCTGACAATTTCAGGGCAGTCTATTTTTTGATAACCACAGCAAATGGCCCCAATTCCATTTTTTTGTCCACTTTCAGCTGTCATTAGCTAATCACAATTGATTATCATTCGTAAGTACTCGTAGTCTTAATGCCCATTAATTTGACAATTACTACGTTTCCACACAACAACTCAAGGTCGATAAGTAGATACTATTTACTCCATTAGACATTGTATACAATGTCTGTCCTCTATTTGATCAATATTTATTTATTTATAGACTCGTCACTAGACTAAACCATTTCGTTCGTGTATTGTAGACATTGAAAGTATGGGATGCGGCAACAGGTTAGAACGAAAAAACGATAGAATAACAAACAAAATCAATAAACAAAAAAAAATTGGTTTTTTTTTTTATAAAGTTAAAGCAATTCTGTGTAAAGCAATACTGTTCAGAATTCAGAATTCTGATTGCGAGTGCCTTGTCTATGTGTAAAATTTTGTAGAAATTGCGTTTCGTTGCTCGTAAAAAATGTACTTGTTGTGTTCGGTCAAAAGAGAAAGAAATACGTCAAACCAATGTGGATTTTATTTTTATATTGTTATGATGTATTATTATAAAAATTGCTTCCTTTGTTGCAACCAATGGAAAACCCCTTTTGTTAATTTCCACAATAGATGACGAACATACACGGGAGACCTTGCTTTTTATCATTTATGAATCTAATAATTGGAATATACCTTTGGAAGCGTGTCAATTGGATGGCAGCTTATCTAATGCGTGGATTGTTAGTTAACCGTGTCAGCTTGAGCGTATAAATCGATGCATTGTGTTGCAAATAGTCAGGGTTAATCGAATTTGTTTGAAGTTAATCATTTAAGGTGGAATAACTAGGCCGTACAGGGGGTGCGACAAACAGGGCGACTCAATTAAATTATATTTAGTTTATCAAAGAGAGGATTTAAGGTCGAATCGTGCTTTATCTGGGCAACGATTTGTACGGAGCTGCAAAGTCAAGGAAGAGGAAGAATATATTGTACACTTCCTTTGACATTAGGAAAACCACCTTAGGCGAGAGGTTTTTGTCCGTCTGGAAGTCTAAAATGCAGTGACCATCAGGAGGGCATTTTTGGCGCGGCCCTGCTTATCCGTTCAAGTGTTTGCTGCGAGGAGCATTTCATTACTTGACTTCTGTTTTTTTTTTTTTCCAGTTCACAGTACTGCTATGCAATGGCTACCTCTCACAATGTTAACATTTTTTTATGTTATCTTTGCAGCTGAAGAACGCTGCACAAAAGGGCTTGAAATTTTTTTTCTACATTTGCTTCCATTCGAGCCATCAGAAAAGGAGGCAGTAATTAATGAATCCAAGTGACTGATGGGCTTCAGTTGGGGTACCTTCACCAACCTGTTTCTTTTTCCCGTCGTCGTCAAATGAATGTTGTCCTCAGTACATACACCTTCAGCTGCGACAGTCTTTTTTTCACAGCGGCATCGCTACCCTTCTTTGTTGTCTACTCAGCTGCTTTCTGGTCAGGAGCCCATCGAAATGTGCACCTTTCGGAGACTGTGGGACCTTTTTGTCAGTAGTGTAACTTCAATCAGCTGTTTGTCTATTGGGATCGAGATAAGATGTACCAAGATGGATCTCTCCGCCATTTTCTCCCTCCTTTCAGCTCAGTCTGCCGACATTTTCGAAGAAAGGGTTCTAGGAGTTTTCGAATTTCGCAATTTTTTAGCTCCTAAGCCAACGCGGGGTATTAGTATTATGGTCGGTTTAGCTGCGGTCAAAAAAATTCTTACCGAATACTTAAATGGTTGGACATCTCATGTTCAACATTCTTTAGGCTAATGTTCATTCCCATTTGTCTAATTAAAGTTAAATTACAGCTTGTCACGGTTTTGTATTTACTTCGTCAAATGTCCAACTAATCAATAGTTTTACCTTTGGTTTCATTACACTCGTTACGTTTCACATTCCCTTTTTAGTTTGTGTTCTTTAATGTGGCGCTTCGTTGTTGTCGATGTAAAAACAACCCTTCTTTTACAGAGATATATGTACACAGTAGAATGACTTTAAACTTGACCATAAATACTTGGAAAGAAGACCAATACACATGGCAGACATTTCATCCCTCAAACATGGTTCAACTACTCAAAGGTGGAAGAAATTTGTGATTGGTGGCGCCACTCTTACTAAGTGACCTACATATACTCACCCAGATATGCTAAGGAACTGTGAAACGAAAGTCAAACATAACATATGGGTATAATCGCAAGAAACTTTCAGAGGCAATGCCGATTTGGTCTCCGTGTACCTCTTAAGTAACTCAACGCCATCAAGCCATTTGGAATGCTGGGTTTCTTTTATCCATCAGGAGTGCCACCGAACACATGCTGTAAAAGAAGTGTCGTGTGGAGATATTCTGGATGGAGAGACGACAGCAAAAGAGAAGGGAAAAATTCCAAGAACTTTCACAACCTAGTCAATACATTGTCTTAAACAACTAGAATATATAGAGTGACGAGAGGTTAATGCTTTGACCCATTGAGTCTCACAAATCACAGAAAAGGAAGACTGCATCCAACTGAATGAAGTCAGGTAAGGAACAGCCTTGTTATTTAAAGCTTAGGTTCACATTGAAGCCTCTTCTAAAATATGTATGTGCAAACCTTAAATTAATATTTGGACAGAGAAACCTTCACCCAATAAATTCGCCGATGACTTCGCATGTAAAGTTCTTAGAACCCTATATACGAGCAATTAGGAGCAACTCAGTTGAGACCTTAATTGATTTGCATACAACAAAACAACACGTATGACCTCTAAAAATGCAATCTACCTCATTATCTTATCTCATAAATAATTATCGTTCCCGAAGTAAACAAATATATAACCAGTACTTACGAACTGCTTCAAGACTAAAATTATTCTGTTCATACAATCTTCTCACAGCAATCATGTCAGTCTGTCGAGACTTGTTTTTAAACTTAAATCTATTCGTTAACACGGTTTACGTAATGCTTAGAATGGCGTTGTATTTTAATGAGCATTTGAGAATATTTAACATAATACAGAATAACAGACTAGAGGATTGATTTATTACAACATTAACGAATAATAAAAAAAAAAACGACACTATGCTATAAGTAAACTAAAAAAAAGTCAAACTTTCCGAACGAAAAAACGACAGACATTGACATCCTTCACTTTCAGATGAGTTCGGGCGGTTTTCAATTAGTTAGCAATAGAATAACTGATCTTTACACCTAAATGCGATATACCTCTACTGTTGGATACATTAGGGAAAGTTCTCGAGCAAATTATACGTTCAAGAGAAATGCATCAAAGGAGACTTAGAGCTTATTAATCGTCAGTTAGGCTTCATTAAAAAATGAAACACAACTGATATAATCAAAGTCCTGTGCGACATAGCCCATGAAGCCATACGAAGAAAGATCAAGAGCAATACCGTGCCATGAAAACGCCAGTCGTACAATAAGAGAGTCAAGTGATCTTAAAGTGCTAAGCTACCTTTTAAAAGAAGTGAAACAAAACTGCAACTAAACGATTAAGGATGTGAAATTATAGTTACAAATATGAGGCGTAGAATGAGCAGATCACACAACGATCATAAGACTGAGAACTCTAAACATGTGCTACTCGAATGCTTTAAATATACAACGACCCAGGACTTCCTAAGAAAAAGAAATTATAGGTACGCTGTCTTTGGGACACGGGCCGACTTTGTTTGGAAGATCAAGACTGCTGCGTCCTTAAGAGCCTAATTTCGGTATTTTCAGACTCAGTCAGAGAAGATTGCAATTTTATTAAAAAATAACGCTTAGGAAATCAACTCCCAATTGTTCTTGGCAGAGTCTAAAGTCATAGAGGCACAGAAGGAAAGAAGTAGGCCGTTGTATTAACCAAGCGATGATTGATCTTTAAGGGCTTCGTTGTGGGTCAACATTTCACTGCGAGCTGTCAAGCAGAGAATCCTTTAACATTATCTTTTAAGGGCTGAACAAAAATTAGAGCTGCTTCATTACTATGGGTCTTTCTGCTCAAACAGAACTCTATAGTTCCCGCATAGATATTGTACGACCCTTGACAACTTGTACAGAACTTTGTATGCTATTCAAAAAGAACTACCGGCGCTGTTAGGATGTAAACGATATAAAAAGACCTGATAACTTTCTTTAAAAGTGTCCAATCTTGACTAGAACAAGTCAACAAGAGAGGCTTGCCTCCCTTTATTTGACAACCAAACAATTTACTGTTTTGTTGCTTTTTCTGAATTCTATCTTAGTTGACCGAAACTAAGTAGTAACGAGAATTCTAGTAACAAAATACAGTGCTGATTGGGTCTGGGGTACGTTTCCAGGGATTACCACTTACCTTTCCAAATGCATTATGTATTTAAAAAACATCCGACAACTTTCTTATTTAATTTACAGTTTCTTGATCACTCAGAGGTCGTTGACTAAAATTTTGAACTTTTCCATTGTTATCGCAAAGTTTGTGACAAAAAAAAAAAAAAACTTCCTCCCCTCTTTCAACGCAGCAGATGTAAATTGTGATGATTGTCTCAAATTAAATCGCATCCAAACAATAATTAATATAAACTGTGAAGATTTGATTGTTGGCCTTTGTTGATCATGACGCTAACCCGTTTATGAGGTCCTCAGGCCAACATCTCGAAAGTAGACTCATGATTCATTGCGACAATATAAAATTGACGTGTCCCAATAGCCGTCGTATATACATACGTCATATGATTAATATTTACTTAACAGGTGACGATTGAAGTTCTACTAATAGAAGATAACAAAAACCTTACGTTCTAATTACTTTATCTTGGTCTACATTTTCAACGATTAAATGGAAAGCAAATACTTAACTGCATTCAAGTTTGTCTAACAGAAAAAAAAAAAAAAATTAAACGCGGCAAGAAACCTGTTCAAAGAAATAAATCGCTTTTCAAAATAAACGAAAATGATGAATTATCTACCGTAGAGACCCAATTAGCACATTGAACGTGCTAAAATAAAAGTACACGAACAAAGTTTTGTAAATATAATTTATAAAGTTCATACCTCTGTGCATTGCGACGTATTTTTTGAACCTGTTTCCGCCGGTATTTGAATTTTAAACATTTCCCTGATAACTTTTCAGTTTTGTTCGGAATGTTGTTTTTTCTAAAGTGTCGTCGTGATGATAATAAATCAATAAATTGGTTAATGGATTGTTTGTCTCGATTCGCCATTCAACTGATAAACAGTTTTAGGCAATATTCTCAAATGCGTTAACGCTTTCGAGATTTAATTTCGCAATTGTCGACATTTTATTGTTCGTGGTAAGATAAGAGGATTTTATTTTGTAAGTAGGTGTACTTGAATTTTGTGCAATTTTTACTTCTCGCGAGTACCTACTTAAAGAGATTGTCAACAATTAAGGCTTCTTGATATTTTATCTGCTGTAGTGGGTATCAATATCAAAAAAGTATTTAGAAACAATGTTTGTCTGTACACCCTACTAAACGAAGTGTCACGTCCATCTTCATGGGTAGTTGACAGACGATTTCAAAGTTCGGAATGGAGCCTGGCAAAATATAACCATGCACTTAGTGAATTCTATACAAGAGTGGGTGGTACTAAGCAGAAAAGTTAAGAAGAATACGAAATCTTTGAAAATTAACTGAAGAGAACACGCGTTTTTGATGTTATATTCCCCAGCAGTGGTAGCAAGTAGTAGTTTGTCACTTAATATAAATATCGCATTGATTAACCCAAATGCCTAGACTTTGTCCATCCTGGTTCCCATGGCTAATGTATATATATCACGCGATTTCAACGCATGACGTATTTCAATTTAGTTCATAGCACGCTGTTTGAAAAGATAAGACTTAAATATAAAAACAAGTACTGTTCTCCATCTTATCTCCTTGGCCGCAATTCAATTACAAAAAACATAACAATCGCCTTTTACTTTATCTGTAGCATGAAAAACAACTTGAATGCACTTTACAATTGAAAATAATAATAATTGTAAAAAGTCAAGTGAATGTTAGTAAAAATTATAACATGGACACTTTACAAGTCTAATTTATTTTTATTATTAGGTTGGTGAACTCAAGGAAAAGCTATTTCAATGTGACGATGCCAGACAGTCATGAACAAACGTGCCTTATTAAACAGATAAGAGATAGAAGTAAGAGGTCGATGGGCACAATGTTTAGTACCGTCTATTATCTTTTAATGTGACATCGAAGGTTAATATGTATTTTTAGTACTCTAAGGCGAAACATATTTCAAAGAGATAAACTGAAATGAAACAAACAGAAACATGCTTTAAAAATTAACATTTCGCTTGTTTCCAAAATCTCGACAAAATAGAAACGCTGCCAATTAAGCAGGATCTGATCGACAAAATAAATACATCACGACGAAGAGGCTGTTTCACGTAAGTTTTTATGCGTGAAACGAAATATAATAACGACGTCTGCGTGTGGTAAATAAAGCTGCGACTGTTATCAGCCGGATATTGGAGGTCTTTTATGAGAAGCATATCAATTGTAACACCCCATAATGTGCTCAAAACATATAACTGAATTGTGAAGAGTCGACAAGTGCTTATCTTAAGCACTCAGGCATGCAAAATTATCAATTCTACATTGATCCAGATGAACTGCCCAATGTTGTTCTTACAAACCCAAGAAACATTTTCCAAATAGGGTGCATATGTTTGGTCATCAAAGATTCCAATCTCAGAGGACCTTATTGCAAGTACTTACTCAATCTGTTAGAAGCTGATATAAAACCTTTCTCTTTGTAGAACTTACACGTAACGCACCAATTAAATTGACACCAACAATTTGGTTCCAAACTCAAAAGTAAATCCTAGTAAGTATTGCTGGTGAACCGGTAGAAAGAGTAGAGTTCCACCGGCGGTGAAACCGAACAAGATGTTGCCAGTCGAATCGGCAAAGAAAAGTCAACTTTTCGAATGTTGACCAAATCATGGCGCAACAATGTAATCAGCTTAGACATCAAGCTGCGACTGTTCTTTTCCAATGTTGAGTTCGTGCTGTGAACCACTTGGAAAGTTATTTCTACTATCACGACAAAACTGCAGACATTCGTGGCTATGATTTGCTGGCCTAAACTTAACTCTAATAAACATCTTTACCAGAGAAAGTGGCAGGAGCCAATAGACACAACCATCCAACGACTGAAGTGGAAGTAGATTGGTTAGATATTTCGAAAAGGTGAGAGCTCAATTGCTAATTTGTTTTTAAAACAAATCGTTTGTAAATACCAAGACATCATCTTCAAATTCAATGAGGGGTCATGTGCCTGCTGAAAAGGTATACAAGACTGATCGATGAACTTTGTTCAAATATTACATTAATCGAATTAGGCATTACAATTTGAAGGACACGCAGCTTAAACAAGCTAATTAACCTAGCGAGGTCTCCAAAATCTAATTATTTCAATACCTGTTAGGTGACTCATCTGTTCCAAGTAAACAACATCTATATCTACCTACCTATCACCTCTTCTCACAATTTGGCGACGAAAACAATTTGTCATGAATGTATGTATGTAAATGCATTGAATGAATCAGTACCAGAACTTATTAGAACGCAAATCGTACGACGTTCAGATTAGGAGTTGAATTTCCTGTCGTCATAAAATCAACAACTCTACGACTATGCTGCTCCAATCAGAAAGCAATACCCTCAAAATTCTTATCAACAATTATTATCATTTTGAAGTCGTAAATCAGAATCTGAACCTGTTGATAGCCTTGACGAAACTAGCTGATAAGCTTTGGCTCTGCCTCAAGTTAGCATAAAGATTATAATTGAATACGCACTCTTACTAGATAGTATGACAACTTACCTTAAATTCAACTGTAGGCAACTTCCAGTGTGGTCGGATTACTTTCAAAATCTCTTTGGCGCCGGATATGACATCGTACTCATCAACGGTTACAGGTATAAATGCAACTTCCGTATCTGTCTGACTACCATTGATGTTGCAACTGGTGCTACCACCACCGTTTGTCGTGACTAACTTTGATGTTGCCTCCGCGTCCGTTTGTTTGCAGCAGCCTTCTGTGCCCATAATACAGGGAAAAAATGAGGCAAGAAAAATCGAAGAAAACCAAGAAACCTGATTGATGTTGTAATATCGTCGCCGGCGCTGTATTCTATTTTTAATATGTTCGCACACAGCCCTTATGTTTCCGTTGCAAGACGAGTTGGAAGATTGTTTTTTTATTTTTGTTGCTCTTCTATATTCACTGCCTAAATTTTGTTGCAATTGGAGTTAATCCTGTGTTCCTTTCGAAAATCAGTAGTCTCGTTGGCGCTTAATATTGTCTTGCACCAGCGCACGCAACGCAAATTCTCTGTGGGGGTGCTACGGGAGGTGTCTCTATTTTTATCGATTTTTCACTAAATTAAATTTTGTGGTTTGTATTCTGTTAATTTTTTTTTGTTTGTTTTTAAACTGGAAACAGGTAGTTTTTTTTTTGCAATATCACTGAATGCCACGAAATGAGTCAACCGAATGCAGATGAGTTTTACCTTGCAAATTTTTACAACAACAACAAAAAATCACGAAATGTTCACAGCGAATTCTTTGATTTAATGAAATAGTTTTAAAGAATATATTTGCTCAAATCACATATAATTTCTTTGAAAATTACGTCCAATTAGGGAAAGTTGTTTAAACGTGTAAAAGGATATCTTGACAAAAAAATAGAATCGTCTGTCAGTTAAAATCCGCGCTGGAAAAAAAAAAGTACTAGTACTCTCACGTACCACATCAATTCACAATGAAATGAATTCTTGTACTGAGCGACAGACCGACAGTGAATGGGTAAATGAATCAATTTGGCCACAGCAAGTTGAATTGGATTGAAAAGTGTGAGCGAGACGGAAGTGTTTTGCTTTCATTTTATTTTATTTTGTTTGTTTATTTTCCTTTTTTTTTTATTTTCTTTACTAGGGGTGACAGACAGTATAAGTTGGCTGTAGTTAGAAAGAGATGGAGAGTAGATTTGACAAAAAGAAAATAATATTGCGAAAAACGAGGGGAAGGAGAAATTGCGATGACATAAAAATGAATTTTGCAAGAGATGTGTAAAAAAAAAATTCAAATGTAGTGAGTTGCATGGCTGGTACCTTTTACGGATAGCACTTATGATAATTACATTTTGATTGCAGTTCCAGTCAAGATTAACCACTTATATGAACACCTTCCTTGACAAATTCGAGGCTCAGGCTTACAAGGACCAGTTTATTCGATTCCTCGTCTCAAGATCTGGCTCTACACGACCATAGAAATATTACATGTTACGACGAAATGAAGCAATAACAGTAAGCTTTGGATCTGCACTTGGAATATTAGGTCCTTTAACAGACAACATGCAAGCGAGCAACCAGCGGAGGTTCAAGAAGAGCGATGAGATATAAGGACAAGAAAAGAATGAAAAGCTGAAGTTGACTTTTTAGGCATGTGCTAAATACGCCAACTTAAGCTTACGCACGTTTCCATAGAAACGAAAATGACAGCTACTACAAGCTCTTGGATAAGATGTTTGGGATGGGGCGGAATAGTTTCTTAGCTGCATTTCGATATTTACAAGGGGACATGGAGGTCCTCCTATGGTGGATTTCCGAAAATTCGAATGGGCGAACAATGGCTAGGACCATTTCCTTGTTGTCGCTAAAGTATGGCTGTGGATGCCTCGAATGGCGTAACGGCAGAAAAACGGCTAAAATCGGAAAAGATTGCCGCAGTCATTTCCGATTGAGTGTTCCTTTATCATCTGCCGTTAGGAGACATACAAAGTAGCACTGCTTAGAAGTTTCAGAGTTGCTCAAAAATTTTACGAGCAATAGAGAAGTCTCAGCCGGGACAAATAAATAGCATAGGAATCGCCCAATCGAGGAAAAATAAGGTTGCAGGAATGAAGCTTAGAAGTTTTACCAAAGGGTTAAAGGAACATATCAGGGTTACAAAACTGGAACCGCAAAGTCAACTGACGCCTGCCTATAAGTGGGGTTTTAAGCTAGCCAAGTCCACAATCTATCGATACCAGCTATCTCTTCATCGATTTTAACGCCGGCTATGACTGCATGTTTAGAGACGAGCTATGTAGAGCTATGCTTAGCATACCTGCCAAATTCGTCCAATTGTACATATAAGTTGTCTGTTGGACCTTTAAGATGACTAGAACATGTGCAGCGAATGGACACAAAAGCACGGCAAGGAAATTTAACTTCGATGCGCGTAGGTCCCTACTACTGTGTTATACTCACAATTTTATTGTTTTTAATAAATAAAAACATCGTTAGGTAATCTTTTATTTTATTTGTATTTTAGCAAATGTATTTCTTAAGTATATTAGTTGTGTTTTTTTTTTTTTTTTTTTGTTTCATTTTGTTTTCATTTTCTGTTGCTTGTAATTTACAGTGTGTAACTTTCTTAGTTAAATCTATACAAATAATTGTTTTATTTTATTTTTTCTTTTAAATTTTTCTTGCAGTTTGTTTTTATTTTAAATCCTAAAAATGCAAGAGTGCATATAAAATAATTAATTATTTAGAATTTAGTTCTCCTTTTTTTTTCCTTTGAAATATCTATTACTAGTATGTAAACTGAAACATGTAACGCAAGTAGGTATATTATCTACAAGTATGCATTATTACGGCTGTAATAATTTATTTAATAATATATTGCTTATAAACATATAGCTGTTAGGTCAGGTGCCATAGGAATATTGTTCTAGTCCTAGAATGTAAATATATGTATATCTATATTGTAATAATAATAAATTTACATTTAATTGTTTTTTTTTTTTTGTTTCTCTTGTTGTTTATGCAAAATTTCTAGTTAGTTTTGAAAATAGTCATAGATTCTCAGTTAAAATACGCGTGAGTTCTATTTGAATAGCTTTCAGAAAACTTAATAGACGTATAGATGCTGTGGAGGCCTTAAGATGTATAGAGAAAAACTAGCTCATTAAAGCAACTAAGTCCAGAAAACTACTTGCATAGGCACGACAGGTGCACCGCGATCGAGTTCGACGAGCGTTATAACATTTCTTTTGCGCCTTGTATCTCTTGATCTATATTTATGTCAAAAGAATGACATCGAGAAGTGATTTCAGATGCAGTCAATCTGAGTGCTGAACTGCTAAGCAGCGCGGCTAGAAATATACAAGATTCGTTACCAAGAGAGATGGTATCGCTTCTTTTTGCAATGACAGTGGAATAGTATCGAGACAAACTCGAGTCTTAGTCTGGATAACAGCCAATGGAAAAGCCAAGCTTCATATAGCCCTTCGCATTCCACTCGAAATGGTTAAGCGAATATAACGTTTCATAATCTATATCAAAAGCTTAGCAAATGTGGTGCAGACTAGACAGTTACATCATTTTCTGACAAGTATGGCCCACTAATAAACGAAAAAGAACAGAAGACCTCCTAAAAGAGCCTTAACAGATCTTTATGTGAATAGTCACAACTTGTATGCTCCATTGGGCAGCAGGAATCCTTGCGGCTGAACTTTGTACCACTACTGCAGTTGCCATAAAATGAACGACAAAGAAACCTTTGATTATTTTCTTTGTAGATGCCCCGATCTGGCTATAGCAAGGCGCTGTACACTAGCAAAAAGTGCACCATCGAAAACCATCGAAAACCTGAGTGAACTCTCAGGGAAAATATTTTGCTGGCATTGTGCCCTTTTTAAAATTCGAAGAGGACCGCTGCATCATCCAAACATAGCTAGCAATCTAGCCTTAATTGCGCCTCAGGAGAGCCTCCTGAAACAGCCACTTCAATCAACCAACGAAAATAATGTCAAAATGACTTGGGTATCAGCCTGTAGTAGCTTCATAGAATGACTCCAGATTCCTACAGAAGCAGACGCAGAAGAAGCCGAGCCCAACAATATGAAAAGTCGAAACGTGCAAAAAGCGCGTTGTTTGACGCCATGGCATCAGCACTGGAATGCATGGAAGGCATTGTCTTTCATAAATCCATTTATATACTGGAACGCTTCCAGCGTGCCGTCATAGAGGCTTTCACAGAAATTGAAGATGAAGATGAACGAATTGATCATAAAGGGAATGAAGGCAAACGCAAAACTATGTATACGTTGTTAACAAATAAACCAGCATGAGTCCACGGAAAAGGACAGAATGTTACTATTAACAACTGCAGCTTTGAAGTACCTCCACAAATGACATTCTCATGGAGATTCGACGAAATATAATCCAAGGAAACTGCTGCCAGTTCGATTTGGTAAAACTCCTTTATCGATGCTCTGCAGAACCCTGATCTTATAAGTCGTGTTCTAAAAGACTATAAATAAGAAAGCAGAGCAGACATTGAACTCCTTCGGGAGAAAACTTCTTCGTGGAATATAAGGTCACGACTGTGAGAAGGATGAATGAAGGAGGTATGTTAGTTCGGCCACATCTGCTATGCTTCAGCCAAACGAATCCCGTGTTGAAAACGTCTTAAAGTTTAAACCGAACCACACTTAGAGCGCAATTTAATAGAGATCCTATGACTAACTATATTCTTTGGTTGTTCCATTTAATATTTCTATTTTTGTTCTCTTGCAACTATAAGTAGTGTTTGAATATTTGTTTTATATTTACTTATTCTCTTGTAACACGATTTTTATTAAAATTTTTTTATCACAGAATCCTAAAAACTAAAACTGCAATTGTACGAAGATTCAAATGTGAAGTTTGAAAAGTGCAAATAATAATTAGTTACATATAAAATGTATTTAATTTATTTAATGAGTGTGTAAAGAAGGTGGTATGAATAATATTTTCGTTTATCTACTTTGTTTTTGCAAATATATGTAAAGTCGAAAAATATTTAACATGTTGTGCATAATAATGAATTTAAATTTTAAATTTTACCACTAATGGTTTTTTTTAAAAATACTTACATGTATATATTTTATATATATTTTTTTGGTTTTACAATTTTTACAAAATCAGTCTCAATACAAGCCATTTTAATCTTTCATCGCTTAACATCAATTCGTTTTCTTTTTGAGTTGTTTCTTAAATTTTATTTGTAGTTCTTTCAACATATTTAATTTACTTTAATTTTTAATGTATTTCGATGGGGTTAAGCTGTAGAATTATTACCGATGATTATTATTCTTTCAATGACAAACTGTTCTAATTATTTTTATGATTAGAACAGCAGTTTCATCAGTTTCTTGTATATGTTTAACAACATTTTGAATGTGAATTTATTTATTTGTGAACTTTTTCTTAACATTTCTAGGTATTTTTTTTTTTTCTAAATAATATCAATGTTTTCTACCCGTCAAGAAGTTTTATTGCATAGTATTTTATTTAAATTTAAATTTAATTTTACCTAATATACTTTCGTGTTTTACATTTAGAAATATTTTATTGCTATTATGAGTTTTAAAGAAAGAAGAAAAAAATAAACGTAAAGACGCATTTTTTCATTTTTCATTTTTTATTTTAAATTGGGAAAGAGAAGGAGGACAGCTTTTGTAAAAGTATTGAAAGGAGGTAAAAATAGGAAACTTTAACATTGCTTGTCCGATCCTCAAGAAAGGAGACCTTCTAAACTGCGTCAACTATAGAGGTATAAGTCTTCTCAACATCATCTTATCTGCTGCATTGTGTAAGCATCTAAACCATTTTGCCAACAACTTGATTGGTCAATATCACTATGGCTTTAAGCCAGACCAAATGTTCACACGACGGCAGATCTAGGAGAAAACCCAGGAATTCAAAATCGATACCAGCCACCTTTTTATCGATTTCAGGGCCGCATATGATTGCATTTATAGACACCAGCTATATATGTATGCCAAACTCATCCGACTATGCAGGATGACGGTGGAGATTGTACGCTGCTCCTTCGAGGTCGGTTAAAATCTCACCAAGACTGTTGATGTCAAAAGAAGATTTAAACAGTAATGCCAGTGCTTTTACACAGTAGTGTACAAAACTCACACGCCATAATCCGTCAAAAATTCGTACAATTGCTCGCACATACCAACTATATTGATTTTATCGGAAGAGGGTAGCGTAATGTCAGTAGTGCGTTTGTGAGTATTGAAATTGAAGCAATTATAATAACCCATCAATGAGGGCAAAACAAAGGATATGCTTCCAACAAAGAAGGACACCCAACACCGACGTCTCGGACAGAACGTCATCCTCGGCAAATATTACTTTAAGGTAGTAAAGGCTTAGTCTATTCAGCCTCCGCTATCAACTCAGACAATGACTCCAGTGACGAGATCAAAAGAAGAATAACTCTTGCCAATCGCTGTTTTCTTGGGCTATGAAGGCAAGCCCTTTCACAAACAACTAAAGTTACCCTTTACAAGACCTTAACTATCCCAATTCTGTTCTATAGCGTGGAGGCATAGGTTGAGTGGGTGCTCCCGCTAAACAGGGACACACTTAGGCCAAGAAAAGTTCCATTGTTATAATGCGTAGAGGCATGGACTTTGCCAAAAATGGATAAAGTTGTCCTAGGTTGTTTCGTGAGGAAAGTCCTTTATGTGAAATTTGGTCCAGTAGAGGAGAAAATCCAAAAATAGCATCTACCTTATCAGAAAAGTTCAAATACAACACCAATAGAGGAAGACCGCGACTAAGGTGGCACGTGCAAGTGGAAAGTGACCCCAACCAACTAGAGCCAGCTAGCTAACGATCGAACTGGCTGGCGACGCTGAAACGGATTGTAGCGGCATCATTAGTAAGCCTTCGAAGAGATTACGTCGGAGGGGAGCTCGTGGGGAGCTAAGGTTTAGCTTCTCGCAGCCATTCATGTTGTGTGTGTTATATTTTTTCGCACGAAGGGACCAACAGTTTTATTGCCGACTACGAACGGAGGATTGAGAAGCTTTTTCTTGACAGAATTATACTCTTGGAAGTTCGTCAGTACCTGATGAGTTTGCTGGCTTAGCAGTGGACGTACCATCCGTTAAGCCACGGCGACCAAGAACAGGAAATCTGTACCACGCTAATTGAGATTCTAACGAAGAGCCACTACGCGATCATCTTGGGTTGAAGTAAGTTATAGTCCTGCTCTAAACTGCAGTGACGATATTTGTAGCGAAAAATAACCCTTTTTGTGCTCCTGTACCTCGGTAAGAACAGGTACTGTGAGGCAAATAAAGAGTGGTAACCGCCTATCATTGCAAAACTTCTTGTGACAGAAAAAAACATTGTTCTGTCTACTAATTTCAAAGCTAAGTTTCTATTCTTCGGAAAAGCAGCAGATCTTTTCCGCAAACCTCGAACTAAGTGAAACCTCATTACGAGTTTAATTCTGACACAGACATCCCTGGATTTTCGGTGTGTGTTCGTTTGTTATAGTATTTCAAAATCTTTTTAAATAATTCTTGAGATACTGGAACTGAAAGCTGACGCTGTTACGTCTACAAAAGGAGTCTTAAAAAAATAAAACAGTGTTAAAATTATAACAGGAAAACAAATACAATTTAAATTTAAATTTAAGGGGACAGTTCCAATGTTGAATAACGATTTATGTATTTTTAAAATTTAAATAACTTTTGAACATTAAAATTTGCTTTTTTTTTTTTGTTTCCTATAAACATAAACATCTTAGTGTATAAAGAGATTTTTTCTTGCAATACATAACGTTTTTTTTTTTTTTGTTTAATAACTGCTTATACATCTAATTTCTTACACTGAAATAATGCAACACAAGAGGTTATGCACGCAAAAGCGAAAATATATGTACGTGACTAAACGATTGTCCTCATTTTTCCCACAGTTTTTCTATATAAAGTTGAGATACTTTTTTTTTTTTTTCTTATACATACATATATACATTTAATTTAATGTTTTATTTTATTACTTTTTTTTGGTGTAGAAATAATAGGTTATGAAAAGGTGATTAGCTAAAATACGTGATGAACACATGTCGAGTAGAGAATTTTTTGTTTTGGTTTTTTTTTTGCTTAAGTTAAACATTTTTAAGTGTAATTCGACGATACTTAGGAGAAAATAAAGTCTAATAAAACACTTACAAATTGAAAATGATTTTTTTGTTGTTGTTTTGTTTTGTAAATTTTAATGTTTTATTCATACTATACAAGCGCAGGGGGTTCTTATCACATATCATGTTTAAGTTACTATTGCTTATTCTACATGTATTTACAAAAGGTTTTTGTTTTTTTTTTCATTTATATGCTTCGGAAATTTATTTTAATAAGTAATTTAACTTTCGTGCGGTGCGCTATGGTTTTATTTTGAATTTATACTCTTTGAGGTTTATATTTACACGAACAATTCTTGAAAAGTGCACGGGCTCTATTGGGTTTCCTTTTTTGGACTTATAAAATGTTTCCGTAGACTTAGGTGCACTTATAGATTTAATATTAATCGTTATATATACGATATTGATTGATTTTTGTTTTTGCGATCCTTTAGGTTCTTTCAGCCTGACGTTGAGCAGCAATTTCACATTCCACACCAAATGATGAGAGCGACCTCTTTGTTCTATTTACGGCGTTAGCTTTGTTTTATTTTGTTTGTTGTTTCATTTATGTTTTTTAATGGTTCTCTTAGTCAGAATTGTGTGTGAAATTCAAGCTCCAAAACACGCGAAATATATTTAATCATTTATTTTGGTTACACAATGGGCGCCGGTTTTGTTTTGTTTTTTACACTTCGCTGACAATCTGCTTTTAATAATTCGATTCAATTTGACATCGTCAGTTGATACTTCCTCTTTCATTCATGATTGACCATCAAATTTGATGTTTTAGTTAACGTTGGGCGCCAGTTTTTTTTTTCAGATACTGATGTTTAATCACTATTAATATCATTAGCGGTATTTATACTTCGTTCTCTGCTCTTCCAGTTTCCCGGATTGAGTACGGCAGCGGTAGATATACTGTACGATCCAGTGGGAAGTCTTTTTTGCCGACACAATGCGACTTTTGCTCGACTTGGTGAAGGTGGTTGTAGCAGAGGAGATGTTGCCTGTGGTGAATCTAAATCATCGGTATTTTCCTCAGCACAACTATCAGATGGTGAAACGAGACGTTCACGAGTTTTGATTGATTTCTCTAGGCGTCTTAAGAATCTACAAGTAGAGTCAAATGAATCTTGATGACTTTCAAACTTTATTTGAGACTTACCTAATTTGATTTCCTATTGCACGTAAGCGATTTATTTTACATCGAGGTCGGGATTGGTCCTCGGTGACAATGCTGGGCGATATTCGGCGAAGTAGAGCCTGGAGAAAATCTTCAAAAGAATTTCAAAAATGACTTTTAGGAATAAACTTACATCAGCGGCTTCTTCCTCGCTATTGCTGTCATGTTTCCTCAATCTCTTTTCTCTATTTGGTGAGTTGAGTCCTGAAAAGGGGGAAAAAAAATGGTCACATCGATCAGATGATGAGGTGATAGAATTTGAAAACTCACGTCTAGGCATCGATCGTACAGTTAAATCCTTTGTGGATGTTAAACTCTCTGAAGAGCTGCTGCTGCTTGCTACTGGATGCCTGTTGATCGGTCGTCTCTTTGGACTCTTCCTTGTTGTCACTGCATTCACCGGACATGAATGGTGATGTGATCGACAATGCTTAGAGCATACATGACTACTGGTAGTCGGTGTGTTTGAGTCTTTTATGGGTACGTCTAGTTGGTTCTTTGTAGGTGATTGGGTTACACCTGTCTTAGAGAGTTTGCGGTCACGTTTCTTACTACTGCTTCGACGCTGATGGGTGTAGGAACTTGCCTTACCATCGGATGATGGGAAGTCATAAAGGCCGTCGGAATCAGTAAATGGCAGTTGATCCTTACGACCGTAGAAATGTGGAGAAAATCGTCCCATTCCAGCACGCTCACTTAGAGGACTCTCCGATCTCGACGAAACCGGCGATAAACCTTTTTCAGCGCCTTCTACCTGTATCACAATTGACGGCAGTTGAAGTTGAGCCATTTGGGCCATTGGAGCCGGAGGAGGCTCTTCCACTTCAATCAAAACCTGCTCTTCAATAAAAACTCCCAATTCTCCACAATTTCGACCGCCAATAGCACGATTATCGTCCATCTTTTCATCGACATGGTCGGTACCGATTCCTTCGTCATTTGACTCAAGCAGGACGTCATCTGACAAAGTCTCTGAATCAGACCTAGTTCTTATCCTCTCTAGATTCTCATCGTTGGCAGCTCCAGATTTTCCGTTCGTTATGTTCTCCTTGCAGCTGGCTAAGGCGGCATTTTTCCTTCGACTCAGCAGACTGGCATGAAGGGATAAACTCGGACCAGAGTGTCCACTACCAGGTTCGTCCATTTCGTTAGGACACAGTGGATTGCTTGATCCACAACGACTTGGTCCCGGGCTAGCCATACTCGAGTAGCCCGACGAACTGAGATTACTCTCCGATATTGTACGATCCGATCGGCTGCACATGGTAAACGGGCTAAGATAGCACATGCCAACAGGGTTGCCAGGTGCCAAAAGTGACCCAGAACCGCTTACCTTAGGCGCTGGCGACAGCGGTTCAGTATCGGACTCAAGTTCACTCATATTCGAAGTCACCGTAATCATGGGTGGGTCAAATGGCAGGTCCAGGGATGTAGGCTTCTCGAATTGTTTCAGCAATCTAGAAAAAGAGTCATTGGTTTGGTTTGATCTAAGCTACGAAACGGGCTAATGACTAAGAACTACTAGTGTAAGGCAACATCGAAGGCGGTTCTAAAAGACTATCTATGTACACGCTACTACCTACGGCCAAGACATGGAAAGCAGGAACTACAGGAACTACAAAATAAACAGTTTTAGACAGAAAAAAAAATTAAAAATGTTGATAGTTGACAGTTGGAAAATCTCTAAGAAAAAAATAAAAATAAAATGGCGGAGAAGTGTCAAACGGGATTTTGAGGGGCGAAAGTGTTCAGTGATTTTTGCTTTTTCTAATTTGGATACCTTTTCTGCTGCTGTTTGTTGGGAAACATGAAGCTCGTCTCGCCGATGCTTGCGCGTTGAGGTGGCGGCGAACCGGGAAAGATAATCATGGGGAAGCGGTTTTTTGTCGGACTCGGTTGTTCCACCATTAGAGTTGGAATGACCAAATCTCTTGGTCGTGGCGTTTTCTCCTCAGGCGTTGGTGGTTCTATGTCTATGATAATGTTTGGCATCAGGAACGCTGATGAATTCTGTTGATGTTGCTGTTGCGGCGGTGGTGATGGTGACATCGAGGACTGTGGCAGCCGACATATGTACGACATTTGATTATGCACATCCGCTATGGAAGTTATGGTGTTTTCCGTCGGTGTTGTAGTCTGCATTTCCGAGTCACGACTCATGCGGCTCATAAATTTCTCGTTCTGGCCGAGATCCAAGAATATACTTGCCTTGGGGGACGAAAGAATTTTAGAAAGAAAATAATGGAATATTGTGACGTAACCGATTTTGATTGTGTATGTGCTTAGGGTTTGTGTTCTAACTAATGAAAGTCTTTTGACAGGTTTTAGTTGAGTCAAGAATGTTCTTTTGAAGCTTCTTTCTTGGAAAGAAATGTTTTTGTGGCTACAATTTGTTGTTCGTTGTAATGAGACAAGGAAATTGTAGGTTCTAGACTAAGACAAGTTTCAACTATGATTCGCAGGTAATGAATGGATAATTTAGCCAATAAAAAAAGACTAACTGAATGAGTTTTGAAGCTTCAATTAATTTTTCTAGGCTTTCACTGACCATAACACTGGTGTATCAAGCAGTCAATCAGTGCAATATCCTCGATGGATTGTTCCGAACTCCAGGTCAAGGTCAACCTAAATGATTGGCATTTAACAATCTTTGAGTATTTATTGTACTAAAAATGGAATTGATGGAGACAAAGCACAATATGAAGCTGTTAGATGAATCAGTCGTTTTTTTCGAGTGAATTTGAATGTGAAAATGGTTTTCAAAGTAAGTGGGTGCTGACTTCTAAGGATGATTTACAAGTTCTTAGAAGTGTACGAAACTATTGATATGACAGATCCTTAATTTTAAATGTTAATTCATGGTTTGAAGCTAGCCAGCGCTTCAATTTCATTTATAAAGGCAGTCCAACAAATGAAATTGTCTGCGAATCTTACGAGCTAATGAAATGGAACTACTCTAACGAAATTTTGATGGAATTGTCGAGTATAAGAAATCAGATACCTGCAACGAGAAGTTGTCTGCGGTGAAGCCAAAGCAAAAAGAATGTGGATATTTTAGAACGCAGATTCGGGCGATAAGTGTTGATCTCGTAAAACCCCAGGGCAAAGAGGGAGATAGATTGATCAAAGTCTGAAAACTTTTGTTCTAGAATCGACAAAAAAGAACAACCGAAGCGAAACTTTCTTCAAGGTCTACTTTCAAAAATGAGGCATCGCGGAGCTTTGGCATAATACATGGTAGTGAGTCGCACTAGGAGTCACTTGATCAACAGATCACGGGCCAAATTGAATGATCAATTACGCTAAGATCGACTGGAAGGATTACTTGGTTGTAATGTAACTAAAGTGTTGGTGAATGCCTTCGATAAATCATGTGTTTGCAAGTTTAAACCCTTGATTTGAGGACAATTTCGACATTCTTGTTGAATAATAAACCTTATCGTTGCTACAGTTGCTACTCTACAAGCGGTTTTACTCTCGATTTGTGCTACTTTTCATGAACCTCAAGGCGAGGTATGAGAAATTGAATATTAAGAAGCTATTCCTTGAGCTATTCAGTTTTGGGAACTCAAATCCACCTAGATATTGCTACCCTATGATACACTAGAAAATACAGTGGCAAGCTCAAAGATCAATCCATCGGACACTGTTTTCCTAAAGTCTATGATATTTGTTGACTCTGACGATGATATTGACATCTTACCGGATCAAGCGAGCAGTCATCAGTTCATAGTACTGAATCAAAAGGAGCTTATAGAGATGACTACATGGTGTTCATAAACAATGATTCTCATTACTGACACTCTGACGCATTAGGCAAGAAATTACAAGTATCTTCGCTGACATAAAGTTGAGAATCAGTCTTTCCAAACGTTGTATCTTTCGGTTAATAAGACAGTAGGGAAGCAGAGTTCTGTCAAGAAAAACTAGGACTCCTTGTGTACGTACGTGTACGGAAGAACATTTAACAATGTTCATCCAATGCTTAGGGATCATAAACTTCAACACTATAATAAACTTGCAGTGTATAAATGAAGATAACCAGGTGGACACGTTGAGACCTAAGTTAGGTTTCATTTCTGTTGCAGACTATAGCACGATCGGAAATGGAGAAGACATCTAAGAAGCTAGGACAAGTGGAGGTAACATATATCAAAGCAATGTCCTGAATCGCCCTTGTAAAAGAAAAGTTTACAATGAATCTGAAAACCTTGAAATTCAGTAAAAAAGAATTGTATCTCTCTCACATCCTTGCTCCTTTTAACTCTTCAGCTGCAAACAAACGCAAAGGGTCACCCTAAAAAAGTATCATGTGTTGTGTCCTTTAAAATTGTTTCATTATCACTTATTCTACTTTATTTCAATTTTCAGCTTGGGAAACCATTAATTTTTGGACATCATCGTGATGTATATGTACCATCCCTGATCTTATTCAAAAAATGGCTGCCCAAACTGTCAAAAATACAATTTTGTGTTAAATTTTTATTATAATTTAACTTTAGCCAATGGAAGCGAATAAAATAATCACAATAAAGGAATATTTAATGAAAATTAAAAAAATAAAAAAAAATTGTTTAGCGGCTTACAATAACAATCACCATACATACAATTAAAATGGATTAAGTTGTACTTGATCAAGCTATACTCGTTAAAAAATACACACACACACACACTCATATTGAGGATAGTTACCGATATTTGGTTGTCACTGCTACGATCGTCATCATCACTGAAACTGACCGACAGCTGGTCATCCTGGAAGATCGGACTATTCGAACGCTGTGGCCGAGGCATTATGGGTGTTAATGCCGGCGACGGTATTGGTGTTGGCATCTCACGGATCGGCGATAGGCACTTGTTGATTCCATTGCTTGGGATCTCCAGCAGAATTGTCGGTGGGTGAAGTAGATTCGAGTTCGTTGCATTGCTCTTGTGTGCATTCAGTGCATCGAGGACTGGTACTTCAATAGTGGTTTGCCGATAGAATACTGGTGAATCAGGTGCACCACTGGAGAAGCTTACTGGAGTGTGCATTGATGATGTAGACGATTCATCGTCACCGGCCGCATCATCTTGGGGACTAGAAGCAGTCGGAGTAGTTGATGGTGATACGAACATCGATGAATTGGATGGTATTGTTGCGGTATTTGTGTTTGAGGCAGTTGTCGTTGTTGAGGCGAAGTTTCGAAACATTGCCAATATTGAATCGGCACTAGATACTTTGGGACGCGTTCGATTGCGATTTGTTTGGATTTGCATCGAACGCAGTCCAAAGTCGGTAAGTGCTAGATCGGAACTGGACAATGAATCGCTTCCCTGATTCGATGAAGTGCTGTGCGGTGAACGAATGTCATTTGTGCATGGTGATGGGGGCATGGAGTTAGCTCGGAATTGTATCTCCGTTGGAAGGCTAAGAGCGCTTGAGTTCCGTGTGCCCTTTTGGAAGAACATGTGTGTGTATATTTTTGCAGATGACACAACAGACGCAGAACAAATGAGCAAGTGCGGCAAATATGAAAGAAAAACAGAGAAATGTTGAAAATTCATGAAAATTACACACAAGTTTACATTAATGAGGAGGATATTTATTTGGAGATTAAGCAAGCAGTTGAAATAAGGTTGATGTTCCCTCTGGGAGGAATCTTCTTAGCATAGCCTATACCTCTACCTATGAGAAGGAATTCAGTGGTCAGGTTCGACATTATCAGAGATTGCACGTCATTCATAAAGGAAACTTTGTGTTTCAGTGTTTGGAAACAGTTCGGAAGGTGAAGGCTAAAAGAAAGCTTTTCAAAATTAATCGTCAACTTAAGCCTTACAAGATACAAAAAGGGCAAGACTCAAAAAAGTACGTGTTGTAAGGGTATATGCAATGAAACACCTAGGCGAGAGTAGGGCTTAGTCCTACATCATCTCTTCGTGTAAAAACCAACATACCCACTCTGTTTGGTAAGAGCAGAAGGATGGCGAAATATCTGGAGTTGTAATCAGAAATCAGCTGTTGTTATGCTTTGGACCTCCAAGAGAGATATCTACTCTTTTCCCTTTTCCCAAGTTGCGCTTATCATCACTAAAACCATAATACCTGGCTTCACGTTCATTGGACTGAATGATTAACCACTAACACTGTCCTCCAATGTCAGGTATCTAGGCATTATCATTGACCCAAAGCTCAACTGAAAGTCAAACACGGAAAACCAGGTCAAAAAAGCATGTGTAGCCTTCAACCAAAAATACCATTGCAATCAACTTTGGATACAACCTAACTTAACATGAAAAGGTTCAAAGTATACTTAGTTACCACAGGTGCCTTAAGGCAGCACCACAAAATGTAAAGAGAAATCTATGAGGTAAGCATTTGAAAGAAAGAGTAAGTGTCCCTTTGAATAGTTTCTGACCAAAGTCAGACTCTTCAAACAAATGAACTGTGAAGTGGTTAACTACATCGGGTTAGTGTGACCGCTCCTGAGTTTTCTTCAATGTCACTGTGCTTTGAAACCTTGGTTGAAGTGAGTTTAATCTGACCACCTTAGTAAGTAATTTAGTCGGCACTACGAGTTTAGCGTTTCAAAGACTTATATACATTTGCGTCTTACTATCTAAACGTGAGAGTAGGTAGCAGAAGTTTCCATCACGCATGTCTCAATTTGTGCATCAGGTCTTAGATTCTATTAAAACAAAAGAAGCAAACATAACTCACATGCCCAATATCAACCTCCGATCCTGAACTCATTTCAGCTGACACCTTATTCAACAACCTCGCAAAGGTAACCTTCTTCTCTAACTTTGGATCATTTATAGCTCTCGCGACGGCTGCCGCTGCTGATGATGATGCTGCCGATCCGGAATTCTCCGAAAACGTTGTCTCCTTGTCACCACTCTCTGAATCCAATGTACTAGCAGCACGCAAACGATTCTCTGACATCTGGATAAGTTCACCCAAGCTGACTTTAGGTTTTGGAGGATTTGCCGCTGGTGACACCAACTGTTGGAGTATCTGTTTCTTCTCAGCTGCATTCTTCTTTACCGGAGTTGAGTTGTTGCGTTTCTTTCGTGGCGAGGGCGAACCTAAATCCATAAAAAAAAACAATAAAAAGAAAAAACAATAGAAAAACCATTTTTTAATTAAATTATACTTTCACTGAAATGTTAACATTAAATTAAACAATTTAAACTACTAATAAGGAAGCATTTCTTTTTTTCTGTTTTTTTTACAATCTTTAATTTTTTATTTTTTTTTAGGAAAATAATCTAAGAAATCATTGTGAACTACTTAAGTGAAAAAACATTAAACAACGAAATGCTATAAGAAAAAAATAGAAATAATGAAAATTTTTGAAATGAATTTCAGAAGATAGAATAATTTGTGTTTTAATTTATGCAACTAAATATGCTACAAATAAAAGTTAAAAAAAAAAAACACAACACAATTGTACAATATAACACATTTATATATAGAAAAAAACATTTAGTGAAATTGCCCACCAGCAGCCACAAAGAAATTCATTATTCAAGTCCTTAAAAAAGTTTTAACGTAAAAAAAAGTTCAGATTTTGATTAATATAGTACACGTGGTTATAAATGAAATTAAAAAAAAAAAAAAGAGGATTTCATTATTTGCGGGACAAGGGGCTTTAATAAGTGTGACCTACTTTTACTTGGAGTTTAGTGCATAACATTGACATTGTGCTATTGTGCTTGGTAAAGGATTATTACAGAACAGTTTTTTATTTTTTTTACTTGCAAAATGGGGTTTAATGTGTTGTTTTTTCTTTCATTTATGATTGAGAATTGAAAGCCTACACCTTTTAGGGAACAGATTGCTGGGATTGGTAACGATGTTTTTCGTTTATATAGCACCTGTTAAGAGACCACATCCTAGAGACTCACGCAAAAAATTGTCATGTATTGACAATTAAACGTTTTTGAAAGTATACAGACAGTTACACACTTTAGGTAAAACATTTCAAAAGTAAGTAAATCCTAAACAATAAGTCAGATTGAAAGTGCAAACATAAGTAAATATTGCTTAAATATTCGCTTGTTTATATTTTTAATATGTTTTGTTTAAATTTGTTTAGTTCTTCAATACCCTAGTAGCGAAGCACTTTTTAAAAAAAATCAGCTGCTGACAAATCGCCTAACTTCATTAAACCAGTTAAACTATCTTCAGTTAGACTGTATAGAATGCATGCTCCAAAACAAGAATCATAAGTTCAGAACTAAGAGAAAGCTACATACATGTCAGGACCTTCTAGAGCAACCACCAAAGAGAAGTTCTATCACCCTTGGTGTGGGTTTTACTGTTAAATGAAAAAAAGGATCATTGCCTACGCCAATCACAGACTTTAAATAATTGGGTGGAACGGTACGGTCTCAACCTCAAGCCCCAAGAAACAGACCTATTATTAAAAAAAAATGGATTACAACTTCAAATATCAGAAGAAGGCAGATCGGAAACTAAGTTGGAAAGTGAACATCAGTCAAAATCGGTTATAAAGACCTTCAAGGGACCGATGAATTTGGTCGTTATAAGCAAAACGTCGTTATAAGCGTTGATTATAATATTGGTGGAGCTCAGTCGGGACCTAAGAATTTGGTCGTTATAACCTATGTCGTTATAATTGGTTTTGACTGTAATAGAAAGAACGAAAAAAGCTTTTTCACCTTCTACGCATGCAGTAGAATCTTTGGCAAAACCCTCCCTCCACTGGATGTGCTCAACCATAATAAGGCCTTTTCACAGCTGCAGCAGCTAAAAAATCTATGCCTCAGAGTCAGACAGTATGTTCCAAGTGGAAGATCTAGGAATCATCGAGACCTCTCATGGATGCTCCCAAGAAATTGCATCGACATCTCCATAGATAGCCAAGCAGCCATCAAAGCCATCACGTCTACAATATTCGAATCCAAAATGGTAAAGCGCTGCGATGATGAGCTTAAATCTTAGCCTACGCGCTAACTAAAACATCACACTCATTTGGGTCGCAGGACACAAGGGCATCCATAATCCATGAAGGCACCTATTTATTCTCATAGGCTTTAAGACAGACCAAAACTTGCAGTCAGAAGAGTTGAAGTATAACTACTTAGATGGCTGGGACATATAGCGTGGGCTCACACCAGCTCTTCGGCTCGGAGAGTCTTCAAATCCATCATGAAGGGCTGGCGTAGAAGAGAAAGATCTCAATTCATATGGGGATGGGAACAAGCGGATAGAAACCTTAACCAACTATTTATGTGCTTTAACATGTGAAACTGAATGCAGCTAGCTGAAGATAGAGAAGATGCTTGTTGATTAAGGCCCAGGTCCACCCCGGACTGTAAGTATATAAGTTAGTTCCACTTGTCACCAAGCGCTTACCATCAACTGAATATATGCAGCATAGTAAATTACTTTAGGTAGCAGGGTTGATAGGACGAGGAAATCTTTTCCCCGTTACACTCTTAGACCAATGTAGATTTACTATGGTGCCCTTGGGGTTCCAACTTCTGCTCTTATTGCCATTTTGCATCATTCTGTGTAGATGGGAAACGATATGTATCTGATTTTTCTTCCATTCATCTAGGGAAACAGATTGGGAATGGTCTTTTAAAGTTTAAACAGGACGTTATCTAGTCTTTGAATAGATTAGTCTCAATCTTACTGCCTTGTAGAGCCACATGATAACTTTAAGACTGGGGACCCAAGTTTTACCGAAAATCTTGTTAAACCGATTCTTGGTGGGGAGATAGGTAAACCTTTTTGAATAGAGATTTACCCATAAGTTGCGTGATAGGGGACCACCCTATACACTATAGTAAAGCAAACGTTGTTTGAACCCTATTACTGATAACAATCGAAGTATTCGTGTACACTTTTCCACAAATTCCCATTCAAGGCGACATCTAGAGGCATATCACTGCGATTTTATTCGATTTATTTCAAAGCCATTGTTGCGGTCTTCATACCATTAAGTTTAATATATAGGAACGACGAGGTTAGAAAATAAATTTTCAAAAGAAGGATGAAACCGAAAAGAAGGGCATGTTCGACCTGAGTTACACTTTGTTTTTCTTTATATTTTGTATAAAATTTTGTTCATCTACTTGAAAATAAAATCAATTGCAAGCTTCTACAGCAGGTTACAGAGAGTTATTCCACTCATTTATTACACAAGCCTCAAAAGCAAAGCATAACTAAAACAAAAAACAGGTAAAGCTCCAGTGAAAGTATCTAGCTACGTCTAGGGTATTGAACGTAATTTTGTTTTGTTTTTGTTTATAAGTACTTTTTGGCGATAGATCCGAGATAGCCGTTGAAAAATTTTCTATTGTATGAATTTTGTTTTATATTTTGTTTTTATTTTATTTTATTTTATTTACACTTTAGTAGAAGTAGAGGTATCTACAAATTGTTAATTTTGAGGAATAAATTAATGAAAAAAAATAAATAAAAATAAATTATGTTTGTATGTATCTACAAGTAGAAGTTTTTTTCATTTTTTCTTCAGCAAATTTTCAAAAAATAAAATAAAAATTCAAAAAAGTGTGTCAGGGGGTTTGTATTTTTTGTTTTGTGGAACCTTTGCCAAGCAACAAACTACATGTGCTGACCACCGACAAAAAAATTTAGCAACAAAAAAAAAAAAAAAAAAACCACACACAGTGATAGAGAGTTTGTATATTTAGTTGTAAGTGGTGAAAGGTAGCAGGAGTTAAGTTCAATGTTCAAGTATCTACAAAAGGGGTATCTTTAGCTTTTTATGTATCAAAAAAGTGGATCAAGGAAATGTCACAACGTTTAGAGAGTTAGAGAGAAAGAGAGAGTGTGAGCGAGAGGGTAAAATATACACTTAAAGGTTTGAAAGAGAGAGAGAAAGAGGGAGATGTACGAGTAAGTATATTTATATATTTTTTTTTTGTATTCCAATTTGCAAACAAAATATTTGAGTTTTTTTTTTTTCAAAATTCAAAACAAAAAATTTTCATTTTGTGTTTTCTTTTTTTTTTTTTCAATTTTTTCTTTTGAAATTCAATTTAGCCTATCTTACGTCGGGGAGGCGGTCGTAATAAATCATCTAGCGAAAAAGTACGGGCTGTCGCCCCTCCGGTCGGATTGGGGCTGCTGAGGCTCAAAAGAGATGGTTTTCTTATACCCAATCTGTTGAATATGGAACGTGGTGCCCCCGGTGCGATATTTGTTGCTGTCTGAGGTATGGCTGTTGTAAATTGCAATTGCTCACGAAGTGATGTGTGATGGTGATGTCCATGTATTGAACCAGGTGCTAGAGATATACGAGTATATTTATAAAGACAGTAGTAGTTACAAAAAAGAATTGATGAATCAATTTGTTTTTGTCGAGAGAAAGAGAAAGAGAAGGAAAAAAAAAGAAAAGAAGAGACAAAAAAGAGCAATAAGAGACAAAGGAACAAAATTATCTGACTGAGTGTTTTGAAAAAAAAAAAAATTAAAAAAATTGTTAAAATTTTAAGAAAAAAACGATTTAAAAAATAAATAAAAAAAATGGTTAAATAAAAGTTTGCAAAAGTAAATTTGTTTTTGATAAGCATACGTCTGTTACGGTCGGCCTCTTCAGCGAGAAGTTTTTCAATCTTCTCGGGAAAATGACGTTTGGCACACCACACCAAGCCAATGACAGCTAAAACAACGAATACCGTGATAAGGCCCAACCAAAAGGGTTCTTGTAGCATTCTCTCGGACAGTGGTTTGTAGGGGATGTGCATCATTCGACGTTCACAGCGATGGCCCTCCCACCATGCATGGCAGCTATAAAATAAAAATAGTTGGATGTATCCATGTCTTTAAGGATTTGTAAAGAATTGCCTACCGACAGAAATATCCTCCATTTTTTTCAAAGCAGGTTCCTCGGCCTTCACAGGGATTGTCAGCACATGGACGTTGTTTTTGTTCACATGTTTTTCCCTGGTAACCCGGTTGGCAGTGACACTACAATGTAAGAGATAGTTAGTTAGTTGTTTTTGGTTTGATAGATTTTGTCAAACCTTAAAATTAGTAGCAGTTAACTCGCACTTTCCAAAGATACATGGTTCCAATTCACAGGAGTTAAGTCCGCAAAATCTATAAAAGAAAATGAAATAAAAGGATTGCGATTGAATTCATAGGATCCATGTAAGCAGCCCTGTATAAGGTCGTTGCAATGATTGAAAAATCTACCCACTGTTGACCGTATTCGTGAGCTACCTTCTTAGAGATAAAAGGTGCTCAGCATACTCTCTCAACAATCTGGGTATAGAAGTATAAAAGGAAGCAGAATCATCCAGTAACCATTAGAAGATGACTTTTAAACCAAAAAGGGCTCTGATAACGCTGAGCACTTGGGTCAAATCCGAGTAAAACTGAATTGATGCCCGCAAATAGCCGATGCAGGGGTATCACAATCACAATGTCACATACAGACATTGAAATTCAAGGAAAGGATCATCTTACGAAAGTCTGTTACAAGCTATAAGCACGGGCTACTGGTAACATTTTCTCATAATAGATTGCAAAATTTTTAAGTCAAATTCCTCATGCGATGATGGTGTCCCCCGGGCTTGGTAGTTGTCCGACACATTTTCTTATACTTTTCAACGATTTTCTCTTAAAATCTGTTTTGTCACAAAAGACAATACTTGTAACTTTTTCGTTGACGTCTCAATGTCAAAGGACATCAATTCCCATGAGAAATGCCAAACAGAGTTCAACGTGACAAAAACCCAGTGCCACAGTACATCTGTAGTGGTACTCAATCGTCGCCGAATTCTATAAATTGTTCGCTTATACTTATGTATATACACTCAGGACACCATAAGAAAATACAAAAACAAAAGGGTACAAATATTGATTTACTCACCTCCCCGTATAGTGTCCTTGACATTGACAGTGACTTGTCCCATTGTTCGCAATACACTTTCCTTTGAATTGGCATGGATTTAGCTGACACGACTCAACCGAGTTGTCCCCCGATGCTAATTTCAGCTTGTAGTTATTATCTGCAATATTGCACACGTCACATCAATGTCCTTTCTAGACACACACATCCTTTTTCTTTGATGACTCTCCCGCCCATCACACACGACCAACAACATTAACAACCCTCTTGATAAATTGAGTGTAATCACAAAGTAACCTTGCAACCCACCAAATTTTGTGGTACGTGTTGTGGTCCGTATTTTGGGACGACAGAACATGGAAAGGATGATCACTCCATTGGAAAGGACAATAATTAATTCATTACCTTGTTGAATCCTTACGGTTCCATTCAAATTGATATCTGATTTCGAGGTTGTCCTCTGACGAATGTGTAATGTGTTCAGGTACGATGTTATATATACGGGAGCCAGTTGTGGTTCCATTGGGTAGGCTTGCTGCTGAAGCTGCTTGTTGCCAAATTGTTCATCGCTGAGTCTAGTCAGATTCGCGTATTTGCATAGTTGCCACTTGGTGCCATTGTTGTCGGCATAGTTGTCGTATATCTGTGGAGAGAGCGGAAGATGTAGTATCACACGATTTTGGATTTGTCAGAAAATCCATTGTGAATGCTTTAGAAACTGCCATCTGTGCTTCATCCATGATTACATACCTCAATTACATTATTGTCCGGGCAACCGTTGTCACCGAATTCAACACCATACAACTCGAGAAGGATATTATCTCCAAATGGTGCCACCAGATGTTGGGTAAAGTCCACATTTTCAGGCGAACTATGAGGGTAGTTCAATTGGTGCAAGTAACCTGTCAAATTGTTGGTTAGGTTTATCACACGATCGTTTTCCATTTGGCCAACTGAAATGAGAGGAGTGGGTTAAGACTTAAATATTCTTTGTGTCTAGAATGAGAGCTTGGTTGCATTTTTGAGACTTTGGAATTCGTGGGAGTTCTTGAAGAGAAGGTCCCCACAACTCATCATTATTGTGGTGGAATATAACAACTGAGGGAGCATTAAAATGAACTAAGGTACGCCGCTATAAATGACATGAGATTGTTGTAAAGGCTCTAGGACCACAGGAGAAAACATGACAAAAGCAAAAGAATAATCGCATCGTACTTAAGGACCTCTCCGACACAGATAGCCTTGAGCATAAAGCTAAAACCGTTCAGCAGCTTAGTGAACAGACACAGATTAGCGTGGGGAAGAGAACATTTTTCATAATTAGGGCTCAAGGCTTACCCAATACATGACTGCTTGCCATATAACTAAAAACTTAAATTGCATCCAGATGCTCTGACCACAAGTGTAGTTGCTTTCATCATACAAATACAAACCTATTTCAGTTCTCTTTGTGACGTGATGGTTAACCTCAAATAAGTCCAATATCTTGAGGAAAATCAGGAACGTTGCCATAAAGACATCTTACGCTTGGTTGTGGGTTAATTGAAAACCGAAGAATTATTCGTAAGTGACAACAACATCCCCGAATATTGACCATCAAAGACCGCAAATGTCACAACCTCTGCGAATATTACAGTCTTAATTGGGAGAATATGTGGTTGCAGGTGGGTAGTACCACAAGCCGCACCAAAGGAAAGATAATAAAGCTTGTTTCTTGAAAGAAATTATGTGAACTAACGTAATATATACTTGTTATATCACTGTACTATCTCCCTAGAAAGCCTTTTGAACTCAAATCAAAAAATCAATAAGCTTATATAAGTTGATCCCTAGTCATATTTCTGTCACTCAAACATCCCTGTTTCCCCACACACTGACCCAGTAACTGGTAACTGCTCATCAATACTACCAGCTACAAAGGGTTTAATTCCAAACTAATCACCCAATTTGTATCCATCAAATACCCACCTGTATGGAAAACAGCCTGAAATCCCCTTCCACGTGGCCTCTGTCCTGTCCGCAATTGCACCCGTATCTGTTCTTTCATGCTCACGAAAATCCCCTCGTTAACGTGATTGTGCATCCGAAAGGGCCGAAAGTAACCGCTTCCTATGTCTACCTCCAGCAGGCTGTCGCTAATCAAATCGTATTCGACGAATTCCAACCAGACACGGCGACCCATCGGCGCTTGGATGACATACGCACAATTTAGATTGTTGAGCAAAAAATGCGGATAATTCGGACTAACGACACTGCCCTCGCGTGAGGTCCACGTTTGCATTGGACAGCCCGACATATCGATGGCCTTCCATACGGCCGCAAACCCCAGGCTCGTTACTGAGTAGTCACTATGGAAATTGAGCACAACCTGGTTGGAGCTGGATACGAAATCAAATTTCGACATATTCGAGTCATGTGACCCGCACCACCGGACGTACGGGAGGAACGATTGTGCATTGTCAGCGGGCGGAATGGACTGCAGTATGGTGCTACGTTTGCTTAATCGATGATGGCGCTGTTGTGGTAATTTGTTTTCAATTTCCTTTCGATTTTTTCGACGATGTCGTTTCGGATTTAGCTGCACTTTATTCGCATGGTTTCCGGCATCCAATGGCGGCGGAGATTTTGTTTTGCTGCCACTGCCACTGCCGTCATCATAGTCTACGTCGAAGGTTTCGCTGTCATCTTGTTGTAAACTATTGTAGCGGATATCCGCTACCAACGCCACTGAACCTAATACCGAACTCATTTGCATTTCAGGAGGAACCATTAAATCCTCATCGAGTGTATCGTCAGTGGCCTTCGGTTCTTGTCGTAAGCTCCGCGTTCGCCGCGTGTAGGGTGTGTTATTGCTTTCGTATTGAACTTCATTGAATTCTCGTTCGTTGGCAAACATTGCCATCGGGATGGGATTTGTGCCTGGCTCGAGGGATATTTTCGATACGAGTTCGTAATTCTGAATGCTAATGAAATCGTAGAGGCACTCGTCCTGAGCTTCCAGGTCAATCTTTTGAAATTGAACTATGATGCGAGTCCGTTCCGGTGCTCTAATGTGAATCCAATAGTCGATGTTGTGCGGATAGGCATTAGGGTAAGCTGTAAAGTTATTTATTTAGAAGTAATGCATTGGAAATATAAATGTGTGTGTGTGTGTGGGACCCCTACCAGGTGACATAAGACGTCCCTCCTTTCCAGTTACTGTGGAGTTATTTAAGGCATATTGACGGAAGGACTCTTTTGGCTTTTTACAAACATAGCCACCGACTTTGTTGCATTTTTGTGACTGCCAGTAGAGTCCAGATGGTAGCATTGGTGTCGGTGACATCTTCCATTGCAAACCCAGGCATGTGGCATCTCGGGGCAATTCATCGAACTGACCTTGTCCTGGTAACCAACCCTGGAAAAATAAAGAAAGTTTAAAGGCGACAAGAATGGAGAATTTGAGAATTTACTTGAAAGTTCATCTTTGTATCGTCGGTCCATTCAAATTGACCGCTTTTTTCAAGCTCAGCTCCAAGCCAATAGATCAATTGTGGTGAGTAATCGATGTTGTTTCGAATATTTGCAGTTATGAATCTAAAGTTCAATTAACTCATGTACATAGATTTAAGAGAATCCATGGTAAAGCCTACCTATGCTCATCGGAGGATGAAACTGATGATAATTTAGCACCCATCCCTCGGCAAACTTGTTGTGCTGTCCACCAGTCAGCTTCTGGATACGATACGAAAAGGTAACAGGAACCATTGTATGGACGCAGTCTTTCATTGGTGCACTCCGAAGCACCTGAAAATATATGACAAGAATAGAGTTTACATACGATTTGACAGATGTCCAGCTGAGAGTCCGATCTGATTTATAATGGTAATAAGTGGAGTGTCGAAGTGGCTTAAGCTTCGAAACTTACATACATAAGTGTGCAATCTTTGACAAGAAATGCCACGTATGTCACTTTAATGGTATACATTTGTGATTTATTAATGTCAAGTTGACAGCTACTAAAACATCTGTTAACAATAGCCGTGTTTTTTTGATAACTATACTCACTTTAGTCAAAAAAAACGATCTATACTCACTTCATCCACAGTAGCATCCGCACCAACCAATTGGTTTGCGGCTCGATTTCTTTTTCTTCATTTGACAGTTTGCAAATGTCAAAACCGAGGAAAAGCAACAAATACGATCGGTTAACAGCTTATTTATGAGATTTTTCGCACTCTAGTGGCCAACTTATGTAGTTCTATCCTCACTTGCTGCTACTGGGAAATTTATCCCCACTTGGTGTGTTGTTATTGCTTTGTGTGTAAAATCTTACTGGGCTGGGTATACAGCTATCAAAAAAACACGGCTAATTACATCCATTCGGTAAAAACTGTCATTAGACCCCGATATCTATCTGCCATCTGTCAGTCATCTGACAAATCTTAAAAAGTAGCTGTCAAAGTTCTGTCATTTGAAATAAAAGGAACAGAAATCAGATCGGAAACTCAGTGTGGTGTCTGTACGAGTATGTTGAACCTGAGTAGACCTCAGATACATTTTTCTAGTAAACTTTGACGTTACTTACACTAACTCATGCGATTACAACATCTAATTGTGCTGTCAATTTCATTTAAAAAAAAAACCAAATTTTGTGTTTGCTAAGCATAGAATAACTACATACATATGTTTATCCAGGGATGTCGGCATTTATAAAGTTTGGAATCTAAGGCACCTAATGTGGTTACTAAAGTGCGTTTTGGGATAAAATTGCAATTTAAAGGTATGTATGAGCGCGATTTCTCTAGCTTGTGTTGATAAAGCCTCGCTTCTTGATAACAAAATTGAAAACTTAGGGTTAGGAAAATTTACATAGCACTACATTGACGACGACAGAAAATGTTTATAATAATCAAACAAGCTAAGAATGTTTTTAAAGAACGTCGAATCTTTTTGAAACCACTTAGGATGGTAACTACCTTTCTTTTTCGAAGATCTGTGATATAACCAAGAACTCAAACTGACACAAAGATTCGAAACAGTCCTTAATCAAATAAATGTTGAAAATCAGTCAAACAATACCAAAAATGGTAACAAAATTGATTGACATTTTGTATTGAACAATAACCAGACGGATATTTTTGAAAAGTTTATTAAATTTGTCTCATTAATTATCCTGCAAGTGAATTTGTTCGGAAAAATAAAGTGATTCGTTCAAGTATAATTAAATTATTTTTAAATTGGACAAAAGTACTCAACAGTACTCCAAACCATTAAATGAAATATTTATTCAAAAATGTTTCATACAAAAGATAATAACATCTGATTTATTTAAAAATAATGAAATATTTACGAATACTTTGGACAGGACTACATGTTTACAGTCGGGTGAGAAAAGAATGTTGCACTAAAAATTACAGATGCCACACAGATCAAATAATCATTGACTGATGGTCACTGTCTACAGTGATCCATCTGTCATCTTCTGATTTAACAGTACCAACTTCCCGGCTTAGTTCACTTCGAATTCTATTTTGTCTTTTCGGTCAAAGGAAAGTAGCAGACGTCAATCGAAGGAGTACATTTTTCAAAACAAAATAATAGCATTAAGGCAGTTAGTTCGGTCTCTTTTACACTTTTAAGACTTTAAATGGAAGTCTCTTTTTTGCAGTAATGTTCATCACTTCTGACATGTTTTAAATACTTTTAATACGTTCGAAAACAAGGAATGGATTCTATGATCTAAGTCGGGAGATATGACTGTCTGCAGGACTTTTTCGTTGCCCTGAATTGTTTTCGAATATTCACGCAAACTCCTTCAGAATTACACAAACATGATCTACATATACTGCTGCAATAAAGCAACCTGAAGGACTGGCAATCTGGACTTCTTTGATGAAACCAAATATTCCTGTACCTTGGGCAAAAATGAAGACTTTCCTCGAAATGGCAGTTTTTTTATACTCGAAGTAGCAAACTTTAGCGACATTCAGGCTGCAATGAAGGTACTGAAAACTCCCATAAACCACTCGAAGATAATGCTAGAAATTGATAAAATAATATTGCTCAAGACTCCAGAGAGAGCAGAAGCACGGAAATTATATCTATCCTCCTAGTTGGAGTTGCAGCCTGTGGAAAGTTTAAGAACCAAAAAGCACTTGGAATTCATGGAATAGCCAATTTAGCTCTAAAAGCTGCAATCCAACACCGCCCGCATTTATTTGCACGTTTCGAAGCGAAAGATTCTAATCCATGGAAAATACAAAGACTTGTGCTACTCTCCAAAGGCAACAAGTCATTAGATGAACCCCTGTCATGTTGGACACGATGGACTTAAAAGTAGTATCGAATTGCAGACAAATTATGAATTTTATAAGAACTGGTTAACGATTGACAGGTCAGAAACGACACTGAAGGGAGACGATGAAAGGGTGGGTATAACTCTAGACATCAACACTGAGAGTTGGAAGCATTTATTTGCAATTGCAGCCTTTAGGGTTAAGACAGTGACTGAGAGTCTTGTTAAAATAGTGTCGAGCTACTTCAACAGAGGGAAATACTGACGAGGGAGGCAAGAAATATAAAATTCTGAGCGGACTTCTACAAGACTCAGCAGTAGGCCCCTTTTTGTGATATGACGGCGTTATAAGAGTTAGTGAAAAATCATTGGCTTTGTGGAGGAGAATGAGTCTCAAACCAGCTTAAAAAAAGGATTGGTGGTGCTCAAGTCACAGAAGGAAACATAGCCCTAAAGCACCAAGGTGGCTTACAAGGCAATCAATGTAGCGGGAACGCTCGCCAAGATCTTGTTTCGAGGTCCAACAGAAGACTACTTTTGGGCGAAGTTATAAAATCAATTGTGATTTATAGGTTCAAATTTGGACTAAAACCATGAAGGTAAAATCCTATAGAAGACAAATTGAAACGGTCGAAGAGTAAGCAGTGCCTCACGGATGACTTCCTATGATGTAGTGTGTTAGTCTCATTACTTTGTGTGGAAAATTAGTCTTACAACTTTGAAAATTTTATGATTTATCTGTTGCACTTAGGAAAGTGAAGAAGGATCCACACACTCATGGCCAAAATCAATGTATGTAGCTCGTACTATAATGCAATTTTGTAAGGATTCTTCAAAATTTCACTCCACTCTACGTGTGTACTACGGCAATCGGAATATATTCTCATAAAATCGTTCCCATTTGCAAGAGCATGAGTTACTATGTGGATTTGCATGTAATATCAGCACACCAGTTGAAGTAACTCCTCATTCTCTTGCTGCACCGCCCTTTGAATTCTATTCATTGGTTGCGACATAAAAAACCTTAAGGCTGTCTAGTGATGGGATAATTGAAATGAATGTGCTCCTGGCATGTTGAACGAACGTTATTTGCATGTGTACAAGTTTTCATTTGTGGTTATTAGAAAATTCACCACCGCCACCGTCATCCCTAAGCGCTGTACGAATTCGAATATTCTGGCCAGGAGCTCATATCAATTACTAATTCCAAATCATGACTAATGAGAGTATCCTAGAAAGTAGCTAAAAGGTTCCATGTATATGGACATTTATTATAGCTAAAGGATAACGAAGGATCCATACAAACATACACAAGAGAGACAGAAAAAAAAATCAATAAATAGAAATATTACAGGACGATAGGATAAGCCACCTAACTGACATTTAAAAAGGATTTCCTGAGAAAAGTAGCCGCACAATTTAATTTATTCTCAAAGGGAATTAAATATATGAAGGCAACTACATCAGCTGCCCTTCCGGAGCGGTCCCATTCCGTATCACAATTTAATTGACCGAACTGAACTTTGTTTCACATCTGACCTTTGGCATTGTTCTGATATAATCGCGGTGGATCAGTGTGGAATATTTAAGTTTAGTTGTCTCTGGTTGAAACCAGGCTCCTCCAGTCTAGGGAGGTTTTATTAAATGTTCTTGTCCTTTTGGGTCTCGGTAATCGGGCGGGGTTAACCGCTGGAAAAAGTTTAATTTCCTTCTCTGCCACAAAAGTAAAGGATACGCCAACAATGAAATTTAACTTTTGTTGGCATTGTAAGCATATTGTGGTTGTGGGTTTTTTTCTCTCATGAGTACGTGTTATATTTAAACGAGTCACAATATTAAATTTGTAGTGCCTATTGCTCACTTATTTAAACTTCATTTGTTCATTGTTACTACGCATATACTTTCAACATCCTCTTTATGGAAGTTGTAAAGGACTCACATTGAATTTTCACAATTCAACTGCCACATTGATAGCATTTAATTTTTAAATCCCAACCTAGGGTAAATTGAAATTCCTTAAGAAGAAAAGGTTACGCTTGCTTTATATGGTAGAACAAAATTACAAACGATTTGGCATCACTATAGCCAACGTTAAGAGTACATTCAAGGATAGTTCACAAGAAAGAATGCAGTCTTATCCAGGCGAAGGTACGATGCTGTCATCGCTTTCAGTGTCTTTCATGATTTCCATGTTGGCTACATAATTCCCACATGTTGTGTACTTTGCGGAGCCTGAATCATAGTTCTGTAGTTCTGCCTCTCTTACTTATCGGGTCCTTTTATAACACACTTGGTGATTCTTCAAAAAGTTAAACTAGACCATCTCTCTTAATAAAGGAAGACCATATGTAAGCCGATATACTGCAGAACCTTCGCTGAACTGACAACAATGATTGATTTTAAACCAAGGGTAGACTTCGAGCCCTCTTTCGCTAATGTTTTCGAGATGCCATTGTCTAAATTTCTCCTGGGCCTTGTATTCAAGTAAGATGGACTTGGAATTCGTTCAGTTGATTTTTCTATTCTAGAAAAATGTTTCAACTTCAGTGCATGTCACTGATCTATGATAAAAACTTCGGTTTGTAAGACAGTCACAAATGTACCCAGAATGCTGGAGTATTTGGTTCCAAATACTAATTAGTTCCAGTACCGTGAAAGACATTAGTAAAGTTAGACGGTTATTTGGTATTTAACACTTAACTCTCTCGAGAAATCTCACTAAAGCCTTCATTCCAAACATTGAAACTGTTAACCGTGCTTTAAGGAACAAAAGAAACCAGTTACAAAGCTGAACGAATTCTACCCAAGAATGACTAGGATAGCAAACAGCATTTACTCAGCACAAGCGTAACTCTGCTCTAGCTAGGTCACTTCGACTAAAAGAAGGTAGATAACGTACAAGAATCATTCATTCCTCGTAAAAACTGTTCTTGTGCTACAATTGTACATGATTTGAAAGACATCTATGAAAATCCCAACCATTTTGAACGCTCGCACTTGCTTCGAAGAAGGCCAAGACAGTTTCATCTCCAGTAAAGGCTGCGATTTTTTTTGGGTATTCACTAAATTTTGATCATCAATTATATTGAAAAGGTGAAACATATCATTACTTAAAAAGCTGAAGCAAAAAATTGCAAAACAACGTCCGCATGTGAAGAACAAGTGCTGATCTATCAAAACAGTGCACCGTCTTTCATTTCATTGGTCGCAATTGGTAAAGTTCACGAATCCGATTAGAACTGATAGACCATCTACCGTATTCAAAAGTTCTGGCACACTTTTCGTTTTTTTTTTCTTGTTCCCTAAGCCCAAAAGTTTACCTCGGAGGACACATATTTTCTTTGAACCTCGTCATAGCATCCCTTAACTCTTATTTTGCAGAATAAACTAAAAACTACTCATTTCCCAGTTAAGCTCAAAACTTTTGAAACGAATTTTGTATTTATGAACCCTATACCTCGATATTTTTCGATACTTTATGTCCCTTGATAGCTATAGTTTCACAGAATAGGACTTATTGCTTTTGGGGTGACAATAAAATTGATGTAGTTACTGAAAACGAAAACGAACAGAAATAATCGGCAAAAAGACGATTGTAATGGTTTTACTGATGTAAAACTGAAAGCCAAAAATCTTTTAAAGCACTTTCGACACTTACGGCATTGCCAGATCTATTTAAAAACCATTTTCTGCAAAAAATTAACACCAACTAACAACAGGTAAAACACATTTAATAAAATAACAAAAAAAAAAAACATTCAAAGAACCAACAAACATTAAAAGAGCGAATCAAAAACAACATTAACATAAACATCAATGTGTTTTTTTGTTTTCTTATTTTTTGAACTTACCACGTAGGTGACTTCCTATCGCAATATTCATACATATAATAATATAAAGCACAACATTAAATATTATTTAATGTCACTTCGATGACATGTAGTACATAAATTGTGGTGTGTGGCTACATTAGAAAACAATCTGAGCAGGGGGTGGGTAATAGCACAAAAAAAAAGACCGCCATTATGTTTATAATTCTCTTTTTCATTGTTATTTGCCGATTTTATGAAATGCAAAATGACATTTAAATCTGATTTGCACACAAAAAAATAAAAGGGGGTCTGGTGTGTGAAAGGATAATTCTTTATTGAAATTAATGTGCAAAATTATTTTATTCAATTTTTGTTTTTTTCTTCTTATTTTTACAAAATTTTGATGTAAAAACAAAATGGCAAATGCACGAGGTCATAAATCAAAAAAATTAAATATTTTTTTTCATTGAAAATATTTATGGATTAACGATAATGTGTGCGTGATTCGTTAAAAATGGACCAACATTTTGCAAAGTGGATGGTGACACAACGATTAAATGGTAATGATGTGTCAATATGAGTCGTGGTGGAACAAAGCGCTTATGAGAACACATTTTATATTTTATTCTTATGATGTGCTAGGATTTAGCAAATGGCTTGGTTATTATGCTGAGAAATGAAAGGAATTTATGCAATGTTGATAGGAATTATTATCAATTGTAATCAATTAATTCTTCATAAAGTAAAGTAAAGGAATTTAGTAAGACTTCAATCATTAAGGGTCCATTAAACAAACATATGGCACACAAAAGAACAGCCAAGAGCTGTGACTTCTCCTTATACAAATAGCAATCTCATTCGCTATACACTACGGATTTGGCATCAAACTGCTCGAAACTAAACTATAGCCGTGTTTTTTTTTTGAGAACTATACTCACTTCACTCAAAAACACGACTTATACTCACTTCCAAATTTTTGGAGCAGTAGCAGTCGCACTAATCAATTGGTTTGCGGCTCAAATTTTATTAATTTTTTTTTACCAAAGCACGAGAACTCGGCTTTAGTCTCCTTCTTGGGTAGGCACCATCCTAATTGCAAACTAAATGTACGTTGAAAGTATAGATCTATACAACACAGCTATACTGCATTCAATTCTCATCTACGGTGGTCCGTATTGCATAAGGATTATCATTTCATCCACAGTAGCAGCCGCACCAACCAATTGGTTTGCGGCTCGATTTTTTTTTCTTCATTTGACAGTTTGCAAATGTCAAAACCGAGGAAAAGCAACAAATACGATCGGTTAAGAGCTTATTTATGAGATTTTTCGCACTCTAGTGGTCAACTTATGTAGTTCTATCCTCACTTGCTGCTACTGGGAAATTTATCTCCACTTGGTGTGTTGTTATTGCTTTGTGTGTAAAATTTTACTGGGCTGGGTATACAGCTCTCAAAAAAACACGGCTAATATCAACAGCATCCAAAGAGTAAACCCTGGTGTTCTCTAAAACTACGTACATGAAAGACATCATTCTATGCATTGCTGTCAATAGTTAATTAGGCGGCGTTAATGCTTTCTCGGAGACCAGATTTTAAGAGCCTGTTTTACTAGAAATCCAAGAGATTTATTGAGTAAGGAAAGAACGGGTTTTCCACTACTAACCAGAGACAAGCACTAGGTAAATCCTTCTCTGGCAACTTCAATGAAATCTGAGAAAAAATTATTAGAACATAGCAATCATGGGCTATACCTCAACACTTAATGTCAACATTTGCCACTTCAATTTTCCCCATTAAAACTAATAATTCACCAAAGTCGTCACCAATGACGCTTGATGGCAACTGAAGTCTTACACAATTCAACAGACACGTCGAGTCTAATGTGGAATCCCTACGAATTCAAACATCATTGGCCTGATCACAAGAATTTTGACCATCAACCGATCAATAATCGATCTCCGTAATAAAAAAAAAATTATTAACATTTAATGTAATGCATGCAGTGAACGATATGAACGACAAAAAGTGCAAAAATATGTCAAAAACTTATACAGGATGCTATCTGATAGTTTCATACGAATATGTACACATGAGAGATGTGAAACAAAACAACTTTCTTGCAACTTACTGTTCTCCATGAAAGCCTTCGCCTTGTAGCCACCAAAATGATGTGAGTAGTCCGACACAAAATGTAATCCCAAATACGATCCACTCGATATATGCCGTAGTAGTTTCAATTTGGAACTCCAATCGCCACATAATCGTTTCGGCATAGTATCCGATCGAACAGTAGATCTTCCTGTCGGATAGTAGGGATTACCCCGAGGATAGTCCGGAGTTTGTATTAAAAAATTCGCATGCGGTTTGTACAGGTTCGAGAAGATATTCAACAAATTCTGATAGTTAGTTTGAGCGATATTAAAATTGTTATAACTATTTGCGTTCACATAACTAGAGGTATAACTAAGGCTAGGGTTGTCATAAGAACTCCGCTTTTGAAAGTCTCGATTAGTGTTTGTGTTGAGGATGCTACTGGCGAAGGGTGTTGTTTTTAGTTTGTTATGCCTGGAAGATTTTGTAAATTTCGGTTCGATATTGAAGTTGCCCAAATGTTGGGTACCACCGCTGGCAGTCGGTTCGGTTATTTCCAAATAATCGTATGTACAACTGAAAATAAGAATGTAGGACACTCTTGCGAATACGTAACTTTTTTTTTCCAGCGACTTACCCTGGTTCATTTTCGATGACTAATTCTTCGAATTCCAACACAATTCGATAGCCACTCGGCGCTGTTATTGTGGTAAAACAGTTTGCATTGTCTGGATACTGTCGAGGGAAGGATGGACTCCATACTGATGCCCTGGGGTGTTCCTTGGTCAATGACACTGTTTTATTACAGTCATTTATCCAGTTCTTACGAAACGTTTCTACGACACGAACAAAGGCAATGTTATTACAATTAAAAACAAGGACAACGATGTTATATGTACCATCACTCATTGGACGCTCGCAGATGATAAAGTTGTTTGCGTTGCAATCTCTATCGTTCCACATGAAGTTGTTGGTCAAAGGGCTACGGGTTGACTGAATTCCCGGTGGCGTCCGAAAATATCGACGCAACTCAATGCAATCCTGACTGCTTAGACCATCGTCGTTGGGTTGCTTGTTGTAATGACCATGCTGTGACCAGCCTGGAAACCAATCTGCAAAGGGATAATAATGAAAGGACACCGTTGCAGGGAGTTGTTTGGGTGAAATATTTACTTGTATACTGAAATGGAAGTCCATCAGTCCATCGAAAATCGCCTTCGAAATTTTTATCTGAACCTCCTACCCAGTAGGCAAAGTGGTCATGGTATCCCGGGCTACAGACAAAGGGGAAATTGTATTAGCTTGTTAACTGTATCATTGAATGTTGGAGTTGCTTTTATGAAATAGTTTACAAGAGCCTTTGTGCCTTTTTTGGAAAAATATTGAATTTTCCTTTGAAAATAACTCACCTATGAACAAGCAAATTATCGATGATGCTTTGCTCTAGTTCGCTTCGTATCGAGGCAAGGTGGCCGCCTAATTCTACACAGTGTTTCTCACCCTCATGCCAGGATTGGGTCTCCTCAATGGCTGCCACACAGAATTGTTGCAAAGCAATCCAACCGAAGGCACAATTCGCAATAATTTCCGGAACTGGTTTTGCCACGTACGATAAATAAATTGACGGCAGTTGTGTAAGTCCCACATCATCCTTGTGCTCAGTGTGTGATTCTATGGGCACCGTTAACCCGTCGCTTGTTTTCAGTCTCACCGGCCGAACCAGATGAATATTCAACGTATTTCCGGACGATTCTACAAAGAATCCACTCACTTCGCTTGAACTATTTACACAGTGCGACCACTTAGCGAATTCGTTTTCGAAAATTTTTATCACAACACCGTGGCACTCGGCTCGCCCGCCGCCACCGCCACCGCCAAAGAGACTCTCGTCCGAGGTAAAGCCACTATCGTCGCGGGTACTTGTTTCTAAAGGACCACCCGCGGCTAGGATCCGATGATGCATCGTCGTTCTATTAACGAAATCGTCGCTCGCACTTAAAGATAGGTTAACAATATTGGTTTCGATACTTAGACCTAGACTCGTGTATATCGTGGTGGCGTCGTTCGCATTCGTTTGCGTCGTCATTGGCGTTGTAGTGGTAGATGGGGAGGAAGAGGTGGTGATGGTTGCCGTAGCGCTGCCTAAACTAGGATTCGAATTCACTACATCGCTATCGTTATTCGTAACTAATTGCAATTGGATGCGATTGCCGTACGGCAGATGAATGCGAAAGTAACACTCGAGGGAGTCACGTCGTGTCGGACGCACGTAGAATTGGCCGCTCTCATTGCTCGACGACACATTGTAACAGAAATCGACTAATTTATAATTTAAACTAAACATGGGGCTTTTGTAAATCTTAACACTAGTGTTTTGCAGCACATCGAAATGGTAGGTGCGCTCGTTGAGGCTGAGTTCTTCGAGTTTGCCGCACAGGTGTGAATGATCGGTGAATTTTAAATAGCCACCACTGTTGCACGGCACATTGAGGCGTGTCAGTTCGACAAGAATACCCGGTGGTAGCTGGCCAAGAGTGGCCACCTGGAAGGACGGAAAGTGCACCGTACAATCGATGCTGTAGAGTGGTAGCGTTGTGTAATCCAATGAACCTGATGTTGCCTTCAGTGTTAGTTGACAGTCTGTCATAGAAAAAGGGGGGAGAGACATATTAGTAGATGTGTGCTGGGGAATGAACAAATTTTGATGAAATTACCTTTTGCAATCTTGAGTGAAACGATTTTTTTGAGGACCACATGCAGTGGGGTAACACCTCGACTGCTGTTGTTGCTGTTGACGCTGACCTCCTTGGTGGGACGAAAAAATATCCTGAAATAGATGTCATGAGGAAAACGTATGTAATCACTGTTAATTGTGAAAGAGAAGTTTGAAACAGGTTTTCAAAGTTGACTAACGTACTTGGATTTTATTTGGGTGAGGAAAGGACATTGCACAAGCGTCAAGATGTTCTCTGACGTTTAAAAAGAGGAAAGAGGAAGCTAGGAAATAACCTCAGACGAAATTAAACCCCGGTAACACCCAGTTTTTCTTATTTCCCTCGATATTTAGATAATTTTCTGACAGCTGCATGCATTTAAGTTATCTAGGACGATGTGAGGATAATTTCAATCAAAACTCAGCTTTAATCCTTTGCTACAGTCAAGAATGAATATCACACTTCTGCAGATAATGATTTGAGTAGGTGCAGCGACTACTCCAAAGTAACCAGCCAAACTATCATTCCATCAATCCCTGTCCCTTTCAATTCTTTCCCCATTTACACTTACCTAAATTCAACTTCATCATTTTCGGCACAGAACTCATTCAAAATCCACAAATTCTGAGATTCTGTTCCACTTCCTCCATCTGTAGCACCATCAGTATCCGGGACATTCTTCCCTTGCCATATATTATCACCAGAACACTTCGTGTCTGTACCCTCATCGCCGTCTTCGTCTAAAAAATTTCGTTCATCCTCTGTCCACTGTCCGCTGGCGATGGGCTGAAAAGTATTCGCCGTACCTTGGTCGTACGTGTTCTCAGTCCTACTGGAATCCTCTGAGGCCCAATTTACACCACCGACATTTTGTGGTGCTTTCAACCATGAAATTGGCCACTTGTTGCCAGAAGAATGATCCACAAAGTGTCCTCGCTCCTTGCTGCCACTAACTGATACTGTTTCAATGAAAAATTCTCCCACAAGAGGTGAACCATCTAGCAGCGATGACGTGAGTCGCACTATAATAGACACAAAAGAAAAGAAAGAATAATGGTTTCAGTGATTACAGTTTCATTAGATAATAAAGGAAAGCATTTAATAAAAAGACAATGATGTCATGTACCACTAGGACAACACCAAATCCAAAATTACAACAGAAAAAGTCACATCCGTGTTCCCCCACCAGAAACAACAATTTTTTCTCAACCAAATCCGTTTCATAAAAGACTTATATATTGTTGAATCCATGAAAATGCATTGCTGACGGAGCGAAAAAAATCCCTGAAACGCAAAGAAAAAATGGACTGGAGGAGGACGACTGCTGTTATGGTAGCTATTATGTGCGAAAAGTACTTGTACTCTCGACCAAATACAACATAAGCTGCTGGTTTGCTGCTTATCCTTCAGACAACTCCTTTAAAGCATTTTCAATAGATTTCTTGATATTGTTATACGACGGAATGGAAGCGTACATGCATATGTACACTTGCTACGATTAACCCAGTCTTTTGTTGAAGGATGTGGTTCAAGGGAATTGTGTGGGTGCATTATAACGTGTGTACTCGTAATTTAATGGTGTGCAAATGGTCACAGAGTTAAAATGATTTTAGACGAGTGTAAAGTTTAAAGCCGGCAATAAAAAAAAAGGTCATGATTTCGGTTTGACAAGGACTTGGGTTTCAAATACGGATAGTAATTTTCACACCTTCATTTGTATTAGGAGACTAATCCTTTACCTGAAAGAGTTGGATAAAAACTAGGAAATTGGGGCTTTTATACTTTATTCTGTGACTTATAAAAGTCATTGCCAAGCAAATCGTAAAATGGAGTTCTCGGGAGGAAGGTGGCCCGAAATGGACAGTGGAAACGGTGCGAGAATTTCCTCACATGAACTTAATAAATCCAAATACTTTCCTCTTCTCGATGATCGAATAAATCGACAGGAAATCCACGGACATAGCCAGGGTCATAGCGGTTAGTACAGGTCACTGGTTTATTGGCGAAGAAGCAAGTAGATTTTGCATTTTTTTCGGCACAACTTCGTAACTACCAAGACGTAAACAAGAAAGAAACTTTCACACTGCCGGCCGTAGCTGCCATGAAGTAGAAAAAAAAAGAAACTCTCGCATAGTTTATCAGCCTCTGTAAACTGCAAAAGGTAAACTAGCCAGAGATAGTTGTTTTAAGATGGCCTGTTCAATGCACTCCATATGTCAATGGAGCCCCATCGAAAAAGGTGGAGAGGTTCAAATGTCTCGAAGCTTTATCTACGACTGATGACAGGAGCAATGCATAATAATCATGTAAGATTGGTCGGAATAAATATCATACATTTCCGTGAGTTTGGCTGATCTGTTATAAGAAAGGCAAAGTTAAGTGCCTCGATATTTGTTCCAACTTTCAACAAAACTGAACGACTGATGTGTAGTGGGCAGGGATTCTTGATGGAAGGGCGCACGTTAACTTTAAATTTGTAAAAAGTCAAAAAAACAGCCAAATCCACAGAAAAATATAAAGAAAATTTAATTTCAAAGTATAGAAGCAGCTTAAAGTGGTTCCATAATTTATGCAACACCCTGTTTTATTAAACATCACATAGGAATAATATTTTCAAGTTTATTCCAGATCTACAGGTGTGATATTTTTCAAAAATTCCAAGAACAATTTGCTTAAAATATTTCAAATGCTCTTCTCCTCTCAACAAAATGTAAACACAAAGTTTACTTATAAATGTTACGTATACGCAACCTGTTCCACAGAGCTGTTAACTTTTAAAGTACATTACATCTGTTTTTTCTTAGATTTTATTAGAATCTTTCAATGCAACACTGTAACTCCTTGTAATCCACAGAGAACATAAAATACCGCTGGTAAATTGCCTTTCGTAGAAATTCTCAAAATAAATTAAATTTCTTTATGAAGTACTAATTGGATAGGGAAAGATCGTCCTTAAAATTTCGCTTTTTGGCAAAAGTGTTCCTAAACATACATTTTATCAAGAACTAGGAGTACCTATAGTTTGTTTTTACTATACAAAGAGTACTAATTGGATAGGATTTGGCAAAAGAATCCGATGAAAAACAGGGAGTAATCTGTTTCCAGTTTCGTAGTTAGGTTAGGTAAGGTTGAAGTGGCTGCCAGCTATTGCCAGCATTCTTAGACCAGTGATAGGTCCATTGTAATACCAGATGGATCTGAAGAGATCTCCATACTTACTCGTATGGAGCCTTTTATGAAGCGAAGGAGGCTTCTGATATCCGATCGTGTTTATCCAGATTTGTAGGGTTGGTATTCAATTTTACGAAAACTGGTTTTGGATAACATCTTATCGGACTTTAAGATTCATCTTCGATTTAAGCAAACGACTGTTGGAGTTCTTGTTACTGAGATACCTAAACACCCACAAGTAGCCAGCTTCTAAGAACAAAACGACTATATTGCCAACCACAGCTCATATTGTGCTTATTATATTCTTTACACGAATGGAAGAGACCTGTTTTTTTGTTGCCGCCTCCAAACGGCGGATTGAGAAACTTTTTCATGATTAATTGTACTCTCTGAGATTTGACATTGCCTGCCGAGAGGCGATGCCGCGAAAAGCGTTTAAGTGTATCACTTAGCAGCCCAACGTACCAACCACTAGACCACGATGACTACGATAGGCGTCTACCAGTTATCAGAAATAGATTTTTCAGTCCAAGATCTACTCTAGTTCTGCAAATTCATGTTATGTATTATTAAAGGGATAAGAGATCTAATCCGCTTTCTTAACTCCACAAGCTGGATCCAGGCACCGAGTGTCCCACATCCTCAACAACACACATCACCAACCAGATCACACGAGTCGTGGTAACAAAAAGGGACATCTGGCGCTACTTGGGCTCATGCTGAACCGCCACCTCTACCTACCTACCTATACCAATTTATAGGGGCTGCGAAAGAGAGAGTGAAAGGGGTTAGTTAAGCACAATAAGCAACTGACACCTAACATGAAATTCCAAACTAGTCCGGTCAACTGTGTAAGCAATAGTATTGACCACACATAGATATACTTTTATAAAGATGGATGTGTATAAGAGTAGGCACTTGAACTGTAAAGCCCATTTTTCCACCTCGCACCCAACCCTTTGTTAAGAAAAGTTCGAAAGCCAGAAAAGCTAGAAAAAGAAAAAAAATGTTTCATCAAATTTAACATCATGGAATATTTTCTTTTTCTACACGTTAAAGCACCACCCTCTGACAGCATGACTCGGATGCATTATTCCGACCATCAACTCCCAATACTTTCGAATACAAACAAAAGTTTTCAGTACCTCCACACACCCGCATAGGGATGGGCTTTCTTGCCATGTCGCGCTAATAAGCTTAGAAAAGTTTCACCAAGAGTATTATGAGCTCACGATTTTTCATTAATAAAACTTTTCATACGCTTGTCACACACATGCACGAGATATTTACCTTTTTCGAAAGTTTTCTACTCCACCGACACATGTCCTGGGCATAACAACAAGGATGCAAAGTAGGGGTAGTATCAACTAAACATGCATGTTTGCTCATTGCTTATACCCTGTATAACATGTTTGCCAGACGGTACCATAGAGTAATTACTGTGCAATGCGGAACGTTTAATTTCTCCAGGGGATCGAAGGGAATAATACTGTTGCATTCTAGATTCATGGATTTCAGAATTCTAATAAATTAAAAAAAAAAGGAAACAAAACGAAACCAGGCGGAACGATTTTAAAGTAATAACCGTATGGAGCAGGTGGTGTATACTGCTTGTTTGTGCTAAGATTTCATCGAGGGAACGAGGGAACACTGGTAGAAACTGCTGTTTGAAATGTTTAATAAATTGTTTTCGAAAATAGCTGGTATATGTGTAACTGATGGAGGGAATCATTTATAGAATGGAAACACCTTAAACGATAGGAATGAAGGGATGAAGTGCTTTGTGAATTGTAATGGCAAGCAAACGATTCAACAGAAAGAAAATGAGCACACAAAATGAAATAATGCAGTGCCTTCCTTTTGTAAAGACATTTTCTAATACCTTTCTAACCTTTGATCAGTTTCAATCTCATAGTATGTACTACAAATCTGGACTTCTGATCTTGCTTAGCATGATTCCATTGCTTCAAAGTTAAGTGTCACACCGAAGTTCTCTTTCCTGAGGCTACGTACATTTTTACGCAGAGCTATAAAATAGTCGAAGTAGTCGGTGTCGGTGTCTCTGCAGAAAACCTTAGAATTCACTACCCCTTCAGTCAACCTAACTATTGCAGCATCTTTCAAACCGAAGTCGAGTATCACGCGAAGATGGTGTGATTTGTCCCGTCTGTAAGATATGGTTATGTGATAAAATCTAAGACAGTGAAGTACTGTCGCGTGCCTCTAAAAGAGATCCCTAAACAGTGCAATGTTACACTCTAATGGATCCCAGATCATAACGATATTCTAGGCAAGGCAAGGCCCTTTAAGTACAGACAGTAGAAAGCTTAATCATTTCAAAGCGCCTATTTCGTTTGTTACACTCCTGATTTACACTACTGCTCTGTTGGAAGCAAATCATAGATCATAACATACTGACTATTGCAGCAATGCTAAGCTTCTTTGGTCTGTCCTTGATCTCAATTCTACTTACAAGGAACCAGCTTTCGAAACTAACCAACGTAATAAGAGGGCATTACGCATCATACCTAGAACTTTTTTCTTGATACAGCTGACAGACACTTTAATGTCGGTATTTTGTCACATCTTCCTATCCCCTCATAGCGAATGATTCCGGAACCAAAAACTGCTTCACCAGGTCGTCCGCCTTTTCATTTCCTCCTCTATCCGAAGTAATTATCAAGACATTTTGGATCCTATTTCAATTCACTTTAGAGTCAAAAAGACTTCCGGTTAGAATGACTTACAAATAGTGAATTTGACTATCTTAAGCATACCAAGAACTGAGGCTTATACAATTGAACTTTGCTCTAGAGATTGTGAGAACCTTCGCAGATCCCAATAAAACATTTTTTCAGATCATAAAGCTGCGTTAAAAATGACATAAGCCTGCCTTCGAGTAATAAAATTGATTTACTTCTTCAACTAGATCATCCTTTCCTTTTGGATCTTCATGTTATGGTTTGAGACATCGAAATAGATGGTTTCATTTCAGGGGCAGCCCACGAACAATTGTTTGCCTTTTTCTGAGACTCGAATCTAAGCCAGGTTGATAAGCAGTCCAAACAGCCTCGGGATCCACTAAAAAGCCTTCTAAATTACAGACAATCGTGAGCTTGGCTTCAACCCTTACAAGCTAGCAATATAAAATGCACTCTAAGCACTTCGCAATTTGAACGACAAACAAACAAAAGAGAAGATAGATTCCTTAATGTAAGATCTTCTTTACATTAAGCACACGCGACGTTAAGTTCAACCACGTATCTATCATTTTTAAAGCCGAATCTTAAGTGGGCCACCTTTAAAAAATCGATGACCTCATCTTCTGTCTTTTTTTTACTCACTCCATTTAGACTGGGGCTTTACTTTTTCCTAGAAATAAGCCACTCATCTGTAAAAAAAAGATTCTGGACCTCCTACCTAACTTATATCTTCAACAAAACCACTTATGTGAGGGTAAAGTGGCCCAGCTACTTTTGACATGATGAATCTTAATCCTATAAAACCTCCGGAGAAACACGGACAGAAAAGAGGAGATAGCCATTTCTCCAAATAACGGACTTTTTTTACGTGTCCTTTAACAATTCCCCAAACAGCAAACCTCCATCACCAACCACATGTGACAGTGCCTAAACTTTACAATGCCATTTTGCCATCTCAAGATGCCTAATACAACATCATCGTGTTGTAATTTATTTAAGGCACCTACGTCTTCTTCCATTTAGGCGAAAGAAAAAAACTTTTCCTTTTTACACAAGGCCATTTAGCTTTACTCTCCAGTCTCTGGTCTCCAGTCTCCAGTCTCCAGTCAACATAAATCAATTTCATTTCAAAAGCACATTCGAGAAAAGAAAACCAACAACAAAACAGTAGAACAATCCACTGACTTTAACAACTTTCAAGGACTCGAGGCGGTGTCGGTCGTTCAAAGAGCCGTAATGCCTTGCTAAACTCAATTCCCTTGTTCGCGAGGTAATAAAATTAAAAGGACTTACAACAGCGTATTCCTGCTTATTACGCTGTTGCTTGCATTTAAAATTAAAATTATAATTAATGCATTGAATCCGTTGGTTTACAGTTTGTTCGACGAGAATTTCATCCCACACCCACTCTTGTGGCGGAAACAATTAACAAATAGAAAACTTCCCTTCAAAGGTGCAACAACGCAACAACGCAACAACGCAACAACCAGAGGGCGCACAGGGAGATCCTTTCATTTATTTAATTCTTTGTTTCAATATGACTTTTTGTTTTTTGCTGACGTTAATTTAGTTAAGAGGAAATTTCACCACAAACCGCTAGAGGCAGCTTCAGTCGCTTCACTGAGCCGCATTAACGAAATAAATTCAAAAAGGGGTTAATCCTTGTTCGTATACATTTTGTTGGATGTCTTTGAGAGGTTTTTTGGAATCCTAGTCAATGACCCAAAACGATTTATTCCTGACATCTATTGGCAGAGAGCCCATATATACACAAGCGATACAAACGATATGACGGCCCTATGTTGGTTTAAGGATGATTCCCAAAAATTGAGATGGCCTCAGATGTTTTTCGGAAGCTTATGAATAATTCAACACCCGTCCAAAGACAATCACTGACGGGAAGGTTGGTTGAAGAAATCTTGATACCGGGCTTTGGAAAATCCTTCATCCTCTCTGTCTTCTTACACTCAATAAACCTTTGGGGGCGGGGAATCAAATGACTTGTGGCAATAAATTGGTGTGGGCAGGGGTGCTCGAGTCTCGTCGAAAAGGTGAAGATTTCCCTTCGTGTTGATAATCTTAAACGATGCCTAGGTGTGGTTCTCATTCGCTTCGCTGAGTGATTTAAAGGGATTTAGCCTGTTTGACTTGATGGTGGTTATCCTATTAGAATTTACCCAACGGTTATGAGGTGAATGATGAACCGACGAAATGGGTTCGTTCAGCCTAATATAATGGCAGGTGTGTACATTGCTAAAGGAAATTAAGTCGAATAATGTGTCTGGTGAAGAAAGTGTTTGCTCTGCAAATGGAGAATTATGTATATAGACGGATGCTTGTCATCTCGAGATTAGAGATTAGAATTCTGTCTCATGTCTTAAGTTGAATCTATTTTACATTTTTAAATGTTAACATTTTCCTGTGACAGAAAGTTAGGGGAGAGATTTAGCAACTGTGTCGTTGTGCTGTTACATGCACAAACTACATTTTGGAAACAAACAGACTCAACAGCAAACGTCTGCTGCCTCCACATAGCTGTCTACGCAGTCCTATAATGAAACCCAAAGAAGTTCAATCAAGCTAAAGGCCTCCTATCTAGTCGACTGGACTTCCAAACCTCCTGTTCTCAGACTATGGCAGATGGAACCATCGCAATTCAATGTGTACAAGGTGGGAACTCGTCATAGATGGACTCCCCTTTCTTAACAACCTTTGATGGAACAACTTAAGAGACAGATCCTGCTCATTTCCCAATCAAAATCCTTGAACAGAGCCAATGGAATAACAGAGACTACCACTTGACAATTCCCACTCAACACGGTACACCACTCGATCGATGAAACAATGGAGTCGGTGAAAGCGACTATGGCTCAAATTTTAAAACTAGGAGCATAGTTTTACTAGGAATCGGGAAAGTGCAAGCTGCGTCCGGGAAAGTATCCAAAACCTTCGACTTTTCCTCTTTAACGTGAAGTCAGTATTTCTTTACGGATGTAGTACTTAAAACGTCATAGGCGTCTTCGTATCGTACTGAGAATTTGGTTGCTGATTGTCGAACGACGAATGCAAGAATGGGTCACGAACCAACCGGCTAGATACCACCATACGACGTCAGAAGTGGCAGTGGATATACTATTCAATATGTCCTGCAATGCAATCTACTAACCTCAGACAGGAGAGCGGGTCGCCCACGGCAGACGTGAGGCAGAACTGTTTAGGATGAATCAATATCATTGGAGATGAGTTGAAGGAAGCTAAAACTCATGGTAGAATTCAGAACACGAGCTTCTGGTAAAAAAAAAAATAAATGTTTTCTAACGTAGTCCATACGAGAACAATTTCGTTAACGGACTTCGTCTAATCGATTTTGCAACAGGGAGACGTACTAGCCGTGTTTTTTTGATAACTATACTCACTTAAGTCAAAAAAACGATCTATACTCACTTCATCCACAGTAGCAGCCGCACCAACCAATTGGTTTGCGGCTCGATTTCTTTTTCTTCATTTGACAGTTTGTAAATGTCAAAACCGAGGAAAAGCAACAAATACGATCGGCTAAAGGCTAATTTATGAGATTTTTCGTGCTCTGGTGGTCAACTTATGTAGTTCTATCCTCACTTGCTGCTACTGGGAAAGCTATCGCCACTTGGTATGTTGTTATTGCTTTGTGTGTAAAATTCTACTGGGCTGGGTATACAGCTCCCAAAAAAACACGGCTACTGTTGTAGCTACCACATCGATTCGGGATTCGGCAGTCTCCTGATACATTGCTTGACGTTAGACACTCATCTGGTCTTCTGGATGTACGAACACCCAACATTCGGATTCGAATTATCTAAATTGTTGCAGATAACCTATCAATGAACTCCACAACACCAGAGAACTACATTCAAAGGCTTCTAGAGATTGCAACAACTTTCGCCAATCGCATTGCTCTTAAGATCTCAAACAGTCTAGTGCTTTTCACAGAACACTATCAATCAGCCATTGGGAATGTTGCTTTTAATGTTGTGGATTTCACCGTCCGTCACCATCAAGATTTTAGTCTGATAATGCGAGTTCAAATGAGCCAAAGCAAAAAGTGGAAGAGGCAGAGCTACACACAAGGACGAGAAGTCTTCGAAAGCTTTACAAACAGAAGAGAAAGGATCGTGATCTAAACATCTTCTAAAACATCTCTTATATGATCTTGTCTGAAGCCGTTTTACTTAGGTCAATATTGACTTCGGAAGATCTTAGAGAAGACTAACGAAGCCTAAATGATTACTTACCAAACTTCTTCAGGCTAAGGAGGCAATTGAGCAACCAATTCTTTTTACGAACACCAAAATCTTGTTGAAGCCTCTACTTCATTGTGCTGAACTCATTATTCCACCAGAGTATGGCATGGTTAATAGTCTCACTGCTGTTCTTTACCTTACTAAAGGCGTTATTAGTTCCATGCCGTATCTGAACCATGTAGAGTTGTTGGTAGTTTGGAATCTGAAGGCAACATTTGATTTAGGGAGTACCTATGACCTCTATAAGGAAATAGAAAAAAATCATGGAAACCCATTAATCTACAAAAAAGTGCATGGCATGCGTGTTAATCGTAACGTCAATGTAGAATGATTCTCAGAATCATCAAGTCCTCCTACAATCAAGCTCGTAAATCACAATTTCGCCAACTTCCGCGGAACACTTATGTACATGTTATCACACCACAAACTTCTGAAGCCTTCCCAACACATTGCCATTGAAATGAAAAACCAAAGCGGCATTTGAAAAAAAAAGAGAAAAGAATTCTGTTGCAAGTGAGCTGTGAAAGGGCCCTTCCGCCCACCGGTTTGGTTCCTTGAAAATGAAAAAAAAAAAAATAGAAGAAAGGAACACAAAACGCAAACACATAACGAGAATTACAATGGCCACACCACCTGCAGCCTACATTCTTGTCGTCCCTGTTCGCAATTATTATTCCAACAACAACAGACCACATGGATGTTCTTCCATCGTCATTCAGCGCCAGGCAAATAAGCAGATTCAAGGACTCTCCGTGAGGAGATTTTCCATGAAATCATTTCAACTTCAGCAGTATACCTGCGGGATTGACGTCATCGTTTATTCAGATAACTTTAACCTCCAGCACACCAATAATGCGAATTATTAGATGAAGTCCTGATAGTTAGTACATTATGCAGTTTCACTTGCCTTGGAGCGTTCATAATGCCAGGCAATTGAAATTAGTTGCACACTATCAAGGAGGTTCACCAGAAACGATATGGATTGTCGAGCAGTGCAGAGAGACTTTTATATTTCTCTTAAGGGGTGGCGACAGTTTTGCGCACGACAACTTTTCTGTCGTGATTCATAAATTTTGCAAAAAAGGCGACAGTACGGGTGACAGGATATCACTGAGGTCGACATTTTTATGGTTCGTTCGTTTCACTTTTGTTGTTCATCCTGCATGACCGCACCGAAATGTTGATATGTGACAATTATCATGCGGAGAATGAGTAACGTTACAAATTCTGTGGGCACGGACTTTTTTTTTTGTTATTCCGATCCTTAGAGACGCGCGGATGGTTTGTTGAACATTTCGCCTACAGCTGATGAGAGAACATGGTGTCAACATTTTAGTTCAGGTATTTGCATTGATAAATAGGTTAACCCTCCAACTGTCTGAATTCAGGATTTATCTTGGTTCGGGATTTATCACGTTTAGAAAATTTTTCATAAGAACTGTCCATGCTACCCTTTGGGATTGTCATGTCATAGAACTTCAACACTCAGAATTGTTCGTTGCTTAGTTTCAAGCTTCAGTCGTAAGTAATTGCGGCTTCAAAATTGTTTATCTGATCCCAATTTATGTGGTTGGGACGTCATTTTAGGACATGAATTGTGCCTGGGAGTGTAATTCACTCTTACAAAACTAAAACTGATTTGCCAGAGTCTTTCGCTGACACATCAGTCTTAAACCACAACTTCGTTTAATCTACTCTAACGAACCACGACGGAAACTCCCTTTCCACAATAGCTACCAGGAATTAAATACAGTAGCTTATTACCAGACGAGTCATGAGTTAAGACTCCTAATTCAAACAACAGTAATCAAATTAACCTATCGCAGCTTAAGTACTTAAGGAGCTTACCCAAAACACATTAATGCCACCAATTTGGATACCAAAAAAATAAAAAATAAAAATATAACCAAGTTCCAACTTTACATCACCAAGGAATCAAGGATCCCTCCTCACCCACCCTAATCACCATCACATCGCTTCGTTTACAGCAGAGTCCTCGACCCAAAACAGGAATCAATGCAATTAGAGAGAAAATAAATTTATAGGAACCACCCCAACGATATCTTTTTAATGCCAACTTGGCTCGGATTGACTGGAATTATATGCCAGCGAAGAGGGTAGAACCGCCCTTCTTGTCTGTGTGCTCCTGTGTGTGTGTAGAAAGCTAATTTCAAAGTTGACATGCAATCAATTAATCATTCAGGAGTACGACATCGATGCTGGGTCACACCACTTTAAACTGCATCCCCAGCGTTCACGTATCATTTGTGCAGGTGTACACTTTAGAGTGCAATCAATCTTCGTTTTACTGAGTGGTCTAGCGAAGCATGGATACGGTAGTGGGTGAAGCTTTTACTTAACCGCCCAAAGGAAAAACGCTTGCAAATAGAGAGAATATCACACCGTGTAGGGTTTAAATGATGCTGTTCCTAGAATTGCTTCAGGCTTGACTGACTTATGCAAAGGAATTCCTTAATACATACGTGTATGTACATCTTCACCAGCATAGGGATGGTTATTTGGAGTTCCACGGAGTGCAAAACTGTTCTTATTTGCGCCCAACAGGTCCAACTTATGTGGGAAATAAATCATTTTAAGCCGAAATGAATTTTGAAAAGTTTATGAGTGATGGTTCGACGAATAATTTAAATGTCCTTCGGGAGATTTATTTCATCAAACAATTTTGAAGGCAGAAAGATGGTAATGCTGGATGGCAGGAAATTGGATCTAGGATCACATTTCGCTTGAAGCCACTATTACTAACCACGAGAAGTTGAAGTGTATCAGTTCATTAACCAGTGACTCTCAAAAGATCAGTGGTGAAAGTTATAAGCTGACGAGCGGTAAGCTTATACTAATCATTGGCTCCCACCAACAGCCAGATAGAGATTCAAAAGAAGTCGTGCACAGGTCTCCCTTTGCGATCGCGAAAGGAACAATTTGAGGAATGAGACAGATAGGCTTCTTCTAGAAGATTATGAGACTCTTCATAAAGTCTTTGGCAGCGTCTATTTGACACGGCGTTGAATGAACTACAACTGCCTCTTCCTTTAAGACTCGGAATGGGTCGAGGTTGCATAAAGCTTGACGTTACATTAGCTCTGCTCAATTAAACGACTGATAATTGGAGTCAAGCTCTTGAGCTTATTCGGTAGCAGGCATATTTTCAACAGACAGAACTTGACGGCTTACGAGGTGGAAGTGCTCTCCCAAACCCGCACCTAATGCGACTCGATACCAGATTAGGCAAACCTGTGTAATCTTGTAAAGTTATAATTTTTAAGTACCTACCCACCACCAACCACCAAAGCAATTTTCAACAGACACCATTACATTTCCCAAGTCCTTAAGAAAACTCTCTAAGCAAACTAGTTTCACATTGCACACGTAATTTTCTAAATAGCAGAGAAATCCGACCAGAAAGACGAAACCCTCCAGCACCATTTACGAACTGATAATTTCCAAGAACATCAACTTGGTTACAACAAAGGTAACCATCACATTGAAACACTGGATGACGGAGACGCCGCCGCCGCCGCCGCCGGTAGGTTAACTCCTAAAAGAAGCTTAGCTTCCATATCTCTACACAAAATAAGTCCCTACCTTTGTGTTTGCCACAAGCGTAAGGCAATTATGCTGTTCGGACTTAATGAAAGGATGTAATGTTGCTCCATAATTACGGTAAGTAAATGTGTAGTACCACCACCACAGTTGGCACTCGTATCTGATTATACTATATGAGGAGCGCTTACAGACTTACCCTTACCCGTGTACAACTAAATTTGTCATTTAAAATTTTAAAATTTTGAAATAAAAGATAAATCTGTGTAAAACCCACTTAGACCGACCGCAGCGAGTCGGAGATAAAATTTTAAATTTATGAAAAAGGATCTAGAGAAAAAAAAAAAAAAAAGGACGACAAACTAACCAAAAATCCATTTGCAAGTTGATGCGGCGAGGGAGACCGGACGAAAAATTCCATTAAAATATGTTAATGCCTTTTTTAATTAATATCTTCCGCTGGTTAAGCGATGAGCACAGCTTCCGTTTCCGTAATTATGGCGAGATGTCGACGAACGGCCACGTCTTTAATGTGAAGAAATTGGAGGAGATTCTTTTTAAAGTTGCAAAACTTGGAGTTGAATTTCGCAGATAGTTGGGGCATTTTTTTAAGGAAATCTCCAACTCTGATATAATTAGAGGTGAGGTACAAATAAACTTCAAAAAGGACATCACCATAAGAGAAGATGATTTTTGTCCTTAAAAGTGTTTATTGTCACATATTTGGATAAATGTATTCGTTACAGAAGTGTTTCTTAAATAAAGTCCTGATTGAGGCTGAGTAGGTACTAAGCTAGAAGAGTGAGAATGCAAAGTTTTCTTATCCTCTTGTATAGGCTGGATAAAGGTTCCGTGTCGAGAATCAATTAAGCATAAGTTGAATGTAGTATACCCGCATATGTGTCTCCCGATTTAGACTTGTTTTGGGGATTTCTGTGAAGATTGGCTTCATTTTACTGTCACATGTCGGATTATCAAACACAAAATTGAGATTCTTCTAAACCGGTCGGTAGCCTCAATGTTAGTTCTGAAAGGTTTGTCTAAGCAATGTCAAAATCCCAGTGAAGTGGAACTCCAATCCCTTTCCAATCGGAATGTTTTCAGCATGCCGTACATTCCCAAGTACTGCATGGCACTCAAACTTCTCAAGTGCTTTGGTTATATTCCAGGAAATTAGAGGTTTGTTTGGGCGACCAAAAGCCTAAGAAGGCCATTGTCGAACCTCCAACGGCCTCCAATTGTATAAAATGGGCACTACTTCCAAGAGTCTTTCAGTTCTGAGAGTCTATACTGTCCTAGAAATTTTGATTTTCTCACAACTCTGCACAACCGCTTCTGTTAGATCAATGACCTATCGTTATGAACTAGATGGCAGATCAGCCCCTAAAAGGTGGAAGCTGGTACTATCTTAAATAGCAACATTATTTCTCTGGATAATGCGACAGCGAAGTCGTTTGAAAGTCAGGTGAAGCTGATTATCTGCGCCGTCCAGAGATCGCATGATTTTGACAAGTTAGCCAAGAATGTAGTACAAACGAACTCGCAACTCAAGGAAGGGACCAATGAAAAACGAAGATTCCAAAAATTGGCAACCCTTTGCCTCCGACACACAATTGGAAGATAAGTTAGTCGGATGAACCACAAGGAGCATATAGATTTGCGTTAACTGAGATCCATACTCCAAAATGCGATCTACTGGTCTTTTTCTCTGTTTTGCTTAGGATTGCAATAACATTGACTTGATCCAAGAATTTTATGTTGTCAAATCCAGAAATCTTTTGAACTTGCAAGGCCTAGAGGTGAAGATGGAGACTTCCAACGAAATTTTCATATTCAGCCTTCTTCCTTAAAATAGAATACCCCACCTGAGAGCTTTCTCTGTCAACAACCTTTGCAATTTTGTTCATTTGAACAGGTCATGATGGATGGGTCTTCCTTCAAGGTGCTGTTGTATATCACTGCTGGCGTCAATACGCTGATAGTCACTCTAATCCATCTCATCAACCATCATTTAGTGCATTCACTACCCTAATGACAAGGACATCATGGTCCTTTCAGAAATTCTCATAATAATACAAACTACAATATCAAGTTACCACACCTTCTTCAGCCATTTTCCAATTTACGTAATCTCCATCCTAATACCCACCATCAACGTAACGAAATAAGTAAAAGACTCTATGTCCTCCGTCCTAAACTTTTCCATCTTTCCGCTCTGGGGGAATTGCAATTTGTACCGGAAATTCACTTACAATGCTGACATCAAGCCCGTGCAAACAATTTGCATGCACCAGCTTTAAGCCCTAACTGACGCAGATGGTTTTGACGATAAATTCCGATGAGAACGTCAATGACAGGCGGTTTTTCTGAGGTTTTTCTAATAAAACAGTGAGCCATCAACCGCGAGGATCCTTTTCCCAATAATCAATCATTAGATGTGTGTGCATGTGTACCCTGTGCATCGACTGAGCCAGGGATAATTAGGAAACATCATATGTTTTCATATTTTCATTTCTATCTCCCTCTTTCTATTTTGCTCTGTGCATGTGTGTGTTTGTGTAATGAAATTAATTTTTCGCTTCCTACTGCACTCCAACTGCAACACAATACTGTATCATTTTATACAGCACACCATAAGACTCTGAAATTTATATCCTTTTGCAGTTGAAAAGATAAATTGAATTTACTTTCCTTTTATTTCGCTGCCGATGGAAGGCGGCAAAAAGAAAGGATGCAAAACTTCTTCGTATTCCTTGTTCGAGTTGAGTCGTCCCGGGGACAAATTGCACACACAATAGGGGGAAGCATATTGCCTTGGACGGAAGTATTGCGTCCAAAAGAAATTAAAAACATTTTTTTCTTTTCTTTGCGATTTATTTCCGAAAAGGAATTATGTCTGCACGCGTGTGTGTTTGTGTGTGTGTGTTCGCATTATAAAATGAGAATGCCAACGAAAAGTATCCTTGACAGTCGAGGAGGACGAATGGGTTACATTTTATTAGTTGGTGGAAATTTTACTACCCCGCTCTGGATACTTTTTCGGGTAGGATGAGGGAAGTTTCATTTTTAAGCCTGAAAATGTTATATTTGTTTCCATGACGGTAATAAAACTTATATCGACGATAATATCCCTCTCCATGGTGACAATAAAAAGGACATAACCCTAATGGTTATAAATGGTACAGTTCGTTTAGGATGACATAAGTAATCTAGCTATAAACAGGAATGAAGGAGAACACTGTGCTATGGGTTAACAATTGGAGTGGAAGGAAGTAGATGAGGAATTTGTAAACAAAAAATCGTAAATTTTTTTTCAGAAGGTGTATTTATGATGGGAAAGACCCACGAGTTCCAAGTCGATACTTACCATCTTTTCATCGACTTCAAAGCCACATACGACAGCATTCATCGCACCGAACGATATAACGCGATAGCTGAATTCGGGATCCCGAGAAAACTGATCTAGTTTTGTCGCACCACGCTAGAGAACTCGCAATGCACCGTGTAGTTTGGGAACAGAACCTCCGAATTATTCCAAATATGCACCGGATTTCGGCAAGGAGCCGCGCTGTCGTGTAACTGCTTTAATCAGATAGTGCGAAAGGCCGGTGTAAGCACAGAAAGCACTATATTTAACAAATCCATCCAGTTGCTGGGATACGTAGACGATATCGACATCATCGCCCGTTCCCAGCGTGCCATTATTGAGGCTTTTACGGCAATAGAAGAACAAGCCCAACCAGTTGGTCTCAAGATTAACGACGATGAAACAAAGTACATGCTGTCTACCAAAAACCGATCCGTCGAACACGGTCTAGATCAAAACTTAACAAATGACAGCAATCATTTTGAGGTATTGAAGGAGTTTATCTACCTCGAGAAAAATATAAACTACACAAATGACACCCTAGTGGAGATTCGACGAAGGATAGCCTTGGGCAACCGCTGCTGCTTCGATTTGTCCAAACAACTAGGACTCCTAATTCGGAGGTCCAAAATCATGCTATACAAAATCCTGATCTTGCCAGTCCTGCTTTATGGAGCTGAATGCTGGACGATAAGCAAGACAGCGGAGCAGATCTTGGGATCCTTCGAAACAAAAATTCTACGTCGAATTTTTGGTCCAGTCTGCGAGAAGGGCGAATGGAGCAGAAGAAATAACCGCGAACTCAACGAGCTGTTCACAGATGTGGATGCAGTCCGGGAGGTAAAAATCCGTTGACTGTAATGGCTTGGCCACATCGAGCGAATGGACGAGAATGCTTCAGCTAAGAAAATCTTTGAATCCCAGCCACCTGGTTCACCGAACCTCCGGTTTAAAGATCAGGCAATCGCGGACGCCAGAAACCTTGGTCTAGTTAACTAGAAGCAGCGTGCTTGGGACCGTGAAGGATGGAAAGCGGCATAAGTTCAGGCTCAGACCCTCCAAGGGTCGCTGGCCTGATAAGTAAGTAAGTAGTAATATTTATGATGCCAAGTTGAAAAATGTTATATGAAGGATTGTAAGATTTTTTACTACGATCGTCGATGTGGTTACACATAACTCATCGAATAAGTAAGAGTAAGTAATACAAGGGTAAAAGTTAGTTTTGGAATGTATGTACATATATTTCGGCCAGATGCTTTTGCATTTTCTTGATTAGCCAAGGTGCTCTTAAACCTTGTCATTCTCTACTGCATTCCAGGCTACAAGGGATTCGATGAAAATGAGAAAGTTTAGCCTTTTACATTCTTTATTGGCGCTGACCTCTTTCGAGGAGTCAACGCGAAAAGTCTTTAAAAATGTAAATCTTAGGACGTATTTGAATGCTTTAAATTATTTTTCCCAGGTATTAGTCTAGAAAGTCTTATACTTTGACAAGAACCGTAGGAGAATCGTAACTGCAATACTGATGGCTATCTGATGACATCTCAAAACAAATACTTCTCTTCGATTTAATTTCAGCAAAACTTTTATCTTGTGCATCCCTTAAAGAGAGCAATGAAACAACGAAGAGGTGAGGTAGATCTTTGACTTATTAATATTGCTGCATAACTTGAAGATGAACTGCAAAGTTGACTCTGTAGAGTTTAGCCAGCACGAGTCTGTCATGAGCCCAGTAATGATTAATAGCCTAAATGGAGAATTGTTGTGTAAACTGATAGCCATGCAGCCATTAAGGCATAAAGGCTTCTTCTTCAACTTCTTCATCTTGTGAACATAGCTTTTAATTTCCTTAATCTGGATCCCAAGCTATAGTGGCTTAAATGAAGATTAGTGAAAAGACTACAGATTCTTCTTGGAGCTGTCAAGGAAAGAATATTTTCACACATCGTTGGGACATATTGGATAGCTGCATCATATTCACAAAAAAACAAAACAAATGAACTTCAGAGTAGAAGCTGCACAGACTTCGCCCTACTCGTAGCAATTAAGACGGGTCACTGGTCAACCAGTTTGAGTATACTTTACAACATAAACTGTCGTTGCGATAAATATATCAACCAGGCAAAATCCTTGACCATTTCCTTAACAGATGCCCTGTCTTACCTCGAACTGGGCATTACCATCACAGTGCTTCAACATATGGTCACAAGATTTGTGACTTACTCTAGGGATAATTAGGTTTTAAGTCTCCGATTTGAATCAAACACTGCCTCCTGCCTATCTTTCAGTATCTGCATATGATATTTTCAAGTAGAAGCTTTGAAAATGGACGATTAATTCTCAATACTGTCGAATCCTAGATAGCTTGGTAAGCTTGCAACAGACTTCTACTACAAAATTACTCGTTAAAAGCCAGATTTTCTAACCTTAAAAAAAAAATTCCTGTGCTATCGTAACACAGTCTAACTCTAAGCCCAATGTAGGCTTAATTGTGCTTCCAAATACCCACATAGGCATTTTGTTCTGGAAGCCTCTAAATGGAACTTTCTAAAATATGAACAGAGAGTTTATATGGCATGCCTTAAGCAGGAGAGATAACTCAGAAAGTATGGTAGTGTCCGAAACGAGACGATGGAATGCCGATGATATTTCGAATGAACAAGAGAAGATTCCATTTTTCGATAAGAAAGTGTTGATCATGGCTGCATGCGCGGAGGCTATATGTTTCTTACAATAACTGCTGCAGAAGCTGTAAGCTGAATGTTGTGCTCTAGCTAACAACAGTTTGGGAACTTTCAGTAGTTCAAGAAGAGAGAAGCCGACTCCATGAGGGAAGATTTCTATGATCTCTTGGTTTTGTCCAGTGTGCGATATCAAATAGTGGTCATTGGACGATCTACCATCGTATCTGCCTTGATTGTAGATGGAGAAGAAAGTTCGATAACCATCTGAATTACTCCAAATAGCAACAATGTACCTGAATCACTTTTAAGTTCTAAAAAAATGTCACGACTTCTCCCAAATGTAGTCCAAACCTCCAGCTCTCTAGACCGATGTTTCATCAACAAACACAATTCAACTCAAGGATGCTGTCAAATAAAGTAAACGATAACAAATAAAACTCACCTCGATAGAGTAATCCACAGTTTAGTCCATCCTTCGTATCGAATATATCATGTGTGACCTCCAGTTTAATGCGCATATTTCTCACCTCTGCAGGCACCTCCTCACGAGTGAGATTTTTCCCATCTACACCTTCATCCTCATCGATGACAATCACATCGTTTAAGAAATCACTAAATTCATTCGAACAGGATTTCCTACCACCACCATTGCTACGACTTTGGCTGTCACCTGTTGTCGACCCACTGTCTCTGTGTAGATTTATTGTTTCCAAATGTGGTACTCTTTCCTCATCTCTAGCCCGCATCGACTGAGGAAGCTCCTCCTCACTTGGTTTTATCTCATTCAATTTGCTCAGCTCCGAGTCATTGGAATACTCACCGCCATCACTGTCATCGTTGTCATCGACCTCAGTCGGATCTTTGGTCAACAACAGAGTTGTACTCCTTATACTTCCACTTGAGCCATGCACATCGTCTTCGATGGTCCTTATACCACCGGGCGGTCCCGGTGATCGCCCTGGCGCTGGATCACTGTTCATTTGGCCGCCTATCTGGACCGTGTATAAACCGAAAAATAACAAGTAAATAACTAATTTTGTCGCCATAATCACTACAGCTTGCGTAGTTTCGAATGAATCGCTTTAGATTGGTTGCCATAGACCATCGATTGGATCTATGCTTGTTGTGTCGGAAGATGGTTATTCAATGGATGATGACGTGTATGCCTATGAGTTGGATATTTTTGGCTGGGCCATCGTTTTTAATTCTGACAATCTGAAATGAAAAGAGAGAGGATTAGGTTATAAGAAAGCTCAATTATGCCTAAGATATACAAGGTTTAGGATCTTGGTCTGAGTTCAACAAGGATTTTTCAAGACATTTGTTTCGACTGAGGTTAAGAAATGGAAAGTTAAAGTCAGTTTATGCAAGGAACCAAGAAAATCAAATAAGATCTAGGAAACTCCGCACTCATCAGTTCTCCTATCAGATATTTTTTTTCTTCGGAATGGCCCTTAATAAGCCGCTTCCTCACACTAGGATATGGCCACGAGTACAACACTCTAATTATTCAAAACTAGGCGAACTGTCCAAATTTTGCTAAGCTGCACCACGTGAACTGTCGAAGAGCTCTCTGTAAGAACTGTTCAATGGTTTTCTAAGGAACTCAGCCTGCTCTAAGCTTGATCACTCTTGTCGTGACGGAAACCAGATTTCAAAGCGCTACAAAATGTAAATAAGACTCTGAAACTTTCACATCTTCAGCGTGAGTTCATTCAGTTGATCCTGTAATCATGGTCTAGTTCCTTACACTCTTGTGTGGTACAAGATACTTTAAAGATTGCAAGTTGAACATCCATAGGACCGTAGGCAAAACTGACTTTGCCTACAAGTATCATGCATATGTTCAGGTCCTTTTTTCAAAATACTGTCAACTAACTACGCATTCAATATTTTCACCCTTATTGCTCTCGCCACATGCAATTTTGGGGCATGCAAACTCTACCACAAAGACATCCTTTAGAAGTATACATACATCCGCTAGCCGTGTTGTAAGGACACTTACGTAAGGATAACAAATTAAAGTCGACTTTTTGACGGATTTATAATTAAGGCATCTTTTGAGGTCCTCCACAAAGCCTTCTGAAAATTTTATTCGCACTAGCTTGTGTTTTTGTTATTTTCTTAGACATCCTCTTAACCCAAAGACATCATCCCCTTAGAAAATCTCAATAGGACCGGTCCAGGAACGCACTCGTGTGTCATGCTATTGAAAAATATACCGGCCATGTTACTACTTCATATGATACTTGAATTCTCAAGCAAAGTCGAGAGAGTCCTTGAAATCCTTTCCTTTCTTTTTTTTTCTTTTTTTGCTTTTCGACACAAAGTAGATTTTATTTTGTTGTCCTGTATTTCTACAAGTGTATGTGTGAGTGTTTGTGTAATTTATCATCTTGAAGGGAATAATTTTCCTTTGAATGCTCTCTTCAGAGGATTGCACAAGCGACGGATATTAATGGAAGTTTGTTGTGTTGTATCGGTCAAGACTTGTTTCGTATCAACAAAATGGCTGACTGAGTTTGAAATATTTTATGAAATGAGATAAATTGTTGTTAAAGTTTTATTTGCTCCTTTTTTCTTTTTTTATTGCATATGTCAAGGGGCAGAGTTTTGACATTAATGGGATAATAGTTGAAAAATGAATTGTTGTGTCAGTTAAAGCTTACATTGATCGGTGTTGAGTCCTTAATCTCTTGGGGTATTAGCATACAACTAGGTGCTGAAAGGAGCGTTGAAGAATAAAGTAAAGAAGTGTGTAAAGAGTAGTGTAGGTGTCAGAACTCAAGTTTGTTGATACTGTTACCCTTTTAAAAGTTTTGTATAACCTTTTAAAATGTCACTTCATATTGGCTGGGTTGCTACATATCTCTGAACACATGATAGGTTTCATATCAGAAGGATAAACATTAGAGTAAAGGTGGCACGATGTGGAGGATGCTGGGAAGATACTCCTATAAGGAACATAATCTGTAAATCTTGCCACCTTTTGGTTTTACATATAACATTTTGCAGCATATGATCCCATGAACTTTTAAGAGTACTCTATGCACTTCTCATTGGAGCTAACTAAGCTGAAAGACTCTAGGGATTATTTCCCATAAAAAAAGAAAAACGGAAGGAGTCAGTGCCTGAGAGGTGGTCTTTACAAATGCTATTGAAATTCTTCTGTTGGCCTCCAGATCTAACCAAGTCACCAAATCAAGGAATGTTACAAACTCTACATCGTCTATAGAAAAGAGTGATGTAAGACTTGCAGCTCGCGGTCTTGTCGAAAGATTAAGGCTCGAACCGCTTTCGAAAACATACTTTTAGATGAGTTTTACCGGAAAATGTATAAGCTTAAGGAGTCTAGAACAGAGCCTTCCCTGTGAGAACAGATCGGACACCAAACTTGGTCTAAAACATTGGTTACAGCGAACCCGGATTCGAATAAGATGAAAGGTTGGAGTGTCTTGAGCAGAGAAATGAAGTGACGGCTTTTGGACTTTTGAAGTGAAGTGAAGTGAAGACGATGGCGGTTGATGTAATTCTCAACCCCGCTACAGTTCTTTCAATTGTCTAGGCTCGTTAAGGCCATGGATAGTGTAAAAAACGACACACATGGTGAAGGATAACATTGCTGTCGAAGAGGGATCTACAATTGGGTGAAATTTCAATGTAGCATCTACGAGTAAAGACGAAGCTCTACCACTCTCCACCGCCTTATCTTAGTCCGAGAGTTATGTGTCGTTAGTGACTAGTGTAGGGACTTAGGATTTCCAACAAAGCAGCTCCTTCAACACGAATTTTCAGACTGAAGTAGAAAGTTGACGAAATGGGCTTCAGGATGGATGATGAATGGATCTCTCGTGGATAGAATATTTGAAGTCTAGGTCTTGTTTAGCAATTCTACATGAATCTGTGCTAGATGCCATGCAAAGAGTGACATGATTAGACCCCACTGTGACTTGAACTTTTTCTTATGTAAGCTTCAACTCCAAACTACGAAATATTCATTCACCTTTAAAGGCAGACGTGACTCAGATTGAATGGAAATCTTCTTGACAGTCCGGTCTTACTCTAGAAGGATTTTCTTCACTTTGGAAAGCTCTTTGACAGCTTCGGCGACCTGATAACATAAAGTGTACCTCACAGAGTATGTAATTTATTTCAAAACTTAAACTCAATTTGTTGTTTCCATAAAGGACATATCCTACCACCCCCTTAAACCTAACAAACTTCCTTCTAACTTTATTTCTTTAGTGCTTTGCAGTCAAATAAACTATATATTTACCGATAAAATATCAAACTTTAGCACAACAATCTACAACCGATTTTATTGATTTTGTCCTTCCTGTCAGCCTATATCTTGTACCCTCTCGAGGAATCCTCCATCCCCAATGATCTAGCAAAGGCAACGGAAATTGGAATCAATACATTTAATATGAAATCAATAAAGGACACGAAATAAATGCAAAGGAAATTACTAGGACACTGACCCTACGTGTTGTATGGGTTCAGTAATACATATAAGATTCGACTTAACGTCAACAGATATACACATTTCGATGTGGCAACCCCCAGTGAAAGTCAAAATAACTTTCGGTAAATGGATTTTTTTTATTATCCCCAAAAAAAAAATAAACCGAAGATAACATCCACTCAACGCCGACTGGAAGGGGGATGATTCTGATCTAGGGAGGCAACCCGAAAAGACACCATTTATCGTGGCTATAATATATGTACATCTCGTTACATTTGTATGCGTGTGGGAGGGGATGACATGAAATGAAGTTGAAAAATTATTAATGTCATAACTTTCAGAGTTTCTATACGAGGAAGAGAGGCTCCAGCTCTGATAAGCGGTACTAAGACAAATCACAGTGAGTCCTCGAATGTTATTAATGACTCCATAACCATTAAAGACCGTGTAATCGGCGCAGAGACATGTCAATGGGGAGTTCTTACACGGGTTGACAGGGACATTTGCCAGCAACATAAGAGTACGCTGATGATTTCCGTAATTACAGCTCTGTTTTTGTTGCTCCTCGTTCTCCAGGACGAAGGATACACGAGCACATGTTGGCATTTTACTGGTGACGACGAGTAGTAGGATTTCATGGGATTTTTGTCAGATTTTTCCTTTCACATGCCGGGATGATTAAAGCGATGAAGTTGGGTTTAAATTTAAATGGATTATCTTATATCGAAGGGGTTTAAGGGGAGAACTTGTGGGGTTTTTTAATCAACAAATAACAGTGCTTTTATATTCTTTTAATTGGAAGCTATGACCGAAAGGAAATTAAGTTGATATTCATCTGTTCTCTGCAAGCTATCGTAAGCTAAGTTCCTTGATCTAGATTATTGATTACAACATTGGTCAAGGTTAGCTTGAAGGTCGCTTGATTTTCAGCTACTGAAAATCTAAGACATAGACAATCTACTTTGAAGTTTAAAATAAGTTATCAGCGCCTTCCTATTAATGGGGGGTGATTTCGACAACACTTCGCATGTTGCCAATGGGAACATTTAGGCTATATACGAAGTTGCTATGTGACGTGTTCTACATATTGATAGGATGCTAAAAGACTTTGAAGTCCAAAGAGGGGTATCAAAGAGCTGCTTACTTTCACCACTGCTATCCAGAAAGTATGGTCCCGATGCCGCGGTAGCATTGAAAATGGCCCCTGCTGTCACTTATAAGCTGCATACCTTCGTTTATATATTTCTACGTATTATGCTGTGGAGAGCTTAACATGAGAATGGATCAGATACCAAAACGGTGAAGGAAGTGGCCATGGATCAAACACATCTTATGCTATAAAGACGATTCCATCGAGATTACTGGGGATGAGCCGGGGCGAATGGTAATGCCATGCAGAACTCCGCACAAATTGATGCGCGGGCATTGTTGACGTCTTGTGTCCTATGAAGGGTGAAAGGATTCAAACAAGTAATGCGTCATGCATAGACCCAGCTTGAACTGAGATTCTATCTAGTGTTACATATGTGTTGGCGAGGTTACCCCAAAAAAAAAAAGAAGTTTGAAGTCTAAGGCAAGGTTTGACTTGAGTCTCGAGTGCTCTTGAGTGCTCAAGTTATAGATCAAAGATTTTAGTAGAATTGTTTGTTAGATGCTACTTTTATGAGAAAAATGGACTATGACATCTTTCCTCTAACATTTGGACTATGCTCTGCAAAGAAAACAAAGAACATTTGAAAAGAACTCTAAAAATTCGAAAATGAGTTGAAAAGAGATGATGAAATCGATGTCTCAAGAGGGGTAACTTACTTACGTAATCATCTGATGGAATGTTAACTTTAGACAAAAGTCACGCGCATAACTTTCCAAGGGAAGATAAACAATTTTATTTTAATTAACTAGTGTCAACGATTGCTTTCCTTTTTTATTAACAAATGAATGCCGTCGAGGCATGTGCAAAAACAAAGTCGTACCCGCTCGTATGAATGACAAAAATAAAATTCTACCCGTCTGCATAAATACAAAAATTTATTACACGATGTCAACTATTGTTTTAGAATTGTCTCCAAAGGTTAGTCAAGGTTCATGTTATTCATTCACGTGGCCTCCTAACTAAATGACAATAAAGCGTGTATTTTTAGTATGTCTCCGGCGGGATGTTCTCACACCCGCTTAGTGTGCTAAATTATTTCATTCAAGCACGAACAAGTCGAGTGAGAATAGGATAATAAATCCTGCATTCCCACCACCCCATGCCAGATTACACAAAAGAACCCGTCAATTGAAAGAATAAGCCAACTTCATTTAAACCCACTTAGGAGCCTTGCAGGTCAGCAGTTTCTATACACATGTAGAGTTGCACAAATAAAATCAATACGTGGCATTGTAGGGTTCACACACACACACACACATGCATACACTCGCCGACTCAGCGTAAATGCAGTGTGCCTTGCCAAAACGGAACCATACGTGCCGATGATACTCAATAAATAGATGCTTCCCTGGGGTAGGTGGAGGACAAGCAGATTCAACAAACGCTATCACAGCGCCAAGGCAGCACAAAGGAATTAACGTGGAAATGTACACACATGATGTAGCAGTGTACCTAGTCTTCATTCCTTTCCACGTTATTTTATTGTCGCGATGATGGAGGTGGTGATGATGGAGTGGTTCATGGAGTCACCTGTAAGCACTTCTTTCATAACCCACCTTGGCGAGCATTTAATCAAGAGTCTTCTCAATCCACCTACATATGGAGTCGTGTCGCGTATAGTCACCGTGCGGCCTCCACTGTTGCACAGGGTAACGAATTTGAACCAGAATCCTCTATTTGTGTGTGTGAGGAAGGGTTGTAAGGCCATACACACTGCTCGTCGGTACAAGGCCAAAGGACTTAATGACGTTCCAAACGTGTGGCCGTGGGTGGGCTATACGAGTATATGTCATTCAGTTAAGAACTGGAAAAGGAAAAAAAAACGAAGGGTTACTGTGCAAGTTGGTATGGGGTATAAGTACTTGAGATTACCCTTGTACACGACGAATGGAACGAAGTAATTCCCATGACATTGCCCCACCGAGCACTGTGGCAGAAGGGTGTAATGAGCAAATGATTGTGAGGACTATAGCATGGCACAGCGGCAACATTACATTCTCGAATAATTTATTAAAAAATTAAAAATTGTTCAACGCTCCAATGGGGAAGGACCAATGTTGCCAATGTTTGCGTATGAATTGGTTCGATAAACTTAAAGTTTTTGCATAAATCCCGCCACAGCTGAGCGAAAGAGGCCGTGTTTACATCGATCTGGAATCGATAATGACAGTAATTTACATCGTTGATGGAGCACAGGCGCCACAATTGGAGTGTTCTACCAGCGGGTAACATGAAATGTAAATAATCGCTTGGAAGCACATAACGGGGAAAACATATCAATCACCGTTTTCAAAGTTTGTTTTTTTTTTTTTTGGCAAGGGACACTGAACGGCATTTGCATTGTAAAACGATCTTGGAGCAAATATTTTCTATTTGACACAAACGAAGACAAGTGTAAAGAGTCGGAAGCATCATGGCAGGATTGATGAACAAGTATACTGTAAGTGTTGAGTAAACAGATTGAGCTCAGGACTGATGAAATCAGCTCCAGGACTTGTCTGACTTCATCATCAGGAATGTGGCCCTTTAGTCCTTTTCTATGACTTGAAGCATGAGGTTACTATCGACACTATTCAAGAAAGATTTCGATGTTAGTTTATCTACAGAACTTATGTCTTTATCCCTGCGTATTCCTCAAAGCACTTCTAGTGCTCCAACTCTAAAGGTATAAAAGACCAATGCGACGTTATTTGATGTCATGCTGAATATCCCACACACTCTTAAAGTGCATAGACCAGAGCCTTATAGAATAATAGATTTCACTACTGCTAACAGTCGTCTATCTAGGTCGTCCTGTACTAATCAGAACTTGAAGACAGTATCGCGCATGCCTTACCCACCTTCTTACATGGATGTTTGAGGTCCCCTTTGAAGGTTAGTCTGGAGTATATCATCGCTCTTAAGCAAAATGGTTTTGACTCCATTCTGTGCCCAACAACCATCAGACTGCTTTCTTCTTTTGATTTGAAAGAGCCACGCAAATAAATCTCAACCAGTCATGACTGATCTCAACAGTTTCGGAGCCTCTAAGGATTATTTTCTCCATAAGTTTGACAAGAATCACCTCCATACTGAACCCTAAGGTACCCCTGTCGTCAAATAATCGAGAACTCGCATTGGAGTAGCTAGTTGAAGACATTCTTTATGTCCACAGTTAGCACTAGACAGTTTTAGTCTGCCAGCAATAGTCTAGACTAGAAGAAAAGCATAAGTTTGATGATCTAGACTGTCTGTTCGAATAGGCCTACTTGGACCCATAGTGAAACTCTCTAGGGCAAAGTTGAAATTGAAAACATGTTACTTTCCGACTAGCCGCCAGGTTTCCAAACTATCAAAATAATTTAAAAATTACTTTCCGTTGAACCTGAGGGAAGCAATCACCAAGTCCCGTCCTACAACGACTTTCAAAACAAATTCTCAATACTGCGGTCATAAAAAAACAACTTCTCATTCCATCCGGAAAAGTTACCTACTCACCCCTAAATAAGGACCCTTACATTCAAATAACTTTTGCCTACAAAAAATTATTACGCAACAAAAAAAAATGCACAACGGTTAAGGATAAATAATAAAAAAAAAAGCAAACTACATAAATCTAAAAAAAGCTAAAGTAATTAGGGGAAAGGAAAACACAAAACCCTTAAAGAAAATATCATTCACAACCATTATAACTTTACCCTGCTCCACAGCTCGAATGTAATAGTAATTAGGCCAGCGATTGAAAATCCTTTTTTCCATAACTTAAGGCAAAACAGCCACAACTACTGCCACCTCCCTTGCCAACCGTGCAAGGGAGGCAAAACACCAAGTCCAATGTAAACGATGAGATGAGAATTTCCTCGACATCAACTGAATTTGGGTCAATCTCAATCACCCTCCGCTCGGAACGGTTCACAGAGTCAAGCATTAATCAGTCAATTAGATTGAATGGAGGAAGCCCTTGATGGAAATCCAAATTCACTTTAACAGTATGAATTCCTTGTTCGACAACTTATAGTCGGGGGTGGGGGCGGCAGGATTCCGGTTTGGGTTAATAAATAACTGAACCCGAACGAACGTACAAATGAGCGAATTATTTCCTCTTCGGATGGAAAAAAAAAAAAACATTAACACCAAAAATCGAAAATGGAAACTCGGTTTCACTCTTGTATAACTCGTGTTTCCATTAATAATTCGCCGAGGTTTCATTAGTTTGATAGAACTTGTGGGTGGATCGCGAGGGAGGCCAGGTAATTGAATTTAAGTTGAGGTTTCAATTTTCAATTAAGGGCAACGCGGTGATGAGAAATTAACTGGTCGCCTGAAGGTTTTAAGCCAGAGATGGAGTGTGCATAGGTATTCGAAAATACAAACGTAATGAGCACATTTGAATTGAAATTGCGAATGGAGGCCAATAGAGGTAGGTGAACTGGCCAGACGGCTTGAGAAACGTATGCTACACCCTTCCAATGAATTGTCCTACAACGACAACGGTGTGGGAAAACCCGACGCGGTAAAATGTAACAAAGTACGTGGCCACAAACGTCAAATCGCCTTAATAGTGAAATTATCACTTTTTAAATTTCCGCTGTCATAAGCACCACCATTACAGCGACCATTGCATCAGCCATCACCACTGCTACTGCAGCTACTATTGTCACTGTCACCGCCATTGCATTGCCATCGCCATTGCGCCATTATCCAAAACTATAAACCACGTCAACGATAAAAGACCTTCACATTCAGCCCATCTTGAGGTTTTCAAGACCAAGATTGATACTGAGACTGAGAGTAAGACTGAGACTGAGACTGAGACTGAAACTGAGACTGAGACTGAGACTGAGACTGAGACTGAGACCGAGACTGAGACTGAGACTGAGACTGAGACTGAGACTGAGACTGAGACTGAGACTGAGACTGAGACTGAGACTGAGACTGAGACTGAGACTGAGACTGAGACTGAGACTGAGACTGAGACTGAGACTGAGACTGAGACTGAGACTGAGACTGAGACTGAGACTGAGACTGAGACTGAGACTGAGACTGAGACTGAGACTGAGACTGAGACTGAGACTGAGACTGAAATTCGAATAGAGACTGAGACTAGGATTTCGACCATGATTGGCTCTTTCTCTACTCATCCCATCAACGTGGCACAGTTAAAATTTCAAAATATGACCCATACTTATCGTATTCAAGTTTGCTTAACTTTAATCCTATACCGTCCTTCACCCCTCTCTGCAGAAACTATGGTTGCATCCTGTTGTCTTCCACAAGCGTAAAACTATCAGCAAATCTAATAAGAAAGGCGGTGATCACTCCAAGTAATTCGCTAATTACAACACCAGCACACACACACACATTTTATTTAATACCTTCCTCAAGTAACCACAAGCATCCAGCATCCCTTCTTCTATCCTTTATGCCTTTTACATGGATTCTCAAAAATGTTCGCACTCAACAAAGTAAAGGAAGTCTTTTCTAATGAAATCACAATTGACTGCAGTAGGAGCACATAGAGGCACCATCCCTTCAGAGGAAATTTCATGCATCGAACGACTTGAAAGGAAGGCTTGTTTGCTTGTTGTCTTCGCTTTTGTTGCCCGAAAAATTAAGTAACTTTTGCAGGAAGCATCCCTTGCGGCAGCGAATTCTTTTGAAATTGTTTTTTGCATGGATCCTGCCGCAAGTTGACATAAAGTTTTGAGCTACACGAGCGTTGTCGCCATAAATAATTGCACACGATAGAAGCATATCCTTGCTTTTGTTTCAACAAATCCTTTTGAACTTGAACTCTCACTGGAATCCTTTGAACTTCTATTGAAAGCTATAAGTTCAAATGGTCACACAATTTAAGCCCCCATTGTTCTCTCTACTTTCATCGATTAGGCATATGACCAATTTCAGAGCCTAACAAAGGACCGAAGCTAATCGTTCCCAATTCATTCAGCGTAAATTGAGCCAATAAAATTCTGGATTATAACCGCCATTATGTGTCCTTGTTTGGGGTGGTGTTGTGTGTCCATTTGAATACCACAAATCGTGTCAAATCGTTCCTCGTAGGCTAAGGGACGAAGGCAGTGAATAGTAAAAACACCGTAAATCGCTTATGTTTCTATTATCCTGCGGAGGATAACAAAAAGTTCGTCCAAACAATGTTGCGCACTTAGTGGGTTTTGCTGTGTACTCCTGCTAAACTGCGCGTGATGGTGTTGTACAAGTGGAGCACAGTTTAGCCTTATGGCTAAATCGACGAACTTTAACCTTAAGCGTTTAACCTCACTGGGAGGTTCACCGTAGTCTGGTCGGCTTCTTAAAGACGTTGTTCTGACACCAAACACACAACTAAAGACCCTGGTTGGGGGTAATTACATTAAAAACGCTGTAAATCGCGTGACCCTATGCACTATCGCCAACCCAGCAGCCACCTCGTTCCGATTTGTGCCAGAACTTCCATAAATAAACCCATAACGAGTGCGTTAATTATAACATACGAGTATCGCGGTGTGACTGTGTACCGGGTTAACTGCATGCTCAACTGGGTGGTTACCCTTTCACTTTTTTTCTCCTCCTAATGTATGTATGTAAGCCCCCCGTCTCGGTTGAGGAATTTCTGATATTGACACGCACTACTGGCGAGGACTTTGACAACTGGAGAAACGCTGGGTATGGGCCTTGTTGTGGAATGTATGCCATTCTACGAGAACCCTTTGAAATCAATTAAGGGTGTGAGCAGTGGTGGTTCGCGAAGCCTGAACACATTAAAAGGTCGGGGTATTGGAATAGTGGTGGCAATAATCGAGCGTTATTTCTTTGATAGCAGGGATGTTAAAATAGATTGCTTCAAGTCATTACGGTGGTTCAAGGCAATTAGAGACCAATAAGGCTGTGTTAAGGGGGTGGAAAAACTTTACGGGTCGTGTTTGTCAAGAAATTAGTTAGAAAATTAGCATTTGTAACTTGACTCAGGATGGTGGGTGGTGGAAAAACGTATGAAATCGACCACTTTCCAAGAAAAAAAAATGTAATCATCTTCTCGTGTGGCCTGTTGGATAGTTAGAACAGAGTGATTTAACCTTTTTAACCTTCAACACCTACATAGGTAACAAATCAGTTGAAATGTGTCTTAAAAGTCAGAGCAAGAGCTAAAGCAGCAGCTAAAGGATCCGAGCAGAGATGTCGACGGGTAACTTTGACATATTCGAAGCATAAGTCTGGAGAAAAAGTCCAGTTTCTGAACGAGAGATGGTATCAGAGCTAGCACCCCCAAATTAGCTGAATGACAAGTGATCAATAAGAGCCTAGACTTCAAGATTCGAGGTTATTCGTCGAGATAGCTGCTCGTCAGTGAAAAACAAATTGACAGAGTTTCCCCTAGAAATTGAGAAGTTGCCTACCCAGAATGACATCGGGCTACGACTTCAAAGGTGACAGCGGTGGTCAAGCTGTTACAGACTGCAGGTTTTCAAGAACCAAAGTACGATATACCCGCCGTCTAGAACAACGCATCACTATCTTCCTAACTTGAACGACGAAAATAATAGTTTACAGTGCAATCTTGCACGCGGTCCTGTTGGATGATGTCGAGTGCTGGACGATGAGCAGAAGAAAAAAGAGTAGGAACTCTTTAAAAGGCTATCGAATTCATCCACCGTTTTCCAGGTGGAATCGATGATAATTTTGGAGGCATGCCTGACAATTAGGCACAACACTTCACCAAAACCAGTCAAGTCGCTACCAAAGTCACAGGCTACCTTATCCTTCAAGCTGTAAGCACATTGCAGTTGATTCAACTCCTCCGCGTTCCTCTCCAACAGAAACATAAAGAAAAATCAACAAGCTAGGGTGGCTAGACAATGTTTGCATTCCACTTAATGCTGCAAAGTGTAAGGTTTTCTCACAATTTCTATAGAAGGCCAATGTTAGGTGGAATCGCTTACACAACTGTGGCTACTCCAAAACAAGACTCGTCCAGATTGACCGGGGAGGTTGGTGCACAATATTTGTAGACAATGCTTGTTTATAGGACAAAGTTTACAAAATATTTTAAGAGTTGTCTTGCCTATAGTCTAGGGTGTACCTCTAAGGAAAACAGAACAAGCAAAAAGCCAAACGATTTCATCATTCAACGGTGGAAAATGGATTGGACCATTCAATGGAATTTTCTAGTCCACGATTGCAAAAAGGCACCGAACAGGTGACAAGATATGCCTTTCAATATCAAAAATCCACCACTGCGTCAGGCAAATGATAGAATGGAAAGGATTTGCCTTATGTGACACACACCACTTAAAATGAACCTCAATAGGCTTCGTTATACAACAGCACTGCGGTCTAATGATGCGTAAATAAAATTAAAATTAATTACCTCACCATCCGCAATCTCATCACCTGTTACCATTCAAAAACCTAGGTTACCCATCGTATATTCCTCTAAAAGACCACTCAATTTACCATATTCCAACTACCTTACGCACAAAAACGGGGGCGAAAAAAAAAATCGATATTCAATGTTGTTCCCTAGAAAATTCTACACGCGGTCCTTTCTTCATACCCCATCCCAACGTCTACGTGATGAAATTTTCAATTCTACTATCTTATTTAGATACAACCGGGTGGCAGATGTAGAATATTGGATTATAATAGCGACTTCGTGAAGTACTTCCAAGTACTCCTACTTGGTTTCGCAATAAACACGAATGTACAAAACGAACACAAAATATACACGAATACAAGAACGCCAAAACGTTCCATGAAACTTAATTATATCGCGCTCAGCAATTCCTTCAAATTATATAAAGGGTTAAGGGTAAATATTTAGTTTAACCCTTCTCTGTTTATAAAGAGGTTTTTGCGTGTAACATTTGTGCTAAGGTTGTGTTGTGTAAGCTCTAAGCATGATTAATAATTATCCTAATGAAGATGATTTAGTATCCACTTAAAAATTTAGCATAAAGCATATTTAAAAGGATATAATCGTAAAAATTCATCCTTTTTTTGGAGATGAAAAATATATTCCACTTACTAAATGCAGTTTATCCTCTGAAAGTTTTTCTGAACTTTACTATAAAACGTGACTAATTTATTAAAGGACCTTTTTTTTGCCTGAAAATTTGTCCAAAGGTCAGACAAAAAACTTGATAGATCTTGAAGGACAACCCACATGTGAATTATTTCTCAAAGTCGTCTTCCTTCTTTTAAAATTTATGTCTTTTTTCTCTGCGAAATCTACAGTCAAACATAACCCTTTGTCAAAATGAATAAAAAAAACCTCATGACCTCATTCTGTTTAGGCGAAAAAGGATACAGAAAAAAAAGGCAGCCCTTCTAAGGCCATCATCCATTCACCTTCAATGACAAACGTTGGTAAATATTTACAATTCGACAATACTTGAACCAAGGATACACTTCAGTGAGGCTTCCCACAGTTTAAAGGATTTTCTCTCCTTTATTTTTTATTTTTTATTGACAACTAGCAACAAAAGGGACACAAGAAGATAACGTGCAGTACTTGTAGTTGTACACAAATAATGTAAACGAGTAAAGCCTGCGGTATAATTTATAAGTAATAAATGGATTGTGTCCTTGATTAATGAAAAAATAAATGTTTGCCGATTGTTGTTGAATGGACGATTGGACGGTTGTCGTAAATAAGGATATCGGTGAAGGATAGTGAAGTACGTAAATCATAATTGAAAGCGGACAAGGAAAACAATCGGAATCAATAAAACCGATAGGAATGCGAAACAAAGGAATGATCGAAATGAATATTTCAATGGATGACGTAAACGACGATTCTGGGAGTGAAGCAATTGTTTTTTGCAATTTGAAGGGAAGATGCGGAAGTCTGATTGGTAGATTGATAGGCAGAGATGAAGAATATGAATATGCGTCGTTCTGTTGAAAACACGACTGATAGCTTGGGTAAATGTCATTTTTAATTTTTTTCAAAGCCTTGTCGTCATATCTTTCAAGTGACGTAAATGTTAACATAAGCGTCAAATGTAAGTAGCAGAACTTAGAGACATAACTATGGCAACGCGCATGCTCTTCAATTCGAGGGAGCAGATTTGACCTTATAGCTTCTTATGGAATCATCAAAGAGCTGATATGTAATCAAAGCCTCAAGCAAAATGCATATGAAGGCCATTAACGTTTTTCTAAAGAAGGAAATACTAGATACTGGACAACGCTCTACTGCGACGGAAGAAGGGGCTCAAAAACTCTCTGGGGCACTGGTATGTCTCCGCTCTATATGTCCTTGCCATCTTAGTCATTGTGCGACTCTTCTGACTAGGTTGATGTCACTGAACAGCCCATACAGTGCCTTGTTGTATTTCGTTCTCCACTCACCACCTATGCAGACGGGACTGAAGATCATAAATCGAGAGCAAACTCATCCATTCTTAATAAAGTCAAGTCCATGCATAAGTGGCATAGATCAGGACTAGGATGATAAGGGTCTTGTATAGAGTAACTTTGATTGTTCGGGAGTGGCCTTTTGTCCAAAAATTCAGCAATTGGCAAGAGTTATTCAATCTCATCGCAAGTGTCATTGCCTCGGTTAATAGGAGAGCCTAGCTAGAGAAAGTCACAAACTACCTCAAACTTATATCTGTAAAAGAAGACGTTTTGTCAGAGACTTCGGTGTTGTGTGTTCTTTTTTATTGATAGAATGTAGGTACATTGTCTTGCCCTCTGTGACAGTTGAACCCATCTTCGTAGCTTCCATCTCAATACTCACGAAAGTGCTTATGACATCATGCTGTGTTTTCCAGATTATGTCACAATCATCAGTGTATGCGATAAGATTTTGCCTTGATTTTGCCGATGTTGCAGAAATCTCAAGACAACACGTCGCCTCCTCTAAAATTGCCTTATTCAACTTCATGTTTAAGGGACCATGTGAGGTTTTTACTGTAGTGTCTACTTGATCTGGGTCAAGGAATAATTCCCTTCTTTGCCGCTTATGAACTCTTTCATTGTCTGACACACTTTTGTGACCGGGAACCCAGCGGAGTCATTGTGCGCCCTGACTTATCTTTTGAAGTTTTGTCACACCTAACAATGTGTTAATTAAGCAGATGATTTCGGTAATGAAAAGATTCATGACCTAGATGGAAGGGGATTGGAAGTAAATCATATACTGGTCGTTTCAGGATTTTAAGAATCAAGCATAAGAGGGAGCATTCAAAATCCAGTTGAGGAAAGAAACTGTAATATAAGAAGAATGAGGCGATCTCTTGAGTTGTCTTTATTCACTGCCTTGTGTCAATACATAGGTTCTTATATATACTAGGTTTATAGAAAGAGAGATGCAGTTAGGATTGACTACGAAAGAAATCATAGGGTGCTATACACACTTATAGTCAACACTTCTTACACCTCCCCTTTAAGTTTTATCGAACAATAATTTAAGTTTCTTAAGGTTTGTACAGTAGTATATATAATATGATATAAATTCATAATGAAGTTACAATTGATTTTATACGACTCAAATTGGTTTGAATTAATTTAATGTTATTTTTTTTTTTTTTTTTTTTTTAAGAATTAACATTATTAAAGTTTACAAAAATTAAATAATAAGTTTACTGCATATTTGTGGTAGACTGAAGGCGTGATCTAGATCTCAAAAGATGGGGTGACCGTTTTGTTTCTCTAAAATTTCTTACATCGCGATCAGTAACACTAGGCACAACAGGCAAGGTATCGTAAGCATAGCTGCAGTGCTTAAGATGATTCGTTGTTCTACGAAATATTTCCCCTGTACCTAACTTTACTAAAAACGATCTAGGAGCTTCTAGCTTTTCAATAATTTTCCCCTCGACCCAATGATCCTTTTGCATTACTAGCACCTTCTCTCCCTCTCTGAAAGTTTCTTTTTGCTTCGCATGTTTGTCATAGTACCGTTTGTTTATTACATTTTGTGCGGTTATTCTACTTGGGACCATCTCAACAACCTTTGGCTTAAGCAACTTATCAGATACAGGCATTGGAGTACGTGTTACCCTGGACAACAACAGCTGTGAAGGCGAAGCATTCATACCTTTAACTGGGCTGAAACTATGGACTCGGCACAATGAAATGGGCTTTTGCTGTTCAATTTCAACGTCATGCTTAAGTTCCAAATTGGTTAATATTGCGTCTGAACTGTCTGCCAGCAGGCCACTCTAAACTAATTACGTCTTTAGTAGGCTGGTAGACCATGGAGTTTAAATGCTTGTTGTCCACCAAAATGACATTCTTCCTGCTCTTTATCTACCTAATTTTTTATCTTACCTTAACCTTAAGTAAATAGCTTTCTAATGTCTATGAAAAACTACCCTTTCATCTGCCAAACAATTTATTTTTCAACAAAGTTTGCTTACAGCTAAAAACCTAAGCCAAAATAATTGAAGCTTATATTTCCGATTACATAAGACATTCCTTGAACAAAATATTGTCGCCAACCTTATTTCGGTTCAAGGATGTAAAGTTTTTGGCAAGTATTTGTCCAAAATGGCAAAAAAGAAGAAGAAAACACTTCCAAAAACTAATTTCCAACAAACACAGGTGGCATCACTCCAAAATCAACAATTTATTGAGCTTATTCCAAGTGACATTTTTAACCAAATCCCACACCAAGTGTCTTGTGTGTCCTTTGTATTGCTTTCTTCGGCACGATAATTGCATAATGAAGTGATGTATCCACCCCTCCATTCTATGTCTCCATGCCATACGAGCCTCCCCCACATAATCATTGCGCAGTGAATGGCCTTCACTTAAGTGCCATCCACTCGATCATCCCCTAAAACCACACTACCTATACAGGCGAATGACAGAACCTTGATCGCATGATTGACATTCAGACGAGACAAACGGGCCACATCCACAGACAGCGAAAAAAAAAAACCAAGCCATACAAGCGAATAGGAAAAGGAAACTAGAGAAAAGAAACTGAAACTGCCTCCACCATTTTATTGATTTACCATAAATTTAGGTATCACCTCTACACATCGAGAGAGACGACTGAATGGGTACCACCATACCACCACACCACCGCCCGACCTTGAGGAACCGGAAAAGATAACAGCAAATCACAAGGTTAGCAAATGGCTTTACTCCTCACCAGCCCCCCACTCCACTGTACATATATGGATTTGGAGGACTTCCAAAACTTCCTTCGCTTTGCAGGAAGGATTGCATAATGCACTCCGTCCCAAACAAAGGCAAAGAATGTGTAATGGCTTTCCCATAGAAATGAAATCCTTTTAAACGTTAAGGATTGTCATATGTTCGTTGTTGCATCCGAAGGATACTCGAATGGTTCCGGTGCCAAAAGCGTTACAATTGAATAATTTTCAAATTAACATCAAGTCAATGGAGCAAACTAGAATTTTGGGAAATATTTCACTTCGAACGAAGTGAATCCACTGCCTAGTGGATGCTGCATCCTATTTTGCTTTTTTGGCTTCTGAACAGAAATTCGTTCATGAAGAGACTTTATGGAGCTATAATGGTAGTTATGTGGCGGCAGCTCTATTCATCTATCGTCAGCATCCTGCCAAGCGAAGAGGAGGTCGTGCTCTTGTTCAGGAACACAGATTGTGGATTGAGATTTATTATCCTCTTCTGTGGAGAAGAAGCTCGCACAGGTCAGATATTGACAGAAATTCTTTGTAGGACACAGTGTTACAGTTTGTCGAAATTCGGACTCAAATGAAAGAGTGTAGAATAGTTTTCGGGCCTGTGGAAAGGTAGGGAATTATTGACGTTATAAGTCAGTACTGCCGTGAAGTTAAAAAAAAAATTAGCCCTCCTCCGAAGAAACTCGTAGTTTGCCCACAAAAGTTTCATCACAAAAGCACTCAAGAATCAGACATGAAATCATTTAAATACAAACTCACCGCAAGCCTTAAGGTAGTTGTTATACTTTCATGACATTTGACAGTTGGTATCGTTCTTCAAAAAAACTTTTAACCCGGATACATCGGCTGGTTGCCTCCAATTAATTTTTCGGTCGCTTCATTCCTAGTGAAAAACGAAACTTGTATTCATTTCATAAACGATGCAAAACGTCTCCTTCATCTGTGGCTCTAGCTTGGAAGCTGTGCATGATATTCAATTTCATTTCTAAAGAAAGAAGTATTTTCAGACTTGCTTTCTAGCCTCTAGACCTATTGCATTTGATTGGCGTCTTGGTACGGTTGCCTTATGAAGGAGAGTGCAGATTGGCGAGAGGAGTTAACATCTTTTTAAATGCGTAATCCGCAATGAAGAAGCACACTGCAATGGATTCGAGACTCTGAAGGTTTTAGTCACTAGTATGCGAACTCTGGATACCAGATGACCTCTAGTTTCAAGATGACCATCCTGAAGCATATCGCGTTCCGCTACCGGTGACCGCCCTTTCTCTATTACTCGTGGAAATAAAATGTCTTCTATAAATTCACTAAACAATGAGGATGCCCCTTAGGATGCATCATCTTCCGATAGGACGCGTCTGCGCTCCCTATCAGTACTTAGGTAGATGTGGTCATTGTTTCCGAGAAAAGTGAACTAGAATGAGATCAATCATTACGAGTCGACTCGGGCCCACTATCAGAAGATCAACTTTCACTCAAATGCACGGTCGTTGAGACTGCTGTTGGGAATATGTCCCTCCAACCCAGTGAGTTCGTTCAACTTTCTTCGGTTGAACGGAAGAGCCATGAAACAGGGTAAACCCAGAGAGCGTGCTCTTGCTTTAACAGCATCCTTTTAAATCAGAAAGGTTTGGAGGTGAAGCGAATAGGAATTCCAGCAGCAAACCAGAAGTGACACGCCTGAACCCTTCCTATAGCAATGTAACTGGCTTCTGGCTAATATGGCCCTGAATCCCCTTACTTCAGGCCAAATGGCCTGTTTATAAGATGCTTCTATCGATACATTGAACAAGTTTAGCTGGGATACTAAAACTAGACATTCCTTTGCATAGCTCATCCATCATATGGAGCTTAAAATCGATAAAAGGATGGTGATCATCGATTTTTACAATTTTTTCTGGCCTAAAGCCTGTAAAATCTTTCGTATGTATATGCCAGCGAACCATAAACAATTCCCAAACTCAAATTCACAGACATGTTAGTACACACTTTAGTTATGTAATTCAATGAAATCTGCTAAATCAAACTAATCCACAAGGTGCAGGGCAATCGAAGATGTAGCTTATCATTTAAAGAAAAGTAAAAAAGTTCTACAGGACCTAAGTGTTATGTCGATTTTACTGCTTTTAACTCGCCTTCAATCTTTAATTTGTTCAGTATTTCCTTCTTGATGGTGTTTACATCTTCCAGAGACCTTGAGCAATGCCTACAGATTTCAAATCGAAAAAAATTAAACTCATTTCCTTGAACTTTTGAATTATAATTTAACATTTGATACCACACAACCAATGCAACATTTGAAACCGTTCCCTAATCTAAATGAATCTCAAATGGTGAGATTGCAAAGTTTAATGGCACCCTCAACGGCAGTTTGGATCTTATTTTACGACCCTCAAAAAAAGACAAAGTATCCCCGGTTTCCTTTTGCGTCGTACCCACAACTGGGTTCGTATATCGGAAGTAATTTCGGGACCAAATATCCCATTAAGAGCAATTAAGTGTGATCGAAAAAAAGGGGAATTTAATATTTTATGTGCATATTAATCAAGCGTAATGAGTAGACTGGTGCTCTAGGTAGGAGCTGTAGAAATGGTTGTGAAGCTAACATAACCTTTGGCATACACATATTGATTTAATTTATTCCATGTAACTAGGATATGTCGTCAAGTATGCTAGATACATACACACACCACATGTTAGTTTTAGTAAACACTCACGCATGCATAAATTAAACCAATAAATCCAATCGAACAGGGAACGCTTCACTAAATTTCAATAGATCACCCAAGTGGAAGCATAAAATGTTGTTCACTTTTCAATTTGATTACACCAACCAATGGGAATAGCACAGATGTTCAGTATAAACTGTGAAGCATCGCTTACTACTTTAAACATGTGAGAAATGTGATTTAGAGTCCGATGACACTTGAGGGGTTAATGTAAACAGAAAATTGACACGAACTGTCATTATTCAATCGATGACATATATCTTTCAGTTTTAATATGAACTAACGGGGTGATTCAAATAAACGTGAATGAAATTAAAATGAAACGAACAAATTTTTACAGAATTTTCTTATAGCTGTAATAAAATAAAATGTATAATAAAATATTTTTTTACAATAAGCACGCATTTGTTGGACTATATGGTGCGGCATCATTAAATTGCCACGTGTGTGTACTACAAAAATGTCAAATACTGGCTGACTTGTAGAAACTCATAAAATCAAAATGGCAGTCAAAGGCACCCCTTCACTTTCTACCCAAATTAATTTATGAGAAACTAGAACTACACATTTTAGAAGCCTACTCGCAGAGTCGTTCTCCTACTTCAGTTATTATTGTAAAGGGTGACCATATAAGAACGATAAATACAACAACGGTGTGAGATATAAAATTGATTCTGGCTTAATTTTGAAGCTACATTCATGCTATTATGTGTAAAATAGGACATCATTCAAATGGCCACCTCGGCTTCAAGCGGTCGGTCCAATATGTACGGCGTTATTCCGGCAATAGCGTCTCGAATGTTGGCCTCGAGCTCGTAGAGAGTGGTTGGCTTGTTAGCGTAGACTAAGGACTTGACGTAGCCCCAGAAAAAATAATCGAGTTGTGTCAAGTCGCATGATCGCGGCGGACAATTGATGAACGTTCGCCGTGAGATGACCCAAGTCGCCAAATTTCTCCTTACAACTTCGAGCGTTGCGTCGCTTGTATGGCATGTAGCGCCGCCGTCTTGTTGGAGCCACAGCCCTGGTCACAGAAAGTCTGTTAACATCGTTCGATACCTGAGACTATTGACGGTAACGGTGTCTCCTTTTCCATTTCGAAAGAAATAAGGTCCGATGATGCCGCCATGCCATAAACCGCAGCAAACAGTCAATCTTTGTGGAAGCATTGATGCTTGGTCGAACACTTGTGGATTGTGTTCGCTCCAATAATGACAATTTTGCTTGTTGACATAGCCGCTGAGTCAAAAATGGTCGAAATCCGGATCTCCGGCTAACATTTCCAGCGTCCAATTCGCGAACTCAAGGCGTTGTCTTTGGTCGTCCGGCTTAAATTCTTGCGTCAGCATAATTTTATATGGATATAGGCCCAAATCCAACCGCAAATTAAGCCGGGTTGACTCTCTGGCGATGTCCAATTCAGCTGATCGACATTTCTGCGTCTTCTTCGATACTAGCCGCTACGGCGACTATGTTTTCTTCATTTCGCACCAATCTCTGCCTGGTTGATGGCTTACGGTCCAAAAGAGTGTACTCACGCTCAAACTTTCCCACGGTGCGATGAATTGCCTGCACACTGAAGCCATTATAATGACCGACGTCATGACGAAATTCACGTTGCGTATTTACAACTGAGCCGGAATTTTGATTTTTTAATAATTTTCGCACGTTCAACAAGCGTGAAACGATGCATGATGAAATGGATATTTTGACAGCTAAATGTCATTGGTAACTTTGACAGCTGCTGAAACATAACAATTGGAAGAAGTATCATTGCTTTCTGGTCACCCTTTACATACATACTCGTACCTTTTTTATGCATATAACTTTCTTTTTCCTGCGACAACTGGGCTTTTCCTAGTGCGACTGAATCAGCTAAGGATTCAATTCTTTATTTTGCGATTGCGATTTAAAGCCATGCGAGACTCTGAGGTGGATTTTTGCAGGTGGCTTTAATACTAACGATGGCTGGAGTTACATAAGACTGCACTTTCTCTAGAATATATGTACATGGGTCATGGCTTTTTCAAGTGGAGATTTTCGCTCCGAACACAAATGGAGAGGACAAAATATCTGCGTCTGACTCAATACTCTTAAAAGAGTGCAGGACTAGTCTATCTAAGCCTTTTCTAGATCCCAGGATGTAGCAGAAACCCGAAGCTTTACCGAAGACATTATTTGCTTAAAAATCTGGACACTGTTAGCATGCTTCAACTCAGAAGTTTCATGATGAAGGAGAAATGCCCTACCAGTGGCATCAAAAGGAACTCCTCTTGGTCTAAATGTACTTCATTAATCCTCGCTTAGGTTTATGTAGATCGTGGATGATAATTAGAGTGAGAAAGTAATCCTTCAGTGGATAATGCATGTCGATGAATCTATAAAATTGTCTGCAAAGCTCTGTAGTGAAAATGAAATTTTAGATCAAGTTCACAAAACCAGCTGTAAATGGTATCAAGTGACAGTAAAGGTTGAAGGTCAAATCAATATAACTGTGTTACATTCACTCCATAAAATTTGTAAAGAAGACTCCAATGCCTTACAAGTATTTTACATTTTTCGATGGATTGCCTTTTGCTTTTGAAGTAAATTGTAAGCCTCCATTAACCGAATTCTTTGAATATCCTTCAAAGAGTACTTCAAAGTACTACAACTGTATACGCTCCCTAAAATTCTTTCCAGCATCATGCTGATTAAGTGCTTTCTTCCATTCCAAGGTACAATTACCCAAATGAGTGGTACTCTGTTTAAAGTCACCCAATCAAGTAATACCCGCACCCTAAAGCCTCGTACCTCGTAGCCAATTTCATTCGCAGAACTTTGTATCCTGCAAACGCTTTGAATAATAGATACTTTTACTCACTCAAACTTTTAACATTTCAAGTGTGTAACCAAGGTGAGCAACATGTGCGCATATTGAGTTATCCTTCGTCACCCTTTAACCCCCTCAAGCCGTTTGTGACATTTAATTTCACCCGAGCAGACATGTCATTCCACAGATCTAGACCACACCTTTACATTGTCAGACAAAAAAATAATTTAATTAATATTAAAAAAAAAAAAAAAAAAACCTCGAGTTCGGAATGTGCCGTGCCGACCATATGTGTGAACCGGGCAGCCACTGTCCTGCATAAGATTGACATTCCATTAAATGCATTTTATGAATTCCAAGCCAATCCTTTCCCGATCCACCACCAACATCACTAATGGAAACATGCGTGTAAACCAGGTGTGGTTTCCAATTATAATTGAAATTTCCAATTTGTTGGACACTTTTTGTTGACGTTAAGGCTTTTTTGTCCATGTCCATGGTTCCATTAATACTAAAACAAATTTTAAAAGGTTTTTTCTTTTTACACACACACCCACACGCACATATAGACAACAATTAAATAAATATGGCGTGAAATAAATAAACAAACGGAAGCAGTAAAATAAACTTAAGTGCAAATAAGGGGAAATCGTGGAAGCGAGCGATGTTATATTTTAATTGAAATGTGTTTTATGCAAATGGACTGATTTATAATTCATTTGTTTTAATTAATTCAAAATATAAACAATAGGAGAGCCCACCAAAGCTGGATACCATGCATTTCAATTAGTTTCGACCGACAAATTATTTAAGCTGACTTAAGTAGGAGTGATGGCTGCGATCATTAATCGATGACAAGTCGACAGTTATGCAGGATTTCGTAAAAGTCGATTTGGAATTCAGATAATATGATCCACAAAATTAGTGAGAATGGATTCAAATCCAATACGGGTTTTATATCATGACATATCTCAATGAGAGTGTACATTATTGCGGGGGGCCCACGCTATGTTACCAACCTTTGTAAACATGGATAGGTGTGGAAGCATTTCATCTCGGGCTACAGTCAAAGTTCAAAGCAGTAATTCCATAAATTAGATTACTTCCAAAACTGTTGGCGAAAACTAATTTTGAAATTTTACTAAGTGTTTCCATCGAATTTGGAACAATTTCAGGTTAATCATGGTTCTTGGGGAGCTAGATGGTGGCATAAGAAATGTTCAATAGACTTCGTTACTTCTTCGTCTCTACAGCTTCTGCTAGACATGTTTCCTATAGTACAATGCCCAGTAATTGCATCAACAAACGTTTGGATGCAGCTTCTTCCGAGAGGCAGAAGGTCGTTGTTATATTTTCTGTTTTTTTAAATCCAGCACTAGCCACAAATTGTGGCTTGTTATACGTCCACTGGTGTGTTGCCATTGTTTCTCAACCAGTTTTAGAGTGACTTGATCTATGAAGCTCTTAATTCTGTTGAAAGTGAGTAGCATCTGTCTGTCAGCCAGTACTGTATCCATATCCGAGCTTTTCCTGGCCAATTCATCTCCTTTTTCATTCGCTTTCACCCCAAAGATTTCAGATGTCCGGCAGAACGAAACTGTATGCTGTTTTATTGCTCTTAATTCCATGAGGCATTCATTCACACATTGCGATTCAGTAAGACTATAGAGTCTTGCACTTTCAGTGCTACTTGACTGTCCACACATGTTGTAATTTTCATCGCTGGTATTTCTAACGCAAGGATGGGTCTATAACCCTCCTCTTAATAGCAAAAATCGCAGTTTGAAAAACACACCAATAGTCTATCAGTCCGTTACACTAGTTAATGTACAGTGCTTCTTAGGAGACTCCATTTTCGATCCGTAGGTTAGGATTAAATCACCTGTTAGACCGCTGATAAGCGTTTTCAAATCTTCAAATGTAATTATTGTGATGGATCATTGCGAAGGACGATCTTGAAAAGTATGTATCTCAGTCAAAGTCAAAAACAACAGAAACAAACCTTCCTGGTGCAGCTAAAAAAAAAATTGCTACCCTGCAGCTTCCAAAACCGTGGTTAAAGCTTGAGCTACTCCAAGGAGACTGTTCAGGCGGTTGGAAGAGAAAGAAAGAGGAATGTAAAGAGGGATTGTAGACTTATACCCTTCTGGTGCCTTCAAGCACTGGTATTGAAACTCAAGCTCTGATCTGCTTCCATAACATTTGCAGGTATGGGATTGGCGTTGTAAAGATTCTACAAAATATTGGTCACAACTTGATAACGAGGTCCATGTAAAGTGAAGAGCGACCGTAGTGCCCAATTGCTGTTTTTGCAGGGCTGAGTCTGAAATATCGTCATCAAAATATGATCACTGAAGGATTTCCCAAATATTCGAATTTTGCGAGCCTTTGAAGTCAGTACCAGACTTATTACTTTTCACCAACGACTTTGTATACTCTACCGAGCCGTACCCTCTTATTTTCCGCACGTCCAAAGGGTCGATCTTAATCTTATATGGGGTGGACCCGTGCCTTCACCAACAAGCGTTTCCAGCCAGCTCGTCCACACATATCCTAATGATAAATGTTGTTGCATCCACTTCCACAATCTACATGCACACTCAGGCGTATACGTACTTATTTTGTCAACTGTTTAAACGCAAAAAAAAACTCTTCCAAATGTAAATTTAATGCCTCTGTCCTTTGTCTGCCAGATTTCGCCCGCCTTTGACCCTGAAAGTGTGTTTTGTTCGCTTAAGCTTTACGCATGTTTAAGTTTTTGCACTATGTGGGTCATAAAAAGCCACCCAAGCAATTTATCGCACAAAAGCCGGATAAAATGATTTTCCTTTTTACGATCTCGTTGAATAATATTCACAACGCGAGTCCTGCAAATAACAGCATACACGCGTTGAAAATCTATTTAACCAAAGCGTCGTCGAGGCGTAATCCATCCCGCTAAGACCGACCAAGCTCGAGCCAGCCAAAACAAATATAAAAAAAAACCAAAGTAGCCCCATTAATATATATATTTTTTTTTTTTTGGTTGCAATTCGAAGTTTTATTATGGAACACGTACGCGTATATTCCCTTTCCCACACTTTGTCCTTGAAAATTAACATTTTCCGAACCGCACCACAACGGATGGATGTACTCCTGTAAAAGTTATTCATCCCTTTATTTTTTGTCATACACTTTGCGCTGATGTAATGGTTGGCAGTACATTACTCTCGCTTGAGGTTGTCATCATGCTTTTTTTGGGGAACGTCCTTTGCATAGACATCATCGCCGAGAACTGTCATAAAAAATCCTCACCTTCGGTATAAACACGAAAGGACATAAAACAAAAAAAAAAAAAGAAAATACCGAAACCGAACACTCATCCTGGTAATGAATTTTCATTCATTGTCGGGACAAAAGTAAGGTGGATGAAGGCTTTTCGCTTTCGTTGAAACCATCTCACTCTTTTTTGCATTTGATCCTGAGTCAGCGCGAGAGTCCTGTCTTTGTGTGTTTGGTTGTTGTTTAAATATCACCGACCCCATCTCCGGTTCACTGACGAATTACTGTGTTCTGTGTGATATTTAAAGTGCGGTCGGGGTGTGCGTTCGAAATGGCAAAAGGCAAAAAGCAACCCTCCCGCATACTTGTCATCTTTCAGCTTGAAGGGCGAATGTCAGCAGCTGGTGCGATACGAAAACCTCTGGCATTTGGGCAAATAGAAAACTTTGCCAGCAACGACTTTTGGTACCCGAAAAGGTTATGTACTTGTTGATACTACGTGGGGGCGTAGCGCCTTTCCCTTAGTTGTTCCGTTTTTTTTTTTTTTTTTTTGTTTCCTGTGTACTTAAGGGCTCTGGAGCGATTGCAAAAATTATAGAAACATTAAGGAGTAGGGCTCCTCATAGACCGAGTGTTTTGGGTTGCGGTTGCTGAAAAAGTTGGAAGGATACAACGAGATCTGAAGCTGCTACTGGTAAATTGAATGTAATTGTGTTTACTGTGTATGTTTCATTTAGCTAATTAGGCTAATATTTATCTCACTTGTTGTTGGACCGATGATGGTGATGGAGGGCAGTAATTAATGATCGTAGATAAACGTGGATAGTTGGTTGGATAACTTTTTGCGCATCATTAACTCGGGTCTCCTCGTTGGTAGTAGTAATTATGAACTGAGGTGAGAATAAATGCTTAATTGTGTGTTTAGCAGGTGGATAAGAGAAAGGACAAAGCAGATTTCCAAACAAGCAAATGGCAATGGTTTATGGCAAATTAAATCTGATTTGATGATAAGAGTTGGGGTTCCTTATTGTTGAAGATGATTTCATCTTCAATGATGTGTCACAAGAAAGTTTTCTTTTTTTTTTCTGATGGCTGGACATAAAAAATTGGCTTCGAACGACATTGCTATTTCAAGGCAGACATTTGGTCTGATTCCATTAAGATGTCTTGTTTTATTTGATTTTGGGGGGAGAGGACTTTCATACACAAAAGTTCTGCTCCAATAATCATTATCGATTGGGTTTCATTTTTATTATAACGTATTTTTTCTGAAGAGACTTTGATTTGTACTTCCACGGAGGAAGAGAAGTGGGAAGGGTAGTCTTAGTGGCAAACTTTGCAAATAAAATTTAACTAGAAGATGGAAAGTGACGGAAAATGCACAAAAAAATGGGATGCACTGCGAAATAAGGACAAAAAGCATGACTATCGAACTAGAGGAAGGAAAAATTACTAGATCCAGCGCAGAAAGAAATTTGAAGTTTTGCGAGGAACAGGAAATTTTACATAACTGGCAGCTGGTTTCAAACCCCTTAACGGAGACTATTCAAATCAGTGAAGAAAATCTAGTCACCGAGACCAAGGGATTCCAGAAGCTGAGAGGGATAGGGCAATTGCCGAAATCCAGTCAACGAAGAAGCACTACCTTGTCTCAGTTAAGAAGACGTTAGGGCGGCTATAAAATAGCCTAAAAGCAATAAAGTCGACTCTGATAACTTGCTGGCAAAGCTTTCAAAATAGACGTGATGTCAATCACCAATTCATCAACAAAGTATGAGTCGACAAAACCATGCCCGTTGACTAGACTATCAGATATGCCTCATCTTTAAAAAAGGAGATTCCATAACTTTCTGGAACTATTTAGCCTGAAGTTCTGTGTGGTTTTACCCCGGGAGATCCACCATAGACAAAATGTTCATACTGAGGTAAATCCTGGAAAAAGCAAAAGACTTTCAAGTTGAGACTCTCCACCTCTTCTTCGACTTTAAAGCTCTGCTACTCTACAAGATACTGAATTGTGAATCCGTCAAAACTGATTCATTTGTTTCGTCTAACGCCGGAAAACACACAATGCTTCATGCAGTTCGATACCAAATCATATGACTTGGTACGTCATTCTGCACAGACCAGGATTTTGATTATTTTGTGACTGCCTATGACGCTGTGTTGAGGTTCTCCAAGTTTCTAAAACATCTGTCATATGAACTTTTCTGATCGAAGACCTTATCGACCAATGACGTTGTTGACAAAATACCTTAATCCCCCAAAAGTCCCAGTATTTTCAAGCGGAAATCCGTTGCAAAACTTTTCAAAAGCCAAACGTATACCTCATGAAAGGTTGACAGAGACTTTGTTTAGGGAACAGAAAACAGTTTTAAATTCCCATATCCTTCAACTTTTACTTCAAGTCGTATACCAAACTCCTTTGCATTTCCAAACAATAAACTAACCATTTGCGATCCTAAATTAATCTTAAGTATTCAACAAAACAATAGCACATATCCATACAAGGATTAATATAATGACCAGTGATTCGAGAAAAACTCACCAAACAAATCCTTGTGTACATTTCACGCAAGGATAGATGATTGCATTGAAATTTCAGTGATTGCATGCGGCTGATCCAATCAATGCTACTAGCACACACAACAAACAAGGCTTTAGCTAAAGCCCATCACAACCTCATATCCAGTGTTCCCCTGATGATGGGACACACATTTGTTCTATCTACAAATGTAGCCAATTGTGAAATCAATAAGAGATACAGTCATTCCAGGATTCCATGGACAGAGTGAACCATGGTTAACCATAACTGTTTTCAAAACACTAGCATCCAATAGAAGACATGTATATTGTAAAACATAAGTATATCGATAGTCAGAGACAGGAAGGACAACCTGCATAATCCTGCTGGCAATTTCGATTATATCACAAGTTTTGTGGTCTTCATACTGTGAGATGAAGCATAACGATGAGCTCCACTTTAGGAAATATCGTCACAGATGTAGGCAAAAGGGGAGGCATCGTACGACAGGTATACCCTAACGAGCGAGGTTAAGTCGGTATACAGCAGGATGATGGTGTTAAAGGTTGAAAGTGCCATAGGAATTAGGATTTCGTGTTCCTACAGATGAACTCAGACGTGGTAAGGAAGTCTCTGATTTCGATTGATGAAAAAAGACTTCGTGAATGTAGATCCAACTAAACCCCGTTTAAGGTTCTCATTTTGCGAAAGGCTGCAACTCATTTTGTGAATTCGTATAGAAGCAGCCCACGATGAGCGTTGTTAGGAGACAGAAAATAAGGACAGGATAGGACCACCGTCCTATCGTTTTCTCTGTCGGACTATATCTTCCTCACTTGAAAGAGGTCTATGGCAGTGTTGATGCCTAGTCCCGGCAAGACAGCCTAGGACTTTTGATCTTCATTTGATCTCTGTCCTAGTATCAGTTGGCCCCCTGAACCAATCCGAATTTCGAAGGAATTGTAGGATAGTTCTCGTCGGCTTGCTTCACAGTTCACCCAAATCACTGAAGGAATGTTCTGTTGTGCTCAAACGCCTTTTCTTTAGGTGGGCCGCTAGCAGGTTGTTACCTGTCATATATAAGAAGTGATAGTTGACGAGTTCTATGAATTTCGTGGTGGACTTTTGAAGTTCTAGTGAGGGTAGGACTGAGTCATCGGCCATTAACAAATCCATCTCAGAGCCTATTCTTGCGAGCTTGTCCGCCTTTTCATTCCCATGGATGCCCTTATGTCCCGGGACCTAGATAAGTGTGACGCCATGATTAGCGCTGAGTGCCTTAACCTCGTCGTTGCAGCGTTTCACAGTTCGGGATCTGATTGTTGTTGATGTGATAGCTTTGATAGCTGCTTCACTGTCTACGTAGATGTCGATGTAACTTCTTGGGAGTGACTGTTGTGAAAGTTCTTGCGACGCCTCGGCGATTCGGAAGTCTTATTGACCTTAGCGCAGCTAACATACTCCAATAAGAGAGAATATTGTATGAGTTCTCTTAAAATTCTTAGCTTCTTGACTTACCATCTTTTCCAGGTCGACTTGTAGCTTATTGACTACTGCAGATGTTTCAAAGAAGAAACAACTAACAAACCGCAACTTACAAATCTTTGAGGTGGTTCTACACTCTGTTTGTGCCCATTTAATGCATTGGCACTCTAAGCTAGGCTTCCACTTTCTTTGCTTTTTTAATTGCGTCTATAATTCGTACATTTGGACTCCCAGTAGCATAGCTGGGATCAAACTACCGTGATTATTAATGACCTCTCCCTAACAATCACATCAAAATGTCATCTTCATAGGCCTATCTATTAAAAATTCAATGAAACCATTAAACCATGAGTCAACCGCAAATTTTCAAAGATTGAAAGGTTGTTATAAATTTCACGGACGGCACACAATTGAGACACAACTTGTCACTTGTAGCTGAGACAAATAGAGCAGCAGGGGGAGTCCAGAATAAATCATAAATTACGCCAAGGAATCCATTAAACTCGGCCGACAACATCCAAAACCGATAAATTACTTCTAAACCAAATTCATTAATCATCATGAAAATGTAAGGAGACTGTGATGGATTTTATAACAGGTCAATTGACAAGTATATATGTATGTCAACTTCAAGCGTTCTTATTCCCCCCGTCCAAAATTGTACATTTCCTTCTTCTAATCTCATTTAATGGAATCCAAATTGTGTTTCAGTTTTTTTTTTTCTTTCATGGAAAGTTTACAACTCGTGGCCTAACTTCGTTTCACCAAATCGATCGCAAATAGACAAAGTTAACTTCCCGAACGAACCCTATTTGATTTTTGGTCTTTTCGGAAACGTGTCTCAATTAAATTACTTCACTTTGCGGTCGTCCTCAGTAAATATAGAGAAAAACAATCGGTGGAAATCTAATTAAATCATCCACGAGGACGAATTTCATTAGGAAAGTCCTTCCACAACAATTTAGCAAACAACTGAAATATCTCATGAGAGATCCCCAAATGACCGTGTCAATATATTGCGACAATGGCTCCTTCTAGAAACCAAAAGGACGAATAAATTACGGGAGTAATCTCATTTCCTGCCAAAAGCCAATTTCTGACGCTGAGACACCAGAGAAATTTCATACTTTTCGTCTTATTAAGTCGGCCCAGGACACACAATGACAAGGAAATGAGTAGACAACCATCTCTGTGGTGATGTTTCCACTCGGAATGTGATAATTGATAGTTTTCTCCCGTTCGTCCTTTTTCGCATGAAACAGAGAAAACACGAGATGTTTTATTGCGCATCAAGGACTTTAAATAAATTAATTTAAAAACATAAATAGATTTAAATACATCATTCCCGGCAAAAAAAAAAAAAAAGGCGTAGTCCTTGCTAATTGTAATTATTTATTAGCCAGTTGCACAGAAAGTCTGGTCTTGTAATTAAATAATATTCCTCTCTAGGGACTCATCGCAGGAGAAAAAGTTATCCTTGCGACAAAAATTAAATTACCGCCTTTCGTTTCGCGTAAGGAAAAATTATTCTCCACATCCGAGACGCAAGAAATTCAGAAGGGAGACCAAGAACCAAGTGGAAATTATGGTCCGTTGGGTACGTACCAATAGAGATGCATATCACAGGGACGATGGGAAATAACAAGTTATATCGAGCAACCAACTACGGGCTGTAATCAGTAAGTGCTTTGGTAAGGCCCACAGTCTTATCCTTAGACAGTAAATTAATGTGTTTGACTAATACGAGTGTAAGATGAGAGGACTAAACTCGGGAGTCCCGTCTTAGTTGAGCGACGGATGAGATATGACAGTGCAAAGACAAGAGCAAAATCTGGAGACGCTGTGTTTATAAATCATTTGACTGGATGACTGTGATTTTAGATGGTGGAAGGATGGGAGAGAGCTTGCCAGTCATCTGACAAATGAGCGGGGATTATGTATTCAATCATTGATGAATCGATAAATTTTCATTGCAACACTTTGCCAAATTGATGGTGGACGTTTATTTTGCCGTTAAGAAAAGGTCAATGGACGTGTGTCGTTAAGACGAAATTGCGTGGTTTATTGGTCTCGGATATAGGATCATTAATTTGGGTGATAGGAAGTAGGTGACAGGTATGTGATGGTAACGAGGATATTCTTTGTGGTTCTTTCGGTGACTATGCGTTTGCGATAAGGCTTTCAAAGTTAACGTTGATCATCGTTGCTGTTGAGTTTAACGTTCATAATTTTGAATATAAAAGAAGCATTCAATCATCCTTGGGTTGACAGAATTCTGCCTACTCTGTCTACTGCATGTGAATATCGTTTTACTCATCTTCACTAATATCACCATTCGACGTTTCATATCATGGATGCTATCATTTCTGTAAGGAACGCTCGGTGACTACCCCTGTAAACCCACAATCAATAATTGGAATTTCAGATGGTTAAGCTTCCTGCAGAACCACTAAGTCTTTTGTGAAGTCACTTGATCTGAACACTCTAAAAGGACTATAAATGGAAACCAATGTTAATGTCTTGTCGATAAGACGGAGCACCTCTTTTTTTAGTGTCTTGCTTTTCTGTGATTAGGACAGCTCAGCAGGAGTTTAGATCCTCAGTCCAACTTCTTCCATTCCTCATGTAGAAAAGGTTATTTCCTACAAGGATCCTGCGTCAAATAAGGAAAATGTTTGTAAGGCTTTTGGGAAAACTTATGCTAAAATAGTGCTTCAATTTTCAAAAGTCCAACTAGGTAACACAAAGGTTCTAGTGTCCATCAAAAAGGAAACGAGTAGTCTCATTTTCTTTACCTATTTGGCCATAAATCAAAGAAACATTACCATTAAATCCACAGTCTCACCCTGAGTGCCTAACTAAACAAAACTAAGAACTCTACGTTGACACAAAGCCATCTACAGGACAACAAATACAAAGAATACTGAGAAAAAAAAAACACAGGGAGACCAATTTCACCACAAAACACAGGAAGCCTTCAAGTTTACTGTCTCTGTTCGTTACTAAGGACACCATCAAACCAAGACGAGGATAAAGAATGGCCAACCACTACCGCAGGCAATGGATTACATATGCAAATTGACCTATTCAGTTCGGTCGTCTGTAGAAAATCAATTAATGGGATCGAAATAATTTACCCATCAACTAAGAGGTGGAACAGGAATTCAAAAAAAAAAAAAAAACAAGGACATCCCAAGCAGCAGTTGCCACCCGGAATATATATATAAGTATGCAAATATTTGTTGCATCCCCATCGATCCGAAAAGATGGACCGAAAAGAGGACTGTGTTCAAATGAAAAACGTTGCTTTCAATCGATGCTCCCAAAACCTCCCCAAGGAATTTCCTGAAATTCAGCATAAACCTATTTTACGAGGTCAAACGAGTCAAGTTAATCGGATTTGCCTTTCAGCAAATGGAACAATGAATCGTTTTTCAATTCATCTGCTGACATGTGGGATATTATTTCAACAGAAAATCCAAAATAAGATGCTTATGCAAAATTATCAGCTTTGACAATGAATTGACATTTTACTCACCCCTCCTCGAATATGATAGAATGTCCTGGCGTGGTCGTCTGTAAGAGAAAATATGGATTTATGTAAGAAATTTGTAAATTTATTCGAAAACTTAACAATAAATGCATTCAAAACTGACAGGTGTCACATACACAACTGACATTTTACCACTTATAAGAAATGTCACAACTTTTGACACTTGAAATTAACTTCAAAAAACACGATAAATGTTCGATTCCAATCGCACACAATGTGCATCTGGATGACATTTACTTCCATCAATCTCATCACACCGAAGCAGGGATGTTCACAAAGTGTACGAGTATGTGAAGAGTTTTGTTTTATTTTATTCGCGTGTGTGCTTTCTAACAAATTGGTAGATTGGAAACTGGTACATGTTGTCCTCTTTTTACTTTCTGTTGGCTTCGTTCAGGTCCTTGATCGGGATGTTTCACCATAGTGATTGATTTATACTCTGCTTGGTTATAAATCCTATAGCTCTCCTTGACTGAAATTTAAAGTGGGAAGCTACATTGTGTATTCATACCCATTGCTTGTTGATTGATTGACCAATCATAAGAAACGAAAATAAAAAGTGATTTTTGCGATTGTGTTGACTTAAATGTTTCGTCTTGTGTCCATAAATTGGAAAAAATTTTATGTGTTACAAGGAGTCGTCTTCAAGTTAATGACAACAAAGGACTCTGCTCTTGATTGATAGGCATACAATTTTTGTATTTTTTTATTTTTATAATGACAGCGACAAATTAATTGTTCACATAAATGTCAAAAGAAGGCCATCATAAAATTAGTTAAATGTCATTAAGATTTCTTGGGAAGCATTGAAGATATTGTAATTAATTTTAACTGGAATGTTGATTTCACAAAGGGATACATTTATACAATGAAATATTGAAATAAGGCGCCGAGATTTAGGCTTAATTACTTAAGAAATCATTCGTCAGACTAAATATCATTTCATGTGTATGTTTGTTTGAGCATCAAAGAAGGGAGAAAAAAACTACAGAAACCAGCAACCTTCTAACCTTTCAGCAACAAATTGATCTTAAACCTGTGATTCGCAGGCACTGTGCCGATAAAAATGCGAAAGAGAATACGACACATCTCTTCTGCAACTAAAAACAGTCTTTGGTGGACACTTCATCAAACGGCGGCACGATACAATAAATTGTCACCCCTTTAACCTAACGTAATCTAATAAACGACTAATTGCAAAGCTTTGATATTTCGCTCATTTGACGTGTGAAGGACAGTTAAGTGTCAAAGAATTTTTTTAACAACTGTCAAATTACGTTGGGGTTTGCAGGATATCTAAGTCTAACATTGGCCACACACCACTCTTAAACCTCTCTCCGAAGCCTGTTTTTACATAAAAATTTACACACGCAACTTAGCTCAACCAACACTACAAAAAGAACCCGAAACTATCAAGAATAAGATCAGAATATATGACAGAATACTGTCTCCTGTCTCCTGAGGAAAAGTCAATCAAAGGTACGTCAAATAAATTCATTTCAAATAAAAATCTATACAGACTTCTAATGTAGTGTTGTCTTACTTTCCATCATTTCAAACTCAGGACAAAGAAACGTCGCCTTTCAATGACACTTTGCGGTGAATTATGTACGTGTCAAAACCGTTGTTCGTTTCCCACTTCTCTAAACACGTATTGTCAGTTTCCTTGTTTTTGTTTACATTCCTGGCATTCCTGTCAAATATAAAATACAACAGTTCAATTCAATAACAAAACAAAACCATAAATAAAACCCCTCATAACTTGTAAACAAAACAAACAGCATCTGTCAAACACCTGTCAAAGTTTAATCAAATCTCTTCTTTTGTTCCCAACGCATTTGGACCACCCGGTGCATAACAATAAAACACAACTTTCCTATCAAAATGGACACGCACCAATATGAGCCAAATGGAGGTTACTTGATTTATTATTACAAAACACAACAAAAGAGAGGGGAAAAAGAAATATATATATTTTTTTTTTTCAATCGATTCACTCGAATGGAGCAAAAGATACTCGTTCGAGGGATGAAAAGGATACTTTTTGCACATTTATTCGTGTGAAACTTTTCACTTGGTGTTTTAATGAAATTTGAAATTTTCATAAATGTGTAATTTTGCCATGCCTGTATTGTATTTTATGGACATTTTTTGTTTTGTTTTGAGAACTAAAATGATATTTAAAAGGTTTTTTGTTTTTCTTTTCTTTTATATTTTATATCCTTTTTAAAAATTCATACTTACATCGTATGAATTTAAATTGAATCTTAACCATGAAAAAAACAGGAGTAGGGATATTGTTCGGGATGAGTAGTGAGTTATAATATCTATAAAAATAAATCATCCTTAGTGAATGGATTTTATTTGATTTAACTCGCAATTGGCTTTGGATTCTACTTTGAGGCCTTGAGTCAATAACAAGTTTTTAAAAATAGATTTTATAAGGAAGAAAGAGTTGAAAATCATTTGAAGTAAGAGTAAATAAATCTTTTATTTACATTGTCCTTTTGCCAGAGATGTTATTTACGATTCGTCTGTGATTCAAGTTGAAATTGAAAAGGTAAAAAGACACAAGAGAATTGAAAGAATTTTCTGTGAAATGATGCTACAAGAGGAAGGAAACAATTTCACAGTTGTAGTTCTTTTGAGAGTCAAGAAATGTGGAAAAGTGAAAAAGTGGAAAAGCTCTTCAATCTTGAAAAGAGGATCAAAGAGTATTATTGTGCGAGTGGATGATGCACAATAATGTTAATTATAAACGACAAGGGTTTGTGTGTAATCACCTAGGATTCATGTTAAAGTTGTGTTGAGTGACAAACGAATTGTTTAACGAGAACTACTGTTTTTCAGATCAAACGAGAAACAACATCACCTAAAACCGAATTTGAAGTGAACAACGTATGGCTACCACAATAGAATTGGCCTCTTACGGATTGAAAACTCACGATGTCACCCAGTGGGTACGACTTACCTCATACCCAATCGAATACGCTTTAAATGCAGCATTTCTACTTACACATTGTATAAATGGAACCTTTCAGTTTCAAATTCTTACTGCTGACCTAAACGACTAACAATCAATTGCATTGACACCGATTGCCCACGAAGATTTTTTATTAGAAACCTCTCCGACTTTTCTCCGGCTAAGAAAGGGACTGGCCAAACTCAATCCTTCAACTTTGTCATCAAACTTTCTACCATGGAATGCAAGGTCGATGCATTCATAGATACATTTCTTACAACCACACTTCGGCAAATATTGGATAAAATGCAAGAAGTTCAAACCGATACCCACTGTAGCTTTATCGGTTTTAAGCCCGCTACAAGTTATCAAAAGTCGAACTTAGTTTTGACATCCCTGCCAAGTTTATCTGTCTGTGCAAAATGACGACGGAGAATGCTTGCTGCTTCATCAAAACCCACCAGTCAACAGCTGAGGCACAATCTTTTAAAAGTCTGTGCAACTACTTATGAACGCTGACGATATTGACCATCAATGGCAGAACTCAGCGAGTTGTCACCTGCGAGTATTGAGGCATGAACCCTTACAAGTAGGTAATGGGGATAAAGCTAAGTCCTTTTGGTCAACAATAAAAGACTCCCAACTAATCGGAGAGAACGTGCCAATGGACATCTAAAACTTGAAGTTCGGTTTGAGACTTTATCAAGCTTAACTCTGCTATCTGTTTTGATGACGATATCTTATTTAGAAATCAAACGAATAATAACTTCTGCCAACAGATATTTTTTTTTGGACTAAGAAATCCCTATCCTACTCTATCCCAGCCCTACTCTATAATGCTGAAGCATGAATGATGATAGCCTCGTTCGTTTTGAACCGCTCATTTTTCGTTACTTGTGTACATGGTTTCGTTTACGTTAAGTCATTTTGGGGAAGAAAATTCAACGACGAATTATACGAACTGACAACCTTTTCAGGATCCGCCACTGTCACTGTCATTGCAGTTGACAGTTTGGTCTGCACTGTATCCTTTGAGAAAACCATGATTCCAATGCTGATCTTCCGTTGAGCATGAAAACGATTCGTCTATGCAATCTTTGTGGCGGGCAAGACTATATTGCTGAAACCCAGTTTGACAGTCTTGCAGACTCAAGAAACGTTAGTCTAACAATGCAACGCTTTTTGTGTGCCTGTTCACAATGTTCTATTTACGTTTACGTGTTAGCTTCAAGGAGCAGTTTTTGGTTTTTTGAAGACAGGCTCGATCGTAGTCAAAAGATTAAATTCTCATTTTTCAACGACAAGTCTCAGACGTAAAAGGCGTTAACTTAATTGACATTAATATTTAAAAGTGAAATATGAGTTCACAACAATCTCAAACCTCTTCATGCACACAATTTGTCTGGAAGCTTAAAATTTTCATCGATATTAACTTCTCCATTACCCTGGTGTACCACCGCAAAACAATATTTTATGTGTGACGGTAACTTTGATTACCTTTCTCCATTTCATGTAATAAAACCAAGAAAAAATAATAAAAATAATATACACCTGTGTCATCGTATCGACCCATTACCGTGTTCGGTCCTTTGTTCTCGTTCACAGTGGTCCTTTCATTTTAATGTTACGTCCTGCGGTGTAGCTGAATTGGATTCAAAGCATTCCCATTTGAACAACAACGTATAGCATACTCTCGAAGGCATTATCAAAATTGTACAAAATGTTGCCAAGAGCGTTGAACCTCGTACTAGGTATAGCTCAAAACGTCGACATCGTTTATCAGCCAGGAGGTAACATTTAAATCCAAAAACATTATTTAGCCGAACGTGATGTTCCACGAGTGATGTCCCCTCTGCGCGTGACGTACTTCCAGTGATATCCTCATCCTAGGATGGTGTGCGCACACAGTGTCACGAATTTTAAGTGGTTATCCAAGAGACAATCGATACCAAGGAAAGGAGCACATCAGCAGACACAACTACAATGGTGCGATATATTTCTATGTGTGTATATATTTTCGAGGAATCAAAAGGACTTAAATATTTATAGGGCAATATTTACGTTAACCAGAGCTCCACCAGAGGATGTATCTATAAATATAATAAACTAATTCTTTACGTAATTGCACTCGTCACACTTCATTTGATGGTATCATGTCGTCAGGGTGTAGTATAATAACACTTGAATGAATTTTTATGGTCTATTAAGTATATGATGACGCTCCAGGTTTAACTTTGAGACGGTAAAACTCCTCTAAATCGATGATTTTTGCATAAGTATTGGTTGTTAAAATATACCTTTTAGTCCTTGGCTGGCAACAACCTAGGCTTGTTTATCGTTTTCGGCCATTCAAGTGGAAGCTATGCCACAGTAAAGTTATGATGGCTGAACGAATAGCTCATAAATTATTTAATATTAGTAGGTGAGTGGAAATTTATTTGCAATAGAATATATCGTTCATTTTAAGAGGGTTTCTTTCAGCTAGGATGATTGAAGAAGCGAATTAGTGGTTGTTTTAATCAATTTATTGTACTTTGATGTTCATAAAGTGAAGAGTATGTCATGAAACTTTAATATCCATAGGCAGACACAAAAATTATATCTATTTCAGATTGCATATATGTGTGAAGACTTTTGTTTGTAACTACGTAATGTCAACGTCACATACTTGAAGCACCAAAGTGAGTTAACATTTTTGCAAAAGAAGGGGCTTGTCAAAACATTTCTAAAAATAAAGCGGAACTGCCTGGTTCTCAAAAATCGATAAAGTTTTCCGCCTTGATACTGAAGCGAGAAAAATGCCAAAATCAACAAGTCGAGGCAGATCGGACCTAACCTGGTTCCCAACTGGCCGCTGATGTGGCATTGCCTGGTAAGTAGGGATGCCTCTGAATCGGTGTTCCCTTCAACGAAGCTAAAGAAACGAGGAGTAAGGAACTATAACCCACATTCGATGCACCTTTCCTTTCCAATCAATTCTGAGAAGGAAAACCCTTGCGGAATACTTCTCTGAAGACCTCAGCGACATAGCCAGGCTTGATATATACAAAATTAAAAGGTTGGTCTCTGGGTGGTGTTGGTTCTGTATAAAGTGTGGAGTAGAAAGGGCAGATACAGCTACCTACAGTGTCTTGCTTTAAAAAGGAAGAGAATTCATCATTCATGGTCCTTCATCAAATCCAACTCCCAAATAATGAAGACACACAATTAAAGCGCACAACGAAAAACTATCTCTAACAATAGCAACATCGCATTGTGGAAGGCTTCGCCGAAAATAAATTTCCCTATTGTTACTCAACGTAACTCATAAGGACTCACCATCACCAATGTAATTCACTCAATCTAAGGTATTTTTCTCATCTTTCTTCGTCCATTGTATTCCTCTCTGTAGTCCTAAATGGTAACAAAAGCCAAAACAATTATTACTTACGGCAACAGAGTATTTTCTCGCTCTGCCTTCCCATTCGTACACAAAGTCTGCATGCATACTACATGTTTCATTTATCGTAGGGATGCAGAACAAAAGAAAATGGATCTTTACGCTTGGAGAAGTATCTAGATATATATTTTTATACAAGCTGACTTTTAGGCAAAAGAACGAAGACTTTTCACTCTAAGATATGGCAATGACCTTCTTAAGAGCAAAAGAAATTCTCCCTAAATGCTTGGAATGGAAAAAAAAAACTTTCACGGCCAACACAGGAGGGGTTTGTATTGATTTTCTCATTTTTAAAAAATCTACGACCTTGCCAGCGGGGAAGACTGTTGTAATTTGGATTTGTGTTCACCTATTTGTTCGTCGTTCTCAGATTTGTGTTATTTTATTCCCTTAGTAGGGAGGATGCTTACATTTCAAAGGAAATCTTGAAAAAAAAACAACATCCTTGATTTATAAAATATTGATGTAGGCAAAGAAGGATGTTTATTTTATAGATTTGCAGTGATATCGTTAATACGAATAATTTAAATTGATTAAAGGACTTTTTGAAGTAAATTACGTTATTGAGAGGTATTCCATGTTTGAAGTCTTTCCTCTTTATACTTAAATTTGCTGAAAACTGTCAAGTCGGCAGATGGGAACCTTTGCGGACCTTAAAACTGAGAATATAAGTTATTTGATGCCTCGAAAGCCGTCTTAAATTTGACATAAGGCAAATGTCAGATGACGAAGCAGTAGCATCACTTTTAGTAAGATTAGAAAAGAAGTGGGTATAAGATACGTCAAAAGACTTAAGCAGTAACGAGAGTGACGCATCTCATAACTATTCAATCGCCCAGGTTAAGAGGTGAGTCTATTGGACTACCAAACAAGCTGACACAGGTTCGAATGCCAGCAAAAACAATCAACAAATGGCGCAAAAAATGCCACCCCTTTTGTGTGGCACCGCATCTGTGATGAATTAACCACCGAGGTAGGAACAACCTTAGAGCACGAATCGGATTTCTCAGCGGATACTGCCGTCTGAACAAACACCAACATCACATGAACCTTGTAACAGATTCAAGCTGTAGACTCTGCCTTGAGAGTGAAGAGACCTTAACGGAATGCCCAGCTCTCTTCCAACTTAGAAAGAGAATTCTCGGCAATTATCTGGGGTGAAACAATTCCTCTAAGAACACTAGGGAAGGCACGGTAGGATTCGCTAGACACCACAGTGGCAAGGGCTGTGATGAACCCTCCCGATACCATAATAATAATAATAATAATAAAAATAACAATTACCACCGAGGAAAAGAAAGCTGCCGTTTCTGAAAGTGTGCATGGGAGTACAAATCTCCCAATTTCTTCCGCGGTCGAAAAAACTGAGCCTTTTGCAGCAAACCTAGAGAGATTTCCCCAAAAACAAAGCTCTCTATCCATTTTAGATCCAGTTGACGCATAACCTTAGTCAAGTGACTATTTGCAGCTCTGACACTTAACTTATTAGGCCCTCAAACATTTGGAAACTGATCCTAATTTTTGCAAAAAAAAAAAGACCTTCCGGCACCAGCCGCAAGAGATAGGTGGATTTCCTTTGTATGCAACTTTGAAGTAATATTAAAGTAATCCAAAATGGCGAAATTATAACAAGTACCCATAAACGAGTATACATTTTCAATTTCAACGAAATCGGAGCAATTTTAAAGAATTTCAAGATGGCGGATTCAAAATGGCGGGAATTTTTTTCCACAAATATTATTTTACTATTACCACTTCTATACTATTAAAAATGAAAATTCAACAATTATTAATGCGGAATTTGAAAAATTTAAAGGGGTGTGACACGCCCCCCTCCCAACCGATTACGCCCATCTACGAACTCAGCCGAGCTATTTACTATATCAACATGTGTGCAAAGTATCAGTCGATTCGGTTAAGAACTGCGGCTCCTGTAGTGCGGACAAAATTTCGTTGTATTGCATAAATGGGCGTGACACGCCCCCCTCTCAACCGATCTCACTCATCTACGAACTCGTCCGTGCCGTTCACAATATCAACATGTGTACAAAGTTTCATTCAATTCGGTTAAGAATTGCGGTCCCTATCGTGCGGACAAGATTTCGTTGTATTGCCTAAATGGGCGTGACACGCCCCCCTCTCAACCGATCTCGCCCATCTACGAACTCGTCCGTGCTATTCACCATATCAACATGTGTACCAAGTTTCGTTCAATTCGGTTAAGAACTGCGGCCCCTATCGTGGTGACAAGATTTCGTTATATTGCATATATATATACATATATATATACATATATATATATATATATAAACATTTGAACGGACCATGGTTTTGGTGTTTACTATAGAGGTCTTGAAAAGTTGCATTCAAATTTTTTGAAAGTTGCGTCATGAGGACCTCTGCAATAGGTAGTATTTCTTCGAAATCCACCTAAAAAACAAAACACAAAGCAAGCCAAATGATTTTTTTCTTTTTTTTTATAATTCACTAGTGCTAAAGGGGTTATGAATACCCTTATGATGCTAGTGATTTTTGAAATTCAGGTGGTATTAAGCTTCAGTCTTTTGCTCCGATGGTGGTGTCCAGAATAACTGGGGAGAATTGTTGGTACTATTGCCATTGCTTATAATTCACAGTATTTCTTTCGAACATCCCGATGTCATAAGTACGATCAACACTTTTAAGCCATATGACCACCCTACTGCCAGTGTTATGCCTATGCAGCAGACGTCAATTTTTTCACAAGTGGTCTCCTTTTTTTTGACATCGGGATTCGAACCTGGAACCTTCAGCGTGACAAGCGATGATGCGACCACTACACCGTGGCCACCCCTTAAAAGATTGACCAACATTTCTGAGAAGCCATACTTTTGCGAAATGGTAAATTGGCCCCAAAAATATCACGTAATATTGTGTCGCATCGTTCATATGATTAGTGGATTTGAGAACCATTTATGTGGATAAGTCATCAAAAATTGGCTATTTAGCCGATGAGCTGTTCTCTGCATAATGTCATAAAAGGTTCCTACTTCGAGTAGGATGTAAAATTGAATTTTACAGAGATCCATTGTGCTCTTACAAAACTTGCTAAACGTCAAACTTCGCAACAAGTACGCAAAAAAAAAAACCTCTTTAACCTCAAATATTCTCGAAAATGACATTTATTTTCACGCTTTTTGTAAAAGTCTCATGTAAGTTTGAGTACTTGACCAGAAATTCCACTTTAAACAACATCTATAGGTATAACGTGGCAATACTATTGATTGACAGCTGTTAGCTGTGTAAGATTTATTACTGACAGGAAATTCAAAATGACATCTGCCATTGGGACAACGTGAGCTACCAAACAATTTAAAGCACTGCTAATACTTTTTTTTTCTTTTAAATTCTCTCCACCCACGTAATTATATTGAATATCTTGAAAAATATCATTAAAATGATTTCTCAAATTCAAATTCAAATAAAAATAAATATTTTTCTAAAATAAAACAACCAAAACATTATGCAATACTCATGCTATTGACAGCTTACGTACAATGCTCATCATATTAACTGAATAGGGGGGGCCGGCTTCAACAAAACACTTTTCAGAATATTTCCCAGTTTGGCTGGAGATTGTTTGCAAATAAATGTTTTCAGGCGTACAGAACATTCTCCGGCATGGCAGCCATGGAATTTTTTTGTTCGGCCACATTACAAATGATCGGTCGAATGGAATGGAATGAAAGCAAGTTGAAATTCAAAATAAAAAAAAATAAAAAACGGCTGAAATCTACCCCAAGAATTTTGCGTGAGTGGAATAATTATCGTTAAAGTGCCTTTCAGTCGGAAACGAGGACTAGAACATGGATAAATCTAGTCTATTGCCTTTCGAAAATGGGAATTGGACTTCTTTTTTTTCAAATGACGGGCATATTTTGTAAAAAAGAAAAAGTTCATCCAACTAAGGGGGTGGTGTTTGGATGTGATTTGGTTTTAATTTATTTTCTTCAGAAGTCGACTGAAATCCCATACTATTAAGAAAATGGAAAGGACTTTGCCAAATAAAATAAAAAATATATATATCTCAAGTGTGTGTAGGATTATGATTATAAATGAGTCTGACAGTACAATTATTTATAAGGGAAATCTCTAAACACATTTACAGAATTATTTTCTAAAAAAAGAAAAACGAGAGGGATAACTTCAAAGGACTTGGCAATTACATTTGGCTAATTATAAAATCTGTTGACGTATGAATAATTATACAACTCAAACGAGTACATGTAGTTTCGATTGAGTCTAAAAGACCTATTGTAATCTGAACACGTAACATTGACAGATTTGAGGTCACGTAAAAGTTAAGGATTTAACAATTGGTTGTTAAGCAATGAACGGCATTTAAGTGTCTTGTAAATTGCCAAACATTTGAGATAGGCAACATTTAAGAGGTGTCACAAGTTGAGTGGGGAACGTTATATAGGTTGTTAAGGTCTTGTCAAATACTTGGTGTATTTTGTACGCTTAGAAGATTATGGAAAATGTGTGCAGAATAATTTTACAAAAGGACTGCATGTCATGATACCATACACCAGAGACGTCTGCCAACGGGGCCAAAATAAATCACAGAACATAGGGCGGTAGCTTTCGCCGTCGATGGTAAACATTCTGCCTTGTTCCTCCACAAAAAATGAGCTGATCTCGCAACCAAACCAAATTGCGATGATCAGCCTAAGATCCCATGCGAATTGGTTTCCCTTGAATTTGACAATTTTGTTTGTTGACGAAGCCGTTTAACAAGAAAAAAAAAGCACTTCATCGCCAAAGATGCTTTTCTTTACTTCACCCAAAATCGAGACTAGTTTTCATATGACTAAGGGTCCAATTAGCAAAGCGTCGGTGCAGCAAACGTGGCTTAGATTCCATGAATTGGATCTTAAACGAATAATAGCCTTAAACTGGATGGAAGTCTATGAAAGGAATAGTCTTTCGAACGTGAAGGAATTGTGAGATTGTGCTGCAATATGTACACTTTCGCAACCGACGGCAATGTTTTCCACGGTGATTGATCCAATACAGACTCGGTTGTTCGATACGCTGGATAGTAGCTTGAATTGGACGCTAGGTAGGTAGGGAGGTTAAAGAGGTGGATGCATTGCGTGATGCACCCTTCACTCGGATCTCTACAGGATCCATTGCGTTCCTCTGACGTGGAATGTTCATTCTGAGAAGACAAGAAAGAGTGGAAGGGTCTGGATGAGTGCAGTGCCGAAAGTTCGGCCTCCCTGAACCATCCTGAATTCATCGTGAATTTTACAATGGCTTTTGGTGGCTTGTTGGACAGCTCGCCCAGGTCGTTGAAGTGGTATTCACCGAGGGCGGTCTTCCTTGTTCTATAAAGGCTGGGATATTCGCAAAGGAAGTGGGCCGTGTTCTCTTCCGCGTCCGTATTTCCGCAGCCTCTGCATAATTCGTCTGTATTTAGACGCATTCTTTTACGATGGGCCGCCAGTAGGTTGTGACCTGTGATGATCCCTGTGAAGAGAGCTAAATTTGATCTGTTTAGCACAAGAATATGCCTCGTTTTTATCTTGTCGAAATTTGTCCAGAATTTCCTGGAGGTGCAGCATTATGAGAGTGCGCTCCATCTCTCATCAGCTTGTCCATGAAAGTCTAGTGCAATGCTAGATTTGACGAGAGCTAGGGGGGCAGAAATCAATGATCAATGATGATAGGTCCTGTTCTGAGCCCTTCCTGGCTAGTTCATCCGCCATTTCGTTCCCATGGATGCCTTTGTGTCCACCAAAGTGTAGCGTTGTGATTCGAGGTAAGGGTTTTGAGCTCTTCGCGACAGCGTTTTACTATTTTTCACTTAACTACTGTGGATGAAATGGCTTTAATAGCGACGTGGCTATCTATGTAAATGTCGATAGTTTTCTTAGAAACTAGCTTCATTGACAGTTCACAGGCTGCCTCGGCGATGGCTGGGACTTCCGCTTGGAATACACTTAGGTGGTTCGGAAGTCTTATTGACCTCTCTATGTTGGGCTCTAGCGAGTAAATCCCAGAGCCTATTCTTTCTTCGGTTTTTGACCCGTCGCTAACTTTAACCGAAATTTTCACGTAAATAACGAAAAGAAAGCCACAGAGCCGGTTGTTTGATAAGCTTGACAGAAGCTTGAATTGGACGATTATTTCATTTAAATTTTTTCACGTTAATAACGAATAAAAAACGAATTTTGGTGATAAATTTGAATAATTTTTGCACGTTTTGGGATTGCGTAACTTTGAAATTCCCATACTTCATTTTTGACAACCTATTCCAGCCATCTTTAACGTTAAAACGAAACGCTCTCTCTCGTGACATTTAAGGGCTTTAACTCGACTTAGGCTTCCGTCGGTACAAGAGTCATGTCGGTGAAAAACAAAAACTGAGCTACCATTAAGTCCCACATTCTCGAATTAATCTTTAGAAAAATTGAAACTCCTTTTCAACGATTCTGTATAATCTCAGTTCAAAGGCTTCATAAATTAGCAAAATGTTGGAACTTAGGCCGATTACAATACACAAAAGAGTCAACAGAAAGCTCGGATTTTAATATTCTGACGGTATCATTACACCATGAAAATCAATCCCGAGCTATTATTTGACAATTGACATTAGGTACCTTCTCAATTTTAAAAAAAATAAAAATTATTTCAATTAACGTACACGCATGACATTTTTAAATCCCCAATCGATTTAAAAGCAAGTTCATTAGTTTCCGCTCCTTCGCCCTCAGATAAAAAAAAATAAATAAAAATCAAAACATCCAAGTCATTGTCTCCATTAGTCTCATGAATATTTCTTGACTAACAACTGAGGAATGAGAAGGCATTTCTTTGCGCCACAAAAAAAAAACGAAAGTAAGTGTTCTTTACACCTCTCCCCTCTTACTTGATTTAATTGCATGGCATTTTTGTTGTTCCTTTATCAACTTTCTGACACTTGAACTTAAAGCCGATACACCCAAGTATCTCAAGATTTACGACGCGCCTTCAGAACCACCTTTGACCTTCAATCACGTACAGAAAAAAAGACAAAACAACACCAAGTCCTACCAACATACATCATTAGGTTCTTCAGAAGCATGAAAACTTTTCTCACATTTCGTTCCTTTGGCATTCGCTCAGTCTACTAAGTCTCTGACACCCTCCATTGGTTTTTTTTTTTGGAAGGGAAACCCATAAAAAAGGTGCAACACTGTAGCACACAACTCGAAACTTCTCCTTCTAAATAATTGAATTTGATACTGTTGTACGAATTGTAGCTGTAAAGGTTAAAGGTCCTTGAGCTACACACACACAAATACACACGAAAAACACAAGCTTAAAGTATGAAAGCTTGTGCAATATCCTGATGAACAAAGGAAATTTCTCACACACACACACGTACATATGTATACCCAACCAACCATCCACCCACAGTTTGTCGCACTCGATACCTTTTGTGAAATTTCATCCAAAACATTCAGCGTTCTTATGGATTATGGAATTATCATGATTTTGATGTGGAGACGCATCATTGTTGCTGTTGTTATTCGAGTGTATCCTTTGGAAAAACGGATTGAACTATACAAGGGCGACGAGTTCGACCCAATTTCGATCATCGTCGTCATGTAGCGGGGGGGGGGAAGCACACACAATGACACACTTGCGATAATCTTTTTGTTAAGTGGATAACAAAAAGTTCCACTTCCTGTTTGCATAGAAAAGTAGACACGGTGTAGGTTTGTTAGACTTAGTCAGCCGGTGAATTGTACTTTAAGGGAATTTCCCTGAAAGGTCAGGGGAAATGTTTGTATAGTACAAACCGACCCACGAGTATAGGGTAAGGTTCTCGTCGAACTATGAAAACTCAACAGAAGATCCGGCAACAGTTGAATGTATTGACAAATAAACTTCCGTAATTGTGGTGTTAATAATTGGGGAACAATAGATTCGAATGTCCTTCTGCTTTGTTCAATGCGGAAGTTCTACTGGGTTTCATGTAAAATAACGCACGCAAAAGTTTCTGTTTTCATTATATGTTGCGTCGGAGCACGAGACCATGAAGTGATGTGATTACTGAACGAATTAAGTCGCAATATAGAGCATGAAAAAAAAAACAAAACATGAAAGGTGGACCTCTTGCAAGCAAACCAGACCTAGATTCGAGTCAAAAAAAAAAAAAAACTCATGGTACCAACCGTATCGATGGGGAGAGACGAAAAGGGAATTAAAATGTTGTCTGTATGGATGGATATCTTTTTGGTAATGGACATCCAGAACACTCTGTCATCTCAGTCCGAGCCGAGAAGCTGAAACTACTACACACATTGGATCACTTGCTTGAGAGTCAGGAGCAAAGTAGATCACACGGTGATCAGCACATGGAACTGGTAGAAGTCAATACATCACTGGCATTGAAATTTGTTCGAAACTCAATTACTATGTAATGACTTCTCAGTCCATTTGTTTCTGGGTCCTGAACCATGAGCTGCACTAGGTAGAGTAATCGTGAAACTGGACAAACTAAAATTGCGATTAAAATGTCTACCAACTGCTCCAGCATGAAGGGTGGAGCTCTCAAATGAGTAGTAGTGTTGTTCACAGGACACCGAAACTTTAGATACTATCTGAAGAAGATGGGTTTTCCAGGGGGTATGAAACACTTCACAAGAGTACGCAAACGGAACAGATCCGTTGCAATACTAAAGAAGCAAGCCCTATATTTGGAATTTACACGAATTGTATAGCCTTTCGTAGAAGCTGAGTAGGTATTTCCATGACGAGAACCTTACAGTATCAGAACTTAACACATCAGAATCGAAGATCTGCCACCTGCTAGGGGCAAAGGCAGGACACTTGCAATGCAAATTTTTTGCATAATTTTCGTGAAAATAGGGTCCCGCAACGTCATCAAAACTCTAGGGTGGATGATATCAGAAGCCTAAGAAGATAGTTTGCTTCATGATATAGGCATCAAAAGGAGGCAAGAAGAAGGTGGAACCTGCAGAATATGTGTAGAGGATGAGGAGACAGCTGCGCATATACTATGTGCGGTGTCCGGTACTGGCAAAGAGAAGAAATTATATTTTTTCGACTCAGACTCAAAGGATTAGAAGTCGAAATCAAGAAAGAACTGCGGAAATAAGTAAATCTCTATGCATTCGAAGTCAAAAACTTGCCTAGAAGGGCTTTAGACGAATAGAATCCACAAAGTTCCTGAATGAATCACATGAGAAAAAGCAAAGTATTAGTATGTACAAAATTTCTTACAAGAAATTCCTTTAATATGTTCAACAAGCGTCTACCATCTTCAGATTACTATTTACTTTAGTCTCCATAAATTCCCCCAGAAACAAAACACTTGAAGTATTACCAAGGACCACATAGAATGTACTGGACATTTTTTTTCGAGACCCGAAACCAAAGCAGGTTTCCGGAAACCGACTTTTTTATGCATATTTTTTCTATGAATCCCCATTTCCACTTTGTCGACTAGTTCTCTTTTTTTTTCTCCAAGGTAACACCAAACAGCACTTAAACTTTGTCCAATACGAAACCAGCAATGTAACCTTTGTGATAAGCTCAAGAACAACACACACATGGTAGAAAGTCTGTCCTTTTTGCTGTGTCCGCATACTTCAACAATTCACAATTTACTCTGAAGTTAAATTGAATTTTCAAACGAAATTAAGTATGCACACGGATGGCAAAAACAAAAATAAATAAAAAATAAAAAAAGGAACAACTCAATATTATAAGTGTATACAAACACACCTGTTTCGATTTATTTTATTTCACCAAAGAGAGGGGTGGCAAATGCATACAAATGCCAATGATGAAGGACCCTGGAGGGTATTGTGAAAATATTTTCATATTTTTCCTTCAAACTCCATGAATTTGATGTGTTGTTGGTACATTACGTTCCTTTATTGTATAAATACGCATCTGGTAACCATCAAGGAGCATCCTTTGTATCTCTGCTGTTGACTTATGATGGAAGTGAAGGTTAACTTTTGACTTAGAACCTAAATATGATGAAGGCGAAGGGTATGAAGCGGACGATTCGTATTTTTTTGTTTATTTATATAGAATTCGGCCTTTGGTTTTTTTTTGTTTTGTTAACCAAGGCATACATACCTACTGAATTTTAAATTACAGTTCTTTCGTGGTATGCCTACGTATGTAAATACTTATTTTTTATTTTTTGAGAAGGGTGAGCATATCCTTAAATGAAGACAACTTCCGTGTCCATTGAGGAGTGAAAAATTATTTTCAAGTTTTTCTGACAACCAAGCCAACCTTCTGGAACTTGTTGGTTAACTGCTCAATGTGACTTACCACTGTCGGTGTAATAGAGACGGCTACCCAGATACTAGGTTTTCTGCGACGAGATGGAATCTGCACTGGACATTACCGGGAATTCGTCAATCATTTTCAAACCGTTCACGAGTTAACTGAAGTGTTGTCCATCAAGCTAAGTTAAAAAGTCACATATGATGCTGAGTCAAAAGCTAAACCTTGCCAATACCTTTAAAGAGAACATGACCTATTCCAAGGAACATTCTCTACATCGAGGTTTGAGTCTTGGTAAACGACATAGCAGAAGACCTTTAAAATTACTGGATGAGTAACGGACAGGCAACAAATTTAATGTATGCATGCGATGTGAATTTTTTTGATTACCAAACGCCAAGTCTTCAACAGCGTTCCTCATTCGAAAATATAAGAACTCTTCAATAGCGGTCGACGAGAACTGTTTTTTTTTTTATATAATTCACTAGCGCTAAAAGGGTTATGAATACCCTTATGATGCTATTCACACAGCGCTAGAGTTGGTAGTGATGTTGAAACTCCGGTAGTATTAGGTTTCAGTCTTCTTTTGCTCCGAGGGTGGTGTCCAGAATGACTATGGAGAATTATTGGTATTGTTGCCATTGCTTATGATTCATAGTTTTTCTTTCGAACTGTTGCCATTGCATATAATTCACAGTATTTCTTTCGAAATTCCCGATCTTATAAGTACAATCAACACTTTCAAGCCATTTGTGACATTTTTATAGGCTCTTTGCTAACTTTAAAAATACAAATCCTCTAGCGTTAAGGTCCAATGACTGAGGTGGCAAGGTCATGTAGAGCGGATGGACACCAATGCTCCGGTCCGAAGAGAAAGACCGCGACTCAGGTGGCGCACGCAAGTTGAAGGGGACCTCAACCAATTTAGCGTGCGAAATTGGAGGCAGCTAGCTAAAGATCGAGCTGGCTGAAGACGTTTGTTGGTTGAGACCCAGGTTCCACCCTGGACTGTAGCGCCATCTTAAGTAAGTAAGTAAGTAATCCTCAAGCGTGTTGCAACTTTTCTTCGCGTATAGCTTATAAGCCTTTGCTGGACTGAATCCAATTTAAACAGTATTAAGTCTTTAATTAGTTGACTGCAATTTAAATTTTAAACTACTTTACGCTTCAATCAGAGCAAAGAATCAAAGTCTACAAACTTCAATCGATACAGCCTTGGAAATGTTTCTCAAGAATTAGATCAATAAGATTAAACCGAGATGTCGAGACCCTTGTTAATTGACTTAACTTGTCTGTGATATTTTTCTTAGTAGAAATCCATTTTCAGACAACAAGACGACAAGTTGTTTTTTGAGTAGACATTGTGAGGCTCTTTTTCCTTCGAAAATATCGAAACCCATTTATAACAGCTGTCAAAAGTCCTTTCGTTTGACCCATAATTGTGTATTTAGGTCAAAGCCCATGAGCCCCATTCACAATTTTTGTTAATTCAACAAAACTAACAGAAAATGCAAACTTTTCAAAATTGGTAGAATCAACATATCCCATTTGTCCTTTCGGCGATCCCTCACAATATTAATGTCCACCAGAATTCCATGAATGACACCCCATTTCACACCAGTTTCCGTTTCAATGTCATAAGTTTCATTTTAACTTCGAGTACAACTAGCAAAATGTCGTTCCTTAATCCTTTCATTTTTACAATCATAATCCTTCTTCTTAGGTCATGTCGAAAACCGAAAAACACAGACACACTGAACACAAAACGATGAACAAGAACAAATACAAGAACAACAAATGGCTTCTTAGGACATTATCATATCAATAAAGTACGAAGGAAAAAACACATGACTTTAGGAATTGTCGTCCTACTAAGGACACTAAACTATCAAAATGGCACAAGACATAAGACAGAACAAAACAGACAACTTAAATGGCATTAGAAAGGGAACATAGAAAGAACGGTAAATACAAGAAAATACCCTAAACACAACCAAGTACTTGACAATAATTCCTCATTTGCTCTCTGGCACACACACACACACACACACAAACACCAGACCACCCCGTCTTTGGCTGGGCGTATAAGTTGATCTCCATGAGCAAGCGGGCTTACCATAACGCGATACCACACCAAGCAGAGTCCATTATGTTCTTATTGTCCTTGTTTCTGTGCCTTAAAGTGGGTGGAGATGACATAAAGGGGAGTCGTAGTAAAATATCGATTGCCATCTCAAGGGGTGCAAGCTTAGTTACGAGTACTGTGTACGATGAGTGAATGTATCCTGTGATCGCCAATGTTTGTTTCCTTTTTCCTTTTTCTTTTTTTTTGGGAAGGGATGGGCCCGCAAATGTTATTGCGGCATACTGTCACCGATGGTGACGCCCGACAACAACAACACTGACAATGACGACAAAGTCAACGAGGGCATAAATAGAAGGTTTATTCCCTGAACGATGTAACTGCTTATTTATTTCCTTATAATGTGATGCACGTTTTCTGTGTACGGGTGGGTTGGCTTAGTTGGCAAAATGACAGCGACGACGTCATCGATGAAGGGAAATGGTGGCGTAGATGGTGGTGGTAGTAAGCTCGTAAATTGATTGCATTAAACACACTTTTCATTTCGCGTTTGAAGGATGGGGGAGGTTTGCTATGAGTAAGTTCTTTCAGCAAGTCGCCGTTGGCTGAGAGCACTAAATGTGTCGTGATTTAAATGGATTTATATCACCCATCCCACTAATTAACTGTGAACTGGGACAGCTTTTGATACTTAGCCAGAGTAAAATGGCTTAATCATTTCTGTTGCACTACTGGAATGTGTTTTAATGTGTCTTCTGTGGTGTACTGTCCCATGAATATGATTGCGTTGAACTATGACGCTGCATCTTGAAGCTTTCTTTTAAAGTTGTTGCAAGGTTCGAACATGATTACGGTTTTTAAAGTAACTCATGCATGTAATAAGAATCTGAACGTACCTAAGGAATTCTAATATTTAAAAGCCCCGGGACCAAGGTTCCGACTTCTACTCGAAAAATAAAAAAATATGAATCTGCAGCCCAGTGTCCAGTTCGCACGAAAAGTCCACAACTTATCAGTTGCCTTGGTTCCCTACGAAGTATTGAAAGCTTGACTCTGTGCCATGTTAACCAACTTACAAATTTCCCATTTTTGTATAGCCTGAATCTCACAAAAGATTACAGCTTATCTCTGCTATTAGGAAGGTTAGGTTGGGTTAGGTAGGAGGGTTGACGAGGAAGGAAATCCTTTCCCCGTCACACTAAGGTAAATGACCCTGGGGGTTGCAGCTCTCTTACTAGGAATCATAAGCCTAAGCTCTATCAAGCCAGCCCGCATTGCCGATAAATATGTGTATATCAAGCACCGGCTTGCTGGACAGTTTTTCTAGATCCTGGAAAGGTGCCTTCCTAGGATTTTAAATCTAGTATGGCAGAGTGCCGGGCAACGGCACAGAAAGTGTGGAGTGTCCTCATCTACTTCCTCGTTACCGCATCCTCTGCATATGTAGTCTGTGTTCAATCCCAGTCTTCTTGCATGGTAGTTTAGCATGTTGTGCACGGTGATGATAACTATTAGGGAAGATAGGGATTTTTTATTTATTTGTAAGATTCTATCGGTTTTCTGTTTATTGTAAATTGGCCATAGTTTCCTGGTTATGACACAGGAGCTCAGCGCATTCTATCTACATCTGCTATTAGGAAACAAAGCGAAACATAAACCATTACTTACTTACTTACTTACTTATCAGGCCAGCGACCCTTGGAGAGTCTGAGAGTGAACTAATGCCGCTTTCCATCATTCACGGTCCCGGGCACGCTGCTTCTAGTTTACTAGACCATCATCTTTAAACCAGAGGTTTGGGCTTCCTTTTCTTCGTGAACTAGGTGGCTGGGATCCAAAGATTTTCTTAGCTGAAGCATTCTCGTCCATTCGCTCGATGTGGCCGAGCCAGTGTAGTCGACGGATTTTTGCTCTCCGGACTACATTCACATCTTTGAACAGCTCGTGGAGTTTGCGGTTATATCTCCTCCTTTATTCGTCCTCCGTAGTATTTTTCTTTCAAAAGATCCCAAGATCTGCTCCACTATCTTACTTATCGTTCAGCATTCAGCTCCATAAAGCAAGACTGGCAATATCAGGGTTTTGTAGAGCATGATTTTTGGACCTTCGTGTTAGGAGTTTGGATCCTAGTTGTTTGGACAAACTGAAGTAGCAGTGGTTGCCTAAGGTCGAATCTCCACTAGGGTGTCATTTGTGAAGTTTATCTGTGCCCCGAGGTAGATAAACTCCTTCACTACCTCAAAATTATAGCCGTCAATTGTTAGGTTTTGTTCTAGACAATGTTCGACATTACAAATCCAAAATATACAAACTATCTTTCAACTCTAGAAAGACGGTATCTGGAAAAATAAGCACAACTATCGACTTGAAGTATTTTATGTTAAGTTTTTCGGTAGCACCCGGAATATACTATAAAGCTTTTTTTTTAATAACCCTGACTCTATGTTCAAATGGATGCAATAGCCCACGAAAGATGTACTAAGTTTGTTGTTTTAGTTTGCCAACTGAATTTTCAAAAATGTGTGCCTTGGAAAAAGCAAATGTTTTCCAATTACAATAATTATTAGGATGTTAGCTAATTCATCTATCCTATTATTTTGCTTTTCCCAAACACATTTTAAATAGAAAAAATTAAGCAAATTAATGCCGGATTTTGGTAAACTTTAAAGTTCCAAAATCCCCAACAAAGTTTGTTGAATTTCTCCAAATTTTATTGCTTAACTTTCCCAAACGTAAAGTAACTCTATGGCATCCTTTTTTTTCTAGCCAATTTGTCCATGTGAACACAAAATCACTAGTATGTTCGTCATAAAAAAGTTTTTACTAATAAGATAGGAGAATGATTCTCTTGCTCTTGCTCACGACTATTGAAAAACTTTGATCACAATGGATAAACTATTGTTGGTATGCGAACACATTCTTAATTCATTATTGTTTTCCCAACAAAGACCCACGTTTCTTATTTAATGACAGTCCTTCATAAGACTCTTAAAAACAAGGATCTAAAGTCGATAGAAATAAAGTTATAAAACAAGTAATTATAAAAGTTGTTTATCAACATTTCGGAGACCGTTAATTGTTCCTTAAATAATGGAAAAGGTATTTCAATCACGTTTGGAGAAGAATTTTAAATAGCAATTAAAATCTCCTTTTTTATTTTGGACAGGGACATGTTTTAAAATTCTCAAATCGATAAAAATCACAAACATTTTGAAGTCACCTATCCACAAGAAATTGGAGAAAGATTCGAGACGCTAGTCGACAAGGACAACGACAATTTCAATTATGAGGAGAGACATCTCCACAAATTATTTGAATCCCAGATGATGTACACATACACAAGACTTATGTTTATCCTAGCCCACACGTATGTGTATACTCGTACAGCTACCCCAGACTTGTTTCATAATTACTGAAGCAGAAAAATATATAAAAAGGCTACTATTAGGTAGACTGTGTGGAAAACATGTCACCTGGAAGCGAAGCTCTAAGGATTTATGTACAAGGTATACCCGTACACAAGGCATGCATCCATTCCATACAGACATATTGGAACAAAGCCAACTTTTGAACGAATCGCTCGACTTTTTCTTTTGGACAAATTTTAACACAAAAAGGAGAAAACCAAAAAAAAAAAAAAAAATCTTAATGTCGTGTTATAGTTTTTTTTTCCTTCAAGAATTTTCATGGGAATTTTCATTGCTTTGTTGTTTTTCTTTCGTGCAAATTTGCTGACGAGAATATTTAAGAATTTTTTATGTTTGTTTTGCCATATAAAGGAAGATTGCCAATTTTATGACATATTTTTGGGGAATATTAAGGACGAAAGTCTAATTTTGTTTGTTGTTTTGGATTTAAAGCACCAGTGTTTTTGGTAGGAGACCTGGATCGATAAGCATCCAGATTGTACTGAAATAAAAGCAATGAAGTAAGAACGTACATATTTCTTTGGATTTAATTTGAAAATTTTGATTAAGGATACGAGATACAAGAACATAGCATGTACTACGTTTAGTGCTTTGACTCATTCTTATTCGGGCTCTTGTACCATTTGTTAGTATCCTTGGTGTTTTCATGTTATTTCCTTGCTCTACAAGGTGCCAGCAATCCATTCCCAATCCCACAAATATATTTGGGGTACAGTTTACCCCCCAAAGGTAGTTGTAGATGTAAATTGTACCACATCGTCAGTTTTTCTGTAGCTGTTGTGTTTAAAATTCATAAGAGATTGAAGGGCAACACCTAGTTCCATGGTCTACTTTCTAAGGATCTTAAAGGGACAGACAAACGGTTTTAACAAAAGGAAATGAGAGGATAATTTAATAAAAAGAAACGGACGCACTCTCCATAAGACTAGACGTATGATCTAAAAGCATCATTACGATAGATGGGCGGGCTAGTAAAGGAATAATAAGAGATGAATTGTCTGAGTTAGAAAGAAGGACTGATCGGTTTCTTCAAAAGCTTCAAACAGATGGTTTATTGAAACTTGTAGCTTGAGAGTCTTGACAATCTTTAAACTTCCATCTTTCAATAAAAACTGCTTGCAAACGTCATGGCTGCTACCAAGATCTTCGTTAGGCTAGGTAGGAGTGGCAGGCTGTAGATGCAACCTCACTTAGACTAGATAAGGTCCTTTGTGTTACCACCAGGATCTGTATTTCACCAGAAATACTACCCGCAGAACCAGCCGGAGCTTACTATGAAGCGCTGGACACTGCCTATGTTGATGTCAGCCAGTTCACTTAGGTTGTTGAAGAAGCTGGCTCCTAAGTATACTCTTCTTCGTTTCGACTACCATTTCCTTAAAGCTGGTAGTAAAAATAGTCCCAGGTAGCAGAAGGAAAAGAGCAATAAACACCGTACAATGATGACACTTCAACCTGACCTGGGCATCAACGAACAAGCGTCTCTAACAAGTTCGATCATCAGCTAGCTGCGCACAGTTTCGTAATTCAAGATGGTTGGGAACTTTTTTCACTCGCACGAGCCAGCAGGTCCTAATACCACTCGTGTTGAAAAGGGCATCAACAACGCCTGTGCTCCCTCCAACTCCCTCCGTTAACGATGAATCAAGGTCCTTAACTCTTCTATAAAACGTTTGCCTTAAGCGCGTCACTTTTCAGCCCGACTAGGTAAGTGAATTCCATTTCATGGGATATTTTACAACAGAATTTCCCTTCACGCCGTAAAGTACAACCGATCCATTTTCACTTCCTTCCCCGTAAGGTGGTACCTATTGGTTCCTGACTCGTCCACATGTGGAGCTGCCCATTCGAGATGCGGTCGGCCCAGAAAATACTCACTATTGACACGTAATTACGAAGGTTTGCCGCTTACCAAATACTACAGCCGTATTACTGACTCCACGGATGGAGCATCCTTAATTCTATAGGATGCTTCATTCCAGGCAGGCATACTATGCGATTGGATATTATCTGAAAAGATTTCTGCAAAAGCTGCGGAAATGAGGAGGATGGGAGATCTTTCGTTAACTTTCTCTGCTCCCTTGCCAAACCTTATAGGAACCACCTTAGGATAATCTGAACACTGTCAGTACGGCTGATCTAAACCACACGATGTGTAGAGTGGTACGCTGCAATCTCCACCATTTTTGTTTAAAATTTCAATAGTCAATACAGTTAGTCCAAATGTACATAGATTCAAGGACAGTGATGTCATGTTTACCTTAAAATAGAATAACATGACTTTGACTTTAAAATGTCTTCTCCTACACTGAAGTTATTTCTCATTGGCGAGATGCAGGGTTTGTGCACTGCTGCAAAAGAAATAAAACTCCCACGCCGAATTGCATAAAAACCTGCTACACTTCCGTTAAGTATACATTTATGCTCCGTCATCCCCCGCACAATAACAAGCTTTTTCTCGCCAAGAGTTAACTTCAAAATACAACTAGGGTAATGCAATAAACTAAAAACGCTGAATCATATCCTATGATAGCACAATTTGCACAAATTTCCCTACAGACATTCCACCATTTCGGAACAAATACAACGAAACAACGTCATCAAAAATACTTCCGGTACGACGAAAACAAAAAAAAAAGCCTTGAAAAGCCATTATAAAATTTGCTGATAGCGCGCACAAACACACACACACAAATGGAAAGGGGAAAAGTTCAAATCGAAAATATCGATCCGTTTAGCAAAAAGCCTCATAATTGCAGTGACAGCCACTCAGTGGTTAATAGATAAACCAATTTGGATATACGATATTGCATCCATCACTCAGAATGCGGTTTGTCAACATGTCAAAAGGTTGACAGTCAGTCACAACTCACGACCCATTACCCAATCAAAAAATAAAATGTTTGTCACTTTGGCAAACATTGCAGCCTGTGCTCCCCCTAGGGCAGTATTTATAGGCACACAACCAAGTTAAAAAAAACACTTGTGTAGTTAAGAAACCTATTTGAGACGTCTGTTTGTTTTAGGGGAAAATAAAAAACAAAAAAAGGGACACGGAACCTTCTCTTAAAAAGGGCAAGAACCACGCAAGGAGTAGTCTAAAAATATTTTCACTCCACTCCCTCCAATTCGGCTGGGTTGTCAAAAACACACCCGAAATGGGACCGAAAGTCGGAACATAAAATAGGAAAAGTATGCTTGAGCCAGTTGTGGTGTGTTGGTTATAAAAATATATAAATAGATGTACAAACATACACAACAAACCGGAAGTGGGAAAAGCCCCGAATGGGAAGAGAAAAACACACACAGAGCATGAAATTGAAGATACCCCCAAGACCTAATTTAAAAAAAAAAGAACAAGCAATAAAATCACTGGCTACGACGAATAGGAAGGGAGTGGATTGGGGATAGTCGTACTAAGGTTCTTTTTTTTTTTTCTTTATTTTTGGATTTTGCGAAAAATAGAACGAAGAAGGTCCTAGCTTTGTGGTTGCCTTTGAATTGCCCTCTAAGTGGGTTATTTTTCGACTGTCTTACTTTTGAATAGACGAATCAAACATTCGTTTGAGGGGCCATCAATTATTCTCTCTTACGCAGTCCTTGCAGTAGATAAAGAAAGGACCTTGTGCTGATTGACCCAGTGGCAGGATAAAAGCAATCCACTTTGTATTTTTTTTTTGGGGAATTTTCTTTATTTCAATCCAAGTCCGATTAGGTGTCACATGTCGTTACTTTCGTTTTGGCATTTGGGCAGGGGTTGATCTAAAAGCCATCAAGTCAAGAAAGCTTGGTTCAATTGTTTCTTTTTTGTCGCATGATAAATAGGTTGGAAAGGGTTGATTGAATGTTTACTTTAAATTTCGTTACTCAATTTTTTTTTTTTTTGTTATTTTGTTCAGCAAGCCTAGAGGGTTAATCAATCTACGCCGAGTCTTGTTTTCTGTCAAAATGCCATTAAGAGAAAAAAGGGCACATATACCTACTCAATGAATTCAAAATTCAAATGTGGAGATTGTTCAACCTTTCGTTTAACATTTTTCGAAAAAGCTGACAAAAATCCAAAGGAAAAAGATAAGTTTTCGAACTTCATTCTTGGAGGTTTCATTTTCTTTAACCAATTGACCTACAATGTTATATCTAGCTCTGGTTAGTGCCAGGCATAAAAGGTCTTCCAATAGGGACTTCCGAACTTTGACAGTTGATAGCGGCTATATTGATGAAGCTACATCTGTCAAATTGGCTGTCATTTATTCAGTCTGTTTTGCCGAATTATCATGGATGGATATAGCGTTCAGCAACACGTGCAAATAATAAAATTGTTTTATCAAAATCGGTGTTCTGTTCGGGCAACGTTCCATTCGAAAAATCATCTTCAGCGATGAGGCCCATTTCTGAATCAATGAGTACGTCAACAAACAAAATTGTCGAATTTGGGACGATACCAATCCACATGAGATCCAAGAGCGTCCAATGCATCCCGAAAAAGTCACTGTTTGGTGTGGATTTTGGGCTGGCGGCCTCATCGGTCCATATTTCTTTGAGAACGACGTTGGCCAGGCCTATAGGTCCATGATAACCGACTTCTTTTGGCCTGAATTGGATGATATGGACACCAACGACATATGGTTTCAACAGAATGGCGCTACGTTCCACACAGCTTACGCCACATTGGAACTATGCAAATTACAGCTACCATGTTCATATTGCCATGAGTCCTGTTTGGGAGTACAGGTGTTTAAGGAAGGCCACATATTTCTAGATTCCAGTTGTTCCACCTTTGATAGGAAGTATAAAACATAATTTCCTTTCCTTTCCTTCGGAATGTAAACTTTCTCCTCTATTAATTGGAACTTACTTGGTCGTGGTTTAGTGGTTAGTGCGTGGATTAATATGAGAGAGGACACAAGTTCGAGTCTCAGCAAAACAACAACAAAAACTTTCACCTATTCGCAGACAGTGACAAACCTGCAGTACCTAGAGACGAGCTACACAGAGCAATTCCTAGTTTTCGTAGAGTAGGGTTAGACCGTGACTTATCTGGCGGTGGAAATTGGAGGTAACTAGCTAGCGATTGTTAGTTAAGGTACACATCCAACCAAGATTGTAGCGTTATCATAAGTAAATAAGTGGCTGCAGCCTTCCTCTGACGTGGAATATCGAGTCTGAAAAACGACAAAAAGACAACAAAAACAAGAAAGGTTTGAGCACAGACAATAGAATACACCGATGTAGAATTGAGACATAAATTTCTTAGTGCTTCCTTCACCAGACGACGCACGCTCAAATCTCATTCTCATAGGAAGTCAAGTACCTACATAAGAGAAAATCTGGACCAAAGACTCATATGAAAGAACATCATCTAGCAAAGCGCTATAGACATATTCAAGACTTTTGGGAAGATGTGAGTCCTAAGGCCAAAAATAATGCTCTTGACACACTTCACTACCATAGTCCTTTTTATCACCCATCCATCACTTGAGCGTGTCTTGACACTCTCTTTACAAAATGCAGGCCTTGTTTGCACTAGTATCAGAGGGCATAGAACTTCACAGCCTTGAAAGCTCTCCTAAACCATCCTCGCTTCCCCGTTTGAGGAACTTCAAATCGAGAAATATGGTTGGACGTCTAGAAGCAATAAGAACGGCCTCCTTCAATCAACTTAAAGACGTTTTTTCAACTTTATTTGAAGGCATTGCATTGACCAACGGTAGCCCAAATACTAATAATTTCCAATCACCTAGCTACGTATCAAAACCTGAGAACGAAGCGAGAGCAGGTATCTACAACTGGAATTTTCATCATTTCCTACAGCAAGGCAACGTCTAGGCAAGCGTCCTTTAGGACTTTCACCAGAACATTGTTCACTCAACTATAAATCCAACCAACTCTTGGCATAAGTCCTACGAACTTTTACAAAATGCTCAGCGCCACAACAATTTCCATTTGCAAGCGCAATATGTTAGGTTATTCAACTCATCAGGAACAATGTACAGAAGATTCACCAAAAGACTAAAAGGAACAGTCAAGGGAACAAAGCCTGTACAGAAACCTTGAGGAAATAAAGAACAAAACCTAGTAAAATCACAGTCGGTTCTGGGCGTATGAAAAATCTACTTCTACAGGCTGTATAACAATGAGGAAGACCAACATTCAACTGTCAAGCTAACTTCCTTCCACTAGAGGATAACAATATTCAAAGCTTAAATCGATCATGGCTGCTGAACATAAAAGCTAATCAAACGAGCTATTCACCAACTCCTTTAAACAAATTTTTCCGACGAGTGCCTGGTGAATGAAGTCTTAGGAAAATCCCCTTACTGATTGGCTTTGCATACTTACTTTACCAGCGCTATGGTGAAAGTTCTTAGGAAAAGAATAGCAGAGGTAAGGCAGGAGGCTGATGGTATATTTTTGAGTGGAGAGCGGAGGCCTTCAGCCTCCAGCTGAAGATTCATTTTCCAGGAAATCGGATAACCATCGTTTGAAAATAAAGTCGACGCGTCTTTTAATAGTTTCAAGCCATCTGAGACTGCCGAAACAAGGTATTAGTCAGCTATTGCCAACTCTGAAAATAATCTTTTCTGCCAGTTTAGTACTGGAGCTTCAGACGTATCAGTTTCATATTTTTCCTACTGAAAAACATAGAAAGACTGACTAAACTATTTGTGTGTAAAAAATTAGCTGAGAGGTTGCACCATCTATCAAAGATACAACATGCCTATTAACGCCCTCCAAAATCATTTCAGCAGACGGTGTGTTATCTCCTCTAAATACTCTCAATAGCTCCAACGTCTACGCTCAAACATACGCGGATAATATTGCCTTTCTTTCTGTCAAGTCGTGCCCTACGACTGTCTACTCTAAGGCATGCAGGGCCTGTATGCCATCGACAATTCTTGTGCCTTCATTAAAGCCTCTCAAAAGCAATGTTGTTGTCTTTACTGATCCAACTCGAAGCTAGTACTTAAAGGCATCGCTATCTGGCTTTCCAAGGTAGCTAAGTATTTACTCCTATTGAAAGTACTCTTCTATGGAGGATCCACATCGAAGTGAAGGCTTCCATAACATTGTCGGCAATGTCTGGGAATGCAAATGTGTCTTCAGCTAGACGCGGCATTTTGCTGTCAAAAAAAATTCTTTTGCATCGCGCCGGCTGTTTGGTGGAGTATGCTTTCGCATAAGTACGTACATATTCCAAACCTGGAACAGTCTATCTCTGTTGCTTGAGATCTTTTTTCAATACGTCTGGTTTTTGCTCCAGACGCTTTTATGAGCCTTGAGAGAAATAAAGTCGTATTTTTACGTGGGCTCAAAACTAGACAGACGTATTTTTCATGGAATACGACAACATTAAGCGAGGAGAAGAGTATCAGTCTGGCTGCGCTTAAGGTCTTGCTCAATCATTAAACCACTTCCAAAATAGATCAAGAATACAAAACCTTCTTGAACCACTAAGTCTTGTTGATGTCCAAGGACACAGCGGAACAAAAAGTAATAGTTAGAGTTAGTTAGTTTAAAGTTTATTTTCACTTGTAATTATAGTTTGATTATAAAATAACAAAATTAAAGAATATGATCTTCGATCTACAACACGAACTTGTGAGACAACGTTCAAAAGAGCAGCCATCCCCACAGTTGACATGTTTCGTCATAATGCAAACAAACCCGATCTCTGTTTGACATAAAATTTTGCAGACAAACTGGGGTTACTGCAAGCTCCTACACTTTGCCAAGCACTTCATTGGGTTAGGTCATGGCAACACCACAATTTGTTTCCACACTGCGGAACACTCTCTATGAAATTATCTTTCCTTTGCTTCTTGGTGGTAGCAAGAAATTATTTTCAAATGAGGATGACATTGTCTCCCCTTTACCTACTGTCACATTTCCTGTGAGATTTACAATTTGGAAACATCCTGAATGATGAAAAAAAAAGCAATTTATTCCAAAAAACAGTACTCAGCTTACTTTTTCCAAAACTGATCACAATCCACACGCTTAAATTCCCATTCCATTTTTTTTCCACACCCCCAAATTTCCTACTTCTCAAAATATTAACCACCTCACACCCATTTACACCTCATTCGCTCTTCTTTTTTGCCCCCAAATTTCCTACTTGTCAAAATATTTCCCACCTCACCCATCTACACCTCATTCTCTCTTTCTCAACAGATGTGCGAGCGAACAGCATCGTCTCATAGATCACCACCCACACACGACAAGGCAGGGAGGTGTATATCACCACACACCCATCCACTTGCTCTCAGAAATTCTCACTAAAGTGGTGAAACTTGTCTCCACAGCAGCACACCCATTTACACCACATTCTCTCTTTCTCAACAGATGTGCGAGCGAACAGCATCGTCTCATAGATCACCACCCACACCACTTGTCACAGCACACACGACAAGGCAGAGAGGTGTATATCACCACACACCCACCCACTTGCTCTCAGAAATTCTCACAAAAGTGGTGAAACTTGTCTCCACAGCAGCACACCCATTTACACCTCATTCTGTCTTTCTCAACAGATGTGCGAGCGAACAGCATCGTCTCATAGATCACCACCCAAACCACTTGTCACAGCACACACGACAAGGCAGAGAGGTGTATATCACCACACACCCACCCACTTGCTCTCAAAAATTCTCACAAAAGTGGTGAAACTTGTCTCCACATTCCACACACACGGTCGGCCTCTACTTCACTCGTGTTGGGGACTTTCTAAGCGCGCAGTTGGCTGAGAAGTGGCGCAGTGTGTGGTTGACTTTGGAGATTGGTGGATACATCTAATTTGAAAAAAAAAAATGAAAAAAAAATGCGCGGATGCGTCTATAATGGAGTGCCGATAATTCGTCCATACTTAGTAAGTGCAAGTGAAAAAAAAAATATTTTCATCACTCGATAGTCGGTCGAACATTTTTTTTTTTCGAAACGCCTTCGTGATGGGAAAAGATAGTCAGTCAATCGGTCAAAAGTTTTTTTTTTTTTTTAGGCAGTGGAATTGCGGGCTGAGTGTTAGTTCTCTTCCTGTTGGGTGTGGAGTGCAGCAGCTGATGGATTCTGCAGTTTACAATGAATGTAAGTAACTTCTCGTTTTTTTTTTGTTGTAATTATCTAGTGTTTTCTTCAGGATGCTGATGGCTTTAAAGCCTTTTACTGCGTCAAGCTGAGAACTCTCGGGCTGAATGTTGGTTCTGTTCCTGTTGGGTGTGGAGTGTAGCAGCTGATGGATTTATTACTGCATCAAGCTGAGAAGGTGATAACTTAGTGTTTGGTAGCATGCCGTCGAAGACCACGTTGAATTGACACTTCGATGCTTCATGCAGTGACTTGCTTGGTCATGGAACTGGTAAGTGGTAAGTCTAACTTATATTTGGGTAGAAATTATGATTGGGGGTTGAGGTGGTTCGACTAGAGGATGATTTTTTAGCTTCGACAATCAGTCAACAAGGTTAACGATGTTTGAGAAAGACGGTCTTCCAAATAGACGATAGGTGCAATGTAGGAGGTTTCAGGTGCTAGGTTAGATGAGGTGTTGAGTAAGGAGCTCTTACTTAGAAGTTTGATGTATGTATGTAGGTCCTCCCCACGGACGGTGGGTGACTAAGTTTTAAGATAACGAGCAAAACGATCTTCCAAATGGACGACGATAGGTGCGGTGTAGGATCTGAATTTCTTCGAACTAGGGTTCAGGTTCAATGTACTAGGACAGGCAAGGTGTTGAGTTAGGAGCTCTTACTTAAAAGTTTGAGCTAGGCCTTTCCCACGGACGGTGTGTGACTAAGTTTTCAGATATCGAGCAAAACGGTCTTCCAAATATACGACAGGTGCGGTGTAGGATTAAAATTCCTTCGAGCTTTGGTTCAGAATTTAGACTCTAGGTCCTCTGATGTGCTAGGATAGGTGAGGTTTTGTGTTAATATTTGAATTTAGTGGAAGTGAGGATGTGGGCGGAATGTTAGGATGGGAGCGGAAATCGAAGGAAACGAGTGTCAAATGCGAGGAACATAGCACGCATGCGAAGCTCGTCTAATCTCGCCAAACGGGTGGGTTCCTTTCTTCTAACTTAACTTTCAACGGATGGACTGCAACACATTGAAGGGGCGCTGCTGCTGGAGATCAGCCCAGGCTACTACCCCACCCTGCCTGGAAATCCTCTAGCCGTGTAAAGACTTCCCCAGGGACCGTTGATATTGCCGAAACTGAGAGTTTGTTATGATATCGATGAAGTATGAAGGTATGACAAACATTCATGGCTTCTCCTTCTCATTATTGAAGAGTTGTGGATGTATTGTCTTTTTCTTCGGTTTAATGGACATCCAAAACATTTCCATGACCCATATTCTCTGCTGAACAGCTTGTCTGAGATCTTCCACTTTTACCTGCTCATCAAAATCTAGAGTATAAGATCTGCGATCCCGAAATCCCAGCATCTGTACTGTTATTGTCCAATTTAAAGAAGTCTTTCCTCCGTGTGCGGCACTCACCTACGACCATTTCGAATTTTTTGCACAACTTAACGCTCCTGGACATAGCACCTTGGGCTTGTATCAAGCTGGAAATAATTTTTAACTGATTCGCTTGGGTGCCAAAAATGGTTCCCAAACACTAGGTAGGTAGGTAGAAGTGGTTGAATCTGGTAAGGTCCTACCAGAAACACAAGTAGCACGGATGCGCCGTTTTAGTACCACAATTCACCTGACCTGGATGTTAATGGGTGTGGCTAAGAGCGTAATTATCAAATCTAATGTGTGGAGTTCAAAAAATTAATGAAATTGCAGAATTTAATGTCATAAACCTCTGATAATGCCTTAAAAAAGGGTTTACCAAGAGTGCGATGCCTCGCTCTGACTTGTGCCGGGCAGTCATAGAGAAAGTGGAAAAGGGTTTCGTTTTCGTGTGGGTTGTGCGTAGCTACGGCAGTAAGGGTTGAACGGAATGCCTTACTTGGCAGCGTGTGGGCCAATTGGCCAGTGGCCCGTGCTAATTGCTGTGATTCTTGTTGTCTCAGTGCGGGTTGTGTTGATTAAGTTTTTATTGTAGGCGGGCCATATCTGTCTGGATATGGTACATGTTTCTAGACTTTGCCACCTAGAGTTGGCAATAGAGAACAAATTTTGAAGAATGTTACCCCTGATAAGTCCCATCGGGGAGCAGATTAACTCCGCAAGAGAGACATCAAGGGTTGAACCACATCTGGCCAGCGCGTCGGCTTTCTCATCCCGCTTTACGTTTCTATGGCCGAGAACCCAGAAGAGAGTGATGTTGAATCGAGCATTTGCCTGCGTGAGAGTTTCCTTACACTGTTCCAATAATTTAGAGTAGAGTGCTTTGATGGCAGCCTGGCTATCAATAACGATTCCTATGTTGTTTTTGGTAATGGAGCTGAGGCTAAGTATCTTGCAGGCCACTCTGATCGCTTGTACTACAGCCTGGAAAACACTGAAGGAGTCTGGAAGGTGGTACGATTTCGATACGTTTAGTTCCGCAGATCAATACTTGATATTTCGATAGGGTTGAGTTATTGTTTCATTCCGTCCTTTCCGGAAACTGAACTTTCCTGATATTTATAGTTTGATATTTCCATGCAACACAAATGCAACATAACATTTATAAATAAACATTTTCTCTGCTGCATCTTGATGAAATTAGCCATTCACATAGAACTATCAGAAGTCCATCATTTGTTGATGTACAAAATATTCCAATTTTAACTTCATGAATAATACACAATTCCTTGTTGAAATAAATTCCATTCCCTCTCCCAAGCAAAATGAAGAAATTAAACCAAACGAACATCCAGAAGAACTTCTCATTCAGAAAATTTCTTCCAGGAATTTCTTCACCTTCACACCAATGCACATGCAAATTATCCGGGTCGATTAAATCGATTTAAAGGGTCAATTTCCTTTCGCCTGAGACGAGAACCAACAAAAAAAAAAAAGAAAAAAAAGTATAAATGTCGACACCCTTCTCAAATTCACCAGATCATTCTCATAATGATTCTCCAAATTCAGTCATGAATATTCAAATTTATTGAAAGTTCGAGCATTTCTCTCCTGCTTCCTTTATTGGTGATATCACCTCCATTACACGAATGTTTTGTCCCAAAATAAGGACCAATAATGTTACAAATAAGTATTCTAACTTTCATTAATGGCGGACACAATTTTGTTACTTTTTTTTTTTTTTTTTGAGACTTACACAATGTCAGACAGGAAAATATAAAAAACGTTTGGAGGACAAATCTTGAAAAGTTGAACAAAAGCCTGATCCGTCGATTTAACCTTCGAAAGATGCTAACTTTTCTTTCGATTTGTTTTCCTTTATTTCTTTATCAATGGGTTTTCGTAGTAGATGTGAGCAAGGCAAAAGGAAGGTATGCATACATAGGTACACGTATCTGTTCACCTTTTGTAAAAATTAGATTTCATCCAAGTGAAAGAAGATGAACGAAGGAAGGAGCATCATTTCAATTCAATCGATTTTTTTTTTTTTTTTTTTAAAACAGCCTTTTTCGATTCATTGATACTGGCAATGATGGTGGGAATCATGATGATGATGATTAGGAAAGTGGAATGGACAATTTCACCTTTCTAAAGCCCACTTTCGAGAATTTTTTCTCAGTTCAATTGTTCGGTTTATAAAGCAAATGCAAACTTTTCCGCTTTGTAATATCTGTGCACATTAGAGAAGAAGATGAAGGTGATTCAATCAGAAGATCTCTTACCGTTAAAGTGAATTGTTGACGTTGGCATGCGGTTTTATTGAGCAAATTTTCTGGTACGTGATTCTTTTCGACTGAAAATCTTATGTGTGACTAGGGAGTGTGTACAGGATGTGCCTCTATTGTCACAGGACAATGATGAATTTCAATAGAATTTGAAATTGTACATCAAGTGTTTGATGGGAATGTTTTTTCTTCAAGGCATCATAGAACATCGACAACAAACAGTGAAATAAATTTTCTAAAGTCAACAGATGAATCTCTTTGTCTAAGAATACTGTAAAATGGACTTAGAGCATTCAATTGAAGGATAGCCTGGAGCTAGTAAAAAAAACAAGAAAAAAAAACTATCATTCAGCTAGCTGCTCATAGCAAAATCCTTTAGGTTTCCATACACAAGAGGGCGCCGAGATTGCACATGAGCTCGTCAAACAAGGGTAAGTAGTGTGTTCGCTTATAACCCGCCCTATGTAGGTTCGAACCCGACAAAAAAAAAATAGGGAAAATGAACAAAATCTGAGTTTATCCACCCACTACAGCAAAAAGGGGTTGAAATACCGCTCTCCTTTGTACTACAATGGCCAAGACGAATAACAGATGAAGCCTCCTAAAACGAAATGAAAGGATATACCTACCCAAAGTAAATTAAAAAGAAACTTCCACAAACAGAGAAATAAATTCACCAAGTGGTTGCCGCTTGTCCATGTATTGATTGTACTTGCCGAGACGTCTTTCCAACCCTGCCACTACCTTTCAAAAGAAGAGAACAAGACTCACTTGAAGGTAACAAAAAAAAAGGCAAATAAGCTCGATGATGCATAACAGGTGAGGTAACCATTGTTTGTATGTAAATCTTCCCCGTCCTTCCCGCAAACATCAGGTGTTCCGTTCCGACCATACGTCTAAGGGATTATTGTTCACCACCCACACATGCATAGATAAGTTCCCGTGTGCAATGTTTAAACATACAAAATTGATTTTCTTATTGATTTTGGAAAAGATACCCTTACACACAAGCGGCTGTCGATACATGTTGATATCCCATCGACCCAAAAGAGTTAAGTGTAACAGAATTCCTGCAGCAGGAAGGAACTCAATGAGCATGCCTACTCACATTCTGGCATTCAAAAGGAGCAAGCATATTTTCGAAAGAATACAAATACGCATTTTATTATTAAAAAAATGTATACAAGCAAATATTCATGCATATATGTATGATACTCGTATACCGAGTACTATAAGCTATTAAGTGCTCATCGGTTTGTGGAAATGTGGTTGAAATGCGGTGTACATTGGGGGCTTTCATGTCGGAAGTTTATAAGGCTTGAGCAGAGTATCAGCACTAGGGGTGTATTTGTGTATAGACTTTTTCAGTGTTGGGTAATCACAGGTTAAGTATAATTCTGTTCACTTATTTACATGTACACATAGTTCTAGCTGGTTATGCGGACTTTAGTGTTGATGAAGTTATTTTATAAGTTCAAGTTATGTGGATAAAATATGAAAGGTGAATTTGGAATTATTATTTAATCAATGGATTCTGAAAGCACACTTGTACTTATGTTGAATCATCAAAAACAGTAGCGGGCCACTACAGTCAATCATAAGAAGTGCTTAACCCTACTTTGTGGCTCGTGTGGAAGCATGTATTGTATCACATCCTTAAATCAAACACGTGTAAGGGACCCACAGTTGCTGTGAGTGAAATTCATGTTTGAGTTCAAATGCTTAGTTCAACCAACTATTAGCATGTCCGGCGGAACCTGATCAAAATTTGTAATAAGAAGAATTTTTCTTTTGTTTAAAACTATTGTGGAGTTTTTATGTGTAATTTTATTTGGAAAGTCTCTATTCGATCAAATGTTCCACTTGGAAAGATTCTGAAAAAAAAATGTGAGAGGTCCAAATTGATACACCCTATCTTTTAATCGAATTAAGGCCGCCCATGACAGAATTTATAGGGACCAGCGATACAAAGCTATGTCTAGTTTTGGCATCCCTGTCAAACCTATTCGTCTGGAAAGCATGACGATGGAGAATGATCTCTGCTACATCAAGGTTAGTAACGATCTCACCGACCCCCTTCGATGTCAAAAAATGATTTAGACAAGGCAGTCATGCGATTTCTTCAACGTCATACTTGACCGAATTGTGCGAAACTCTTTAGCGAACACAAGAGGCACAATCTTTCAAAAATAGGTGGAAATACTCGTGTATTGATAAAATCGGCAGAACTCAGCGAGCTGTCACCGTTATATTCACAAGTATTGAGATGAAGAGCTGGGAAGGCAAATGTAAGTAGTAAGGCCCTATCCCGAAATACTAAGGAGACTCTGTATCTGTATAAGGACCTTAATCATCCTAGTTATACTCTATGACACTGAAGCGTGGACTCTATTGAAGACATGGTCGCTTGAGTGCCACACATTCGGTCCCGTTTTGCCTTGAAGGGCTTTGGAGTAGGAGATTCAACGACGAATTATACGAGCTGTACGATAAAGTCGACGTTTGACGTGGCTAGGACATGTAGAGTCAATGGACGTAGTCTTCGAATCTGATAACGAAGTAGAGGAAGACCTCGCCTAAGGTGGCACGCGTAAACAGAAGAGGACCTCAACCAACTGATACCGTGTAACTAGAAGCGGTTAGCTAAGGACTGAGCTAATTGGACAAGCTTATTACAAGCCTAAGTAAGTAAGTTATCGTATTTGAAAAACGCATTATTGTTACAAATGACATAGCATCAATAAATCGTGTACAATTATAAAACTCTTGGCATCACTGGTTTCTCAATCACATTTAAGCAAATGTCATTTTCATGGAATAGAAAGGGCAAGTTATCATCTGCATATTTTGCTTTCTACATATGATTAAGCAATAGAAGCTTATCTAGTTTAATGCTTAGCTTACATATCCTTTTTTCGTAACCTAATGCAGTGACAGTTTCACGAGAAAATTTCAAATTTTGTTGAAGCATAAATGATTCATTTCTAATTTATAAGGTTATTGACAAATTATTTACAATTCCACATAGCAAAGCCATACTGAGCTCACTTAATCATTTTTCTTGAATGGGCAAAACGGAATAATGTGTCCTTAGAAAGCTTCGACATATATAACACTCATTTTGATAAATTTCACGCCTTCATATAGCATAATTTGATCACATTTGTTTCTCAACACCCTTGTTCACGAGTCCTATACACATATGTACATACATTATTCATGTCAATAAAAATGTCAACCAATCGGAATGTCAAATGGAGGCAGTAAATCTAACTTATTTCATGACATCTATTTCGGAAATCTTATCTTGTCTTCACTGTGAACATATTTTTGACAGTTCATGTCACCGTGATGACATCATACAATAAATGGCATTCAATTTTTTTAGGATTTCAGTTTTTGTTTTCGGCTAGCAAACTTACTTTTTTTTTACACAATTGCCATTTATCTAGCTTGGAGCTGTTAAGACTGATGTCGAAATGAAATGAAATGTCATAAAATGTACACAATCAATAAAAAGTAAAAACATTTCTCTTGGATTTAAGGCGTTAAGGACAGAGAAAGGCAAAAGACTGACAGTTGGAAGAAAGAATAAGAGAACACATGTGCATATGTATGACAAACAGCTATTGAATTTCAAGTTTCTATCATCTTCTCTAGATATAATTTTGGATCAACCTCCAATAAAAACCTTTTTGAACGTTTCTTCCTTTTAAATGCTCGCGAATTTGTCTGTATGGAATTCTAAGATGCAAGACTAAATTACTTTAGTAAACGGTTTAATGTTTAAGTCCAAGAAAAGACACAAAAATGCCGCACCTATGTTTTGAATCTTTTTCCTATTTAGGCCAGAGCACTTTTTCGTAACCGACGTTCCTGGTTTTTTTGATGCCAAAATGCTCAGGCTGCTGGTGCAGCTGACTTGTCTAAGCAAAACAAAACTGACCGTGTCAAAAGCACTTCTTTTGCAAATCCATTTAAACTAAACTAAAGGCCTAAATGCCTGTCCCTGAAACTTTTTGATTGTCTTCGTAGAACAGACCTTAAGGTGTAATCTCTCGAACTCAAAGCGCAAATCAGAGAGTATTAAGGGTATACGTGGTATGAACACGGTTTCCTCTCGAGCACATTCTGTAAATATTCCAAACTCGATAATTTAACTTTTCAGCCCACTCGGTAGCTTAATCGTTTTTAGGAGACAAAATAGTACGCTCGCATATGCATTCTTTAATCTTACTATGGATGTAGGCAAAACAAGTACAAATATTTAGTGCGACAACTTGTAGAGAACCAGGGCCTAGCTTCTCGCAACTATTCATGTTGTGCATGTTATATTTGTTGCCCAAATGGAAGGAATCTACAGTTTTTATTGCCGTCTCCGAACGGCGGATTGAGAAGCTTTTTTCCGACAAATTATATTCTCAAAAGTTGTCCCGAAAAAACGTTTGATTGTTTCCTAACTCGAACTTGCATCTAGCAATCAAATCTTTTTCGTTAGTAATGATCGAACATGTATGTATGTATATTTGGCACGGCAGCTCATGGAGAGCCAAGGCCTAGCTTCTCACAACCATTCATGTTGTGCGTGTTATATTCTTCGCACGAATGGAAGGGACCTACAGTTTAGTGCCGACTCCGAACGGCGAATTGAGAAGCTTTTCATGATAGATGTCTCTGGATCTGGAAATTCTCCGTTCCCCTTTTCAAGCCGGAAATCCGGGAATTCACCAGCGAAAACATAACCCCTAAGATTGATGCTCATGTTTTTGGATTGTTTTAAGTTTGCTTATCGCTGGCCATAGATAAAGCCTCTTAAAACCTGGCTTCATTTGCTCATGTTATGAAGGCCATGTTTGACCAAAATTGCCTGCCTACAACACTAGCCGTGTTCTTTTGAAAACTATACTCACTTCGGTCAAAAAAACGATTTATACTCAGTAGCAGCCGCACCAACCAATTGGTTTGCGGCTCGATTTCTTTTTCTTAATTTGACAGTTCTTAAATGTCAAAACCGAGGAAAAGCAACAAATACGATCGGCTGAGAGCTAATTTATGAGATTTTTCGCGCTCTGGTGGTCAACTTATGTAGGTCTATCCTCACTTGCTGCTACTGGGAAAGCTATCGCCAATTGGTGTGTTGTTATTGCTTCGTGTGTAAAATTTCACTGTGCTGGGTATACAGCTCTCAAAAAAGCATGGCTACTGTAACTCCACGCATCGCTTTATTGATGTTCTTAATATTTTGAAAGGTTCTTTTAAGAGCTATACTACTTTGATCTCATCTCAAACAAGGAGATAGGAATGTCTTAATACTTTCGCCATGTTACTTTGCTAAGAGCTTTGCTTTTTGTATAAAGGTGTCTCTATGTGTTAAGAGGAAGATCAAAAATAGTTTTGTTTCCGGGAGTATAGCAGCGATCCCCAGCAGCACGACATCTTACCCGATTTCACACCAGAACTCCAGCTCTCTATAATTTACAGTTTAACAACCACTTAAAGTTGAAATGCTATAATTTTCATGGCATGTACTCTAATTATAAATTAATTTAATAGTCAAGTTATGGCCAATCTAATTAAATTTTGATGTTCGAAGATTATGTTTCAAATTTGATGTGCATACACTATCGCAATTCACATCAAAATATTACTGAAGTCACGCAAGTATATATTTTCATATGTGTGAATGCATAAACGTGTTTAAGGATACCAGTGCAGTGATTTCATCTTTTATCGCCTTCGTTATTGTGCACCAAAAATTTTATTGTATCGGTTTTCTAGCGGCAGAGAGCAAGTACATGCAATGATGGCAAGAATGCGGAAGCAGAGAAACTAGGGAGAGATGAACTGAAAGGAAACACAGAGGACTGGTGACTGGACCTAACTGAATTCCTTCCTTACCGATGCTTTTACCGAATATCTACCCACAAAAGGAAAATTAGAGACCCCAGCATGCCAGTACAGCGATTTGACTAAAGACAACGCCAAACGCATGTTCTTCGAATGCATCAGATGGCTTGCATAGAGCCAAAATCTCGAAACCTATTGTTTGTACCGAAAGAGCCTTATTTGGTTAGTTCAATAGCCATACAGTTCCTTGATATGACGTAGTCATTGAAAGACATACGGCTGCCCGTCACTACGCTAGATTTTATTATGCTGGATACGAGAGATCTGGAACTCAGCCTCAGTCATATTGATCACATACAGCTGTGACTATGACTTGAAAGACGCTACAGTAACTAAGGTGACCGATGAAGTGGTTAATGTCAAGATCTGCCGGTACCGACTTGTTCGACTATTTCAGAGCCGTCCGTAAACATCAAAAAAGATTTGTTGTAAGGGACCTGGCGCTTCAACACACTATCTTTTGTTGGTTGCTCTTGTTTTTTAAACATAATAAGGGGTTATGAATAGAGCACGAACATTGGGGAAATTAAAATAGAGCCAAAGGAGGTACCGATGTACATTGGTTTTTAAATACTTAGGGGTTTTAGTGCTCAAGTGTTGTATGGCTTAAAAAATAATCTCTATATTTGACAGAATGTCCGAAAGTAGGAACAATGTTAAAGTGAATTCAGTTGACAATATTTCAGTTGATTTTAGAGCCTGAGGTAAAGCAATAGGATATTAGCATGGACCCACATTTTACTCAGTCCGTCAATGAGTTCCTTAAAACCTTATGACCACGTCAGTGACTTTCTGTATTTCATAAAGTGTACAATAGTTCAAAACGCAGCTGTTGATGAAGCTCTCAGCGCAGCGTGAAACTTTTCGAAAACTTTTTTCTAAAACCAGCCACATGAGGCTCAATCTCACGACTATAATATGCAGCCAGTGTATGATTCTCGACTTTAAACCCCATCTGGGACCTGCTCCTTTTTTTGAATGAGAAATGGGCTTCTAGGGATTTCCCTCAACAAATTATTTTTGCATACTTTCACTATAAAACTCACAATTAAAAGAAAACTTCCATTACCACTTATTGCCCCTATATGCGGTCTTGAACTGTTTTAATCTAAATTTTTGCATACACAGCAATTAATTCCTTTTTGGGAAACAGCAGGATAAACATTTCATACACTCATACACACCCGTACACCACATGTATTACTGAACATAAAATTAAGTATAACGGTGAAACTTTTTGATGTAATTTAACGCATATTAAAGTTTCACCTCAAACACACAAATGATGACTAAGTACACTTCGTAAGTACACTCGCACACCTACACGCAGAGGAGTATATTTTGTATTTTTTTTTTTTCAATTTAAATTGAAATGTCGTTTAAATTAATTTGTCACCCAAAGTGAGCGAGGTGTGTTGCGGTTAATGCACATAACATTTAAATTTACAAATTAAAAACTTTTGGGTGGTAACACAAAGTTTTTGCATTCAAAGTGGCTGAATAAACAAACACATATTAGAACGGTAACTTTTTGTTGTCAGACTAGCAATTTATTTCCTGACATCGATGTGACAGGTAGTGATGCTGCGGCAAAACATTCCTTTGGTGTGCTTGTCAGTTGTGACTGGATGAAATGTCAAATATTTACCATATGACAGTTTATAGGTAACAATTAAAATGTGTAGATTTTAAGCGAATGGTGGTGGTATTTCCCACTCAGCATGTCTAAATTGACGACAGTAATTAACGTTTTGAATTTTATTGAACCTGGAAGAGATTAAGTTTTGCAATTGAGGTGTGACAAATAATATTTAGTTGAGATAAAATTAATTGCAATTGAGAGCTGTTAAATTATCGCATAATCTACTAATTGGAAGTGGCGGATTTTGATTTGCATTTTTTTTTATAAGTTGCAAATGGAAAGTATATTGATTCAACGCAAAGTTGAAGTGTCCTTTAAAGATGTTTTGAAACTGAGCATGAAGAAGGTTTATAAACAGAACTCTTAGCGCAAAAGGATGACACGGTTTGGTTTGATATATCAGCGCTGTTGGGCATAGGATAGTGATCAGAAAGAAAGCAGCGATATTTAAATGTCAGAGATAAACCTGAGCACGGGCTGCGGCCATTATTAAGATTAGAGAAAGACAAATTAGATACTGATGAACGTTGGCTTTAAATGGTTGTGGATTGCAGTGGTGCTATGTCGATCTTTGTACATCCATGTTATGGAGCTAAGGAAAAAATCGTCATTTATATTTGACAGTTTGTCAAAAAATAAGAAGAAAAAAAAGGCTAAAGGAATGCAACTTACCATTTCTCTGCAGCATTGTTTGTAGAAGAAACGATTAAACAGTGGGAGGCAGGAAACATTTCTTCGACGTTTAAACCAGTCTATCGACTTTTCACAATCCCTGTTATCTGTTACTCTTAACGAGTGTTACTGAATTCTATCCAGAATTTACAGGACAGTTTTTGGTGTATCAGACCAGATATGAGCATTGTGCTCGAGTTTTTGGTTGAGGTCAGGTCAGAAGAGTTAAAATATGTTTCGCCTCGTTTCAAGAAACCTAGCCATTTCGCAGCATTTTTGTTCATTAACGCACACAAACCGAGGATGAAAAGTCTTTCGGTTTCAGTGATGGAGGTGCCACTCCTAGGATTTGGTTTTATTTAAGTGACAGAAGACAGCATTGGGTTTTGGAGGTCGGAAATTTAATGAATTAAACGTACATTGCCCTATCTCTTCTACTCGAGGCCACAAGACCATGATTTCCATCGAATGTTAGGAAATCGGGCTCAAGAGCAATTCTAAAGCAATTTTAACCGTCTGCTTAACCGGAAAATGTTATTCATTTCTTCATGACTTCACTTCTCAACTTAAGATGTACCTTATCAAGAAAAATTGCCAAATGGAGTGACACCACCGAACGATTCATCGAAGTCCATTATATTCAGAAAAAATGCAAAATATGGTGACGATTGCAAGCTGAAGGCATCTTCGGGTCTTATTCTTTTCGAAATGATACCGGAAAACGCATTACGGTCAATGACGCACGTTCGAAATGATCACTAATTTGTTGCTTCCAAATTTAAATAAAATGAATCTCTAGGACATGTGGTTCCAGCAAAATGACGCTATGGGCCACACAAGATCCGGAAAAATCGAGTTATTGAAACAAAACTGCAGTGACGAGATTATTTTCAAAAAAAAAATAAACCCTTGAACTAGCCTTCAAAATCAGTCACATGACTAATCCCTTTGGATAAATTTCTTTGGAGATAGGTACATGAAGCTACTGGTTTATGCTTATAAACTTTTAACAATTGTTGTGTATTTAATGAAATAAAACTATAATTGTTGCAAAAAATAGCTGGTAGGATGCAGTTTGTTAAAACCAACTGTTGGATATATATTCTTTGGTTTACAAAGAGCAGTTTACGTTATATTTCCAAAGATGTGACGCTCTTAAAATAACCAGCTTTTACCAACTATTGTAGCACGTACTGCTACCAACTACTCAAAAAAAAAACAAATCACCATTCTTAAATTAGTGACTCGAACACATTAGGAAAGATTAGGTTTAATTTTCTTTAGAAAAACTACACCCAATTGCTATAAACATTCCAGCCACACATCATAATTACAAATCGGATTGCATTAAATGGGTCACATATTTTTTTTTTTTTTTGCAATAACTTTTCATAAAGTAGCTCTACTTTGGACTTACCCAACAAAGACTGCGTGTAAACAAAGTATAATCCAGTTGTATTCTGACCGCTAACAACTTAGAAAATCCGGATAAATTTTCCACCGAAATTACTTTGTTAGTTTCGTGTTGTTTGGTCCTTTGTCCACTTCCCCTTTATTTTGAATACACGAAAAGCACTGCCAACAATTTGATCAAGTGCACAGATGCAAAGGTATAACGTATAAACTAAACCGATATGCAAGTATCTACAGAATTAATCTTTATCGGAATTTTTTCCTTTTTATATATTCATGCTCAACCATATAGTACTTGATGACGCAGACGTTAGTAGAGGTAACGAATTAAATAGTAATTAACAACCACAAACAAATAACACATCCCACACTGAAACTCGCGAGTTAAGCAATTTTTTATTTTTTTATATTTTCAATTATAATATGAAAAATATTATAATCGCGTGCTTTGTAAATTTTTTTTTACTCGTTTTCTTATATATTATTCTTTCACGAAAGGACGAAGGAACAACACGAGAAATATGAAAACCACATTAAGGGAATCATCTGAATTTTCATTTCGATGAAAGGCGAAAAAAAAACAGCACACACAACTGAAACACGATATTATACCGCACAAAAGGACACACGAAACGAACAAAAAAAAAAAACACACGGAAAATGAGGAAACGAAGAAACGACGGAAAATGTTGAAACGAATACGAACGATGAACACGAACAACGTGAAATTAGGTCAACGTCGAAGGGAAGAGCATCACATTTCGCATTTGGCATACGACGAACGAGGAGCGAAGGAGCACCGAGAACAAAAACACTTTTCAGGGTATGGGCAGATGGATATGATGGTCGAGTTAAAAAGGATTCAGTTCGTCCTTTCTATGTAGTACAACTGCCGCTGCTGTTGTTCTTCTTTTTTAAACTTCCACCTTCCTCCGTCCGTAAAAAAAAAAAACAAAACCGAGACTGAATGGGAGCACTGTTGAATTGCACACGATTATTTATACTTTCCCCTCGTAAAGGTGGTTAAAAGTATACGACCAAAGGTAATAGAATGTCCTGCAACCGCACACCTTCCCCCTTGAGTCTTGCTCTGTTTTATGGATTATTAATATTCAACAAGCGGCAAGATATTTATCATCCAACTTCAACAATACACTGCTGTAAGTCAGACAGGTGAATAGTCCGAGGGGGGAGTGGATCCTTTTTCTAAAGGATCAATGAATTAACCAACACACACACATATACACTTAAGATAAAACTCTAATGGATTGTATCTTGACTTTTATCCAAGCGAAGAGCTTATTACTTTCAAGTCTAATGTGATTTATACTCGGTAGCACACCGCCATCATAGCAGCAGCATGTGATTATAATTAATATCCTTAAAACGTGATAAGTAAACAGTTAATTTCGTGCATAAGAATTAATTATTCACTATCAGGATAGATACTCCCTATATCGCTACGTAATAACACTACTACTACTACTACTATGACTACTTATATTGATTGCACTTTCCAAAAAAAAAAAAATTTTTTTTTTTTTACGATTGAATGCGAATACGACGACACAATAGAACGAAATTGATTACATACGCACACAATGAAGAGTAAAATATAGAAAAAAAAAATAAATAAATAAGGGAAACAAGAAAGGACCTTCTAGTATGTCCTCACAAGAGAAAATGTAAGGAATGCTTTGAATTATTAATTGAGTTGTAAATTTTTCTACGTTTAGAGATACGGCTTAAGGTAAAGTATTGCTTTTCAGGTAAATATTTGTTTAAGTACACTGGAGTCAGGATTTTGGTTGTATCCGTAAGAGTTCCCCCGTTTTTTTTTTTTTTTTTTTTTAATTTTTAAGAGTTATGTATTTAATCCTTAGGGAATTTTGAATTCCTCTTTCTTAACAAAAAGAATGTGAGAGACTCGAACGAGATGTACGATTTGGTTGTTTTCACGAATAACACCTCACGAAGACTGAAGAAATTTCTAAAAAATCTTTTAGGGAAAGTATTGAAGTTTCGTTAAGTTATTGGAAAATTTCGTTCGTTTTTCTCTGTTTTGGCTTTTGGAGGAGCTTTGAGATGATGGGTGATTTGAGGGAGCTCCCTTTTTGAAGGGGTGTAACTTGTTGTGCCAAGAGAGATTGTTGAAGCTTTTGGAGATAAGGGTGGTCTTGTAGATATGATTTAGTTTAAGGATTGAATTGTGCGATGTAAATTGAAAAATTTATTAAAAAAAAAATTACTTTAGATTGTATGAAAAAAAAAAGTTACGTATACGCCATCGATTCGATGTTTTCTTTATACGTTGACATTTCGTAACTTTCTTTGACGTGGGTTAGGTAGTAGGATTGACAAGGCAAGGAAATCTCTCAACCGATCAATGTAGATACATCGTGGTGCTCTTAATGTTGCAAAAATCACACTTATTGTGAAAAAGGGAATATTATCGCATGGTAGTACCCTCATTGCAACCTGTTGAGCGGCTATTGTAACTGCCAGGACCATTGCTTGGAAGACACTGCTGTCTGATTGAGCCGAACAGCCCAAGAAACTCGGAAACTAATCCATTTTGGATCATCTGTGTAGACGATATGTTAGTTAGTATTCGATTTTCTTGCCGTGGAAAAAGTTTGAGAATGGTCTGTTAAAATCTAAACAGGACATTCTGTGGTCAGTGCATATATTCAGGTCGTTGCACATTGCTCCAGTGCTCAAGGAAGGATGTACAACGATGCTGAAGCGACTGTAGTAAGAATTGTAAACGACATGTACGTACAAAGTACAAATGTAATACAACCCTCACAATAGTGAAAAGGATTTCCCTCATGCTTTTAAGAAAGAACGATAATCGATCTCATGTATTATACATATTTACTGCTTATTTTCAACTTCATATGTCTCCAAATTAAGCATTCAAAAAAGAATAAAAAAACATTTAAAAAATAATCATCATAATTCTAGTACATTTTTCATTCTATTCCGTACTACACATACAACAATCAACATTGACAAATGTAAACTCTTAGTTAAATTCAAGTTAACCTTATATTTCGCCGATTTGACATTTACCTGCAAACTACTTGAATGATTAAAAGTTCCTTTTATTTGTGTAATCATTCTTAAGTCATTTAATTATTGAAATTATTCAATAAAAAGTTTTTCTAAAAATGCCCAGCTACGACAAGTACGACAGGCCATCACAACCTGATAGTAATTGTCGGTCGTGCACTGATTTCAAGACATGGTCAAGAAAACAACGTGAAATAACTCAAACATCAGCCAAGGTATGAGTTTGCACTGGTAACAATCTGATTCTAGATATTTTTTTTTTCCAGAGTGATATTATTATACCATCGAGATCTACTCATAACGACGCTGCACCACGTGAGGATTGTCCACTTGATAAGATTCTTTTAGGTCAAAGTGCATGGGGTCTTCTGCATACTATGGCAGCAGTTTATCCCAAAGAACCATCCGAAATGCAAAAAAGAGATATGGTAACGTTTCTTGATTCACTATCACGGCTATATCCTTGTAATTATTGTGCGAAAAGTTTTCAAAAAGAGTAAGAGTGTCTGACTTTCTCTGTCCGATTTTATCTTATCCTAATTTATTTTTTCCAGTTTAAAAGAAAATCCTGTGGATGTGAATTCAAGTGATAGACTCGCGCAATGGATGTGCCAATTTCACAATCGTGTTAATCAAAAATTGGGTAAACCATTATTTAATTGCAAGCAAGTAAATGAACGTTGGAGAGATGGCTGGAAAGATGGATCCTGCGACTAGACAATAGTCACATGATTTTGATTTATTTTTATGTTGGGCACCAAATAGTTAAATTATTTTAATTGTTGACTTGTATAAAATATTTACAAAAACGAAAAAAAATTATCATGAGTTAATTTAAGAAGTACTGCTATGTCTTTTCTCTGGCTTAAGGATCAAACCAGTTCGAATATCAAGGAAAGCTGCGTCTAACGAACTGCAATCAGATTGACGTGAATGAATGACAACGGCTGCGATTCAAACAAAAATTTTAGATCGGAAGCAGAAGCAAAAATATAATTACTTGTTTCCTCACTTATAATAGCGGCGACAAGTGATATCCGCTTAAGTCGAAACCTATTTCGAGAAAAAGCAGTTTAAAATAAAAAATATTTTATATGAAATCGATGGTACCTGCGAATAACTCCTAGGAAAATTAGAAATATGCAATTTGTTATGACGAATACTATGGAAGTTAAAACTCAATATCGACTTAAGCGGTTGTCGCTTTTGGCCTGCCTAAACCACCGCGAATTCAGTATTAATTATAGCACGACTTTTGGTGGGAAAGTTCACAGTTTATACAAGTCAATGAAGAATTTTTCGCCTAGAGATGTTCATGGTTGTGCTTAGCCTTGAGCAGTCGCAGATGAATGTGTAATGTCCTCTTTCACGTCTACACCGCAGCAGGCCCTGCAGAAATTAGTACGCCAAATTCTTTTGAGAAGCTTTAGTTAATTTAGTCCCAAATCAACTTCAAGACTGAGTCGCTTTTTACTTGGTGTAAATCAATTTTGCTCTCAAAACATGTTTTCTCAGGCAACATATTTCAATTTTAAAATTATTTTGCAATCTAAACAGAATAAACAAATTTTCGTATCTAGGTATTAAGGATCTTTGATTCACAAAAACGTTTACATTTTTCGTAATAACATACCACTCTGAATCGTCTAGACCATGAGCAAACCGGAAAAAATGGTTCAAAAAAAAAAGGGGGTGGCAGTAACTCCAGTAGAGACTGTAGAAGAGAGTCCAATTGAAAAAAAGCCCTTAGGAAATCGAAAAGCAAAACCAGTAGCAAATGCAGCATCAGGGAAATCAAGACCAGGAAAATCACCACCACCAAAAAAAGTTTCAGAGGAGATTACATTTGAGAAGACTTTACAAATGGATCCTCGCTTCCCCAATACTAATCAAACAAAACACTGCTTTCAGAGTTATGTTGATTACTTTCGATGCCAACGAATTCTTGGCCCCGACCACGAGCCATGTGATTATTTTAAAAGAGCATTTACAATCCTGTGTCCTAAAGATTGGGTTAGCAAATGGGATGAACAACGTGAAGAGGGTACATTTCCAGGCAAACTCTAAAAAAAACCAAATTATGTTTAACATGTGTCTATAAAACTTTTAAATTACTTCATAAAATAAATTAATATGTAGATATCTATAAAGGTAACACATTTAAAGTCTAATGACTGGTTACGACTTCAAATACAAATATTTGGAGCGACAGCTCATAGAGAACCAAGGCTCTAGCTCCTAACAATCATTCATGTTATATTTTTTGCACGAATGGAATGACTGATTCTACTTACAGTATGCTCATCGTTGTCCCTGGATAACTCTCTCATTGGAATTTGATATACTTATTATTTTGGCTGCAAAATTTTACAATTTTTGTGTATCCCCTAATTTCCTACATAATTTGTACGTATCGGTGTCGAATGTGTGATATTTCTTCCATTCACTTTTCTTCACACAACTTAAGTTAAGATGGCTCTACAGTCTGGGGTGGAACTGGGCCTCAACCAACAAACGTCTCCAGCCAGCTGTCTCCAGTTTCGCTCGCCAACTTGGTGGAGGTCACTTTCCACTTACTTTCGCCACCTAAGTCGTGGTGGGGTGGATTCGAAGATTTTGGTGTCAATCCGCTCTACATGACCCAGCTGCTTCTATAGTTGAACCTTCGCTCTTCTGGCTCAGTCGATGTCACTGTACAGTCCGTACAATTCGTCATTGTATTTCCGCTGTCTTCGTCTCGTTCTTGCTCTGTTTAATCCCGGGGCATACATAGCTACATCGATAGCAATAAAAAAAAATTACAACTGAACTAAACAGTCTATAAATAAGTTCTGACCCTCATAAAGATACTGAAATCATGAATTCCTGGTGGTTTAGCGATAAAAGAAGGCCACAGCATTAAGAATTCATCTAAATAAAATTTACCTCCCCATGGACTATGGTAACACTTTACTTACCGCTCGCATTTGAAGACTAGAATGACAACAGGCCCTTGTTTTGGATCACAAAAACATCGCAAGTCGCGTTAATAATCGCTCGCCTTTAAAAAGAAAACAAAAAACACCATGCTTATGTAATTCTTTAGACCCTACTTCACTTTATTATTAAGTAATGGGCACAGTTACGCTGGTAATACATAATGTTTTTAAGATTTTTGTTTTATTTTATTTTTTGGATAAAGCAAAATTTCACGGGAAATGTTTTAGATTCTGCCTGGGAAAGTGCCAGCATCACGTTGGTCATTCCATTTTTCCACCCAAGCATTTGGGCACATCGAAGTGAAAACTTTCTTGAAGTAATTGCATGGCTCGTAGCTGGCTCCACGAATACGCTGGCAGCGATGATAGTCGACGTAGCTCTGGTAGCAGTAGCGTGTCTGGTTCGTATTTGGGAAGCGTGGATCGAATGGAGCAGTCTCCACTTTAATTTCACCTTTCGACATCTTTCTCGATTACTTTTCTAAGAGAGACACTAATTATGTATGTATGTAAGCAAAAAATAGAGAGAGGGAGAGACTTAAAACTAAATGAGAATGCAAAGTATAATTGTTTGCTATTGCCGCTTAGATGGTACGTGCACAGAGGCGACTGTAACTTAAGTTTAATGTTCTTAGTGCTGCGAAGCTTAAGACTTGTGTATATTTTTTTTTTTTTTTAATAAGAAATGGAACTGATTTAGATTAAGTGTTAAGAGAACGAAGAAAAACTTAACGTAACAAAAGAAATAATTTATCGGACGAGCGGACGCGTCTTGCTGTCAGACTCACAGGCGGTGCTTTTATACTTTTTCACCTCCCGCAGGTAGATAGACCAAAAGTCTTTTACATCACTGGTATCTGTGTCGTTTTGTGCCTTCGGTTTAGCCACAACGCCAGTTTTGAGTATCTTGCCGCCGCGTCGTCTCCCAAAAACGGGCAATTGCGGTGGAGGCGCCTGCTGGGGTTGTACGACGGGCATTGTGGGTGCCACAGGAGCTGCTGGTACTGCGTGAATTTGCATACTCTCGCCCACTTGCTGTTGTACAAATGTCTGTTGCTGCTGCATTTTCTTGAAGATCTCCAGGAATGAGCCGTCATTTGCGAATACCGGATGTGAAGGCTCTGGTTTGGGATATGGGTACACTTTACCCTCCCTTGCCAAAGCCAAGCGGAGTTTCTCCTCGATTTCCTTGTGGATCTTTTCCTTATCAATGGGTTCATCAGGTTCTAGGTTAGAGTATACGCCGACTTGATCGGCTTTTGCTATTTTCCACGAAGGTGTATGGTGAGATGCAATTGGTTTTGAAGAACTTGACAACGATGCACTGGTAGGTTCCTCGTGAACTAGCGACGGTCGACCACTGGATTTGAGAGAATCTTTGTACGATTCTGTTGACAAAACAATAACATTTGCATGCTTGGAATTTTCAACTCTGTCCTCACGTCGGCTGCTGCGGCTTCGACTGCCTCGTGTCTCCTTGGAACGAGAACTCGAACGATTGCTGTGTCGTCGCGAGCGGGAATGCGATCGACTGCGTGATTTGTGGGAAACTTTGTTAGTTTTTGAATATGATCGTGATCGGCTTTTATGGCTATTGCGGCGACGTCGCTCACTTCGTACTCTCGACTTGGAGTTAGATCGCTCATGCCGTTGCCTCCTGCTCGACTGATAACGGTTGGGTTCTCGACTGTGGCTTCTAGAATATGAGCGCTGTCTATGCTTACGATCCGGAGAACGACTGCTGCGGCCTCGTCCTCGACTTCGCGAACGACTGGCACGATAATCACGAGCGGTACGGTGATGAGATCTGCTACTGGTCCTGTATTCATCCTCATCGCGTGACTGACGCGAGATAATTGGCGGCGATGGCGGTGTTGGTGGCGACATTCTTTCTTTCTAAAGCGCACTCACCTCCAATCTGCAAAGTCAGATCTGATCTTTTGAGTATTTTTTATTCAAACAAACAAAGACTTTGCAATAAAAGTCTTTAAATTAATTACAACAATTATGCTCTTCTCGAAATCTACACTTTTTTTTTTTGAGACTGTTATATATTTCCTTTGTCCATCGACCGATAGCTCCATCGTTGGATCAGAAAGAAAATATATAAATGCAGTCGTTTTTTCACTTTTGAAAAATGTTTGTTTTTGGTAATAGAGATAAAAATAAGAAAAAATTGACATTACTTGTAGACAGACGCCCTTGTGTGTAGTTTATTCCGGGTTTTTGTAAATTCCTCGAGGGTATTATTGGATCCTATTTTTTGTTAGAAGCGCTGGCTTTGAGGATACTCCCCTACAAAAATATAACTTGAACGCATGAGATTTTTGTACAGAAAAATACAATATTTGTTTAATTTTTGTAAATACTTAAGTAAATACACTGAAAAGATAAAAAAGTTGGCTACAGAAGTACCGGGGAAAATGGACAAGTATAAAGGAAAAATAAGTTTTTTCTTTGCTTCTCGTTTGGTTATGTAATTTTTTTTTGCAAGAAAAAAATTTTTTTTTTCAGATGTCATGTGTGGTTTGTAATGAAGAGAGAATTTTTTTTTTGTTTTTTGAGGTCAAAAATCAATTCCATTTCTTAATAAAAAAAAAATAATTGAACACTTAAAACTAAATAATGCAGTGGATGTATTTGATTGATGAAGTACCTTGTATTTTTATGCGGAAAACTCACGGAATTGCTGTGAGCAAGATAGGAAAAATTTAGTCGGATCAATATGGCGACTTTTCTTTCACAACGAGTATTTGCACGGAGACGATAGATGGGCGATGAGAAATAAATTTAGCTCATTCAGTGACTGACTGAATGGAATTTGACAGGGATGACAAATGGAATTTGTGCGCACTGAACGGGTTCAAGATTCCATGAAGGAAATTACAGGGAATGAAGGCAATTGGAAATTTGTTCGCCAATGCGATTATTCGTGATCAAGTTGTCGAGTGTTTATGTATTATTGAGTGTACATGTTCTTAATTTGTATCAGGTCCAAAAAAGGTAGAGATTATGTTATTTGTTGACCTGATTTTTACTTTAAAGGGGGATGTTTCGATCTACTCTACACAAAAGATAGCTTTTTATCATTTTTGTATCATCTTGCGCCTTAATATGCAATTATTTGCACGAAATATAAGCAATATATTTAATCTTTGTGTAAACTCCCGCAATGGCTCGTTTGGAACGATCGTGTTGATGTTCATTTAGTCCGCATAACAAAACTGGTCGCCGTGGCCTAGTGGTTAGTTCGTTGATCTGCTAAGCGAAGGTTCGATTCTCAAACGTTCTTTCGCAGGCATGATAAACCTGCAAGAGTATAATCTGTCATGAAAAGCTTCTCAACCCGCTCTGCGGAGAGGCAATAAATCTGTAGATCCTTTCCATTCATGCGAAGAATAAAACACGCAAAACATGAATGGTTGTGAGAAGCCAAGCCTTTCTCTATGAGTTGTAGCGCCAAATATTTTTTTTGTAAAAAAATTAATTTCGATATTAACTTTGATAAATATAAATGCATGTAGACCGATCCTTAAGATTTACTTACCATGTCTAAATACGGCCGAACTGACATATGTCACCCCATGATATGACGTTTTACCACATCAGTCATCAGCACAGAAAGAAGATAAATAAATTATGTGGAAAATGTTTGCGCTTTGACGAGAAAGACGACGATCAGATCAACGAGTGTGCTACGAATTTGTTAAAAGAAAGTGATGTCAGAAATTTGTGAACCGGTATGAGGTGAAGATGGTTTTATTATTGCGCTAAATAAATTATCCTTTAATTAAAATATAATATATCTAAAGTGATGTGCGCCTTTTTTTAATTTTAACTCGACATCGAACCGTGTCCTTATACTATCTATCCTCTTTTCAATATATTTTTTTTTAATATTTTATACGTTTTACGTCGGGTCCAATCATCAGAAATAATTGTCGTGTGTGAAATAAAATAATTAAAAAAAGAACCATAAACATAAGTATCGGAAGAAATTTCTCCATTATCAGTTAGTAGCAGCAATACAACGAAGAGAATCCATTTCCTCACATCCTTTGCCAAAAAAGAAAAAAAAAAAAAAAAACAAAAGCAGTGGCTAAACAAAAAGTGAAACAAAAATATCGATAATTTTCTCAAACAATGGCTCCAACGTTGAGTAAAATGGCCCAGCACCAAAGTGCTATAGTGGGCCTAACTGGAGTTTCAGCAGCCTTATGGATCATTGGCTATGGAAAGATGTCTAATAAGAAGAGGTAAGTTCAAAACTAGTATACAACTACGAAATGCAATATAAAGCGATCCAACATCAAGGTCGATATGTTTCCTAAGGTTTACCATAGCTTTGAACAGCACACCTGTTCTTCTAAAACCACAAAACGAAATGATTACGTGTGATATTACCGAACGGGAAGGGATTATCTACGATTTCGCAATATTCATCCGGTTGTTGTAAACATCTGAAAGAGTTGAGGCGGGAAATCTGAATTTATTTTTGCACACCAAAACATTTTGAACAACTTTTTCAAGTTTTATATAAATCGTTGAAGTGTTGATTGGCTTTCTCTTTTCTCTTCGTTGAGAATAATAGTTAGTGCCCAGTTCGAGTTCCAGTTCAGGTGATATATTTTTATTTTTATTTCTTGTTTGGCTGCCTTAATGACTTCTCTAAGCGGTCATAAAGTACAAATAATTGTACACTTTATGTGGACAACAAATTTTAATTACGTTATCAAATGTTTATGTTATTTGTTTGATTGTACCTTTGGCTGTTAATTTCAACTGATATATACCAATATAAGGCAAATATTTAAATCTTATTCTACCTACTTCCACCAACCCATAGTGTACACAGTAAACCCTATCATGTTCACGTGCAGCCCAAGTGTAAGCTGTAATCTTCTTAAGTATTTATTCGAATGCATTTTAAATAATTTATATTGTTTATTACTTGAGGTTGGCTTACGAATAAGATGAAGGTCATAAATTGGAAGATAATACACTGAATATACGTCCAACAAATACCTGATATACAATAACCTTTAACACGCTTGCAATTATAATTATACGGAGATGAAAGTAACTTGTTGTTAGATTGTCATATGCATTTACATGGGTCGTTTAATAACATGCAGACGTAAACTGAAATATAATATTTATGAACTTATGTTCTCGGATATTATTAACATGAATTATTATCGACTATCGAGTGTTGGAAAACCTTATCTAAGTGAACAATGTGTTTGCCAATGACGCACCAATCTTTTGTGTGTACTTTGAAAGGCTTGAAGTTAAATTCTACAAGATTGGAGCAGTCGAATACTTATACTATGGTGGGCGAATGGTTATCAAAATGGCATGTTCGTTACGATAAAGACCATTCTATCATTCAAATGTTTGTTAGTTTGTTTTCATTCCGCGTGAAGGGTAGGTGTATTAAATCAAGCTCGCATAGCTGCCTTACGTACACCATCCAATCCTCATAAAGTACACTACAACGAAAATACTGCGTCCTAAAATGATTTTTTCAATGTTGGTCAATGTTCAGTTCTTCGGGACTGTAAAATTACAATCTATTTACTGCTCTTTGCAGGTTATATAGACTCTGGGAGATCTTTAACCTACCTGGAACCTACCAGAAAAACGTTGTTCTAAAAGATCACAACTGAAAAAGTTGTGTTTTTGCCTGTTTCGAGATATGACAAGACTTTCGCACAAGACATGCTCCGCAATTTCTTGCTTTTGTCCTAGTTGAGTGAGCAATGTCCAGTGAGGAAGTCTGTAAGGAGCTAAGCATAACGCTTGCTTAATGCGAACGTTTCGTTGCCTTACTTATTATTAGAGAGGTTAATGAACTTTTTTAAATTAACGAAATTAAATAGTTGTGTTCCATTTTGAGATCTTCGTTTGGTGATCAAATGAGTTAAGCTTCAACTTCATGTGGTAAATAATCATTGATTGAACTCTTTGTCGGACAAGCTCATCAGCAATCTCGTTGCCTTTTTTGCACTTGTGTCCGAAAACCCAATAAATAGAAATTTTGTCGTGATCAGCTATCTGCTTGATGGGGTTAAGTCAGTTTCAGTTAAGCCTTGAGTCGAAAAGATAAGAGTCAGAGCTTCTATCGCTGCCCGGCTGTCGGAGAAGGTGAAAAACTGTTTTCTTCTCAGGCTAAGTCTAATGCATTCTCATAGCTCTATTGCATAAATCTCTGATGGACTGCTAGCTCGGATATCGAAAGATGAAATTTGTTGCGGAAGCCCTAGCCGACCTTTTAGCTCCTAACTAAAACAAAAAACGAACGCATGAAATGTGACGCACTATTTCCTTTGGACAAGTTTTAGATTCTTTAGTCAACTTATCGATCAAGCTACGAGTAAGTACTGATTATCTAAAAACACCACACCACGTGAGGATTAAATACCGTCCTATTACACCGTCATAAGCTAAGTGACTAGTTATGCCCTTAACATAGCATGAAAGCCTAATCCTCTGCATTAGGAATTATAAAATTTCTCATGTTTTATGTGGCAAATTGAATGGCACCAACTTTGGTTTCGTAGATAAACTAAAATGATGGGTTTTACATCCCATGGTGTGATAAGGCGCTTAGCGGTTCTGTAATATATTCTAGACAGTGACCATAGCGATCAATGTAAAATGTTCACAAAAAAATACAAATATTTGGCGGGAGAGCTTACTGAGAGCCAGGGCTTATCTTTTCGGAACCATTTATGTTGTGCGTGTTATATTTTTCGCATGAATTGAGGGCCTTCAGTTTTATTATCGACTCCGACCAGCGGATTGAGAAGCTTTTTCATGACAGAGTATATACAGTAAAACCCTGATAACTTCCTCGCGAACATTTTCATCTATTTTGGGCGGATGAGGTAGCTATCCGAACCCGTTTAATGCATAAAAAATACATGTATGTATGTAATTTGGCACGACAGCTCATGGAGAGCCAAGGCCTAGCTTCTCACAACCATTCATGTTGTGCGTGTTATATTCTTCGCACGAATGGAAGGGACCTACAGTTTAATGCCGACTCCGAACGGCGAGTTGAGAAGCTTTTCATGACAGATTGTACTCTTGCAGGTTTGTCATGCCTGCGAAGAGGTGGTGCCGCGAAAAAACTTTTGGTGGTTTTTTTGAGAATCGAACCTGTGTCTCTCGCTTAGCAGTCCAACGCACTAACCACTAAGCCACGGCGACCACAAAAAAAAAATACATGAACCTAATATTTTCGGGCACTTCAGCGGTTTGGGTACTTAAGCGCGAAGCACTTAACCGGGTTTTACTGTACATCTAAGTTTTTTCATTGTCTGTCAAGAAATGGTGCCTTTTGGTTGTTTTAATGAGGCACGAATCTGAGTCCACTCGCTTAGCAGTCTATCGCGGTAACTACAAAGCGACAGTTACTTAAAACCTTAACTTAAAAATCAAAGGCCACTTTAAACTCACTCTGATTTTTCAATATTCTGAGTGCAATGGTTCTCCAACTTCTTGATTTCCTCTTCGAAGTTACTTTCTTCCAGGTGTCTATCTCTTTTCAATCTGAAATGCTTTGAATTGCGACTACAGACTTCTTTATGATCAATTCGCTTTCAAGTTCATAATGTGGTGCTTAAATAAATTGTAGGACTTTCAGATTGTAGTTCATCGATATTTCTCCCATAATTTCGTAATATTGGCTTTAGTTTTATAATTTCTTTATCATTTATGGCTCAGTTCGATAGCGATTAAGTACATATTCTTAAATTAATTCGCATGGAATTGAATTGATCTTTAAATAGAAATGAAATTGTTGTCAAACTGTCGAAAATGCAAGTCCATAGATCACGATTATAAGGTATTGATCCTAAACGGCGGTGATCATTAACCGTGGATTCATCGACTTTTCGATGGCAAAGCCATAAAACCACTCAAAAATTATCTTCTCACTGAGACTATGATGAGACAAATAATTCATTGTGTCAAGAATGTCAAGAGTCTGCAAGCCACTGCGAAGTGCAGGTAGGTGTCGTAAGAAGAAGTGACAACGAAAAGCTCCGAACTGGCGACATTTTTCAAGCAACTATACCCTAACTTATGGTAATTCTTTGGGGTGGTTTTACTTATACGGGTTTTAAAAGCTTGGGCCCAATTGAAGATATGATGAACAGCACCAATTATGCAGACGTCTTCACTCAATTGGTCTTGGCCAACATGCAGACATTTTCCTATCGGAAATGCAGTTTTCCAACAAGATTTTGCCCAATGCCACACATTGAACAAATTTAAAGCAATTCTTCGAAAAAAATTTATTAAAGTCTTGGAATGGCTAGTCAAATCCCCTTACCACAACCCAATGGAAAATCTTTAGGCAAGTATAAAAACGAAGTTCATGAATCGTGAGGAAATGCTGAGTTCCTTAATTATTATTCATTTGAAGTCTGTCCTGGCGTCTTACATTTGACAGCCCTTTGTGCCTAATGTTTTCTTGGGAAAACTAAGGTTTACAACCCCAAATAACAAGTTTCTTGTACGTAGCTACATAATGTATCTGTTGTCTTACAGTCCGGGGTGGACCTGGGTCTCAACCAACAAGAGTCTCCAGCCATCTCGATCTTTAGCTAGCTGCCTCCAGATTCAAAGATTTTTTTCTGCCGCTCTACATGACTAAGCCACCTCAATCGTCAGACCAAAAAATCAATTTTAGAAACTCTAGAGCTCCACATTAACCTTTTGCCGATATCGCAGCAGGTTACGTCGAAAGACATAGAATAAGTATTAAGTTTAGCTTAGAGTGCCCATGTAGGGCCGGTAAGTTAGAGTAATATAGTTAAGTTAATTAAGCTAGTTTTAAGCGTAATTAAAAATAATAAAAATCCATTAAACACGAAACGAAGCAATAAATAAATAAATACTATTGTATGGCGTGATCGCTTGCCAACCAGTTTGGCATGATCGTTTGTCAAGCATTTTTCTTTAAGTTAGTGGTGTTAAGGGTATCCGCGTTCTGACCTTGGTTGGACTTGCTTGCACTTGGTCCGAGTCCCTTAAGGATTTGCTTTGTGATCATGTTGATTGGAAGTTTGTTAGAGTCCCTAAAGACATCTTGCCTAATTTTGCGTCAGTTGTTCATGCTTCTTTTATCAGGCTTATCTCATTGTTTCTATGCTATGCCTTTTTCTTTAAATTGACATTTAAAAGTTATTTATTTTGTCACACCATAGAACTACATCTGATCGTGTTACTAGCTATCATAGAAACTTAAGTCTACATTTAGATCGAGTTAAACATTTTAAATAGCAATCAATTTATTATACATTATTAAGGTTTCTTTTATGAGGAACACCAATATCAATCACACTTACTTGTCAATTGCGAAGTAAAATAATAATGTCGTTGATTTATCTTTAAGCAAAAGTCGATTGTTTAATCTATTCATTGAATTTTTATTTTAATTATATATTTCCTTATAATCTCCATGCATTCGTAGACAGCACTATATATAAAATAAATTCAACATGTGTAATACTCATACATTCATACAGTATATGCTATTAATTTGTTTGATTTGTGTTCGTTTTCACGACTTGTCGATAGTGATATACAATTTTGTGCTAATTTATCGATAGAATCATTTGTGCAGCTTCTTCTACGTTATTAATGATTACATCACTGGGATCATTATTTTTGGTTATTTCAATGTCATTTGGTAAATAAAGAAGCGTGTGTATATTATAGGAAGAGATTTTATTTAATTTGCATTACTGTTCAGGTTTTGACGTTTCGAATACCGTAATTTGAGATGATAAAGTTTGTTATTCGTTCGATAGATGTATTTATGACATTGGGATGCACTTTAAATAACAAGTGTTTTATTCAAGGTTTATGTGATTTTATTTTTTTTTTATTTGTGTCTATTTTTGCTCGAACTATTTCATGGAAAAACTGTTTTCTCACCTACAGACAGGGATAAGCTACTTTTGTTATGCCAAAATATGGCTTTTCATATTTTTAACAGCATTTGCTTTTTATTGGTCCCTTAGGCCAATGCCAAACAAGCTTCAAAATGGTCGTCTTGGTTTGGTCGAGCTGATTTTTGTCCGCTCGTTGGAATATTTTGTTCACCATGCTACTTCTTCTTCAAAAGCTTTTGTAAGAAAAGTTCATTCATAGTCCTCATCTCCTTATCTGTTTCCTAAATGTTCTACTCAATTTGGTTAAGTTGCTGATTATTTTAAAAAGATAAGATCTGTTTGACATTTGATAACTTTTAGCAAGCCTTTTTTTTATACGTACTTTGAACTCTCAGAACACATGTTTCCAATTGACATTATAATAGGCATAGTGAAATAAAAGTTAAATATAAACATTTGGTAACATGAAACTGTTTAATTTTAAGTACTGGCGCACCCGTACAGTCATTCCGAATGCTTTCATCCATATGTTATACGTACATATATCCCCGAGAACAATTTAGTATTCGTTTACTTCATATGATTACAACACAATATACATATGTATATTTATATTTCGTCCGAAAGTCGTATAGACGAAACAGAATTATCTGTTTTGATTTATTTGACATTTGATATTTCTTCTAAAATCTTTTCGTGCATCAAAACGTTATACAGACCTGAGATGAAGTGAAAACAAGAAACTAAAAGTGTTTGCCCACATAAATCTGATGAATACGTAACCTGCTGCAATAACTTGTTGTTTCTATTATAAAACTTGAATTTAAACAATTGAATTTAACTTTGGAATTTGGTGTGTTATAAGTCTTACCGTATTATATGTCAGATTAATGGAAGAAATTTTTTTCAAATTTGTGAGTTATTAATACTTAGTTCATTACAGTTGACATTTGACTTTACCAAATGTTCAAAGTTCAAACCCTGCTTGACAGGTTTGACTTGGTAAATTCGTTTGTCATTCTGAACATAGTCATCCATTGCATAATATGATTCCTTCTCTAAGCAGTGTCTTAAAAATTACATTCATCTTATAAGTATGTATAAACAGAGAGAAATATCCAAACAGACCATGTCATTGTGTCCCTTTTCAGCTCTCTTCCCCTAATTGGTGGCAGTCAGAGGTGCCCTTCTGATTTGTCTGAAATTCTTTTTAAACCGAGATTACTCGTGTCAACCCTACAATTTGTTTAAAAAACGTTTGGCCAATCCTATTGGGTTTGAATCCATTGGAAGCCGACAATATAACTTCTTCTGCTTGCCAGTGTCGCACACTCACGCAGTATGTACATGTGTGTGTGTGCAGCTGTCACCTCGTCCTCTAGACACAACCTGCAGGTATACTTTTCTAGAAAACGCTTCTTCTTCAGACATTGCCTGAAGTTACCATAAAACGCCATTTTGGCTTATTCGCCACACTCTCTCATTTTCTCAAATGTTCATTTGTGCTTCACCATTCTTCTACCCAGCACAGCAAACATTTTGGAACCAAGAAACTCAGAGGCTGAGCCATGCCAGGTTGTCCGCATTTTCGTTTCCTTCGATGCTTGCTTGTCTTATAATCCAAGCCAATGTCAAGTTATTGTGAAGTGCACAGTCATTGTGCTTTCGAACATACTTCATTGCTTTTGATGTCTAGTTGTCCAATGCGATGAAGATTTTTTTGCCTCGCATCTGACCCTCATGTATGTAAGTCGTCCAGCGCGTGTAGCAGAGCCACACCGCAGCTTTGTTCGAAAAAATACCAGCTCCCGTTCTATTACCCCCTCCACCCACAAGACTTACTTAAGCCTTTAGTTTCGTTCACTGGTTAAGAGTGTACACAGGACATATGAATTGGTTTTGATGAACTGACGAAATACAAGTCACCCACATTAAATTTAAATCGGCTGCGAAAAGAAACTGTCAAACATGCAATATGATGCTAAAGTTAGGTTTACATGTCAAAATGGGGAGTTTTCATGTCATCTTGTATTATTTTAAACTCGCTCAATCTTTCATAATCTACATTTACAATTTTAAACTATTTGAAAACTCCCACAAATGATCATCTAATTAAGCCGGCGTCAATGATTAAGGGTTGACTAGAAACTAGATCATATTTACATTTACAAATAAGACACTTACAACTACTGGTTATTTATTCAATTCAGCTTTCTTAACACTCAAATGGGTTAAACTTAATAACTTACCCCACCCAATGCAGGCAGGCGACATTCAAACAAACAATAACGAGAAAAAAAGAGCTTCTCTTCTCTTATGCTCACTTAATAAGTCCAGAAACATTGACAAACAAAGAGCAATTAACAACGAATGTCACTCCACTTGGCAATCCATGTGGCGGCCGATTGGAGGACAACTCACTGCCAAACATGCAAAGTCATTGTGCTGCTCTAGCCCAAAACTGTTCAAAAAGAAACAAGATTTACCTGTTTCCTAAATACCAACGGAATTTTATTCAAATTGCGCAACACCAATATAACAACAAAAATCCAAACAAACAGCTATTACTCGTATGTTTTTCGTCACAGCCGTCATCATCATCATCATCATCACCATCAGCGGATCGCACCTAGTCTCGAGTGCAAATTCATTACTAAAATTAAAAGAAAAAAAAATGATTTCTCGTTCCGAGTGCGAATGCCCACAGCCAGGCCGGTCGGTCGGTGGTCTGTGCTTCGATGTGACCCTTACGCCATAACAAAGACAAGCATGTGTAAATGGTGCGTTCGCTGACTCAATCGACCTTTTGTAAATTAATTAAACTTTGTGAACGCCTGTCAGTTTTTTGTTTGTTTTATTTTGAAATTAACTTAAGCATATGCATATGCAACAGAAAACCACACTCAACAAAATGCAATGTGGACGAAGAATAACGAAAGTTCCAATAAATGCAAAGTAAAGGGAAAAGTGACAGCAAACGTCTTGCAATTATGCTAATTTTTCGGATCACGCATATTGCACAATCGCATGGTCAAGAAGTTTATCGTTAGCATAGTCAGTAACACTGACGTTGAAAGGTATTCACATGCAGTTGGATATCATAGGAATTGGTATCAAAGCAGACGATGCATTCAAGTTTGAAAAACAATCTCAAAAATCATCAAACAGTGTGTATGTATACCACCGTCTTCCTTATAAACACCAAGGATACTTTCGTAGACTCGTAACAATGGCACCCACTGTCAATGTGACAGTGAGACCCAGGTTCACCCCGGATTATAACGCCACCATAAGTAAGTAAGGTTGTGCGCTGAACTCGCCCAAGCTATTACAGTGTTGCCAATTTCTTATATAATTTACTACCATTCTGCTACAAATACCTCACTCTCACTCTTCTAGACCGACTTGACAAATTTTTATTGCCAAGAATTTCGAACTTTTCCATTGTGTTGCAAGCGGCAGCGGCACGACATAATATAACTAAGACCTTGTGCTCAAGCAGTTACCCTTTCAAGGTCCAGCATTATGGCATATTCGAAAAGCGGCACACCATCAATCGTAAGCTTTAAATGATCTTTCGAAATGGGATAATGTAGCAACACTTTGGATAGACAGAATTAAAAAGAAAACTGAATGATTGACCATTTAATTTTTATTTGACTCATAAATCGAGCCAACCAACATCGACTCTTCTATAAAATATCCACCGATAACGGATGACTTAAATCGGTAAAATTAACTTTGTCAAGTCTATCTCAAGTTGGTATCTGTATTTCAAAAGAGGCGTCTTAATCAATCATTTATTTTCCACTCGCATTCTCGATACCGCGCGCGTTACTACACACTTGCACCTTATAAGGAAGCTTTGTTGTTGTTTTTTCATAATAGTCTCATTGACAGATTTATTTGTAGTTGTATTAAGAAATGCAAATTTCCATGTTTACAAAATTTATCTTTTCGACAAGGCAAGCCTACGCAACTCGAGAGGTACCCTACCCAACCAGCCGTCTATCACAACGAAGATGTTTTTTTATTTTTTATTGAATCTTTAACGGGCAAATAAATATAATTGGCTGCTGTTTTTTTTTTTTTTTTTTTTGTAAGAGCCATTAGCTTATTCCACATGTTCAACAGTTTCCATGTGCGTATTGTTAGAGAATAAAATATATTTTAACCTAACCAACGACAATAGATAAGATTTGTTGTAGGTTGTGTTTTCAGATAAGTTGTGATAGCAATCTTTAAGATTGGAGGCGGCTTAAAAGGGACAAAGTTTACCTTATGTACTTACCTATGAATTTTTTTTTGCAAGTAATTCGACGAATAGATGACGTTAGATGAGGTGCTTATATAAAATAATAAAAAAAAAAGAAGCCGGGTTCTTGCAAAAAGACTACGAAATTGTCGTTATTTAAAAAAATCCACACATTTCTGCGAGCAATGTGGAGGTATGTGTCGCTTCTAGATCACTCTGGGAACTTATAAGGTCACCGGAAGTAAGAACCACACAGATTGCCAAAGATGTTCAAACAAGCAACTGTCAAGTGTTCTCAATCTTTTTTTATGAACAGATTCAATGCCTTTTGTGTTCTTGGAGCTTCTCCAGAAGTATCTGTGGACTACCTGCCCAGTTGTGCGACTTGGACTTGCTCCGCTTATTGCAGCACTATCGTAACATAACTGAATATCAATTTAACAAGAGAAAAGTGAGAGCAGCTGATATACTGCCGTTTAAGTGTGACTTTCAAAGTTTTACTAGCGAATAATGAACAACTTGTGATCTTAGTAAAACAACAAAAAGTTAACTGTAGTTCCTTCAAAGATTTTGATTCTAACTTCAGGATCGTTTTAGCGACTCAACAGTTGACTTTTTCTGGAGAAGTGAATCCTCTACGGAAGTGTTTCTGTCAGCTTTTAGTTATGGCGGAACAGTTGCCCATAACCATGATGCGCTCAGAAGTTTCTCAATCTTCCAAGCAAAAACGGAGATGGTAGTTGAATGAATAGTGTCATACAGATTATTGCTTTTCCTGTATTTTTTACTTCAAAAAGCAAGTAATAAGTTGACTCCTCTATTTTTTGACAAACATTTTATTACCAACCACTTATAAAAGTAAAGATAAAAACAATAAAGATAAAGCACTGATGAAACTGGCAATTAGGCTCGATCCAAAATGAAAAGCACATAACTTATTTGTTATCGATGAATCTTTTTTTTTTTCAGGTAGGAACAAAGTTCTAAGTTTTATTTTTAGAAGTATCGCAGTGGCACAAACATATGTACGTTCATGTTTAAATAATGACTAAGTTCTTCGTTTCATATTGTTTAGACTTTAGACTTACCTTCAGTACATAAACTTGAAGTGTACAATGCTTTTTTCTACATTAAATCGGTTGCAATAGGGCTTGGTAACATGCATTGAATAGTCCTAAACGAATCCTTCTTTGTTAAGTTTTGCGTAAGCTTATTCATAAATTGTCCTTTTTAATGCCAACGACTGGAGGTGTACCACAGGGATGAATATTAGATCCACTATTTTTCTGCATGTTCAGCAGTAACCTTCTGTCAGTGCTTTAACACTACAGAATTCGACATTGTTAGCACGTGTAGACATTTTAAGGCCCTTAGCGATATCATTGTTTTGAGATGGGAAAATATAGAGGGAAGAGATTGTTTAGTTTGGAGAGGACGTCGAAAAGATACATTTAAAAAAACGCTCATTTTGGTGAAGGAAGTTGACAATGAAGAATGTTCGTTGCTTCATTAAGGGGTAACGACCTTACCGACACCTTTAATGTCAAAAAATGATTTGCTCAGGAGGTGACTTCCGCAACATCATACTCGAACCGATTGTGGGAAACTGACCAGCCCCAGAGCCACAATCTTTGAATGAAAATGCTGTGCAACTACTTACGTATGCATACGATGTTGATATCACTGGCAGAACTCAGTGGCTACAATGGATGAGCACCATCGGATAGAATGTCGCAGCTATAGCTTCGATATAGTAAGCAACTTTGTCTACCATGATTCAGCTATCACTTCTGACAACGACATCTCACCTGAAGTCGAAAGAGGAATAATTTTTGCCAATCACTGTTTCTTTGGGCTGAGAAGACAACTCTCCAACCGACAGAGTCTTCAAATTAAATTGAGAGGGACAACGTAGTAGAGGCCGACCTCGCCTTAAGTGGTGCGCAAAGGTAAAAGGGGAACTCAACCAGCTTGAATTGCACAAATGCAGGCAGTTAGTTAACGACCAGACTTATCAACGGTTGTGCAGCGACGTACTATGTGAGTGCGTAGCTGTTTGCAGGGTCATGAAATGCTGTCTCCACAAAGAACTCCTAACGCCGGAGGACAGTCGTAATGCCTCGACTGGAGATATCCTAAACTTCATTAGGAAGATAGAATATCTCCTTGTCTAACTGGCTCCAGGCACAATAGATCTTTTAGATCGCAGAGCCTTACTTATAATAATAATAATTTCAACAGCAAAACTTCCTCAACCAAGACTGCAGTAGCCACAGCCCCAGCAGAGGTACTTGTGTTCTTAAGCTATCTCGCTAAGAGATAGGCGGGTTTAGATGACAATATACTATTGCGTATTTACTGATAATACAGCTACTTAAACCACATTGGCATGGCAATTGAAAACTTCTCGGGTGTCGGTGTAAAGCTCAATTTGCAAGACTGTTACGTACCAATGCTTTCTTATACTAAAAGTGCAATTGTTTACCCTAACAACAAAGCTGATTTAAAATTCTACAACGCATTCCATACAAGTTTACCCCCATTAGCTTGCTTGGATTTTCCAAACTGTCACATCAAGACAAGTCATAAAACATCTGAGAATACCAAGTAATCGCTTAAACGAGAATAATTCTGAGAAAAAATATCAACAGTTTTCCAATGACTTGCTCCAAAACCTATCTCAACATAACAAGCTCCCTGCACTTATATTTTCAAGTTCAACCTGTTTTGGCATTTCATTAAATTTAAAGCTTAAGGCTATTGACTAGGGGTCTCTTGACCCTTACAATTCACAAAAAAAAAAATGTATAAAACAACAACGACAACAGACAGATATCATAGACAAAGCAAAATGCTGCTTAGCAATGCATTTAGTTCGCATTTATTGAAGCAAAACGCCGGCAAATAGAAGTGTCGAAGCACCACACAATAGGTTTCGATCTCACCCCACTTCTGATTAAAACTTTCAATGTGTGTTGACTGTATAAATAATTAACAAAGCAAAGCAAAAATTGCTGATAACTGCAATTGGTTTGCCTGCAATTTACACAAGTCTCAGACCATTACTCATCAGTCATCACTATTTCTAAAATATCCATAGAGTCAGTGTAATGAATTTATAAATTCAAACGAAATTATAAAATCCAATCAATTTTGATGTGATATTTCAAGGCCTAGCGAACTTTGATCGTGAATACTTGGCAAAAACCGAGTTTTGAAGGTCGTCCCCCCGCTTAGAGATCGTCGATATGGCGGAAGATATAAAACCAAAAACATCGCGCGATGGTTTCCTCACAGAGTGTCTGTCTATTGACGACTATTCCATGCGCCACGGGGGAGTGCAAGATTCTGCCATATCAATGCTGGACTTTGGATTCGTTCAAGCGATTGATTAGTTGACTGTCCACCTACTTCTATTGTTGGCATATACAAGTTTCATGTCAAGAAGAAGAAAGAGGAAAGACGAAGGGGAAAAAAAAGAATTTGCTAGGCTTGTTGTTATCGCGCGCCGCGACTGAAAACACCGTTGGATGATATTAATCAGGCATTTTGTATGTATAGGGTGAATATGGTGGTAATTCCATTTGTTCTAGAAAAGGCTTACGGTGGGGAAGAGTGTGTGAGAGATTGTTCTATGCGCTGGTGATAGTGAAAGATAACAGAGTCGTGCATTTGCTTAATGAGTTGAATTTTTTGCACATTTTTTTTATCGATTCCTGGCACCTTAGTGTCTTAAGATAACACAGCAAAATAATTGTACAATATTGTCGCTAAGCCTTACCTGCGAGAGGTAATAACTGGTTTTGTTTTTTTATTAGAAGAAAAGTTACTTACCAACTTAGATAGCACTACATTTAGGGGTGAACCTGGCCCTTAACCAATAAATTGCGCACTCATAGTTGGTTGAGTTCACCTTCTATGATACTTGTGTGCGCCCATTAAGTTAAGGTCTTGTTCAACAGCCTTGTCCCTTCGGATTTACTTCGACGATTCTGCAGGCTGGAACATTGCTCTAGATGTCAGAGGTATCTCAAACATTCAATACGCAGTGTTGCAGTGTTTTTTTGCTTAACTAAATTGATGGTCCCTATTTAGCTTATACAGTTCATTGTTGAATCTCCTCCTCATCTACACAAACGTAACCGTTTATCCGACGAAGAATTTTTCGGTTGAAAAGACCATTGATGTCGTCATCCACCTTCGATGGATTGTCTTATATAGAGCCTTCTCAGTAGTTCAGGAGTTACCTTCTCACCCCAAAGAAGCAACAATAGGCAAGAAGTATTCCTTGTTTGATTTCAGATAAGATATCGTTGTCAGAAATGAAACCAGAGTCAAGATAAACAAAGTCTCTTACTACCTCAAAGTTGAATGTCACTTCTTGTTGACAGGAAGACTGTTTGCTGAGTTCTGTCGCTTGCCCACACTTTTGAAAGATGGCGCCTTTGGTTGCTTGTGAATTTCGCACAATCTGTTTAAGTTCTGGAAGTTCTGGAAGTCACCTGACTAAATCCGTTTTTGACATCACGCCACGTTATCCATCTCCATCTTCCACAGACGGACAAGTTTGACAGGAATGCTAAAACTTGACGTGGCTCTGTATTCCTCGTATTTATAAATGATGTCACAGACGGCATCGATTTGAACCTTTTGACTTTTCTCGGAGAATCTGTCGAAGTGTGAACATTTCCTGCCACTTATCAGTTTTTGACGTAAAGTCTAAGGCTTTCACACAATATGGTGGATTTGATCTTGTACGCGATGCTGAGGAGATTGAAGCATCTGAGAACTTTTTTTTTTGAGTCTTATCCAACACACACATAATCCAATTAGTAAAAATTAATTATGACTGGAGTATGTTGTTTCTTTTTTATGTTTTCTTATAGTTAAGTACTCTGTTGCTATAGTAGAATAGCGACACATTGATAAACAAACAATGTTACAACAACATTGAGAAAGGCCTTGCATTGTCGAACTATGTATTTTTAAGTGGTTAAAGGTGTGAACAAGATTACGTTTTTTTTGTTCAGACCTAAGGTTTTATTTGCCGACCTGAATCGTTATAGTTTAGACAGTTTGATCTCTAAGTTTAACATATAAAGGTTCCAGTCAGTCCATCCACTATCAAAATCGAAAGTGTTGTTGTCTTCTGTGTTTAGTTTCTTATGAATTACACTCCCTCTTCTTAATGCGTATTAATAAAAGTTAACCTTTCTGTTTTCTTCTTTTTTAAGGAAACCTCGTCCTGAAGATCAAATATTGTACACAATAAATGAGAAAAAAGATAAAAAAGCCCCCAAGGCTCATGTTAATTCACTTTTCTTTAAACAATTAAGAAAATTGCTGCGTAAGTATTTCAATAGTTTTGTTTTTAAATTAACATGCACTATGCTAAATTATTCATTGTATAACTTAATATTTGTCTTAAACTTTTGATTATTTGTTCGCAAATTAGTGTTTGCAACTTAAATAGTTAAATATTAATATTCTCAGATTGTTTCTCTTAACTCTTATCTTCTTCGTAAAGCAATTCTTATACCGGGAGTATGGAGTGTGGAAAGTGGTCTACTCGTCCTAATCGCAGGCACACTCATTGCACGATCTATAAGTGACATTTGGATGATCCAAAATGCAACAGTTGTCGAAAGTACAATCATCGGAATGAACAAGGCTAAGTTTAAAGTGGCACTTCTTAAATACCTTGCAGCTTTACCATTGGTAAGTGCTTCTGTTTTTTCCATTAAACTTCAATTGAACAAATTTTTCATTTTAGATATCAGTTGTGACAAATGTCCTCAAGTGGAGTTTGGGCGAATTAAAACTCAGATTTAGAACAAATTTAACACATTACTTATATAATGAGTACCTGACGTAAGTTCTTTAAATAGCCATTGTGAGAACAATTTATTATTTTATTTATTTACAGCGGATATACATATTATAAAATGTCCAATTTAGACAATCGTATAGCGAACGCCGATCAATTACTCACAACCGATATAGATAAGTTTTGTGAGAGTGCAACTGATTTATATTCGAACATCAGTAAACCAATTTTGGACATAATTATCTACGTGTATCGACTGACTGTGAATCTTGGAGGACAGGTAAGCTATTAAACGATTCATTTGTATAGTGTAGGAAAATCATGAAGTAAATATGAAATTCTTTACCAGGAAAATGATTGAATCAAATTAATTGATCAAGTATTACTGTCGCCTTATGCAGAAATTCACTTGAAATGTAAACAACAATATTATTGAAATATGCCTGATGGGGTGACAAGGGTTCATTTAATCATGCCTTGTCACGCCACCTCATGTTGTGTAATTTACCATAAACCTAATACCTATGAGGAAAATACATAAACATTGAAATAATATACCACTTTCGAATGAAACTTGGAACGCGGTAAATCAACTTCTCGTTTCTTTTTTCATTGAACAGGCGTAGGAGTCTGTCTTTTGCAAGTCTCAATTACTTCCATCTGTTACATATATACAGCTTATATGAAGTTTAAGTTCAAATTATTTCTGGGCTTTGAAAAAACTTGCCAGCCTATCTGAGCTTTATTTTATTGTTAAACTGATTAATGTCAAAGGGTTCAGGTAAACAGCCGTGAAATTGAATGACCTACCTTTACTTACTTACTTATGATAGAAATGTAGACTTTCAAAAATCATTTTCCCTCTAGAGAATTCATTACTCCGTAGAACAAGCTTGAAATGATGGTTTTTACAAAGTCAGTTAGCTTAATTTCGTCTTTATATAATCTATCTACCGTGATCTTTCCACAAAGAACTAAGAATTAATTTTTGCTTATCCTCAACAGACACCATCGATTCTAATGGTATATCTTCTATTTGCTGGTGTCCTACTGACACGACTGCGCCGACCAACTGGACGTCTTACTGTCGAAGAGCAAAAATTAGAAGGAGAATTCCGATATGTAAATAGTAGATTAATCACAAACTCGGAAGAAGTTGCGTTCTATCAAGGCAACACACGTGAGAAACTCACTCTCTTGGCTAGTTTTTCTAAATTGCGGTCACATTTAAGGAAATTCTTGGAGTTCCGCGTTAGCATGGGCATTATCGACAACATTGTTGGCAAATGTATGAGATACACAGTCTCATGTCTGTGGAGGACCTCTGTTGACTGTTAATGTTTTTTTTTTTTTAGATTTTGCATCGATTGTTGGTTTTTATGCAGTATCTATTCCGTTTTTCACCGATAATCATCCGTTACTCTCTGGAGTAAACAGCGGGCAGAGATTGCAGGTAAATTTGTTTGCATCTAAATCCATTGGACTTTAGTTGAAATAGAAATATTGGATTTTAGGCATACTACACTTATGGACGAATGTTGGTGAAGCTAGCAGAGGCTATTGGTCGACTTGTCTTGGCTGGCCGTGAGATGTCTCGATTGGCAGGTAAGTCGTTCCGTCCTACTATCTGATTATTTTTGATTTGAAAGACAAAATGTTTTTACTCAAGGTTTTACTGCTCGCGTGACCGAGTTGATTAAGGTGCTTGGTGATCTAAACAAAGGCAAATACGAACGAACAATGGTAAACAATGTTAGTAATGGCGAAGCGAACTTCGGTCCCAACAAGGGATCGCTCACTTTCCAAGATAACCTCATCAAGTTTGAGAAAGTCCCATTAGTAACGCCTAATGGTGATATTCTGCTTAAAGAATTGACTTTTGAAGTCAAGTAAGTTGAAGGAAATCGTTTAATTACGGTTCTTTGTAAACAGTGTTTTATTTTAATTAGATCAGGAATGAATGTTCTAGTCTGTGGACCAAATGGCTGTGGTAAGTCGAGTCTTTTTCGCATTCTCGGCGAACTTTGGCCGACGTGGGGTGGTAAGGTTACGAAACCACCACGTGGAAAGCTCTTCTACATTCCACAGAGACCGTATATGACGCTAGGAACACTTCGCGACCAGGTTAGTCGCCATTGCTACCTCTATTTTCCTTTTGATTTTGATTACCGTTTTTTTTTGCAGATAATTTATCCACATACGCGCGATGAAATGCTACGTCGTGGCAAGTCCGACAGTGATTTGATGAAATATTTAGAAATTGTCCAGCTTACCTACTTGGAATTACGAGAGAATGGCCTCGATGCCATTGAAGACTGGATCGACGTTCTATCAGGTGGTGAGAAGCAGCGCATAGCTATGGCACGACTATTCTATCACAGTCCACAATTTGCAATTCTTGACGAGTGCACCAGTGCGGTGTCTGTCGATGTAGAAGGCAAAATGTATGAATACTGCAGAGAGGCTGGTATCACTCTATTCACTGTGTCGCATAGAAAGTCACTGTGGCAGCATCACGATTACTATCTTCAGTTTGATGGACGTGGCAGTTATGAATACGCACCTATTGACAATACCAAGGAACAATTTGGATCGTAGAATTTTTGTTCGCACACTTAAAGTCGTCCCCCACTTTCCCTTAGAACAATTTAATTTTATTACTTTATATGAATTCATTGCGAGTAGATCTCGCTACGGTTTTTTGTGGATAGGAGCTATTTAGTTGGGATTAATACTTCATCGTTTTGTTTTACTCAAGAATGAAGTAGCGATCGATGAAAGTTAGGTGCTGGATTTATTATAATTTCTGTGTATACTGTTAATCTTCTAGCGAACAATCCTATTAGTGTGTAAATTTAATTATTACAATGTAAATGATTAATGTCTTACAAAAAACAAAAAGATGCTTCGGTTTAGTTATTAAAGTTTTAGTTGAATGAACGATCAACGGATCTGTAGTGAATTCTAATTTTCATTTTATTGCCTGCTATCGCTGTAAATGTGTTGTAATATTTTTTTTTATATAAATTTATTTTATAATTTGTTTTTTATTCCAACGAGATGATCGCTCAGAGAAGCGATGTTTTTTTTTTAAATTATGTAAAATGCTTTAAGTTTTATTTACTACTTCAATCTATTTGATGGAGAAATGTTTTATTTTTGTAACTCAAGTTAATCTGTTGTAAAAAAAAAATAAAATAAAAAATGATAAAGATCTTTTAAAATGAATTAATAATTTAATGTTTACTGCAATTTATCTTTTTGTTGGGTCACTATCTTCCGGTTTCGACGGAGGAAAATATATCTGCATGCTTTCACACATGATTATGGATCCACATCAAGTGGCTCATAAGCAACAAACCAAGGCTAGCAAGGTGCTAAAGATAAATGCGACCAAAACCAAGGTTTTTTCACACTTAAATGCTGAGAAAGCCGACAGACAGAGCAAAAACCGCTGAAAACACAGTGGGAATCGGACTGCAAATAATTAAAACAGCTACCAATGGATGTCAAAGGATTTTCAAGATCCCTGGGTAAACCTTTCGCTATCGCTATTTCTTTTGCTATTCTTGGAAAAAAGACAATTTGAGACAAGAAATGTTATGCAATTTATTAGACAACTAAACATAGAAAAATTGTGATCAGTTTTGATTAAAATGCCAATGCTTCTTTAGCGACATCCAAATATTCTTAGCAGTAGGTCTATCTTCAGCGGCATCGTTTGTACAACAGTAAAACAACTCAAGCACTACATTATACTCTTCGCTTAATTTGAAAGCCATCGGCAAAGGTGGCCGTGTACCTAAAGCATTATCTATCGATTCCATTAATTGTTCCGATTCGGAATCGGAATCGATATCCATTGTGTGTGGAGGGCATAACGCGATGGTCTCATAGATAATGAGTCCAAAACTGAATATATCAGCTTTTTCGTCGATTACGTCTGCCTTGTCAATAACTTCTGGAGCTGACCAAAGATTGGTTCCTAAACGAAAACAAGTTTTAGAATATTCTCGTTAAATGCTACAAAATCCAAATCTTACCAACATAGACCACTTTAGGATTTTTCTTGAAATTGATCACTCCATTTGTATCTAATGGGAGGCTAACACCAAAGTCACATAGCTTGCAGATTTCAAAATCCCCCTTGACCAGGACGTTGAATGATTTGAGGTCACCATGTAATAATTTTGCTTCATTGTGCAAATAGTCCAATGCATTGGATATATCAAAAATCATCTAAAAATAGCAAAATGGATTTGATCTCTGCTTGAAATGCAAGGCGATAGTTTCTTCTACCTTTAAACTACTCTTGGCCGGTAACGGACCCATTTCATCTTCAGAACGATCTTCTAGTATTGTTCCCAGACATGTTTTACAGCATTCAAGCGCCAATGTGTCTACTCCATCCGCTGTCTTTTCAAATCCACGGAAGCCAACAATATTTGGATGTGAAAGTTTTCTAAAAGAAAAGCAATTTGTAGGCAACCTCTTGAACAATAGTTTATGAGACTCACCGAAGAATTGCAGCTTCTTCTTGTATACGCGCGTTAAATTCAACATTCCCTGAGTTTCGAGTCCTCTGTGAAATCCTTTTTACAGCCCACGGTGATCGCATTTGTCCAAATTTTGGAGGACGCTCAAGTTTGTACACATTTACTCCGGTACCGTATCCCAGACTTTTCATAAGCGGAGAGGGAGGAATTCTGAGCGGAGTACTTTGACAGGCAACGTTTTCTAAATGTATATTACGAAGGACTTTTCGGGGAGTTTCCATTTTATAACTTTTTAAATTGTTTTTCTTTTTCTTTATAAATTAAAGATTTTCTTTGTATAAATCGCAGCCAAACAAAGCCCGCGAAATTAATCCGTTTCAAATCAAAAGTGACGTTTATGTATAGTGGAATCCAACACAAGATGGCGCTTCCAGGGAACTCTTGCAGGGTGGCTATTAAACTTTGTTCTCTGAATAGATTGAGACACGTTTCGTTAAAAGCGATCTATCCTTGGTTCAAAAAAAGAAGTCATTCCTTTGATAAATGTTTGGGAAGGTTGTATAACATAAGAAATTTGACAATCGCTGATAATCTGAAGCATCTTTCAGCTATCTCTCTTGAAAATATCAAATATAATTATGTTCCTGGAATATAGAAACATTTTAAAAAGTATAATATCACCAGTGGTCATCCTGTACCTATCTCAGTCAGTAAAAATATTTTTTGTTCCACCCTTCGAAAAATATTTCCGTCACACCGACATTTGACACTTTACCCACTGTCACAATCTATTACAATTAATGTCACAACGGCAAATGTCAAAATCCCCTTCAGCTGCAGAATCATTACAGTTCTCATCTTTACGTAATTTTGGATTTTTCCCCCAATTGTGAGCTAAATTATTCACTTACCTTTGATAGATTCAAATTCTCGCATTTATTCCTTCAGACTGCCATGGGTAATACATACGCCCTGTATGCCAGACCAGATGTAACACCTGATCCAAGGAACGAGACCGCATTTGATACTAGTTTGGGCTTCCCAAATGGTCGTAAAGAACGTGTTATGATTGCCACTCGTGAAGAGATGGAATCGGCGAAACTTGATCTTGCCGATCGGGATTATTGTGCCCATAAACTGTTACAATATCGTGCATGCAGATCCGATGTATTCCCGTTCCTCTATAAGTGTCATCATGAGAAACACGAATACTTGACCTGCGAGTACGAAGATTACATTCTGCGAATGAAGGAATACGAACGTGAGCGACGACTGATGGAACGTGAAAAGCGCATAAAAAAGACTCTGGAAAGAGCCTAAAAGAGCGACAGGTGCTTCTAATTTAACTTCTTATTAAACAAAAAAAAAAATGTAGTTGAACTGTATGTTGAAGTTTTCTTTAAACCCATGTTTTGGAATCACTAGGGAGAACTTTAAATACTGTAGTATAATGCAGACTCGTGATGAGGCATAAGCTAGGACGCAATAAAACGAAAATCACGTTTAGTCCAAATATAAACATTTATTTTATATTCTTAGAGTATTGCCACCGAAAACTTCGACTAGACGATGGACTTCCCGGCGTGTTTCTTCTTTTTTCCAAATTTCATCTTTTTCTTTGTGGGCTGCTGCTCATCAACAGTTATTGGTTCATCTAATCTTTTGATTCCACTGAAATTGAAGACGGATTAATACTCCAAATCAAATTTATTCGAATGGGAATTACCTCTTAACAGATATCAGTTTGGATTTACCAGCGGTTGTAGACAATGCCTTTGACCAATCCTCGTCGGTGCCTTTGATTGCAAAGTCCTGGAGACTTTCCTTCTTCAGTTTTTTTAGTTCCTCTTTCTGTTTTTTTGAAAGAATCTGCAAAAGGGGAAACATGTATTCAATTTTAGTTTAATTTGTGTTTTATTATACCTTGGCAGTTTCATCCAATTCGTCGTTTAAAGAGAGTGTGATTGGAACAAAGTCATCACCACGATTCAGTTGCTTTTCACTGACCATCGAACTCTCTATGTGACCTTCTATCACAGTTGCAAAGTATTTTGTTGTCTTCTTCATCAGATCGTAAAATTTCGCTAAAATTTGACTGGATGGCATGTTCAACTCTGCTGAAATGGCATCCACCGATTTGCCTTGTACACCCATTGCCAGAAGAATTGCCTGTTGAAAGGAATTTGTATAGGAAAAAAACAGTGTATTGGTGTTCTAAATATACCTTCTGCAAGGGATCAGCTTGGTATCCCTTAATCCGTCCTTGGAAGTACAGAAAACTAACATCACCCACTAGATCCAGGATTAATCTAAATTCAACTTGATTTCTTGCATAGGCTTCTAGTCTTTGAATGTCATGAGGGAGGAAATAAACATCCAAAGTTGCCCTATCCAGCTCTGTGAATGCGACAAACACGTTAGACCTTCAAATGATAAACTAAGAGGATTTTTCTCACCCTTATTCTCCACAGTGACAGATTTGTTGTCCAAAAGCGAAAGAGCTAAACTCGTTGGAAAATCTTTAAAAATTTTTGCTAACAATTTGAGAATTCTTCGACGAAAATCATTGAAATACAAAGACAACCACTCTGCGGTGGCTTTTTCTTTGAAACCTTCTTTGTGGAGTGTATGCAGCATGATACAGGAATGTTCTCCAGTTAAATCGTTTGCTTTTTGACTAAATAGAGGAGAGAGGAAATTTTTATTGAATGGAGCAGCAAAATGAAAGAAAATTGACACGAACCTCACATAAACGGGAACAAATCCTTGGTTTTTCCAGAATTTGAGAAGGTCTTTCGTTAACCCGTAGGATGTTCCAATATAATCAATGTTTTCCGGTGCACGTTCATTAAGGCGTTTCAATAAAGTAGGGATTTTACGACGAGGTGCAATGGTTTCCTTTAGAAGTCCAACATCATCGGCATCTACTTCTTCGATTCCTGGAAATAGTTTGGAAGTAAAATTAGTTTTTTAACGCTATGAAGAGTGTCTGGAGTGAATATATCGACAGAAACTGCTCATAAACTTACCATTATCAGCTCCATTTGCATCCTCACTTAAATCAGTGAATTTCAGATCGTAGTAGTCTTTCAAAAGCTTAATAGCCCGTTTGCCGTAACCCATCTGCAAAAAACATTAATTCAAATTTCACTCTCATCCCTCACACCTTCGAGTTTACTCACTCTTTGGTAGTTGGGATGTGTAGCAATGCGAACTATTCTTAGACCAGACAACTTGGGAAACTCATGATCACCAAATTGTTCGGAGATATTCCATGGTATTAAATCGCCACTTGCTTTCTTGCCTCTTCCCAGCGAATCAGTGATTGTCTGCGATGATATCTCTCCCTCCAACGCAACTTGTATTACGACCAAAATCTCAGGAAGTTGATCTTTCCGCTGAATTGGTCCCAATAAACAAAAAAGATGATGCGCTGGTGCATCACTTATCATCTGCAAGTCATTAGGACTGTTTTTGTAATGCGATGCCACGTAGATGGATATGACACGATGTAGAAATGACTCCGCTGCCTTGTGATACGAGAACAAAGCATCACGATCAATATAGTAAAGCTCGCAAACGTCTGGTGTTGGACAGCCAGAGCTAATATTCGGCACTGTTGTTGCGTCGAGACAGAGTAAGTTGATGAGCCAACTTTCAATGTCGTCTCCATCGCGGTAACGGATAGACTCTTCGAGTTTAATCGGCGGTGGGGCATTGTTTTCCTTCTGAAGCTGTGAAATCAATTTCAAACTTAGGGATCTTCCAGTTCCTTCGTATCCGTTGATAGTTGATGCCATAAAAATTAGGTACGGACCAAGCATCTTTCGTACTAGAGGCAAGGGAATAGCAGCGGCCTCGTCGATTAACAAAAGATCAGCAGCATTCAAAAGATGTGTATCGTTGGGCGATATATACTGAATGGTTTGTCTGTTTTGGCGGTTTATATTGATTCGAATGATTGCCTTCTTGTACTCGTCATTTGTGGAGCGAATAATGGTGTAATCGGAGTGTTCTTGATACTCAAGCGCATCGAATCCTTTGAGAACAAACTCAAATAGAGTAATCAAGTTCTCTGGATGCGGAGATGTTACATAGACGTTTACATAGCCAAAAGATATGGCTGCAGAGATGGCTAGACCCATTGCAGCCGATTTACCACGACCACGAGCTGCTGTCAAAGAAGTCGGAGGCCTGCAGTGAGAGTTATTAATACAACGGATGAATATGGCTATAGTTGCTAGCTTACTTAAGTTGCTTTTCAGCCAGAGCCTCAATGAACTGCGCCACAGCTTTAGCTTGATCATAAGTTTTACAGAGATTGACCAAAGGCCCGGCTGGCGGTGTATCCCTCAGGCTTTCTTTTAGATCCGTTAACATTTCATCATTTTCTGATTTACTAATCTCTCCTGGCTTGAAATAGACATAAAATGCTAGTCGTTTTTATGGTAAGTGTTTACAACTAATACATACATTCACAGGATCCACATTGATTGTCTTAGAACTAAGAGGCAGAACCGTGAGATCGTCATTTACAACTAGACAACGTTTGCAATCGGCCAGCGACAGAATCAAACGTTCATTGAATCTACACGTGACTGTCTGATGAGCTTCTGTTCTATATCTCTTGTGCACATCCATGCTCATTGTGTACAATTGTTTCAGCGAAGACAACGATTTCAACAATAAAATGATTAAGCCTCCTCCTTCGACAGTTTCTACGGTACGGGCGAGTAGATTTGGTGTCAATGCTTCAAAGTCCTAGAGAAGTTATACTAAAGAGGATGCAAATCATGTTTTTAATGATTTTTACGAACCTGTAGAACACAAATTCCATAAGTTCGTCCAAGAATAGCATGTGTTTCGCTGTAATACCTCCCATGGATTGTTGTAGACACTCTGAACGTATCAAATAGATCTGCATCGTTGACGTCGATTTTACCAGCCGCTATCTTTTTAGCACGCTTTTTTCCGTGACTGGAATTTAGAAAACGTATAAATGAAGGTTTTTTTTTGGCCACAATCAAAACTTACTTGGAGATCGCTTCGTCCTTGTTTTTGTAACACCACAGTACTGTTGGTCGTGATTTTACAGTGGATTTCGTGAGGATATCGTACAGAATTGGCACCTGCATTGAAAAGGAAGCATAACTTAATTGAATTAACGTCTTTGGGATGAAAATTTGGATTCCATACCTGATCCCTTGCCTTGTCACCAATAATAATAAACATTGTTCGATGCCTCAGTTTAACACCATTTTCGATCATTACACGGATGCGATTGTCAATCTTCTTTTTAACCATTTTGTTAGGATTTCTTAAGTAATTAATTTAAATAAAGTAAACGTGCTAGTTCGCGTTTTTAAATGAAAGTTTTGATAAAATAACGATTTGCAGCGCGGTGAGTGTCGCACGTGCGAAAGGTGATTTTATTTTGACAGATGCCAGGAGAGAGAAATATGGTTCTCTTCATTTTTCTGGGTTTACATAGAAAGCAATGGCCTTCGTAGAAGCAGACACAAATACAGGGTGCCATTAAATTGTTTGTCATGGAGAAAATAAGTTTTCTATGACTTTTAAAGACATTTAATAGTAATTTGATATGACTAGAATTGTGTGCGGAATATTGCTGGGCAGAACTAAGTCTGTGTAGAGTTAGTAACATAGGTACATATATTTCAATGACCCGCTTAGTCTTCAATTGGGTAGGATGCTCAAGAGAACTCCCCATCCTTGTCGATCCTTCGCCACTGAATCCATTTCATCACCAGGGCTACTTCTGTTGTGGCTTACCGGATGGAACGGCATTCACAGCATGTCTTGGAAGCCGTCGGAACGATCTGTGGTTTCAGACTTTCCAACTGTACCGTGGTGGTACGACTGCTGAATAATTCCTCTCGAATGTCATCTTTCTCTTTGAAAAATGTTGAGCCGTTCTCAAAATAATGTATAAACTCAAAATAAAAACCCATTGGTACAGTGTTTATAACTTTTATTTTACAAAATGCTCATTTCTTCCTTTCGTACTTGAATTTATACGTCGGTGCAGAGTCCTTTGTGCCGGATTTCATCTTCTTCGGCTTCAATTGCCGCTTTTGTTGTAACAGGCGTTTGATTTCCAATTTTTGTTGAACCACACTCAGTTCCTTTTCTCTTTCTATTCTCTTGTTAAGTTCCATGTAAGCCTGTTGCTTCTTAGCGTTCATTCTCTTGATTTCCTAAAACAACAAATTCATCGTAAACTTGACTGTGTACAAAATGCTTCAACTTACGTCCTCATTTATTTCAGGAACTTCAAATTTCGCCAAATCCTGCATTCTTGGTCGATTGGTTTTTCGCCCCAGTAAACTAGGATGCGTTTCCAGTCTCTTGGCAACATCAAAATCACTGAGTTTCTCCTCATCGCCATCGACAAAGAAAATATGTTTATTCTGCACCTCATTAGCGAAATCAATCATATGCAACTGAGACTGTAGCCGTTTGATTTTCTTCGTTTCCATTGTGCGCTTCATGGCAACATATTTCAGGTCTTGAGTCTCCATAAGAGCAATTTGGTCCTTTGTATGTTCATCTGGTTTATCGAATTCATGATGCTCGTCCTCTTGGAGTTTAGATTTTATCATATGATGGTAGAATTCATCGGGATTTTTATTTAATGCACGTTTATGGAGAAATTTAAGTGTTCGTTCTTTATGATGGGCAAAGTTGGCGCGAGTTTTGTAATCCTTTTTCTTTTCAAGAACACCCAAATGTTGTCTGGATTCGGGCTGATGACGTTCTCTGTGGGTTTTTTGATTACTTTTTGATGCTTTTTTCCATGAAGACATTTTGTTGAGAGTTTTATGAAATCAAGGGAGTTGGAAAATGTGATTAAACAATCTTTGGGAGGAAAATATAACCACACGTTTTGAAGTTAAACACAAAATGACAGATGACAGCAGGCAACCTTCGACGAGTGATTTTGTAATAGAGTACAGTGAACAGGGATGGCATAGACATTTATAAGAGAATAAAGTTAAAAATGTTTTATTAAGTATCGTATATACTTTAAAAGTTCTACCTTTCATAATTTAAAGTTTTTTGACATTTCTTTTACATTTATTAGATCAATATATATTCCTACATAGCTTCATCATAAAAAATACAGATTACGAAAGATGCAGTTCCATTTCCTTGCTTGCAAGCTGATTCACTCTCTCATTGCTTGAAAAATCATTGTGCTTTCATCCCCCAGCATGGTGAACTCAAATCGCAAGGCCTATATAAACTCAGATTTGATCCTTGTTGACTCCAAAATCGAATACTAGCTAAATGCCACATATCCGCATTCCATAATCGTCGGATGCGGTTTCGATTGGAAGAAATATTGACGCCCTTGTGTAGAGCCTATTTTTGCAAATTTGCTGTCCTTCAAAACTACTTTTTGTTGTCATTGTTGCTTATTGTTTAGAGTTTATGTTTGCACTCCATTTCTGCTCGCTAGTTCCAAAAATATGTCAAAACACTGTTTCACAGCAAGAGACCCATTTATCTTAGGCATGCCAACGTTAACAAAACTACGCATCGTCTGATTTTAGATTTAATGTGACACCTTCATCAAAATAACTTGTGCCAACACCCAAGTCCCTGCAGACACTTGCCAGTTGTCACCCGGAATTACCTTTGAAAATGCCCACCGCGAAACCGTTTTGCTGCTCTTAAGTGGTTGTTCGTCGATTCCCACAGCGTGACGTTACTTAAGCCCACAATTGAAGTGACGCGTGAGCCTAATGCATGAAAATTAAGTTGTAGTTAAAATTACAAATCACAGTCTACCGCCCCGACTGCGTATGACGATCAGGATGTCTTACTTCCACCACTACCACCGGCTGTAGCACCCCAAAAATGGTGCATCCGTGAAATCAGAGCTAGAAAGTGATGTGTATGACATCCTAATCTATGTTTTTCACCGATAGAGGATGCACGTGCCGACACGTGACTATGGCGCACGTGTTGCACCGCTGTGAATAACAGGATGATAAGCTCGAAACACATCCACCCTTTTTCCATTTTTACTGAAAAGTGGGGGTGCACTTCCGCCCTCAGTCGATGTTTCTTTTGGTATCCTGCACCCCAGTTTCTCTACTAAGCAGATAATCGCTGAGTTTGCAACTCGTCTGCATTATAATTAAATGATTGTTTGACGATGGTTTCTATTCGAGTGTAGTGCAGGTATCTAATCGATTTTTAGGTAACGACATACGGTATGTTGTGTTACTGATAGTTTAATTATACAACCTACCATACGTACTCTTACCTGCATATTACGTTTGTTTTCAGAATGCTTTCTGCTTTGGAATCGAAGAAAGGTCCATCCACATGGGGTGAATTATATAGGATGGCCGTCAGATTTTTCGGAAGATGAAGTCCAGCATTTAAATTCTTCAAGTCTTTCTGCTCTTATGGATATAATGGAAATAATCAAGGAACCGATAGGTTGACACCTTTTGTGTCAATAAAGGCCTTTCTTGGCAGTCTGCTTAGTCTGCGCATCTTCGATCTTCGAGAGCGAGAGAAATCCTTCGAGTTATAGGTTTTAAGCGCTGTAGTCTTATAAATTCGCGAAGTAGGAGAGGTTTCTTGTTAACAGCTTAGGCTGTATCTAGTTTTACTTAAGCTTTACACAGAGACCATAGAATATGGAATGTGCATACCATTGCACGCATTTGTTGCCTGAGTACTCTAAGGACACTCTTAAGTTTAAAATCCTACTTCCTTAACGTACCCAATCCGGGATTACAATATTTTGAAAGCAAAAGGATCTTCAAATCAAACTGTGCATCGAATCCAATGCAAATCGCAACGACTCCCTAACTCCTCTCGCGGGTATCTGCGCAACGAGACGTTATTAATTGCATTCAAATGAGAATAACTCCCTTTTAAAGACACTCGAACTGAGGACCGATGAAGATGAGCATTTAAATCCCCAGAGCCCGATCCGATGATTCCCTCAATGCACACCACACAGGGAAAGAACACAGTATCAATCAAAACAAAAAGAGAGAAAAAAAAAAACCTAAGCCAAAGATTTGACATGGATCAGTAATCTAATACCAGATTACGATTCCAAGAAGGGTGGTTTTTCTTCCTCTCTTTCTCGGTCCTTCAGCCATCCCCCCCGCCCCGAGATGGGTGGCATCAATCCATCTATCCAGTCATCCAGCCATCCAGTGCCTTTGCCGAAGGTGATTCGGTATTCTGTAATATTCCATTCATGACGTGGCACATAGGTACTGTAAAGGATCTGGTGTATATTTAGTGGGTCGTCATCGTCAACATCTCTGTCGCTCCTCGTCTGTTGTTGTACGTGTGGATAAATCCCTGCGAGGACATTGAGGGTGCCGTTCATTGTTGCAGAAAATAAGAATTTTCGCTTGATGGGTATCACGAATATTCTATACTGCTGGCATGGCTGCTGTGGCTGCTGCTCCCGGTACCCTCCATGACATGCGCCCTCTATTTTCTTTTTTGTTTTATGTTCTCCTTTCCCTGTGTACATTTTTATTTTTTTTTTGTTTAGTTTGCTCACTTCTCATTTCGTCCTTATCTGTGCGTTGTCGTATGTGTCTCTAGGCTGTCGTATTTATTTCTGCCAGGATATACGCGAGTTTTTTTTTTTTGTGTGCTCCTTTGCCCTGGTGATATCTCTGTGTGTGCCTTTGCCTTCGTCCTTCTGATAAACAGAGTCACATTAAGGTTGACAGTACCAAGGGTCAGATGAATAAGCGTACACACAAAGCGCGCAGATCCCACTCTGGAAAAAGGTGGCAAAGGAATAACAAAAAAAAAAAAAAAAAACATTGAAGGGATTATTCCAAACTTTACACAAGGGTGGGTGGTTGTGAGGCGGGTGGTATTGAAAGGTGATACTCCTGCGGCGTACTTATGGCATCTTTTTAAATGATAATTTATTCAGCTGGAGGAGAGATCTGAATGAGAGATTATGCGTTTTGTTGGTCGTTTTTGTTTCGGGTGATAAAAGGCATACGAAGGGTCGAGATAAAGAGTACGACCAGCAAGAAGGAAATGGCATTGGAAAGGACATTATCATTTAGAGGGACATTGCATGAAAGGGATTTTGGTGCTCGACGTTAGTTGTAATAGAGGTCGGTTGTTTTATCTTGATCACCAAATTTTGTAAGGTACTGTCCCTTATGGAGATGTATTTTAAGTTTCCCTCTGATTTGGCTGATTGTGCTTTTAAAGTTTTAGTCGTTGATGTAAGATCTTAAACAACTCTTTTTTTTATTTGAGCGTTATTCAACGAAATCTTGTCTCAACATTTCTATAGATAATCTTGTAGTTGTTGAGTTTTATTTTATAAGGGTTCGAGGAATTGATTTATCTTCACCAGGATTTAAACTACACGTTACAATTTGAATTTTTGACTGCAAATGTAATAATAAACGACAAATTTAGCACAAAAAGTGTTGTGACACCTTGACAGTTTCTTGACATTTTGACAAGTTATTGAGGCCACCCAAATAATACTGAGGTCTAGGGTAGTCTTGAAGGGAAGGTCATTTGCTATTGCGCATTCAAAGGATGGAAGTATGCACTCAAGACCTTAATAGTCAATGGTGTCATAAAAATGATCTACATATAGAACGTACAACAGCAAAGGATTATTAAGCTTCTGATGAACCTTTGAACAATAAGGCCACTTGTAAACTAATAGTTAACGTTTAAAAAAGACTTCGATATCAAGATAGGAAAGTGATATTTATGTTGAAGCAGTCGATTTTGGCAGATTAACTTTCAAATGGAGATGGAGTTCAAGCAAGTTCGGGTTAAATGTTGTTTCTATCGGTTAAGTCATTGCAAGCTGAGCTATTCAAGGCTGCAGGTGACGCCTTGCTAGGGTATATGCACCAACTCATCAGTAAGATATGGTCCGACTTAAGCATGCCCAATGATTGCAATCTAAGCACCATTTGCTCGACCCATAAAAAAGAAGAGCCTGAAACCATGTGTCGACGAACTGGTTGGGAAACACCATTGTGGTTCTAAACCCGAAAAATCGACGATTGTCCAAACCTTCATTTTATGCCAAATCCAGCAGAAGACCTAAGAGTCGCAGATTAACAACCCCCATCTATTTATCAACACTCAAGGCCATATATAATGTGTGAATAAGGTATTTTGCATCGAGTATTTGAATTTCTGAAATGGTAACAGTCGTAGAATGTCTAGATAAAGTAGAGTAGAAGTTCAAAGCTAAACGATCTGTAAACGCTTATTAAAATCGGAATCTATCGGCCAAGAGAAGGAATCACTCTAAGAGTCGGTAGACACTCCATAGTCTCGCAAGCGACCATTAAGTACTCAGAGACGGTAATCGATAAGAGACTCACATGCAAAATAATACTTGAAAAGTAGGGGATATTGCCTAACCTAAAACAGGGCAAAGGATTCCTGGCAGTCAAGACCGTCAAGTATATGACACGAATCTGCACCCATGCAAACATAAGTGGAAGCCAAAGTATAAGCAAAAGACATAAATAAGGAACACATATCAATGGTTCCGCAGGCTTTAGAGTCCATATTGTGCATTTGCCATTGAAGCCGTTGAATATTATGGACGTTTTGAGGACAACCTATTCAGAAAGAACTTTTATGGACTACAAAGTCTTAGCTTAGGTTCCCACAATTAATAGGATGCATGTTGTCGGCCTGTTAAATTTTTACAAACCATTGGAGTCACTCGCAAGTTGCTTTCCAGTAATGGCTATTTGCAGAGCTAAACTTCTTCCACATTAAAGAAGCCATTCAATGATCTCCAGTCAATAACCGAAGGTCCTTACTAAGGACTCCTTAGTGCACACTCAAGCAAATGCTCTTCAAATAATTAATGAGAGGGCAGTCATTCAAAAGATAAGCATATCTATCTTCCTTAACGACATATGCAGGAGTACTTCCCGTAAAATGCTCGTATAGATACGCCACCAATGGCGTATTAAATCCCAAAGATTTAACATAACAAAGGCGATTAAAATATCTCATTGTCGTGGTGATGCAATGGTGTCATATCCTTAACCCGAAACCGACCTAGAAAAAAGAAAAGAAAAGCCTGATGGCCCCCTCACATCACGCGTAAAATAGGTTGTGTTGACATTTTACAATTTCTGCCTGTCAAACAGTTTCAAATTCACACTTTCCTTGTGCACTAAGTCGTGAAAATGGAACAACACACTACAGGGGGGGGTGACAGAATACTCACACGAGGGTTTTTGCATGCAGCGCCTTACCCTTCCTTTTTGAAAGCAACACAAACACATGTAGAACACGGTAGAAACAACCCTCGAGTTAACAACGTTTCGGAGGCGACCCTAATTTGACCGTAAACATCCCTAACATGTAATTTATCTTCGGACCGTTTTGGACAATAAAAAGCATAAAAATAAAAATCAGTATCAGATGTGGAATCCTTGCTCCGGGATGAACTTAAAGAGGAAAAAAAAGTTTTGACATACCTACCGACATTCCTCTCTGTCATTCATGATTCTTTACGCTAAATTTTTCATAACTTTTCACAGAAGACCGGCACCATCAAATGGGGTCAATCGGAAGTTAAGACAAAAGACCGTGCTGGTGCTGTTCAAATCTAATTTATATTTTTGACAGATTGCCAAGCAAAAAACGAAGAGTTGGCTTAGTTTTCTAGGAAGAGACAGGTCGCCTTTGACGCATCCCACGAAACCCCTTCTTAGCTGGGGGTTAAACAAACAAGGCAGACAAGACACAAAAGATGCTGACTGGTGGTGTTCACCAGACCGCGGCGGTCGTGTTCCCAACCACCAATTATCGTTATTGGCCATATTAAAAATCGAATGAGAAACACATCTGTCACGCACGGCTCGCCGCCGCCGTCGCGCCGTGTGATGGAATATTCGCAACTGTTTCGAAAATATTCCTTCATGCTGTTACGGGAATCCTTTGGGATGATTGAAGAGGAACACAAGCAACTTGGAAGGGCGATGACGGAGGGTGTTGACTGCATGTGACCGATTATGATTTTTCAACCTTTAAATATGAAAATTATGAGAACACGAATGTTAACAATGTGTTAGGGCGGATGTGCCGAGTGCACAGATGGCGGGTTGCGGGTTGACAATTATTATTGAACAGCAATTCAGTTCTCGATTGTCATGGGAGGTGATGAGGAATAGTGGCAATAAAGCTGATGATGTTGGAAAAGCCTCTTAAAGAAAGGAATTGTGTTTATAATTTTGGAAAATGGGATATTTTAGTTCCGCTATAATTAGCAAGTTCATAAGGAAGGTGGGTGGGTACCTAAGCTCTTTGAAAGAATTTGGATTCTGTCTTTTGTTGGCATCTATTTGAAAGGGGTAGTAGACACTTTTTCCACAAAAATCTCCTCAAATTATGAGCTATGCTTTAGAATGTAAACGTGACAGCTTCATACAAGTTTCATGTGGAAAGGTACATATTTCAAAGCTAATTTTATATGTACTGAGTAGGAGTGGTCGCAATGGCTTAGCAGTTAGAGTGTTGGACTGCTACTTGAGCTGACAGTCAGCAAAACAACTAAACGTTTTTCGCCACACCATCTCTCGGCAGAGAACGATAAATCTCCGAGGGTATAATCCGCCATGAAAAAACTTCTTCAGAGTCGGCAATAAAATTGTTATTCCCACAACATGCATTTTTTCGAGAAGCTAGTCCTTGCGTCTCTGCGGGTTGTCGCCTCAAATATTTGTATTTGTATTTGAACAGTAGATCTGTTTGTAATCGTAGTTCAATGTCAAAATAGCTATTATCTAGCGTAACAAACACTGTTAAGACCTTTTACATGCAACTGCAGAGCTGAGTTTTAAAATTGCAGGCAACAGATGAGTTAAACGAGACGATGCAGATCGGAACTTACATAGAAACTGCAGTCAAAAGAACTAAAAGCACTAAATGGATCAATATGAATCCAGTCTTTCGTAGAAAAGTTAACTGGAATGGAGCGAATGGAATGATAGTCAGATATATGTACCAGTAAAATGGACATCCACTTGTACGACGTCTTAATCGAGGTGCGTTTCCAATTTTCTTCCTTAAGGTACCCAATAATAAGGTTCTCCATGATAGGGAATCGGTTGAAGAGCTGTTTGTTTAGTAGCATAGTGGAGTTAGATAGTTTTGTTCTTCCAATGAAAGTTCTTAAGAGATCGCTGAAGACCCAACACAGTTAAGGACCTGTCACCACTTGTAAACCATAGGGTGTCAACGAAATCTAAGCGTAATTGCGTTCTGAGGTCTGCAATGTGCTTCAATTCTTTTCAACTCTTTCTAAGTGGCTTTGATACCTCTTCAGTTAAGGGCAATTCATTTTTCGGTCAAGAAGAAAAAGTATATTCTATCATATGGCACGTCTCGCTCCGAAAGGTATGACCAATTCACTAGCACTTCCCCCGCCGCATTGCGAAATATTAGTTGCTTAGCTTAGCCTTCCTTTTCTGCTGACCATATTGAATTCCGTGTAACTATCGGTTGAAACCAGTGGCGATTTCTCTCAGTTGGCGACTTTGGCGCCGCAAAACCAACGAATCTTTAAGTTTTAACATGTTTCAGCATTAAGTCATTTTAGTAACATTAACATTACATAATACAAAAAAATTCTGCACAGAATACACATACACTGCACGAACCAATTTGAATTCAAAAATTTCGCGCGTGCAATACAAAACTCGCATGGGAGAGATTTCGCTAATACTCTGGGTTGGCTCTAATTGTAGTCGCCAACCGATTTCATACAAACTCAGCTACCCTCCCTGCCTCCCGCTACACCGCGTTGTTAGTTTTGGTAGAAGATGTATCAATGAGAAGTTGGCGCTACGAAAATCGCCAACGATGACACTTTTTGTAAAGGGTGGCTAAATTTTAAGGGCCGATGTTGAATGTGAACCACACCTAAACGTCAAGTTTTTTTCTGCATTTCATTTGACATTTCTCAATTTCAGACTAATTCAATTTGAACCATGGAAAGATACACAATCGAGCAACGCGTTAAAGTTATTCAGGCTTATTATGAAAATGGGCGTTCAAATCAAAATGCATATCGTGCACTTCGTGATTTTTTTCGGTCAATTTAAGCGTCCAAATGTGGGTACAATCGGAAAAATCGTGCAAAAATTTGAGCATGCTCGTACAGCTCGTACTGCAGAAAATATTGCTGCTGTTCGCGATAGTGTGGCTGAAGTGCCGTCCACATAGAACCTCAATTATGCCTCAGCGTCATCGAAAATTTGGACCATCGGATGGAGGTGTGCCGCCGAGGTCGCGGCGGCCATTTGGCCGATATTTTGTTCCATACATAATTGAACCATACCAATATTATCATAATAAAAAGAAATAACAATAATTTCCTAAATAATTTGTGTTTTATTCAAAATCAACATCGGCCCTTCAAACTTAACCACCCTTTATATAAATAGCGGTTAAATAAATATTGCCTTTGCTTATATTTCTTATTAATAAAACCTCTTTTGTGTATTCGTCGATTTTTTTTTTTTTTGAGAAAAACTTATTAAGATCCTGGAGCCAACCCAAAACTAAGCACCAAGAATCGTCACTGGTTGAAACAACACTTCTTTATTTGCTGTCCGATAAAGCTTATTTGAGTTGCGAATTTCGAATGGCTTAAAGTTTAATCTTGGTATGATTATTCTTGGACGGACTTAGCGCAGTCCTGACGTTTGAGATAATGTTTCATGGCTTTCAATAGACAGAGCCGCATAATGACTCTTGCCAGGAAAAACAATGGTGATCACAAACAGTCTTATCTATGTGATCTTTGTAATGAAAAGTTCTCTGGCATCTTTCCATTTAACTGGATGAGGAAACTTGACAACATATTCCATTTCCTAGGTATTTGGTGTTAATGTTTGTGAGCACTAAACTCCCTCGGTAAGAAGGACCTTTAATCGTTGGTGCTCTCTAGAATCCCAAAGATCGACTGCTACGTGAAACGTTTACATTAAATGAACTACGTCGTCGCATCCGTAGGATGAAGATCATTTACTATTTTGATGTCAGAGAGGCAGAACTTTCCAAAATTCCATTTTCATCAAGTCAAATTCGTAAAGTGTTCGTTAAACTACCTCGACAAGGAAACTTTACCTGAATTGAAGTGAACCGCCTACGACTGCAAGCAATATTAAAATACACACCGAACCAATTTTCTGTGTAATCTTCATATCAATGAACTCTTAATCCCGAATACAAACATTGACTAAGCACACCACAAACGTACGTTACGCCACCCAGCCCCCAGAGCAGCAGCAGTAGGATTCCAACTATTTGTACGAGGGTTTAAAAATTTCCCTCAGAATAAACAAAACGCTCGATTTCGATTATGAATTTTCGAATGTAATTGCCCGAAACGCCCCGAACAAGTGTATGTACACATGTACAGGCATAGTAATGGTGAAAGAGCCATTTCCGTTTGAGCGCCCACTTTTCGGGTGGCGACGTGGCATTGGCGTTGGTGTTGGTGTTGGCGGTGCCAGAACGTTTACGTTGATCGCTTTTTTCGGTAAGGGGACAAATGTCGGAACAGAAAAACAAGGAAAAACCCATCCGAACAAACCCTCCTCGACGAAAGAGCATAAAGGTAATCATATTACCTCGATTCGAAATGAATTCATAACTAAATTTTCCTCCTTCCGTCATCGTGCAGCAACACAGCAGCATCAGCAAGCAAAATTGTGAATCCTCCCCCAGTTCTTTGTGTCGGTGGTGTTTCCATCAACCACCCCACAGATGGGAGGAAGAAAAAAATCGAAAACTTTTTGTTTCCTTTCGTTTCAACACCTTCAGGCGATTTCGGTTTCGTTATCTGGTGGAACCGACATTCACAGAAGATGATGGTGTACACTTGTACACAGGTACAGCAAGAGCATCATCGTTGTCCTTGCTAGGCCACTGAACCGGGTGAGGAATATACCGACAAAACACTCCTTCTCCATCAGATACACACATTCGAATCTACGTAGGCTTTGAGGGAACCCAATGTAAAAAATAAATATTTGGGATGCTATTTTCGAGGGCGGAGTAGTGTGTACTACCTTTCAAAACGCCCGGAGGGTGGTAGGTAATTGTTTTTCTTTAACATTTTTTTTTTCCCTTTTCTGCCCTTTGTTTGGATTTGTTTGGGTTTTTTTTTTTTTTTTTCTACCTCCGTATCGTATTGTTGGGTAAATAGGATTTTTCGTTGTTGTTGTTTCTTTTCCACCAGAAGGAATGAGGATCTGTACCGCATGGGGAACTCACAGAAGGATGTTACAGAAAAACTAAGCCGTTGAAGCAAGGGATAAATTGAAGAGATGATGGTGCAATGATGAAAGTTGGGTCAAACTTTGCTAGCTTTTATTCACTACCCCTATAGGGTGCATTAAATTTCACGCATAGTTTGTGGCGAAGAGGAAAGAATGGTCATGTACCCCAAGAAGTCAGAGAAATTACCCGTCCTTGTTGTGAGTCGCAATTAATATCCCTCATTGAACGAGCGGCTCTGATTCTTTCAGGCCTATTACAGTCGGAAGTCATTTAGCTGTTTAAATTTAAAGACTTCTATGCAGTCCTTAATCGGTTTAAACAAATCTTTATCAGTCTTAGTTTCAAGTTTGGCTTTTACAGATTTTGGTTATATTTCTGGGTATCTTAAGACTTACCCTACGACATGGGAACCTGTTAAGAGACGAAATGAATCTCAGGAGTTTCTTTAAACCAGCGATATGAACAGTGGTTAACCTTCTGGTGGCTGGTGCGTGACAGTCGCATCGATTCTATTTTTTCCTTATTTTTGCAGCTCCCACCATTTCCTTGCAAGTTCATTCTCTTTCTCATTTTCTGACACATATACCCTATAGAGAGTCACCTTGCTGACCTTCGGTTCCTCGTTTAGGATTCGTCTTAAATTTAGCTGATGTTGATTGCACAGCATTAATAGCTACCTAGTTGTCAACATAAATGATCTTGTATAATACCAACTGCTTCGGCTTCCGGTTCTTAAGGATTGGATCCTACTCCTCACTTTACCATAGATGCCAGTTCCCGTTCCAGCGTCTGTTTCGAATTCGTCTGTAGCTAGTTCTTCGGAGAAGCAGACCAGACATCCATCCCAGCTCTCTCTGCTGGGTATTTTAATATTAAATCTCGTAATGAAGTCTGAGGTCAGGAAGATGTAGTCGGTTTCCACTCTGTGCTGGGCCATCGAGTCAGAATGGAAGCTTGGCCAAAATGATTGCCTATTTGTAGACCTACTTCACTTGAGGACAGATTTATACCCTTTCTGACACCCAAGCAGCAATTTAAACTCCGGGCTGCAATCTTTTCGTCTCAAAGCTTGTCTGAAGCTGCCTCAACACTCTCAAGCGCCTATAGCTGTTTAAAACAAAATGTTCATCTTTTTCGTTGCGGACACAAGGACATTAAAGCCAATCGAGATTGCCGAAAACTTCGCACCTAAAAAGTTCAATCCGAGAAGTTAATAATAAACTAGCTGACCCGGCAAACTTCGTTCCGTCTCTTTCGAAAGTCGATCATCCACCCTTGAAATTATGCAATTTTGGGTTTTCACGATTTTTCGTCTTTTCCGGTCGAATTTTCCAATTTTCGGCTCCGTTGTGTATTTACCTGGTTCAATACGAATCCAGCAAAAAAATCCCAATGCAAATCGGATGATGTTCAGCCGAGTTATGCGCGTACGAACCGGTGAATATGGATCTTCATCTTGTACATACAATGCCAATTTTGGAAGGGTCGACTCATTCTCTGGCCCAGAAATTCAGAGTGGTTGAGTTTTTCCCTAAGTGTAGCCTCCTTAGTACGCCCTCATTTTTTGGTATCTATTGGTCTTCCAAATCTAAATAGGGTATCATTCACTCCAATTCGAAACAGATTATAACATTTCATTATGCTTCTTTCATTGGATTATGCTTTGACAGAAAGAAAAAAAAAACTAAACGAATTGGAAAATCGAAGAAATTCCATTTGTTTCTTGAGGATTTGAACCAAAATCAAAGAGAATCATGAGCTGAATTAGATATTTTGAAGACTTTGGTGTTTCGGAATATAGTCCGACAAACTATTCGTATCCCCTTGGACTGGTTCAAATTCGTATGCAGCACCTGCTGACAAATTATCTTTCGTTTAAGTCGCTCGGGTTATGAGGGTTGAAGAAGAAAAAAAAAAAACAAGTAGTTTCACCAAGTGGCATATGATATTGCTGATAGTACTAGATTTGTTCTGATTAGTTTGTTCGCATGGAATATCAATTGAGGCTGTTGTCATAGATGTACTTTTTGGATGCTCATGAATTCATACTCTTTATGGAATCGATTGCATGATGGTAGGTCAGAAGGAGGTTAAGTTGGAAATCGAATAGGGGAGTGATTTAACCAAGTTCTTAACCAAATGCTTGCCATACATGTCCATAGTTATCACCTCTGGACATATTCATTTATTTGAATGCTTTTAGGTTGAGCGTATACAAAATAAGTTCTAGAAAGGGTGGCATTTTATATCTCCGAAACAAAATTGGATATCTTGTCAGCTTGCCACAAGTTATAGCTCGGAGAGAGGCAAACAGTTCAAAAGCAGAGTTTATGCTGTTTACTAAGAAAATATCAATCCCAGTATTTTAATTGAATTACTTTCTTCTCGGACTGACCCAGAAGGCATCTTTTCTGGAATACTTGAATTGTGGTCTGAATAGGTTCATATCTTCCTGACAGAGACCAGAACAGCACCGAGACTGGTTGACTGTCTCTGAGTTGAATCTTCTACCAAATTATTTTGTCTGTATTGAGCTATTCAACCAAGATGTGCTCCACAGTTTCTTGGTTGCTGCAAGTGGAGAACGATCAACTGACAACATCCCCATGAGACCAGAGTTTGACAGGAGGTTCTTGTCCTGAATTTCTTGCAGAGACAAATGGATAAGGTGAGTAGTCAGCACAGGAGCTGGCGTCTTCTGTAAGACTCTAGATATTGGCAGTTCATTTAGAGGTAGGAATGGCTGCTGCATATTCCATGCCCAGGTAACTGCTATTATCCAAGCCACTAAGGTAGCTAACAGGGCGGTTAAACTTGCAAGGAGGAGGGCGAACATTTGTTTTGTATCAGTTAAGTTAACAGACAATAAGACCATTTGCAAGGTGAATATGCAATGCCTCCAACTGCATATTGTCAGAACGCCTAAACAGTTAATAAGGCTTAGCCGGAGTGAAGCACTAGCTATTTCAGGCATCATAATGAGTCACTTTGACATACATAGCTAACCATGCGAAGAGTGTCGATGTTGCTCACAGCAATTTCTACATCAGATGCTGTAGGGATGATGAAGTCATCTACTCTGTGAATGTCCAGCTCTAGCTAACATTAGATTTCGAACAAATAGATGGAGTTACTTAAACTTGAAACCTGACAACTGCATTTTCTTCCCGAATTTGACGTGTACAGCGTTGACAACTGTCATATTGTTAGTCACATCATATAAAAGTGCCTTGCAACGCTTTCTTACTAAACAGACAAATCAAACTAACCACAAGCTTGTAATACGTCCTTAACTCGTGTACATTTCTGTCTCTGCACTGAAATCTGTCGCAACAAAGTATCAAACGACAAGATAAACACATTCCCAGTGGTAGACAAGGACCAAAAGAAACTCAGGATAATTAGATGATCCCAAAATCAGCCGCTAATTTTTCCGCAATTTGCTTCTAATGCAATAAATAGCATTCTAACCCAATTTAAGGGTGTTTCAGGGTTTTTGTTATGCGTGTGTGCACACCCAGAGCGCTCACTGCAGGCGAGAGAACAGGATTCAACCCCAGCAGCCTCACATCATATTACCCTCCTGTCGTGATGATTGTTGCCTACACACACGATACGATATAAAAAATTCGATCGAACCCAAGACAAGGAGTAAATATCTGTCATTAACTCTGGGGTGGCTTTGATATCAAACGACTCGACTTGGATGTGTACTCGGAGAGCAGCTTCCACCTCACAGGACATTCGATTGCAAGAGTTGCCTTTGTAACACGATTATCTGACGATTTGATTTACATTGAAGACGGAGTCATAGAATTTACAACAAACAAAACGGAACCAGTCGGACGCCGCGCCGGAGCTGCCAACCCCTCCGCGCCGTCTGTGGCAAATCCATCACAAGAGGGCACTTGTTCGGATTGCTCGGTCATATGTTCTCGCACGAGATGATTGTATTTTAATTTTTATTTTCTTGCGAAAGGGTCCTTGAGCGCATAAACACAGGACTTTGGCAAAGTGGAAAACCCAAAAACGGCCAAAATAAAGGGTAAGCTACATATAGAAGAACGACAAGGAAGGGGGAGAACAAAAAAAAAACTTGAAACTGTTGTGTGCACAGTTTGAGTACACACTAGATACAATTACAAGTCGATTTATGGGTGGAATTGCAGGATGCAGGAGACACACTACATACATACACATACTATATGACACAGGAGGAGGATAGATGATAACAGATGCGCCTTGTTTGACATGGTTCCCGGGGGAGTGTTGGCAAAAACTCCCACAGCGATACTTGTTCCACAGCAGCAGGTCCTCGCGCACACCGATGAGTGTAATTCGAAATAAATGGATAGCAGTTCGAGTTTGGGGTTGGAAAACGCGCGATGAGCTATTCTTCTTGCTTCTCCTTTCACTCGGTTAAATAAATAGTCCTTCGCTCCAGATGAGAATGTTTTATTCATTTTATTCAATGGTGAACAACAACGACGACGAGAAAAGATGATAAGGAACGAAAGGATCCTTTTGTTCTTCTGGTGTTTTGTGTGTGTGTGTTGTGTGTTGAGCTTTGTGCTGGTTGAAGTGAAAAATGCATGTTTAATTCAAGAAAACAGGTTTAAGGCTACTCTTCCTTCACCTAACAGTGGGTGGCAGGTGGAAGGATCTTATTGAGCTATTTTTTACTTTAAAAATTCTCAGATTTCGTTGTGAGAGAATGATGAATGCATGTTATTTCGGACAAGTTGTGTAATATGTTAGCTTGGATGGTATTTAGGATGCTTTAAGTTGAATATCAGGAGGGAAGGTTGAAAGTCCTTTATAACTTTTCTAGGAAGAGAGGGATTTTAACCCATAAAGAGTCTTGACAGAGCGCTGCCTTCATGTGATCTGTTTCCTTGGACACTGGACTCTTGTGTCCTCTCTTATAAAGAAAGTAAGGCAAATCATGCGGATCTTACAAGCCATCAGAGGAGGTAAATACAATCTTTCAATATTATGTGTAACTACCGACGATATTGACATAATTGGCAGAACTCAGCGGGCTGTCGCCGGTGCTTTTGTGAATATTAAGGGAAAAACCAAGTATTTCCTGTCACCACCTTTGAAACGGACAGAAAGTTACTGTAAACAGCATTAACTTCGAAGACAAAAGGTCTACCTGGTCGGTGCTATGACTTTTGACAACAAAACCTCATCAGAAATCAAAGGAAGAATAACTATTGCAAGTCGCTCTTTCTTTGGGCTTAAAAGGTTACTCGGTAGTAAGACCCTGTATTCATCGCAATCATCCCAGTCCTACTCTATGACGCTTAAGTATGGATTCTACCGAATATAGATGAAGACATCATTGATCTTTTCTTCGGTCCCATGTGCTTCGACGGACATTGGAGGAAGAGATTCAGAGTTGATTTAGGACCAACTTTCCAGACCCAAGACTGGACCTTTCTGATTGAGGCGAAGGCCACATACTGTCATTGACATAATCCGCCTGCTTCGTCGATCACGTGTTGATTGATTAGATCAAGCTCAAGCTGTAGCACATCCAACAGTTCAAATGCTTTGGGGAATTGAAATGTCTGTATGGAATTCAGGAATTTCTTGGGACGTTGTGGCATATCATGAGTGCCCGTCGACTACTGACTCAGTGCATGCCTTCCAGAGAATTTGACTATTTAGTACTGAGCCTAGAAATTTGACCTGCCGATGTGGGTTGGTTCTAATTCGACTTACACAGTTGGATTGGTTGAATGCATGTCTTTTAGCTCTCCACTGTCGCTGAATTGTACAATCGTAATTTTCGCAGGGTTAATCCTAAGTCATACTGATTGACATCCTTCTTCAGCGACTTGTGATATTTTTTATATAATGTTGCAAAGGGTCTTCTTGGACTTTTCTCTTGCAATGACGACTTTGTTTGTCTTCTAGGCGTTTACATGACAGTTTATGTCTAATTCTACTAGCTTTGCAGGAGCTTGTCTACAACGAAGTTCTAAATTACTCTAGACATGTCTATTTGGAATTCAAATGGTTCTTTGTCTCACCACAATTCTTGAAATGTCTTGGTTCTCACTTAAGAATCATTTGAAATGTTTTTTGGCTGCTTTTTGTTGTACAGTTGTCACGGTCAATTGTCGTTTGTTGTCAATGTATAAGCACGAGTTCCATTTTCAAATCACAACTCTCATGCCATGTAGTTTCTCAGTTTGACTCTTGATTAGCTCGTTACTTGATAACAAAACCATCTCCAAAGTAGGTTACTCTCAAATATCCTAAGACGTTTCACATTTAGGCATTTCTAAACCAAGCCATGTACGATGTCAAAATATATGCAAACAGTACTAAACATTCATTCCAGATAATACCAGCCACCCCTTGAAGCCATTCCTATGGAAATGCATAACAATTTACGACTCCAACTATCTCATCTCTCTCCTGCAGGAGTCAAAAAATTCGCCTCATCAACAACCAATAGACACTTCATTCATTCGCTCCACAAAAGGGAGAATCTAAAACGCCTCATTTACATAAAATAAGATGAAATCCAGCATCGTATCGTTCCCTCATTCGACCGCCTCCGTAGGTGGAATTAAATCCATGTCAGCTCGATGCCAACCACGTTGATTCACTTCTCGACCGAGATGTGTTTCCTTCGGATAACGAAATTATCTGTAATTACGAATTGGCATCGCTCAGATTCGAAACATTAAACGTCTTAAATGTGCTATGACGAAAAGTAATTTCGTTTGGCTCCTTCGAGGCTCATTAGATGGACGACAAGCGTCTGACGGAAGGCGCAATCGCAGTCTGGCACCGAATTCAAGAGATCACTTCAACCATATTTTGTTTAATTCGAACACACACTCATACATATGTATCTGTGATGAGAAAGGAGATACAAACACGTACATGTGTTTGAGCTTTTGGGAACTATGTCTAGGGTGCAGTGGACGAAGTCAGTTTTCAATGTCTAAACGTCAACATCAACCGATGTTTGGTCATGGATTTTTAACTTGGGGCCAAGTGGAGCAGTCAAGAAACGGAAAACCTACGAATGAGATGGTCGTTAACAAAAGAATGGTAGCGGATTGACAAAAAGCTAAAACAGAGAACTTTTATCGGGAATGGCCCGCTACCGAATAGAGGGTTAGAAAACTTAAAAATCTTTACGGATCTTTTCTAGATCTTGTCTGCCATCACTGCCTGGAGACGAAAACCTCAGTATAGCAAGCCGAAATGTTGGCACTACTACACGTGCTGAAGCGGAAAACTTGCCTGAGGCTCAGCTGTGAGATAGAAATATGGACCATGGACCATGAGTCAGACTGAAAAAACTATCAAATGTTGTCCACAGGACACAAGAACTTTGGGTATCATCTGAAGATGATGGTTTTTCTATCATTTGAAGATAATGGATCTTCTAGACCCTAGGCTATATCTAGAGAATACGAGGGGACAGCTGCACATATACTGTGTGAGTTCTCGGTACTGGCTAACAGAAGAAATGAACATCGGTCTTCGACTGGAAGCAAGTTGGCTTAGGTCCGAATCTAAGAAAAACTGAAGATTTTCGTGCCATCACCGTGGAAAGAGAGACGAAAAGGGATCCAACAGTTGTGTTCTGTTTCGATATCTCTCTGGAAATGTCCATAACATAGCATACAACCCTCTATTATAGATCATATACATAATAACCTAGGTCCCAAGCAGTAAAGCCGCTTTCTTTAACCAACGATTGGAAGTGGACAAACATAAAGGAGTGTAGCGCTCCTGTTTTATCCGAATAAATGTAGCCAACAGTGATAAGCCTTTAGAACCGCATGTCCATTTTGAAACAGCTCATAGAATTCATTGCTGTGCCTTCTAATCCATTCGCAATCCTTGCACGTCTTGTCTTCAAACAGTCTTCGCGTAATCCTATTTGTTGATCAGTGTGTGTTTGTGTTCATAATTGAGTTCCTCGCAAGTGTACAACTCATCAAAGACACGAATCTACTTAAACCACACAAAACATGAATCAACGATGAGTTCCATTGTTCCAAGGTGATGACCAAGGTGTGCTGAGCCAACCGATAGATAGATAGAGCCCCAGCTCATCACTCTCAGCAGGCAAGGACCAGTGCAAATAAATAAATTATTGTCTGTGTTGGTTCACAACTTAGAACCGGGGATAGCATGTAATCATCTTGTCCATTATCGTGTCCTTTGTTGGACACGGACATTGATTGGTTAGTCCGTGGCAATGCTAAAGCAATTTAGGCCAACGCCGCACCACTCGACACGAGCAGAAATCGTGAAATGGCACGCACATCTAGCGCCCGTCATGAACACAAATTGTGTGTTAATATTTAATAAACCAGATGTGTGTGTGTGTTTGTGGTCAAGCAAAGGATTGCGTGATCCTGGGAATCGTCGTCGTTGTCAGTTTATCACTTATGTTGTGGTTATACTCCTAATCACACTGATTTCCTTGAACGTTCCAAGGACATTCGATGAAACAGCCATCGCATGCGGGGGGAACACAAAGTAAAACATTAAATTTAATAGCGTTTCGAAGGAACCCTGTCGAACATGGCCCGGTTGATCAATCAAATATCGAATCAATGGGGACAGACATCGCATGAAGGAAGCACCAACGCATCATCATCATTATCGTTACGGATTCGTAAAATGACCTTTCTGGATGGCGGGCGGCTCAACTGGCATACAAACACACGCAGGGAGACCGAGCTGCAGCCTCGCGATGTGTCCGTCGAAGACCACATAAAGTGGATGGACAGACAATACATCAACTGGCGTGACCGTGCACAGCTGTGTGATTTTTATTGCCAGGACGCGGCGGGGTGAATTGTGATGTCGGCTGGACAGACCGAGCAACCGTGTAGTGCTCCCGAGAAGTTGGGTGTACAATATGTGTGAATCGTGCGGCGTAATACTGTCAATTCACAGCACTAAATAACTTTGTTTAGGAAGAATGTTTGAGAGATGGTTTCGTTCTTTTTTTTCGGTTGACCATGTGGGTATCGTTTCGTCGGTCGTCCTGGTGTATCCTGAAATTCGATTTATCATTTTGAGGGCGATATGATACCCACTGTGAGTGTCGACTTCATTGAGAAGTAATTTTTATATTTAATGTCATGTGTCGTGACATATGAAGCATATGGTCTATGACCGGGGGAGGACGAATGAAAATGATAGTGAGAGGTAGTGTGATGAGTTGGGTCCTTGAAGGATGTTTTAAGATAACAAAAAATTGGGACTTTAATTGAGTCATTTGCAGAAGGAGACAGAGGCACCGAGAATGATAGATATTTTTCGTTACCATTTGGTTAATCAACTGGAGAAGGCGACTGGATGACCTGAGTCTGTTGTCAGTCTAAACTCCATAAGGTCCAAGGTTTGAAAGAAATGTTATAACATACTGCCTTACAAAACGTACAAACATGTCGCTTTGGAAATTCATTTGAATTCACTCTTAAGGGACATATTCTCACAATCTTACAACCTCCAACTTTCAAAATAGAATCAAGAGGCATCTGCAAGCACTTCGGGGCACTGTCTTAGCGTTACACGGCCCTTTTTTGTACCGAGGAGTAAGTAAACTTCAAATGATGGCTGTTAAACTATGTTTCAGTTCGTCTGACTATTCCAAAAGCTGTCAGGGTACTAAAACTATCAAGCAATACCAGTACCAGCTACTGACGCACATTGACATTGACCCCTTGAGGCTTAACATCAACTCCACCAATTTCACAATCGTGGAGATTCTGTGAAGAGGTTTGTTGAAACAAATGGGGTCAAAACTTTCTTATTCGAAAGACGAAAAGTATGCTCAACTGGACCCTTATCCTGCTTAATCCGTTCTGCATTATGACGCCGAGTGCTGGACGATAGGTAGAAAAGCAGTTAAAATACTGGGGACCTTCGAACGAACAATTCTCCTTCTAATATATGGTCCTATGTGTGAAGAGGACGAATCAAGATGAAGATATAACCACGCACTTTACGAGCTGGATGTGGATTTAGTCCAAAAAGCAAAGATTCGTCGAATACATTGGCTTGACCACATAGAGCGAATGGCCAACAATGATTTAGTCTAGAGGAGGAGCCTCGAGGTTTGCGACGAATAGTTCACTGTGGCTCCCACAATCGTTCGTCTATAAAATGGAAGCAGTGTGCCAGGGATTGACTAGGATTGAGAGCGGCCTTATTTCACATTTAGTAAGTAAGTACAATGCTCCTTCGAATGCCTAGAATATGTAGCACGAACTGACACCAACGCTCTGAACAGAAAATTGAGTCACAGCAAAATAAGACCACAATTTCGAAGTCGGGAACCTAGTGAAAAGGAACCTCAACCAAACTTGGCAAGTAAAATTGTGAAAGCTGTGACCTAAGAGTTGAGCAAACTATCGTGTGCTGTAGCGCCATCTTACTTACTTACTTTTGGTGGCGCTACAGTCCGGGGTGGACCTGGGACTCAACCAACAAGCGTCTCCAGCCAGCTCAATCTTTAGCCAGTTTCGTGCGCTAAGTTGGTTGAGGTCCCCTTCAACTTGCGTGCGCCACCAGAGTCGCGATCTTCCTCTACTGTGCTGTCCCTCGGGGATGGATTCAAAGATGGATTCGGACCGCATCATTGGTGCCCATCCGCTCTACATGGCCCAGCTACCTCAGTCGTTGGACCTTCACTCTTCTGGCCAAGTCGATGTCGCTGTATAGCCCGAACAGTTCGTCGTTGTATCTCCTCTTTCACTCACCGTCTATGCAGATGGGACAGAAAATCATCCGAAGAATTTTCCATGTAGCGCCATCTATCGCAAGTTAATTTAGACTCAGCAGTAAACATCAATACATATAACAAAACAGTAGAACCCGGTGTGTCTGTACATTCTAAAGTAAAAAAAAAGAAAGTGAGCTACTAAAGAAGAGTAATAGAACACAAATTAGCGATTTTTAGAATTCTTTTCCGTCTGTCTGTCTGTCTGTCCGTTTGTTTGTTCGCGCATATCTCTGAAACTACTGAACGGATTTTCATGCAGTTTTCACAGGTGGACATAATTTGGACCAGCATATAGGCTTTGTTTTATTAAAATCGGATGTCGGAAAAAAAACTTATCGTCATTTAAAGATTTTTGAAATTCACTTTTATTTGTTAGAAAAAGTTAGATGTTGAAGGCCTATAGACGTCACGAACGATTGTTTTAAAGAAAAACCAGAAAACTTTGGTTAAAATTATAGAGCGTATAAAATTTAGTACATACAAAATCAACAGGTGGCGCTGTTCATTATTACAACGCGCTATAAACATTTTTGCAGTAATCCACCTAACTGGCATTATTCGAAAATTGGAATTAAGAATTTGGTAGGCAAATTCTACAACAAAAACAAAGAATCACGTATTTTTTTTTAAAATTGTAACTACGGGCCAAGATACAGGGTGTTAAAGTTTGCAGATAGTATGCGATGCCGTAGTCATCGGCATATCGGTCCGTGATCGTGTGTTCTTTTTGTTTTGCCGAGTTGAATTTGAATTTGAAAGTTCCATAGGTACAGCCGGTTTCTAGCAACGTAGTCTAAACCCGAGTATGTATTTAACACGTGCAAAGTCGCGGGTGGACTGCTAGTTTTAAAATAAAATAAAATATGTTTAAGATTTTCTTTTTTATTTATGTTTTAATGATTTTTTTTTGTTTTTTTGTTTTTTGTCATGTTCTTACTTTATTACATAATATTTATATTTCTTTTTTATTTCCTATATTTATGTATATTATTTACAATTACATTCATATGAATATATTTACGTTATTTTTGTTTTTATGTATATATATATATATAATTTATTTACTTTTTACAACTCTCTCTATAAAGGCTTGTTTTCTCAATTATAATGTTACTTTAATTTATTTTTTATAATATTTTCATTACCTTTTAAAGGTTTTTGTTTTAATTTTATTTAAATTTGATTTTAATAATACAAGTCGGGGGAAAAAAAAATTAATAATAAATAATTTATCTGCACACTGTAGTTTTGTGTTTTATAAAAATATTTTTTTATTTTTTACATTTTATTTTACAAGTAATTAGTTTTATTTTTATTAATCAATTCTTTAGCGTCGGTGAAAATCAGTTTCAGACTTTTTTCAAGTAAGTTTATTTTATTTTATTTTGTTGTTAAAATTTGTTTAGATATTTTGAGCCTTGGTTTTTGTTAATGCAGGATGGGCTATACTATATTTACATGTCTAGATAAGGAAAAGGAAATTAAAGTTAATGGAAGGATTTCACGTCAAGGTTCGGAAAGATACTGTTGAGGGACATAGATGCCAAAATATCGAAGTCTTCTCTTGTGAAGTAGCTAAGCAATTAATTTACCTTGAAAGAGAAAGCAGGGAAGAATGGAAAAGCGGCCAAACACCCAATTCGCAATCCATAACCGTTTACACCGGCAGATCTAATTTGAGCATGGGCGTAGGTGCAAGAATCTTCTCAGAACCGCTGGGTATAAACAAATCTGCCTGTCTTCCGATCTTCAGCAGTGTTTTCCAAGCGGAGGTCTTAGCAGTTAAAACAGTCGCCCATGAGACTGCAATGAAGGCAATACCACGTAATGATATCATCTTTTGCATTGACAGCCAGACAGCAATGAAAGTAATTCCTGCTTTAGAAATGAAATCGGAGCTGGTAAAGTGCTATTGAGAAGAGCTCAGAGTTCTTGGAACACAGCACAAGGTAATGCTTTGCTGGGTCCCTGGGCATGAGGGCATATCAGGAAATGAGAATGCTGACAAATTAGCAAGAAGTGGTTCGGCATTAAGTCCAGAACAAGCCGACCCTTCGGTGAACATCTCGCTTTGCTCATTGAAGCTCGAAACAGGGAATAAAGTTCTAAGAGAGGCAAACAACAGATATTCCTTTCTTGACACTTGTGTCATCACAAGAAAATTATGGCTGATAAAGCTTGGACCGACAGAATTATTGAAAAAGATAGAAAGTCCCTTTCCACCCTTAAAGTTGTGATTACGGAGCATAAAACTTTGTGGTATCCGTGTAATGGAAGAAGACCTGTGTAGGTTTGGCTTTGACGAGGAAGTTCATGAGGATACAATCTACTTCCTATGTCACTGCCTTGGCCTTTACCACATAAGATATGAATTTCTTGGAAGTCACTCCTTCCGGGATCTCAAGGAACTATCCGACAAACCGGTGGAAGACCTGAACAATTTCATCAAACCCACAGGATGGTGTGTACCACAGACACAATAAGCAAGCTAAACAGTTTTAAACCTTTTGTGCAGGTAAAGTAAGATTTCCCCTTTTGGGTATCACAAAAGGTCCATATAAACCTGAGTGTGGAGCAGAGGTAGTCCTTCTTCACCCGCCTACGTACCTAACCAAACCTACCTCGGAAGAGAAGCACACGCAATAAATGGCAGTGATCCGACCAAAAATGTCACACGAAAATCGCTTCTAACTCTGTTTCCTAAAAGAACTGGGTTTCCAACATCTAACTCGAAACAGGTCGAACCAACATAAGGTTTACCAGTGTCTTAGGCATCTGACTCTCAAAAATGCAATGTCTGAAGGAAATCAGACAGTTTTCTGGTGTTTTAGGTGTGTTCGGCCTAAGCGGCACCAATATCGCGACAGAACAATTCCAATGTAATTGTCCTACTTTTCCTCATATCTGGTGATGGATTTTCAGTGCTGAAGTGGTCACAACCTTCGCCTTCATCGGTGGAGCATCGACTCGTCTATCCACGAGAAGATACATTGGAATGGGCTTCTCTCCTTGGTAATATTATACAATTTGAGACTGAGTGCTTAGGTGGGGCCTGTGCGATAAAAAAAATGCATTCCAACTAGTGGATAAAATATTGAAAACTCTTTGCAGAGACTCTTCTTTAATGAGCTAGAAGACTTGCTTTACATTGAGCTGCGGAGTCCTTCGAGATGTTTAGATCCCTCTAAGTGATTCTAATTAAGTGGTTCTAGTGATTAGGATTAGGAGTCAAAGATGATTGCGGACATAAAGGCTTCCATTGATGCTCAAGTCAGCAAAGATTTTTTGAATAGTATTCTGCTATCTTCTCGAACTAAGCTGGAAGGCACCCCTAACTTACCTGGCAAGACTTTAGTTCAATTTATTGCTTTTTCACCCGACAACAGATCAACATTTTGAAGAAGACACGACTGGTGTTTAAGTTGAAGCTCTTTATAGCCTATGACTCATAGTTCTCTTGGCAAATTCTGTGGAGTCCCGCATGGTTGAAAATTTAAATAGCTCCTCCTGCAAACACACTCAATATGTTGTATAGGTAGCCCCTCCTGCATCGAATCATACTGAATTAGAGTTTTTACGGTTTTTCTTTAAATTTTTCTTTTGTCTTTCAACATGATTTAATTAATTTATAAAATATATATTTCTATACCTTTCATTTCTATCAATGTAATCTATATATAAATGTTAACACTATTTTTTTTTTTAAATACAATGCTATATAGTTTCTTTCATTTAAATTAAGTTTTTCATTTTTGTTTCATTTTTTTCTTTCTTTTTCTTTTATAAATATACTTACAGTAAAAAAAAAAAAGACAAAAAAAAAAACAAAAACTAAAACAAAAAACGATTTCATGTTTCATTAAAACTTGAAATATATTTTAAATATTTATAAGTTCATTACTTTTTTGTTTATTTAAATAAATTTAATATAAATTTCTTACGTTGTTATACAACAAATAAAATAAGTGTCATACGAGAGTACTTATATGATACCTAGATAAAAATGTACACATGCATTATTTATATATAGTTTTGTTTTTTTAAAAATGTTTTCTTTTGTTTTTAACTTACAATTTACAAATGTTTTTGTGTTTTTGCGTTCTCTTTCACTGCGATTTATTTAATTTTTTTCGAGACATTTATACGTACAAGAGATTTTAGAAATGGGAGAAGAAAACTAAAGCGGCTTTTGAAAATTTCGAAAGAAAAAAATAAAAATAAGATTTAAACCATTATCGTGCCTCCGTCCCTTTTAGTCAAATCCGTCACTCATTAAGGATTTCAGCAGGAGCAGGGAATTCGCAAAAGCTTTTCTATATTACCAAACTAAACCTTCGTTTTGCATATTCTGTGGTTCGGAGAAATTCCCCGATGTCATAAATTCTGGTGATCCACTGCGGGGACCTCCTCCAATGCCACCAACGCCACCACCTCCCCCATTGCCCATTATATGATCGGGAGGTGGACCACCGGCGCTGGCCATATTCATTGACTGTGGGCCGGTTTGATTGAGGAAATTCGATTCAGGCGTTAGACCGAATTCACTAACCATGGGTATTGGTCCGGAATGATCCATGGGTCCACCTGTGGAATAGAAATTTAAGAATTGTGGTTAGTCATGACTTGGTTTTTGTTTTTTGTTTTATATTTCGATTGCGTTTTATGGTCGTTCTTTGCATATTTGGTAGTGGAAATCAAATCCGATTGAATCATCAACCACTTGCATTAGCCTCTGGTTCTAGTTGGCAGATGAAAACTGTAAAGGAAACAATTAAGAAAGTAGAAAGCTTGTTCGGAGGTCTATGCCTCAAAAACAAAAACCTTTGTCATGATCTATAGAAAGCGAGGAGCTTTTCTAGATGTACACCGTCGACGCATGACTTATCTGAGGAGAAGTGCTTTGCCTGTTTCGAACTGTGGCGGGGCTTTCACACAAAATATGCTCAGCAGACTCTTAATCTTTCAATCAAAGTCGACACGTATCTTAGTTACTTATGTCGTGAGAATTTTAGCATCAAACTTGTTTAGTGCAACAATTTCTTGGCGACTCTTGTTGTTTGAGGGTTGATTTTTGAATCCCTCTGAGCTCCAACAAAAAGTGGCTAGTGGATAAGCCCCAGGAATAGATCTTTCGAAGCTTAAAAAGCTTGATTTGAGCTACGGAATCAAGGATTTAAAGAAAAAAACTGCTGCCATTCGTTGTAGCTGATACAAAGCGCTATGCGTTCCTTTAGTTGGTCCCTTGAGCAAGAAATAGCAGTGACTTTTCTGCAATCTGTACCAATGTCAAATGTAACGTCAATAGTAGACGCATTTTGCAATGTAGTTTTGGGTATGCCCGCAAAAGATAGGAGCTACAGATGAAAAGAACAAATGCTCATTTGCCATCTCAGCATTAAGGACATTCCCAACACTATTTCCGAAACAAGCACACAATTTGTTTCTACAAAACACATTCGATTATTGTCGGGCCTTAGATCCAACCCTCCATAACTCCATATGCAATGAAGATACATAAAAACAATCTTAATACTCAAACCATTAAAAAAAAAAAAATTGCTCAAAATGCAAATCATAGGTCGCAACACCGATTCGAAAAGGTTTGACGAACCCTGTCTCAGTGCAACAAATCGGTTTAGCACAACCTATGACCCTCATTTCCCTCGCACATGGCCAACAAAACTTACAAACTCACCTGGTGCATTGAATGGCATCGGTCCGCCAGGATGTCCGGGGAAAAATGGTGCATCATGCGGATGAAATGGTGGTCCGCCATAGCCAAATTCAAATTTACCATCCGCACTGAAATACGGAAAGCCTGGTGGTCCATCGTCTAATCCACCTGGCGACAGATTCATTGGGAAACCTCGCATTTTCCGTGCTCCACCAAAGAATGGCGGCCGTCCCATACTGGTGATCTGTTTCATTCGACGTTCTTTTGATCGTTTATTCTGGAACCAAACCTGCAATGAAATACATACAATTTTAAAGATATATGCGACATGGAAATGAGCAAATTGGAAAACCGCAATGAAGCGGAACCCCAACCGAACCAGAAGGCACTAGAAACAAATTAAATCGACCAAAGGACTGTAGCCACTAAGTAAAGAAATTAACCTATAAACGGTTCCAATAAAACAAAACCAGGCCACACCGCAAAAGAGTTTGGACCATTTTACAACTGAGGAGGGACACTCCAAGTGGAGAACCATGATCAAAGGGAGTTTTTATTGACTCATGCGGATGGTTCTTTAAAATGTTTTAATGATCCTTCGCGCCTTCTCTGTTCCTCTCTTGGTTGGTGTTCTGTTCCATAAGTGGCGCGCGGGTCGCTTTCGGGGAGATTATAAATTTTTATGACGTCGAGGTCGATAATTGTTCCAAAGCGACAAAAGGGAGCGAAAAAAAAGACCGGGGAACACGCGATTCCAATGAAAACAGCGCGCCAAAGAAAATTATCGCGATTATGTCCGGATTCTGTCCAAGACGTCCATTCGATGTATAGATTATGTTTTTCGAACACAGAGCATCGTTTGGTTCCTGCTGCAGCAGCTCTAAATGTTTTTAATGGTGCATCGAAAATGCTGTCTTGATTTACGAGCATGTGGCTTTTATGTGTCTCAAGGTATTCCCATCCGTTGTATGGGTTAGGTTTGCGCTGTTTCTCGGTCGGTTGTTGCGGTGAACGCGATTTTGTTTCCAAATTCGTTCGACGTAAGATCCATGACAGAGTGCCAGAGCAACACACACACTCGTTTGGATGGATGAATGAGTTTTCTCTCTCTCTAGGCTGCTGTATACGTATGTACCATGGTCTAACGTAAAGTATTTGGTTAGATGTCCGTTTCGGTTAAATGGGTTTTTTTCTGGGTTAATTTCGAGGTCATTACTAGAATATGGACCGGAACTTTCCAATGGTCATAGAATAAAGTCGTTTATGATGGTTGAATGGGGATTTACACTCAAAAGCGTGATGTTTTACAAAAGTTTTCTGTGATTTTGAACACAAGAACAGAACAGGAATAAGTTTTGAAAGAATCTTGTAAGCTTGCTCGACGTGCGATCTTCTAAAAATGATTTGAGCCCCGACACGCCACTACAAGCATTTATTTAAGAAGTTATACTCTTTAAGTGTGTAATGGCCGGGAGTATTTGGAAATCAATAAAAAGCACAAAGGAGGTGAATTTCCGTTTGAAATTTGTCAGCCTTATCCAAGATCTGTCTAAATGTGAAGATTTGACTCAAGGTCAGACCAAGAATCCGATGAGAAACTAGTGCAAAAAGACTTAAGGCATTTACACCTCGGATAGCTTTTTGAAAAGACCAACGAATTTCAAGTTAAGACCCATCATCCCTTCGCCGACTTTCAAGTCTCATTCATCGCTTGGAGCTCTACAAAACTCTCGGGGTCTAAAACGCAGAAAAATACTCGATTTCGAAACACTTGCCCGGAATTATTTCAGACAAGTGTATTCCAATCTCCTGCTGGAGCAGGTAATGCTCGGAGCAAAAGCAGAACAGTTGGATTTCGTTGTTTTATCAAGGAAGAAACAATGGGAAGACGCATCAGTACCAATTCTTTCCTGTTTCGCACTATTTTCAGAACCATTTAGACCTACAGACAAAGCTCGTTATTTTGAACTTGGCTAAGTCCCTGAGGTCTTCATAGAAATACTCTCCTGGGGTTGCTTTCGAAGCTTAGGGTAGGGTTGGTGCAAAAAAGGTGAGATGACAACTTAGTTTCTTTCATTTTCGTCGTCATTGGTTCATTTTTTCATAGAAGTATGGATGATACAATGTAAGACCTATTGACAGATTCACAAGTTGCCCGAGTGACTTATGCGACGACTTTGTTCACTACATCAACTGATTTTCTTATAGCATATATGTAGCTACTTTCTTGTCCACCTGACTGTATTGACTTTAGTTTACAACATCAGCTTAGAAACCACCCACATCTTGCTTTCTCATCCATCAAGTCATCAATTTCAGCTCGTAGTCGTACACAGTACACTCCTAACCTCTTCATCACTTGCCAAGCGGTGCGTGTGTAGCCGAGTCAATCCAATTTCCAAAAACGGTTACCATACCAAAATAATCAACAATTGCCAGCGGTGATGGTGGTAGCGGCACGGCACACCAACAGACATACTCCGGCTAATTTTCTGCTTGATGGGCAAATAATGAAGCCGCCACAAGCGGCTGCAAGTCGGCAGCAAATGAAAGCAAACAAATTTCGACAACAAAAAGCCGCACAACACAATGCCATGAGGGGCGTTTGGTTCGACAATTTTTGCATCGTCATACAAAGTCAATTTGGAACATCACATCCCAATGAATGAGGGAAACCACAAAAATTCAGGACACCTACCTGAAACAGAAAAAAAAAAAAAAACACAAATCGTTCCACCAACCATCTTTCATCGAGCATTGATGCAACGTCATCGCCATCATCTACAACTTCACCAGGGCATCCGCCACCTGTATGCGGGGAACATGTAACCCATTCGGATAGTTCCACTTCTAGTGGTTTTCTCCCACAGACTGTTTGTGATGCATCTCGATGAACCCTGTACACTAGCCCTGGCGTAGTGCCATTAATGACCGTATCCACAGCGGCAAAAGGTTCAGCGTTGAACATGCCCCCTTGTGGTACACAAAACAATTCGTGTAACTTACACGTTCTCGACATATGGCGGAACGAATTCATTTCGAATCGAATGAATACGATCTGCTAGCTGGAGCTGGGAGACCGAAGTGAATGCCTTGAATTCATGTATGTGGAACTGAGAGCTGCCATACAGGGACCACCTCCTGGGTGTTAGATAATTAACATTTTTCTTTTCGATGTCAATTTTTGACAGTTCAACCATTTGACCGGAGAGGTGAATGAAAAATAGGATTTTCGTTTTTATGGCATGTGGCTTTTTTTCTTTTCTTTTTGCTGTTTTGTTTTACTTCTTATTCTTCTCCTTGTGTCTTGTTTGTTACGTGGAGTAGAAAACAAAAAAGGTGTTGAAAGCTAGGTGATAAATAATGTCGAAGGTGATTGCGCCAAATCGCTTTGCAATGGAGCGAATTTAACGAATCGATTTCGAATAAATTGTACATGAAATGAAGTATAAAGCAACAGAAGACTGGAAACAAAGTGTTTTGTAATCCTTTCAAGTTGGATTCGCTAAACAGTTTTACAAAAAAAAATAAAAGAAAGTGAGAAATGAATGGGAAAGGATTCAAATTAAGAAATTATAAGCCCAAAGGCCCTGAATGTCTAATCTAAATTCAACTCCTTCCTGGCTCCATTCTATTCATCACAATCTAGTACAAATTCTCCTCATTATAATCCTTTCCATCTTCCACTTGTCAATCTGACATCTGGCGGATCATAATTTAAATTACCAAACTACGCATGACACTCCGGTTTCGATTTAATGTCTCAATTTCCGTACAACTTTTGATCCAAAACAAGCGACAAAATATGATACAAAGGCCAGCCAGTCCCCCAGCAGTAGGTAGTAAAACAAATCAACAATGACATTCATTCTGTCGCATCAGACCAAAACCAAAATCAAAAAAAAACGTCAAATCAAGTCTTAAATTTCGACACACCACACGTGACATAATGCCATGGCGCCACTTTCAAATTCTAAACACAAAAGTCGTTAACTTGTTTTTAATTTTTTTCGTCTTTTGTTTAGGCTCATTCATTCCAATGGTTGGCTTCCAGCAGCAAAATGAAGCCAAGTTGTAGGTCGTTAAATAAATGATCTCCACATTTGGGTCACTGATGGATATGTCAGGCTATGATTGTGTCTCAGATTCGGAATGGGTTCGAGATTGAATGTAACTCGTGTCGCCGCAGACGTCAATGTTTTGTTGTTTCAGTTGTGGTTTCAAGTTACCAAGTCTAAAGATTAATACACTTTGTCCGTCCGGCTATGCCGGGAATGAGGAAAACGCGGTTTTGGTGCAAAAGCTTAAGATTAATGAAATACATAATTTCACTTGTGCGGTCAGTGTGGGAGTCAGCTTGTAACAAACAGTTTGGTCGACAAGTGATAGGTTAGAGAGGAGAATTTTCCTAAAACCAAAACCACTGCTGTAGGTGATCCAAATTGGAAACTTCTCAAACGTGGAGTTAGACTGCGGGTTGCAGTTTGAGAATGTTTGAGGGAAACATGAGTGAAACATGTTTCTGGAATCAATCTTCAAAATTTGTTGCATCTCTAGGTCATTCCTTACGAAGTGGGAATGCATGTGTCATAAACAGCAACGGAAACTCTTGTCGAGTTGAAAAAAAAAAGCGCTAAGAAAGTCTCTAAGGAAGACACCAACCCTTAGCGGATTTTCATTAAAAATCAAAAAACAAAAAAACAAAGCGGACAAAATTTGCTCTTTTTTTTCGTTAAAGCCGATCAGCAGCATTAATCTTAGCAAAGCCTCTGACAGTGCCACGTAAGCGGTGATGGTAATGTAATGATACTTTATCGGCTTCCGATGATAAATAGTTGCATGAATCATGCTTCAGAAAGTCTTTGTTCTTTGAAGATTCAAAAGCTTTTTCTGACGTAAAATTGCCGTCAAGCTCTCGAAGACGTAGCTAGACTTGAAAGGGCAAAACTTCTTTAAAGTTTTATAAAAAGTCTTTAAAATTGAAAACGAATCCCAAAAGGGTGAATGACGTGCTTTACATTTATTTTGTGTGAGAGACCAGCTGGTTAGAAATGAGTTAAGCCCATCAGAGTCCCCCTCTATAGTGTAAGAGCATGAACTTCATAGAAGATGAATGAAGATCTTCTTGGTTATTTGGAGGGAACAATTCTACATAAAAATTTGGTTCCGTTTGCTTTGACGGGCTTTGGAAAAAGAGATTCAATGATGAAGGGTACTAGCTATATACCGACATCGACCTAGTCAAACATCGGACACCAATGCTCCGGCACACAGAATCTTTGAATTTAATCCGGAGGTGGTGCGCTTAAATAGAAGGCTACCTCAACTTTATTGCACTAACAGAAACCCATTTAACAAATGCGATCGAAAACAATGAATTAGAACTTGAGCTGTATCAGATAGTTGGTAGAAGCGATAGTTCATCAAGACATACCGGGGGGGTTTTATTGTATATAAAGCAAGAGTACTCCTTTGAACCGCTGGAAGTTGTAGCTGATAACTTAAATTTTTGGTATTTAATGGGGCGAATGCATTTGGGAATGAAGGCTTTTATTGTAGTAATTCTGTACAGATCACCGAGTTCGTCCAAAGCAACGTTTTGTGAAAAATTTGGTGACTTGATGGAAGGATGGATCGGCAGGAATGAGAACCTGTTGGTATTAGGAGACTTCAACATAAATTGGTTACAGCGGGATACATATAAAAATAAAATGCAAACCATTATTAAAGACAGTTTGTGCAATTTGGTTATTGATGAGCCGACGAGAATAACTGACACTGGGGAGACACTGATCGATTATGTGATAACTAATTATAGCAATGTTAGTGCAGGAGTTAAAAGTGAATTTAAAATATCAGACCACGAAGGTATTGAAATAAAGATTGGAAGCGAAGAAAAAAAACACCTGGGCACAAATAATAGATACATTAGGGCGCTTAGATATCGGAAAGATATATTCTCCCAACATTTAAATAATAGTTTCATAAGTAATTTGGATACTGCAAATGTAGATTTAAATGTACTCGCTCAACGGTTTGAAGAGGAATTAATACGAATAACAAAATTATTTATCAAAGAGACGAGAATTACTGAAGGGGTTTGCGGATGGTTCAATAGCGGAATAAATGAATTAAAAAGAGATAAAATAATTAAATATAATAAGGCTAAATTTACAAGGAGGGAGATAGATTGGAATGAGTATCGGATCAGTAGGAATTTATATAAGCGGACACTGAGGAACACAAAAAATAAATATATTCAGGACAAGATAGAAAGTAGCGCGGACCAAAAAACCATGTGGCGAAATATTAAATTATTTGTGCTTAATAAATCGGAGACCCAAATAAGGTCAATAAGTTTCAACGGGGTAAAATTTTCGAATAGTCGGGAAATAGCTAATGAGTTCAACAAATATTTTATAGAAAGTGTAGAGGAAATAAATAGGTCGATACAATATATACCGTATACAAATATAATCGAACGGAGGACTATGTTATTTAAATTTACTCACATTGATAATGATGAATTTTTGGTTATACTAAAATCAATGAATCACAAAAGGGATCCGTTTTACATATCAGTTAGGTTTTTAATAGATCACTTTAATATTCTGGGGTCGGCGATGGTTAAAATTGTTAACCTATCATTGCAAAATGGAGAATTTCCGGACAGTTGGAAAAGATCATTTGTAAAGCCAATACCTAAAGTAAGTGGAACGACTAAAGCAGAAGAATTTCGTCCGGTAAACATGTTAACTTTGTTAGAAAAAGTTCTAGAAAAAGTTGTGTACACACAATTACGAAGGTTCGTTGAAGAAAATAGCATAATTATCTCAAACCAATCAGGTTTTAGAGAAAAACATTCCTGTGAAACAGCCTTGAATTTAGTTTTAAATGATTGGAGAAGTCTAATCGACACAAGACACCAGATTATAGCAGTATTCATTGATCTTCAACGAGCCTTTGAGACAGTTGACAGAATAATATTATTAGAAAAGCTTTATGAGTATGGTATAAGGGGAAAGGAACTACAATGGTTTGGGTCGTATCTTAGCAGTAGAAAACAATGTACCACAGTCAATAGCGTATTATCGGAGGAAATGGGTGTCCAAATAGGTGTACCGCAAGGATCTGTTTTGGGTACGCTATTATTTATTTTATATATAAATGATATGAGCAGAGCAATGAAACATTCAGTTCTTCGATTGTTTGCAGACGATGCGTTGCTGTATATTTTTGGGAAAGATAAGAAAATATGTACAGACAATTTAAGGCAGGATCTCAACTCGTTAAATATATGGCTAAAAATGAATAAGCTTAAACTAAACGCAAAAAAAACTAAAGGTATGGTGTTGAAAGGTGAACTAGAAGATGAGTTTCTGATAGACAATGAAAAAATTGAAATTGTAAGCGAGATAAAATATCTGGGTATAGTTATAGATAAACAGCTCAAGTTCAAAATTCATATCGATTATGTGTGCAAAAAAGTGGCAAAGAAGATCGGGTTTTTTAATAGAATTAGAAATAGACTCTCAGTCATGAGTAGTATCAAAATATATAATGTAATAATTAAGCCTCATTTTGAATACTGCTCAACGATTCTCCTGCAGTGTTCCAATCAGGATATTGAAAGACTACAAAAGTTACAGAACAGAGCAATGCGATGTATAATAGGATGTGACCGATTAACCCCGATCTCCTTTATGCTTAGTTCGTTGAAATGGCTAAGCGTTAAACAGCGAATAGTTTTTAACGTGTTAGTTTTCGTGTTTAAGCTAAAAAATCGCTTGCTACCGCGACATCTGACTGAGAATATACGGTTTGTTGAAGAAGTGCAGCCGTATAACTTAAGAAGTAATCGGGACTTTCGATTGGAATTTCACCGCACGGCAGGAGGTCAAAATAGAGCAATGTATAAAGGCTTAGATATGTTTAACAGGCTGCCGACTGAATTAAAAAATAAGGAAAATATATATGTGTTTAAAAAATTACTATTAGTTTATATAAGAAGTGATGAAATGTGATAAAACTGGAGATATTTTATTTTGTAAATCTTTTAATTTAAGAATGAGAATGGCTGCATGTGCCAAATTAATAAAGAGTTAATACGTAAGGGCGTAGAACCTGGACTACGCTCCACCAGAGCATAATCCCTTGGTACCGATGCTTTGTGCCAGGGATATGTAATATCCGGCGTTGATGCCGCGATATCTTCACGTAACTCTATATATATATATAAAAACTACTTTAAAGTGTGAAACTAGATGTAGTTACTAACGGAACGGGTTAATAAAGGAGGTTGTTGGTCCAGGTGTCCAGGTGTCCAGGGTCACCCCGAACTCTACTTAAACACCAAACTATGACTGTGATAGAAAAGCTGTAAGTTTTGCTTTTTTTTACGGCTGTTCTTGCAGAAACATTGCTAGGGACCATGAGTTAACTGAAATCCTTTGGAGAAGAGGACATTGTATGCAAAGTCATTTCATTAGAAGGATCATGATACTGTCTCTTGTTTGGCAATATCTGCGAAGACTGCCTATGCTCACATCTTCATAAGCATGGAAGACTTCAGAGCGAAAATTGACAAGAGCAACAGTTTCATTGCTTGACGTATGTTTCATTTCATCAAAAACTTCTCACCATCTGTCAAACGTCTTTGGTGCGCTATCAGTTGAAACCTTTCTCAGAAAGTTATCCCGAGGAAAACTATAATCTTGAATCCTCTTCATAGTGTCGGCATGTCGGCATATTTTCTCATCCTCAGGACCAACAAGCTGACAGATTTCAACTCTAAAAAAAAATCAAAGGATACACATCCCCGAAACTCACTCATCCCTTTCATTTCGTTTTGTGTGCTTCAAAGAGTAAGTCACTCCATGGATGACAAGTTAACTCCTTCGAAAAGACAAGGCCCTCTTTTGCTCTCTGTCACACACCCGTTCCGATGAACCAAACGTGTCATGTTATTCAAGTAAAGTAGCAGGTGACAGCGGTATGTGATCTTCACACATTCATCCTGTCTCTAATGTCAAACGGAATAAACTTGACAAAAAGAAATCGAAAAGAACGAATGGATGGGAAAAACAATCCAAAACGCGGATCAAAAGCAGTTCTTCTCCGTTCGTCGTCGTCAACATGGTTGTCGTTGTCGTTGTCGGTATCAAACAGCAGGAGTGCGCGCAAGCAACATCACAACTCACGACACAACCATTGAAACCTCGAAAGAGTAGCACAACCTGAAAACGATCCACAGGGAGCTGAGTGGCGAATTTCCCATCCCATCCCAATGTTAGAAAAAGAAGTCCTCATCCCCAGCCGATACCATCACACTTTTGCTTTGCTGCGACACATGATCCCTTCCTCAGACACACGACATGGGATTCTTTGATCGCTGCCGCATCAAAGAAGGCTCAGCCAGCCCAGCAGCACCCAAATGACGTTGTCTTCCACTGGTCGTATTGGATATCACCGTGTTTTAGAACACGGCGGCGGCGCGCGGCGGAACATATCGTGTAGAACACATCGGAATACATCGTGTAGAGCATTTTGTCCACATGATTTTTATGAGTCATTTGTCGTCGTCGTTGTTGTCGCTGTCGCTGTTGGACGGGTGGGACACAGTTAAGAATTATTTTATTTCCTCTCTTGTATCTTCAAGATGTTGTTGTTGTTATTATTCTTGAGAAGGAATGCAAAACAGTTTTATAAGCCATTTAGATGAGAACCACAAAAGATACACATGTATAATCGATGCAATCATGGTTTGTTGTGGTTCCTTGCACTGTGTCCAAACCATGATATTCCAAGAGAAGGGGCATGAATGTTACGTAAATTTTCTTGTTACTGTCTCTTCGTTGTTTTTTTGTTTTTTTTTAAGTCCTGCTGTCAGAGCGATGTCATTTTGGGACCCTAATTGATGCAACAAATTTGTTATTTAATGACATTCGCCGGTAGATTATCGGAGGTTGTGGCTATAAACTGAGAAAAACTTCTATTACCAGTCAAAGGAATGTAGTAGATTTGATTACTTTTTGAATCATGGTGGATCGGTGGCGTGTTAAGGAGTTACATAACTACCCAAGACTAATTTGGAAGGAATAGGAATCTCAGGAGTATCATCAAAAAAGCTACTACTTTGATTACTAAATTTTTTGGTGTCATAGGTAGGGATTATGTTTCCCATTTGTCCCTGTAGCTTCTACGGTAATCATTGTAGTGCAGCTGCCTTCATTCGCCATATAACTATTTTACTATCAAGTACCTAGAATCCCTCTTAACCCAGATTATTGCTGTGAAAGCTGAGGGCCTCGATACTGAGTTAAAAGAGGCTGAAGTCTGATCGTGAGATAACTTGCGGTTTAAATGAAGCCTTGCAGATCTATTTGGACAGTTGTGCTTTGAGAGATTATCGTTTTTGGTCCTTAAATCTTGGGATATTTTACTAAAATTAGATGCATTAGCAGGTTTTAGGACAAGGAAAGTTCCCCTACAAATGGAGAATGGTACGATTCCAAGCTAGGATTATGATTGCGGATAAAAAGGTGACTATGGCTAGGAAAATGAACGCCCTGCCAAAGTTCTTGTTTCTGCTTTGAGCTAGTTCTTCAAAAGAAAACCGACACGTGTTTGAGGGATAGTTGAGTCAATAAGGTCCAATGAAGAAGTCTGGAAGAGGCTTATCATAACCCTTAATTGCCTTATGCCTCTTAAAACCTCTTCTACTAACTTCCTATGGTTTCTTTTGGCACGTTGCCACAATATTCGATAAAGAACACCCTTTTAGTTGCATGAGAATTAGATCTCTTTTTAATCTTTCGTCACTTTCATCAAAACTGATCGCTGTAATCCTTTCTAATCAGTTATCCTTCAGACAAAATCAAAACTCTCAAAAATCACTCAACTATAATCACCCAATTATTGTCAAACATTTGAAGCTGTTCCCCCAATATCCAAAAGATCATCTTCATCTTTCCACTCAACAGCTATCGATTGACCCATCCACCATTCGACGTCATTGTCAGGTTTCCTCCCTGAAATTGCTGCAATTTTGCTAATCTTCGTCATCCTCTCGTGATCACCACCATCGCCGTCGTCGACATATCCCGATGTCCAATTAGAATTGGTTAGTGGCTTCAGTATCGGTGGCTTAGGTCATTCAGTAACGCTCGATCAATTTAAACGATCGTTCATGTCAGCAGTCTCGGTTTCATTCTATTTCCGCAAACATTTTCGACAAATTTTTCCTTTCGAAAGAACATTTATCCAAATTATATGGTTTGCCAACCATTTTTTGCGTCCAATTTTCCACCGCCCTCCCGCGGAAATTATAGAAATTAAAGTAAACGGAGGCAGAAGAACACCGCCGATCAGAATATATGATCTCTGCGCGACGATGAGATGACGATCATTATCGTTGTTGGTCGGGGCGTAAATTGGCGGATGTTCGTTGTGTTGCCAAAAAAAAAACCAAGACTGTGTTCGTCGATACCGACATACGATGACGATCATCTGGTCAACTACTTATCGCATATTATGTCAGTTCAAATTCAATTTTATGAGGTCGCAGTGTAGGTACATTCTTCTGGAGGCTCTCTCTATAATTTCGCATCCGAATTTTGTGTTCCAAGGTGAGACATCTATCGCATAAAAAATAAAAAGGATTTTTATGCTCGAACCATTTTGTGTTTTGATTTATGACGGCTTTTTCTGTGGAAGTCCAGTTGTCCGGCGTCACTTTTTAATACGCGGTTATTTATGTACTTGTTTTGCGCGTGATTTTTTTTTTTTTTTTTCTTTTGAAAGATGCTCCAAATTGGGTTTTGGGTTGGAAGTAGAAATAATAGATATTCATCACTCGTCATCCGTCGCCACTGACAGTGACAGCTTATAGCAGACGAGTATAGCAACACACACAAGTGGCCACATACTCAATTTTGGTGATGGAGGAGGAAGAGGAGGAGAACGGGTGAGGTTCCTAACACCTCACCAACAACGAGGGAAGCATTTTCAATTTATCACACAACTGAGAGGATGTGGAAAAACTACTGTCATAAATCAGTGACAGGTTGCTGTGCTATGATGTATAAATGCGGTGTGAAGTGACTCGCGCTTAAAAATATGTGGAATTTTTTTTTTTTTTTTTTGGTTGTGAAATGTGGGCTACGTTAATCGTTTTGTGGGGCTTAACAATTTTGCACGGAAGTCAGATTGCATAAGATGCAAAGTGGCTAACCCCGTAAGATGGGATTTATTAGTATGACCCACAGATGGGGTACACCAATGGGAAAAGAGTTTAAATTCATTTGAAAGTTGTATAGAACTGACAAATAGATGGTTTTGGTTGTTGAAAACGGTTTGTGTTGTGTTCCACAGTTTTGGACTGACTGTGCAGTATTTTGACAGTATTTTTTGTCAACTTTCTGATGTCATTATCGATCAACACTTTGAGTCAACGACCACTCTACGACCCAGTGTTTGTCAGTTTGTTTTCAAGAGTTGAACCTGAAACCTTTAGTGTGGCGAGCAACCACTACACCAATTGATCCAACGAGGTCCCACTTAAAACGCTGAAGTTGATTCACTACAAACTTGTATTTGCTAAGAGAAAACAAAGAATTTGGTGCAATTCGGTCCTATAGTAGTCGACAATGAGATGTTCTTGGAGATACGTCTATAAAGCGGGTGATCTAGTTAATTGTTTATGACTATCCCTTTGAACTAGAGCACGGATATGAGTGAAATTGGAGGAGAGACAAAGGGGATACCGATACACATTGATTTTAAATGCTTGGTCCACATGGACCTAAGAGTGATGAGGATGTAACCATTCTCATCAGCCCGCTAACCTTACCTAACCTAAATGCTTGCGGGCTGTTGTGATAAGAAGCCATGGAAAGTAGGCTTAAGTGCAAACTGATGAGCATTTCAGAGAAAAACTTTAATAGAAAGGCTCAGGACTAGTAAAGGCGTTGCCAGCACCGGTCTAAGTGGATAGTTCCACGACAGTTTGCTACAATTTTACAGGCGTATTGTGGACAGCCTGACTTGCAAGACGAATTAAAATCATCTACCCATGGGGATTGTTCTCCCACATTGGTTGGTAGTCATTTCAGTTCAGAATTTGTGTCCACAGACACTTGTCTTAGTTCCGAAATTTAATGCATTTTTGGACACGAATTACATATGTCACCGGGGGAGACACAAGCTGTTAACAGGTTTTATATCAAAAACTGTGTGCAGTCACCACAGGATAGTTTTCATTTTGTCACGAGCGCCACCATAATCCACATATAGGCGTCAGAAAAAAATCTTCTCACGCTTCGATTCATCTCAAATGTCAACCAATAAACATTCAACGGTTAACCTTTTTAGTTACAAATTAAAATATCAGAAGTTCAACTAATGCGATCACATTTGAAAACAAAAAATGAAATTAATTTTTATCGATTAACTCATTCATAAACTATCCGAATCGGTTTCGACACCTACTGCTGTTGTGGCGCCCCAAAAGCAATAGCGCCCGCCTGCTGTTTCCGATTAGCCCAGTTATTAATGAAATCGGAAAGTTGTCATTCCGTGTTAGATGGTTATCTATGAAATTTATGTGCACCACAATTATTATTCGTGTTGTACTTGATTGGCTAACCAATAGGACAGTCGTCGTTAGCCTTTGTTAAAAAAAAAATTAAGAGCAACGACGGTGATTTTCGAGGTTTTGCCTCAGACGCTCTCCTGTAGATACTTTTACTTTTTTTTCTTTTCGGTTTTCTGTTGATGTTTTGAGAGTTGAGATTTGAGACTTGGCCATCAGAAGAGATGGTTTTTATTTATTTATTTTTTTTTTTGTTTAATTAATGAACTCGGTTAATATTCAGAAGAGAACAGTTTGGTGGAGAGTGGCACAAAATGATTTATGATCGAGTCTTTGCCTTTATGAACTTTTCGAATTTTTTATTTTTTTTAATTTTTATGGGCAACCTTATACTGATGAAGAAGAAAAAAAAAATTTATTCGCCGAACAGGAAAAGAATTTTCCTACCTCAAAACTTTGCCTGTTCTTTGTGTGGTGATGATGCGGTTTTTTTTTTGTTTTTTTTGTTTTATGATCTTGGTCTTTCTCTCTTGGGATTCAAACGTAAAATCAGGGAGAGAAAACAAAAAAAAAAAAAAGGAAAGAAAACGTTTTCTTTTGATGGGTAGGTATTCATGCATTGAGTTTCGACGAAATCCTCTGTCAGATACTTTTCGATGTTCGACCTCTAGTTTTGCATAAAAACTGCATAAATAATCGAACTTCTGTGTAGAAAAAAAAAGGAGAACACGAGATGAGGAAGATCAAAACTCCATCGTCCAGACCAGACACTGACTAAGCGGTCAAAGGAGGGGAAAAAGTAATTTTTCATCGATGAAACTAAAGGATTCCTTTTATCTATCGCGCGGGTTTTCTAATTAAAAAAGTAAAAAAAAAAAAAAAAGAATCGATTAACCTGGTAGTTGGCTGAAAAAGATATACACACACGTCCAATTTGAAGGATGTACCTACATACATACACATGTATACGTTCCATTCGTAATTTGTTGCGCATAAATTTAGGAAAAATCTTTCCTAAGTGGCTAGTTTAGGTTGTGATTCGTAGACCGATATCGGTAGCAGTCTACATAGTTGAGTGCATTTTTAATTACTACTCTTTGGTTGGGCAACGAACTTTAGGAAAAGAAAAAAAAATTTTTTTTAATTAAAATCGACTTTGGGAAAGGAATTCATCGGCCACTTAGTACGTTTTATAGCAATCCGACAGTAAGTACTTGCCACCACAAGGAGATATCAACTTAAAATTTGTTCCGCCATTTAATGTCGTTGTTGATGAAAATGTCTTTTAATGGTGTTCGACCTCATGTTATTTAAGAATGCAGTTTGAGGGAAACACAGCCACATTTGGTTGTTGCTAAAGAGCCTACCGCTGAGGGAAGCTTCATTTAAATTTTTAAGTCAGAATGGAAGGACTTACGCTGGTGATGTCGAATCATACAGTGCAGCGATTTGAGGTTGAAGTACACTTAGGCCAATGATAGGTCAATTTCAAGAGTTGCAATGGAGACCATTCGTGTTTAAAATGTCATCCACGATAAAATGCAGCTTTTTTGCCAATTTCGCCACTAGACCGTTTAGCAAACGAAAGTAGACCAGCGAATCCATAGTCTCAACTAGCTTCGCGTTCCACTCAAAATCAGGCAGCCGGTAATACACGTAACCTCAACAGGAACCGTTGCAAGTAGACAGTTGCCTTGAACTCCTTCGAAAATTATGTATGAAACTCAGTAATTTAATTTAGGAAGACAATAATAAAATCGCTATCTTCTCGAACTGAGACGAAGACACCTATTGTAGGACCACTCCGAGGGATCTCTAGCCAACCTGACAGAGATCAAAAAAGCATTGGAATTCAAAAATGATGTGATCCTAAGCAAGATCGAGGACATTTAGGATAGCAACCTCAGAATCGTGCTTGCGGATGAGTGGTTGACCACATCTAAGAAGATGAATGCCCTTCCGATGTGTTTTTGCCTGGTTCGAGTTATAGCAGGACATGTGCGCTAGATGCGTTCTGCTGTTTTTTTAACCTCCAAACAGTGAGAAGCTTCTCCTGATACTTCCATGAATTGAGCTCCAACTTAAGAGGAAGCTCTTTCGCAATCTAGTTGCCTTCAATGTCTGGGAGTCCAATAAATGGAAATTTTGTTGTGAACAGATAGCTGTTTGACGATAGGAGTTCAGAGCTTGTATTGCTGCCTTATCGTCGGCAAAGATAGATGGACGTCTAATTCATTCTCTGGCGCATAGCTGAGTTGCATAAACCTCTGCCTACAATTGAAAGTGAAGCTGCTAACAGAGACTGCAGCTCCTCCAGTCGGCAGTGGTTTTGGCTGGTTGGGCATTCTGACGTTGAGAGCTGTGCAAGTGCTAATCTTAATGTAGTCTGAGTAGAGTAATGCCGCATCTCAAATTCACGAAAAAGCTTTAGACATTCAGTCGGCTTCTGGTCGACTAAAAGAGTTAAGGCAATACTTTCCCTTCCGGTCTCCCGCCGAATGACTCATCATTTAAAAATGAAAAGACTCGTTCAGGGCATTTGTCGCAGTAAAAATCTTTGCGTTGTTCAGTGAGAAGCTATCTGGAAAGTCCCCAACGATCATTTGGTCGCTGGGAAGCTAGAAGCTAGAACTTCGAACTTGAAGCTTTCCAGAGCGGCTTATTAGCTGAGATAGTTGCTTCTTCTAGCCTCTGTGAGAGACCGGGAGCCATTATGGGTCTTTTCCTTAAGGGACCATTGTTGTAGGGTTCGGAATGATTCCTTTTATTTGATCCCCATGGAATTTTTGCTAGCTATTCGGCCTCCTTGGTGCAGTGCCTATAGGCTACAAGCCATTTATATCATTTGCGAGCAGCTCCACCAAGCCGGCGAAGCACTGTTGGTTATTTTTCGCTTTGAACTGAAATTAACTCGGGAGTGAAGGTGTCATCTTGAGGCACGATGTCTGAATGTCGCAAGATTCACTCAGAGCGAAGGTTGTCCATATTGGAGAGTCTCAAGTCCCTTGAAGAGGTTTCCCAGTCTTCGAGTGGTTTTGTGCCCTTTTTCATTGAAGAAATCTTTACTTTACTGAGTCATGGATGTGACATCCTTTGGTTATGTAGTGAGTGAAATTAAGTTAAACGTAGGAGAGCAGTTGGTTAGTCTGATGAACGAACTGCTTAAACTGTTTTATACCGTCGGATTCACCACCTGCAAGCCTTCACTTTCAAACCATTTGTGTATGAGAACTTTCGACACTATAGACTTCAAGAAACAGTCCGCCAATGGATCTAGCATTTAGAAATCAATAAAAATGACTAACTCACCTGTATCACCCGCATTGGCAGACCCGTCTCTTTCGCCAGTTGTTCCCTGATGTGTCGTGTCGGTTTCGGCGTTTGGTTGAACGCCGTTTTCAGGACCTCCAACTGTTTCGCTTTGATTGTAGTACGCGGGCCACGACGCTTCGAACCATTTGCACCGTCATCAGGACTTTTATTTTCCGCTTGGGAATCACCTCGTCCATCTGGGTCACCGTCCAGAGAGCCCTGCAATGGCGATGGGAATCAATCAATTGCTGCTCAGCATGATTAATCATCAGTAACATGGTACATCGGCAGTCTTTCTTTATTTATGTGATGATTATGTACCACATATACATACATACATACCTGATCGGAATCGTCGTGCGTATTTTTACTATCCGTGCTCATACTTTGCACTGAGATATCTGATGCGCCGAGTTGTCCACCTGCTGAGTCGGGACCATTTGGTCCCATGCCACCCAAGCCAAGTGGCGGCCCTCTTAAATGTGGCTCATCATCGTCTTCGTCCTCACTGGCGGAACCCATTAATGAATCTGGAAATGGACGAAAAAAAAAAAGGAAATCTTTGTAATCATGATCGTGTTGGTGCACGTTATCGGTCACACTATCACGTGTCCAATAGTGTGGCTAATGTATGTGTGGGTGCAAGAAATTGCGAGGAATCTCTACATGGCACGGATGTGTCTCAAACGTTTGCATGAGAGGACGACACACGCCAATCCTTTCTGGCATGCAAAGCTTACCACACCCGCCCGGTTGTGTGCTCCTCATACGGAATTAATGGCGTTTTAAATCGAGACACACGTCACTGTCGCACTTCGTCGTTTTGTTGTACCTCCTCCTAAGGTCGTTTGTCGGTTCAGGTCCCTTGGGTGGGTTGTAGAGGTTGAATAGACAGAATCTTTAAAAAAAAAAAAATTCAAAACAAGGAAGCCATCCAAGGGTGTGTAGTGTAGTCTCTGTGTGCCATGCCATTCATCGCGTGCACACAAAAAATAAGAACGATGGGAGCGACTCTTGCTGGTTCCTCTTGGGAAATGTCATTTGAATGCGATTGGAATAAGAATTAAATAGAATCCAGTGGTTAGGGTCGTGATTGGGTTCCAAATACAACTATCCGATTCGGGGAAGGGTGCTTTTTTGGATCTCGTTTGTTGCAAATGTTAGAGGGTGGTAAAGACCTGTTATGTAATTTAGTACATATTGTTGTTGAATGTCTATGAATTATTGAGTTAAAGTGTGACGCAAGGAGGAGAGATGCCCTGTAATCGATGTGACCTTCTGAAATGTTGCTTGTCTACATAAAGAGAAATCTTAGGAAGGGGGGTTCCTAGTTGAAGCATCTTGGATCAATTTTACATCGCTACGTGCAGTGAAAAAAAAAAATCTGTCGGAGGTCATGAAGTTGACTACTGTTTTCACAAGCGTTTTGTGGAGATTCTGAGTTTCAAAACGTACACCGACGCAGTATTGACATGGACACAAATGGATGCAGGAAACAGATTTGATAGCCTAAAAGAGAAGAGTCGAATCAAGGTATAGAAAGAAAGGATCAGCATTCAAATTGGTTTAGTTATTCTCAAATTATAGCCGAATATACAGACAGACAGAGAGCCTATCAGGGGCTCTCATCAGGCACAACAAACCCTTGATACAAAATAAAGTTGTAATCAAATGCGTGTTACAGTGAAACTCTGTCTATTCTAAGCGAGGGTTAGGTTAGGTTGCTTCACAGCCTTACTCGGATTCGAGGTGAGATATTACTTGTGATTGGCCTCTCTGAACTAAGCCAAGTTTAGAAGGAATTTTAGGATGATTTTCGGTGGTTTGTTTGACAAATCGCCCAAATCATTTCGTCTGAGGCTTCGCCATGCGCATAGAAGATAGAATGTGTCTTCCTCTTCATCTAAGACGCCAAGTCCTTTGCAGAAGTCCATTGGTTTCATATGTATTCTATTGAGGTAGGCCGTCAGCAAGTTGTGGTCCGTCATGGTGCCTTAAGGAAGTGCTAAGTGACTTCTTTAGTTAGGACTTCTGAAGTTTCAGTGGTGGCAAGACTGAGTCATCGGCCATTGTCTGGTTCATTTTAGATTCTAATCATTTCCATAAAAGTCCTGGGATCTAAATGAGTGTAACGTTATGGTTTCCACTGAGTTCGTCATGCAGCGTTTAACGATTACAATGTTTGGCAGAAAAGTTGAACGTCCAGTATGAAAGCTTTAAAACAATCCCCACCCTTTCTCTGAATAGCAATCACTTTTAAAGGCAGAGAAATCGTGCAGCTGATGACCTAGCTTTGGTATGAATAATACTAGAAACCGAGATGTGTCAAGGTCGGTATGTGGATCGATAAATAACTTACAAGGATCGCAACGAAGGAAATCCTACCTACCTGACCGAGAATCAAAAAGTACTGCGACCTTAAATATATTTCGTGCACTGAAAACATTTTGGAACTTTCAGCAAGATTGAGGCCATGGAGGAACCTCAGGATCGTTCAGATGTAACGAGAGCTAACATTTATCGGTCTTTTCTAGGACAGAAGTTGTGGAGTTACAAAGTATTTACGCCCTGACTCGCTTCGATCATCAGGATATCTTGTGGATACAAGAAGAATGTCTTAACCGACACATTTAACATCTTTAATACTTAAATACATCCGCATGTCTCTTTAGATGATACAGAACTGTCATTTGACATCTGTGCTTAGTTCCGAACTAAATAAGCCATGTAACCTAAGCCAAATGACGTCCTTGTGGCTTTGACAACAGTCTATTTCATCGTTCAATGCGTCGTCTAGTTGCCGACGGCTAAGCAGAGAAGCTTTTACAACGATTCAAGGTTTAGTTGCCACTGATTTAAAGTTGTCAAATGTATGATTCGAGACAGATTGTGTGAACTCGAATAAGAATCAGTTCCGTCTTTCGTCGAAGTCGGTAACATACAGACCATTAGTTCTGTAATTCTACGCCGCCATCCAAATCAAGACTTCAATCGAATCTCTAGCAAATTTTCTTTCAAATCTGTGAAAGCAAAGTCGAACACACTGAATGTAAAATCTGTAAAAGGACGTCCTCTAGTTTGGATAATTACTTTAAGGGGTTTGTTGCAACAAAGTTTCTGTCAAGCAAATGTCAAGCCCAAGTAAGATTTGTTCATTTGACAGTTGACGTCTGTCAGGTAAAGGGAATGTAGTGATGTAGACGGACTCTCGTTAGCTTAAAAAAAAAAACCCACAACTCCTTATAATAGCTGAACCCTTTCAATTCCTATTCTCCAAAACGACCAAACCAAAATCGACTAGCAACTGTTACAATAGCTGCCCGCATTTCTCATGGCAATAAAAACTCCCATAACCAACTCATCATCCAACGAAAATAAAACACCAGCTGAGCCCTTTTTTACCCACCACCCGGTCGAAGTTTCTCATTCCATCATCCTTTGGAGGAGTTTTTCACGACCATCTATCGAAACAAGGGCGAAACAAAAAAAAAAAAAAAAACTGCTGCCGTCTGCATTTTAAACGAGCGTTTTGCGCGTATTCACCGTTTTTCTGCATCACGGACCATATGATGCAAATCTAATTTGAAATTAATGTGCGTCAATGTGCGCCATTGGCTGGCATGAGTCCTCGGGCTTTTCAACAGCACATCACAATGTGTAAACATCGACAGGATCAGGACGGACGGACGTACGTGTATGTATTTATAACAAAACAACAAAGAAACATGTACACGAAAGGGAAACCATAAACAGGTGAAGTAACAAAAATCCATAAAAGTTCACCTTGCAAATATACATATCCTTGTGTATATCCTTAAGGGTAAAATTGGACCTCAATACAACCGCCTTATTTTTCTCAGTGTTTTGATTGTAAATTGAATTCACAACGCATCGCGGTGGTTGGTCCTAATGTGAACAATGTGAATGAAAATAAACAACGGAAGCCCTTGAAGGCCAGAACAGTGAAGAACAAATGAAAAGCTTGTTAAAGGTCCTTCGACATCCTTCCGATATCGCTTCACGCAAGTGGATTATTCTATAAGAAAAAAACACAACACCAACACCCCGTCGCATACTGTCAAAAACAAACAAACATCTGTGTCCCATCTTAAGAGACTTCTCTGACGCGTAACGCACGCATTTTGAGTTCATTTGTATCCTTGCTGAGCAGTTTAAAGGCTTCTCTCAGTCTCGTTGCAACTGAGAAATTTTCCCATTAAATTTCCCATTGTTGTCATTTATATCATAGGGGTGGATTTTTTCTCGTTGCCACATCAAAGGGGATGACAAAACCACTTGCAGCATCATGAAGGACGACAACGGCGGCGATCAAGTGCATAAAGGACGACGACGCATGGTGCGCTGTATTATCATTTTTTTTTAAATGAAATTCATCGAAATTTTCTGTGAGGGATGATTGCCTGTCGAGCCACTTGAAAGGACACGATTTGATTTCATTCAAATAAGGATACAAAGGGCGGGAAGAGGAGAGAAGAGGAAAGGAAATGAAATGTTTGTGTTGAGGGTGTTTGCAGGAGAAGAGGAAGCCAACGATTTGTTTGGAGTGTTGTTCTGCAATTGTTAGGTTAATTGTTTGAATTGCAATTATATTGTGATTGGAGAGGGTGTATACGGTACCAGAAGTGGAGTGCTTTTGGTGGTAAAATGTGTGTCAATAGGCAGGTGGAGCAGGATGGTACCACAAGTGTAAACGATAATGAATTTTCCAGTTCAGAATCACTGATGAATTTTGAAGAGCCTTTAGCTAAGTGGTAGGTTTTGAATAGTTTGTGGAGAATGGAGACTCGGTAAATTGACTACCACGGCTTTACTGCCCGACGGTACTAGATCAGGATTTAGCTTGCATGGATATCATTGGTTAAAAAAAAAACGAACGCATTTGGCGCGACAGCTCGTAGAAAGCTAGAGTCTAGCATCTCGCACAAATGGAAGGGACCTACAGTTTTGATTGCCAATTCCGAACGGCGGATTGAGAAGCCTTGGTTGTTGTAGCTTAAACCGAAGAGCAATTTAGTTCAATGTATTGCCAGGCACTGGGAGGTAATGGGCTCTCTAAGCGTGCTTTCATGGAGGCATTCGATCTATTTTTTCAGTGGCCGTTTACAAACTTGGGCTTTTGTAGAGCATGAACCATTCCTCTGTCTAGTACTGCCTGGCTTGGTATAATTAAAGTAGTCAGACGAGTTCCTGTCTAGTCTAGACGCAATGTTCCCTTAGTTAGTTCTCTCACGTTTAGGTGTATGTTTCCTCTCAATCCTGGCTCTGTTCGTGAAGCCAGCAGAGATTTACTTTCCCGACATCCCTGCTTAGCTACTTTTCGTCATTGTCTTTGAGGTAATGGTGTCGTTACCTAGTGCCTTGATGGCTGCTGAGCTATCCACAAAAAAAAGTTTTCTTTTGGGGTGTAGGTCGTTATGCAAGTTTCCAGAGAGAAACAGATTACGATTGTTGGGCTTATTTATGTTTCCCTTCTCACAGTGTTGCCACGAAAAACTTTAGTGGCTCGTGCCTGTTCTAAACAATGAGCCACGGCGAATACGTTTGCTTAACCGTGTTACATAATCCGTGGCAAAAATTTCAAGTTGAAAAATATACAGTCGTCTGAGAGCCTGTATTCTACAGCGCAGGGTCTGACTTCATGTTTATATCCCAAGTCATAGCGATTGTTGGTAAAAATTGTTAAAATCTTTGACTTAGAGGATCGCCCAGACATCGGAGAGGAAGGCGATAAGGGAAATCAAGTATTTCGACTTGAAAGTGAACACCATTGAAGCCTGTGAAGGGACTTCCCCAATTGTAACTAGAAGATCTGGTTTTCGTCTTCGTCAAAGTCAAATTTTAACAAAAGATATTAATTTAGAATTTTTTTACTTTTTTGTCTCAACAAACAGCCTCTTGCTGTCAGATATAAACGTCAGTTTGACAACTTGACATGAACATTTGAATGCCGTCCTAATCGCCTATCATTGTTGAGGCCATCATTGGTCATTCCTTGAATCATAGACATAATTCGAAGTAAGTGTCCTTCTTAGAGCATTACCATCTCCAAACAAATGAATGCATGTGTTGAAAACGCATGTACATACTCGTGTTTTTTGCTCGGATTCTGTGAACCGCACCTGGCGTTTTAAGGTCATTGAGCGGTCGGTCTTAAGTTTCGATTGAAGTTTCTTGACATATCCTACTGTTCCATCCAATAATCAAGGAATGCGAATAAAGCCCTTTAGATGCATCACACTCTATTTTGAAGCAACCTCACTGTCAAAGTGTCAGCAAAGAATACTGTTGAACAGCCCCCGACATTTGTTGTTTTGACGTTTCTCGAGAAAAGTCATCAGCAAAATGTCAACACTTTGGGTTGATTAAAAATAAAGACTTAGTTTCCTTGACTGTTCATTGCTATTTGAAGCGATAAAAAGATACTAACGGGCGGATTAGTGACCTCAAACTCTGCAAACAGCGAAAATTATTTTGGCAAACTTCTTTTCTAATCCAAACAAGCTGAGGAGACTCACTCTACTGTCACACTATCCCAATCTCTGAGTAAATGGATAAAAAGGGATTGGCCTCGGCAAGTTTATCCCTACATTATAATCTGGGCAACAAAAGTCACCAGCTTGGTGCGTGCGCGCCTGCGCTTATCCCATTTTCAAATAAAAACGAAACCAAACCGAAAACGCTTATCTCTTCCTGGATTATAGTGACATAGCCGTTTAGTAATCCCGTTTCCTTCACTCAACACATTGTTCACCAAAAAAAGAAACCCAATCCAAGATCAACCTCAGCTTGTGTATTGCAAATCCCTTGACAATTGAAGTCGAGCGTGGGCTCAGGTAGAGGTACCAGACTGTGAGTCAATTACTTACAACGTTCCCATGAGCTGTAATCTCCCAGCGCATATACCCAAAGTCAACAAAGCGAATTACGTTGATCTTGATTCGACCCAACCAACGACGAGAGCGATGATCATTTAATTCCCATGCGTGTGTGTGAGGTCCCGGCAGGTCTCTGCATCACCCTTTCGGTTACAATAATTATCCTAGAAAAGGATAAGCCATATCCTATCCACGACCGTGCCAAACATATGCAAACATATGAAAACAACTTTGTCCGCGTCCAGGTCAGGTGTCACAACCAGTGTCCATCTGTCAGAGGCATCCAGGATTCAAAACAAAAAATTGGTTCCAAAAAACATTGTGCATATAATTTTCATAAAATGCCGACGGCACGATGGGAACCGCAAAACGCTGAGAGGGCGCACATCAGCGCGAATATGATTCGCATCTTTGCGTGCATCTTTCGAGTGCGTCCCGCTGGGTCGGGGCCTCACCACTGGGGGTCAGGTGATTAGTACAATTTTTAGTGGGCAGAATGGTTTTTCATTTGGCGGGATCTATCAATGGACGTTCCTGCAGAGCGAGAGCAGGTCCCCGCCACGTACCACAGACACCAGCTACATGTGGATCACGTTAATGTGCCAACTATAAACGGGTATATTCTGCGAGACGAGGAACGCGCCTGAACCAGGCTAACGATGAACAATTGTAATTTATTTTCCACAGATAAAGGTTCAGATGCCGACACATTTCATTGAGGGCTCCGTTCGGCATTCATAATTTATTCGGTGATATAAAAATTTGTTTCAAGACAATTTAAATAGCTTTACGTTCGGTCTTCCGATTGGGTGCAGAGGTCTATCAATGGATAAGTTATGTTAGGGTTCTGGGAAGAGTTGGGACTTTTGTTTTTTAATTGATGTTGGGAGAGACAGAAACTTGTGGTATATGCCTGCATATGTCAGACTGAGCTGTCAAAAATTAACTGTCAAACAGAGATCATGGTGTGGCTTTTGAGAAATGCCTATGAAGACGCCAAGTTTATCTAGAAACACACATATGACGTTTTTGACTTGAGTCAGTTTTGGCGTTCGAAAAGTTAGACTGGCTTAAGCTGGCAGTTGTTTAGAATTTTAAATGCGTCCAGTGTCCAGATTTTTGACATTTGTTTGCGGTAATTTCTTTTTTAAAGATTTTCCTGTCATTATCGTCGTATGGTCGTAAGCCTAAGTAGCGCAAGTCCTAGGACCTCTACTACATCCAAGCTCCATCTTGTATGGTTTCTGGCCATATGTACTAGCTCTTCTGAACTCTTCGCTGATTGCTTTTAGGTGTCATGGAAGAGTCCATGCGTAAGAGGATTTAATTTCATTACGTGATAAGTAATGGAGCTGTCGCCTTTTCGAAATGTATAACGAATCGATTGTTACTTTCGTCGTCGAGTGGTTGGGCCTATTGATAACTGGCAAATTCGCCAGTACAGATGTGCCATAGGCACCTATTAACGAATGTCTGCAGAAACACCGATGTTGCTTCGACTGGCAACTTCTTGTCCGTTTCCACCATCAGTAAAGACAAAACTTCCAAGATATTGTAAGCCCTCCACACTTCCTGCTAGTTGATCAGTAATGCTTACTTGAACTGGGGCCAAAGCTGATAACTTTAGCTTTGTCACCTAATGACGTTTCCCTCTCTCTCAACGCCCGCTGTCATTAAGTGGAGCTTCCTAATCCTATGTGATAGCAAGAAAACGTCTTCGGCGTAGCTTAGATGTTAGAGTTGGGATGTAAGACACCATGAAACTCGTCCGTTTCCCATCGAGAATTCAGGTCGGATCACATCAGTTATCACCAAAATTGGCGGTAGAATACAGCCTCGTCGAACCCCACTTAGGATTTCGAATTCCTTTGACCGCTTTCCTCGGTGCAGAACGCAATACTTTGACCCGTCGTAAAATTTATTTTTGATATCAGGGATACATCTCCAGCGCAAGGCAATCGAAATTAATTCTCTATTGACACTGTCGAACTCCTTTTCAATGTCGATCAGCCCAAATGAAGATCCGCGGCCGGTGGTCATGCGGCAGATACGGAAGGATCCAAAGTGGACACCAGCTACAGCTACAGCTACACTTGTTACAGGTTCTTTTTTACTTTCTTTCGAAAAGCCGTCGGCAGGATTAATTCAAAACTCTGTCAGGGAAGTCGGTAATCAACATATGTTTACCGAACAGTGACAGCTTTAAACGATAATCAGAGTGGATTCTGTGTTCTTGAACAAAACAATTTGAATAATCTGACTGTCAGTTCTTTCAGATGACGTTTGCAAAAGGTTTGACTAGTTGATTAGAAATTCGCACTTATACATCAATTTTGAAACGTCCACTGACATTTCAAAGCTGACTTCAAAGCTGTCAAATGACAAATATTTTCAAAGCTCCTAACTCCGAGGAGTCTTACAACTTTAAATACACCCGCTTTCGCCATTATCGTAAAAACATAACTCCACTGAACAAATCAGTTCAAGTACAAGTTCTCGCAAATCATCTTCAAATTCCCGATTGAAATTCCTGCAAACAAAAGTTAAATCGTTACCTAATTCCTTCAAAGCAATTACTCGTACGTATTTCCAACAAATTAAACTCCACAATAGAGTTCCCAGTCAAACTCCATTCAAAACAGTTTGAAATGTCAAAAAAACACATTCCCGTCGGCAGAACACAGCCGAGTGCATTCGAAACCACCCCTAAAACTACCAAGGACTTCTCTGAAAGAAACCCTCTTCCATTCCATTGAGAGAAAATCGATGCTATAAAACTCTGGATACCCTTCTCTGGGTACATGGAAATTATAGGAGAATTGTGATTTATGATCTTCATTCCTCCAGAATGGGTTCTTGAACTCTCTTCAAGAAGTTTCTTCAAAAAAATATATATTCCCCCATAGTGAGGGTGGCTGAACGCTGCGAACGTCCTGTGTTCTAAGGAATTCGCAACGGTAACTGGAAGAATAGAACTTTTATTGTTATGTTTGGTATTTTGTAATTGTTATTAGTTAGAAGGTGGTAGTTTATTGTTGTGCACGCAACACAAACATCAACCCAACCCTCGGGCACAAGTGTACGGATTGCGCTCAATCATGACACCATAGAAAAATCGACGAAAGTCTCAAACTTGGATGTGGCATGTCGAAACGAAGGGTGTGTAGTTGTATAGTACGAGTATATTCACTGGGACTGTAAATTCAGTGTGTGCATTGTAGAGTGAATGAATGCAATGTGGGGTTTGAGTTCTTCCACATAATCAACTCGAGGGAATGTTGCTTCTGGTTCTGACATCAATTTCGTATCGGCCAGGCAGTGAAGTCACCCATTTTTCAGTACACTGGCAGAGAGGGAGAGGTATTACCTGCTCGGTCGTGTGTGAAATTCCGTGCAGAATTCATGATAACATCCGTGACGTCGTGGGCATGGCAAATTTTTTTTTTCTCTCCCTTTTGGGGGGGAAAGCATGCAACCAACTGATATCAGTTCGAAGTGGAACCGGCCGATTTTGGTTAAATTTTCTGTGAAAAGTTACTGTAGGAAGTACGGCCTAGGAACTAACTACCTGGAAACTAAGGTTAAATCGTAGTTTAGTGTGGAGAATTGGAGGCCAATGATTCGGTTTTTATTCCTGGGAATATGTTTTGGTGAAAAGAGTATTGGAATGGGTATCCAGACAGATATAGCCCGCCTACAATAAAAACAGGACGAATGACTTAATCAACAGAACCCACACCGAGACAGCAAGAATCACAGCAATTAGCACGGGTCACTGGCCAATTGGTACAGACGCTGCCAAGTTAGGCATTCCGTTCAACCCCCACTGCCGTAGTTGCGACAGTTCACACGAAAGGGAAACGTTATTCCACTTTCTCTGTGACTGCCCAGCACTAGCCAAAGCCAGACAGCTCACACTCGGAAAACCATTTTTTAAGGAACTATCAGGGATTTCTGGCATAAAATTCTGCAACATATGAAAACTACGTTCTCAACATCCAGGTGACGTAAGTTGTGGTTTAGAAAAGGCGCACCAGCGCTACTTGTGTCTCTGGCAGGCTCACCAGCTTAAGCCACTTCTACCTACCTACCAACCTACCTACCTAATGGAATGGGTAACAGGTAAATGCACAGGAATGCATTTTCTTTTAAAGGTCCAGTGGGTTCTAGTTCAAGGCCTCACGTTTTAAGGACGGTCAAGTTTGAAGCTACAAGTTTTGGCCAAATAAGCCGCATGGTTCTCCCTGGAGTGTGCTATACTCCGACATCCGGTGATTCATAAATCCATATCGTCAAGAGATGCATAAAGAAGATTTCAGTGACCTAAGAGCAGAAGTTTCATATGGTTGAGATAAGGTGCTGAAAAATTTATGTTTTCCACTGTCAAGAAACTGTTAGTAGGAAAGCAGAACCCACAACTGTGGACTTGAATCAGGTAACTAGCATTGTTTTTCGGAGACCTCTGGGGAAAAAGAAAAACCCGCATTCGATTTTCTTTGGATAGTTGCGATCTACTTCTACATGTGTGTACGACTAGTTTCCAAAGATTCAATCCGAGTCTACAAAACAATTGAATAGTAGTTCATTCGAGTTCCAATATCCCTTCCTTATAGAGTTTTGAACTTTATACAATCGTCGAACAGAACTACTGTCAACATCAGCTGTTTTTCTGCAGGTACCCCCTTTTTTTATTCAAACCAAACATTTTGTCAATGAAATTTTGAAGCTGGTAATACCTCAGTGACATTTGCTAATTTGACAATTGAAATCTTATGACATTTCCATTTTCTTCCTGTCAATGAAAGTTTCATCTTAAATTTCAGTTCTCCTTGAATTCCGCCATAAAATGCGAGACCAACCACAACGAAAACTCGACTGAGCCTACACGATCACCGGGGTATTCATTGGAGCTGTCAAACTGAGTTGGTAGACAGTTTATTTCATGATATATTTCACTAGGATAGGAACATGATTTCTGATCATCGCCCATGTCAAAAATATGACAGAAGAGCCTTCATTTCCCATTAGTGAAGGCAACAACCAAATGGTCGATGACAGTTTAATAAGAACACCCACTGTCAAGCGAAATAAATCGTTATTTTCGAGACTAAACACGAGGAGATTTTTGTTCCTTTTGTTCCTGTGTTAAGGTGTTAACAACGAGGATGCATTTCCACTTACGAGTGAAAGCAGTGGTAATTTTTCCCGCGTAAAGAAGAACTGAAGGGGAACAACTTAGGCCACACTCAGGTATGTAGATCCAGAATTCTGTGTGAGAGTACCCAGATTTCATCAGCATTGAATGCCTCGGCTTGTCTCGATTAAAGCTGCATGAATAACATCATTGATAACCACCAGGAATAGCAGTGTTGAAAGTATGCAGCAATGTCATATATCACTTTCGATTTTAAAGTACTTTGACATCCTTCCATTGTATTGAATGCGACACTTAGCCCCTTCGTATGTAGGCTTTATAATTAATTTTTCTAAAATATCCCTTCTGAGCAAGGCAAACCATTCACGCTGTCAAATACCTTCTAAAAGTCGATAAAGCAGAGACCTATACTCGACGCATTACTTAAGAAAGCTTCTGGTCGAAAGCTGGCTTATCCGTCTTCGATAGATGAATCTAAATGTTCTCTGATCCATCATTTCATCATCAGATATCCCTTCTTTGGTAGGCTAAAGAGGTGACCGCATCTTGTATGATGCAGTCTTCACTCGGATTTTTACGGATCCATTGTGTTCCTCTAACGTGGAATCTCTAGCCTGAAAGAGAAGACTTTCAGTTTCCCATACAATGCTTATGAGTGGGTATGGCAGTTCTGCTGATCTATTGTGCACCACATGGAGGAGTTCAGCAGGAATGCCTTCAATGTCTACAGATTTGTTGTTTTAAGAGCTCTGTTAGCTGTTTCAATTCGGGAATTTGTCCAATCCCATCCTGGAAAGAAAGGGAATCGTCTTGATTCTTGATCAGATGTTTTTTTGAGCTGCGTTCACTTGTTAGATCTTTGCTTATGCTATAGACAGTCCTACTGTCACACCTATTTGCTGCATCTTAGATGCGACTCACGTCCAACATTTGTTTCCTTTTACGCGGAACTGGTCTTTGAATTCAGACTTCTCTCCTGCTGAGCCTGCTGCAATCCGATCTTAAAGTAAAATTCACTCTTCTATCCGCCGCTAGGTGTCATGTTCTGTAGCTTCTCAGGTCCGTACGCTGCGGTTTTAAACAAACGTTTTTCCCAGCGTTCCAGTAGACATACACATTTGTTGGCATAGACCTGCCGACTACCTCAGTTCCAAGCGTAAAGTGTTGGCGTACAAAGTGATCCCGAAGCCTATAGGCGTAAACGTGAGTGCTATTGTGAGACTACTTCTAACGGATGCAGTATAAAGGCGTATAAAAGCTATCATCAGATGATGATCGCGGGCGTAAAGGAAGTTTTGAAAGGTCAAGCTTTCTTAAAGCAAAATTTCTTGAAAAAACCAATTAAATGAGAAAGTGCTTCCACAACAGATCTGATCAGTCAAAACGGAAAGAATAAAACCGTCAATTGCAACGCACCCTTCATCCGATTCATTTAACATTTGACTATAAATCAAAACGTGACCCAAAGCACGATTGGTTTAACTTCTTAACATTCTCAGTAAAGCCTTATTGCACTTAACCTTACTTATCGTTGCATTTAAGAGTCCATTAAGTTCACCTTCACTTCAAATAGGTTCCAACTAACCGATCGTTAGTTGCACTACATAAAAATACAAAAAAAAAAAAAATCAGGCCAAGTGTATCTAAACTTCAATTAGACTCATACAATGCATGTGTGAATATGTAGCACCAACTGCAACTGTTTCTAATTTCTAATTCAATTTAATAGCCGTACTTCCTGGAAAAAATCACCAAATCTAGAAGCACCAACCAAGCTAAGGCTATCAAGTTCGTAAAACTTAAAAAAAAATAAATAAATAAATAAAGAAACCCTATATGGTGTTGCGCTCCATTTGTGCGGCTCCGATAAAAGCTTTGGCATTTTATTTTCTATGTCTTTTATTACCTTCACATCAGTATACATATGTGTTTTAGGTATTTTTTTTTTATTTTTTTTTTAGGTAGCTATTGCTACTCTTTATGATTGTGATCGATAGTTTTCGAACAAAGCTTATCTGACAGTGGGGATACCTCCTGAATCACAAATGGGACTTCAAATGACCTCAACTCACGACGACTGGTAGCAAAGTTTTATGACAGACGTTTGGTTTTATGTGAAACTTTTCTTTTCTTTTTAAAATATCGTTAAGTTTAAGTTTAAGATTTCTTTTGTTTAAGTATTTTTGGTGGTAAAAAAAGAAAAAACCAGAAGCGCTAAACATATGTAGTAAAAGGATTTTAAAACATGTAAGACCGTGTTGAATTAGGTTGTTCTTAAAAGGTTTACCTCATGCTTATGTCATGAACCTTAATACATTAGTGAAGGCCTCTCTGCAAACCCTAAAAAAGACAGTAATTGTTTCTTTTACAAGAAGAAGAAAGCTCAGTTTTCTCATTCGCCCTTCACTATTTGGCGAAACTATCTCATTTTCTTAAGAAGCCAAATATCTGGGAATCATCCTGGACGGCAAAATGTCCTGGAACCCACAGATTGAAAGAATATCCAACAGAGCTACCATATCACTATGGACCTGTCGCCGAATCTGTGGGAAAAACTAGGGAGTACAACCCAAGATGATACTCTGGCTTCATAAACTGATCGTCAGACCGATGATCTCGTACGCAAGCGTAATCTGCTGGATAACAACTAACGAAACTACGACAGTTGCGAAATTAGAACGCGTCCAACATTTAGCCGAAACCTGCATGTCAGGATTCCTTCTCACAACTCCAACTGCTGCACTCAATGTCATCTTGGGTTTACCACCACAACAAAATGTTATTCAATTGGAAGCCAAACTAGGCATCCACTGACTTTTTCATTCAAACAACTTCCATCCAAAGTCCTATAGAGGAGAACACTTAACCCTGCTTGAAACACTGGAGCAAGACACGATCTTCAGCTTGACCCCAGGCGACTTGCTTCCCTAATACTTCGCATTAGTTATCCCGTCGAGGGAGGACTGGGAGAATCACAAACCCCAACCATAACCTTCGGACCTCGTTTGATATACGGACGGATCCAAAATGGAAACAGGTACTGGTTCCGGAATCTTTGGAGAATCATCATATGCGAACTTCTCAGTCAGCCTTGAATTCGCGTCCATATTCCAAGCCGAAGTCTTTGCCATCAATCAATGTGTGAGACTCAATCAGTTCTCTCACATCATGGGGAAAATCATATTTATCTTCTCAGACAGTCAAACTGCCCTAAAAGCGCTCGACTCGCCTGTCATAAAATCCAACCTAGTCCTAGAAACCCGCAATGTAATCGCGGACCTTGCTACGAACAACATGGTCATCCTTTACTGGATTCCTGCACATAGTGGATTTGCGGGCAATGAAAAAGCCGAACTCTTCTGTGGGGTAAGCAAATCACTCTTCACAAGACACGTTAAGGGTCTTTGCACGCAAGAATCTAGAGAAGTCTGGCTCAACACACCAGGACAAGAATGTTTAAAGCTGAAAATCTAATTTCATTGAGAACCTCGATACGAGCAACTTTAGAGCACTAATTGGATTCCTCAGCGGACACTGCCGTCTGAACAAACACCTACATCGCATTAACCTTGTAACAGATTCAAGCTGTAGACTCTACTTTGAGAGTGAAGAGACTTCTCTACACATCTTAATGGAATGCCTAGCTCTCTTCCAACTTAGAAAGAGAATTCTCGGCAACGAAGTCATCACTACGGAAAAACTCGCTGCCATCCACGCAGGGAAATTTCTTAACTTCCTGACATCCTCTGGGGTGAAACTATTCATCTGAGAACACCAGGGAAGGCACAATAGGATTCGCTAGAAACCGCAGTGCCAAGGGCTGTGAACAACCCTCCCGATACCATAATAATAATAAATACACCACAAGGCTTGGTTTTTACCTACACGTCCACTGCCATCTTCAAAATGGTTCGAAGTCATTTAAATGTCACACAAACAGCTTCTTCAAGTCGCCTAAGCTAGGGATTGATACGTTGGATTGTTGACACAGTGCAGCAATGACAAACCACCAAAAGTACAACTTGTCATGAAAAAGCTTCTCAATCCGTCCTTCGAAGTCGGCAATAAAAACCTCTAGATCCCTTCTATTTGTGCGAAAAATATAACACGCACAACATAAATGGTTGTGAAAAGCAACGTCTTGCCTTTATACGGGCCATAGCCCCATATATTTGCTTATTAATCCAAGCCAAACCTTATTGAACCACGTCGTCCAACACTCGACAGCATGTACTAGAACTGGCAGGATCAGGGTTTTATAGAGCATGTATTTCGTCTTCCGTTGAATCCATTTGTTCCCCCAAACCAAGGCAGCAGCCGTTTCTTAGGATAAGGCTTTGTCGAATCAGCACCAAGATGAGATTGTGTGTAGTCCGAGGAAAGTAAGCATCTTAACGTTCTGTCCTAGGTGATGGACAGACGTTGTTTTTATTTGTTGACAACATGCACTTGATTTACTTCAAGGCCAACTCGTTTCCAACTGGTCTTCGATTGCCTTTAAGGCGTCTATGACGGCATTCTGGAAGCGACAGATGATGTCGATATCGTTTGCATGTCCCAGCAGCTGGATAGATTTGTTAAAGACAAATCCACACTATTTGTTTCAGCTCGAGATTGAAGAAATCACAGGAGAGCGCATCTCCGTAGCGAACATTTTTGGAAACAGTTCAAGTGCACATTGCACCGCGTGTTTTCCAGCTTCACGCGCCATAGCTGGATCAGTTTTGCCAAGAACTCGAATTCAGCCAAGAGCCCTGAAGAGCTTAAAATGATGAATACTATCGTGTGCAGCTTTTAAATCGATGAAAAGGTGGTGATTCTCAACTTGGAATTCGGTGGCCTTTACCAGAATTCACCTCAATGTGAAGATTTGGTCTACCGGCGATCTCTCGGGCCGAAAGCCACACTAGTTGGTGCTGATTAGTAAGCTGCTTAAGGTCTTCAAACATTCACACAGTACATTGGATAGGAAAGGACTTATATGTGATATTTAGCAGGGACATGCCTTGACAGTTGGTGGCTTTTGCCTTTCTTATAGATGGGACATATGGAACTGGTATTCCTGTCATCGGGCATACTTTCATCCATTCATACTTAGTTGGTGCATTCACCCTACCAAAACATAACTGCACATCGTTTCTGGAAGCTGATAAGCAATCAGAGTCGGCAGCCTTTCTATTTTCAAGCTTTTTCATAGCTCCGCTGACCTCTTCTATACTGAGAGACTAGAAGGTGGGCGCTTTCCGACACTTTCACTCGCTCAACATTCTGCCTGTTCAGCAACTGCTGGAAATGCTGTTTAAATAGATCTACAAGTCCCTGTGCATAGGCCAATAAGTTCCCTTGACGTCAAACATTTTGTCAAATAATCGTGCCTTAGCTTTGATAAATCAAAGAGGAACAATGCTGCCAAATTTTGAACTAAAAACTGTAAGATTTCCATTCATCTGTCATTTTCAGACATTTTATTTGTTCTGTCAAAATTTTGTTGACATAAACCCTGTAGTCACCCACTTTCTTTAAACTTTACTAACTTCTGCTCAAAGTTTTTCAAACAATAGTTGGGTATAGTGTTTCTGAATGATTTCAGATGGAATTTTGTAAAATATGTACGAAACAGTTTTGAGTTTAAAAAACCTAATCCAAATATGGTTTCCAAAATTCTCCACGGTCCTCCATTTCAAAAAAACAACACCTTTACCATTGAACACCTTTTATTCTAAAAGAAAAAAAAAAACCTCTATGCAAAAACAACATCGTATCTGAATATCCTTCGTCCTGACATTGATACATTTTCATTTCATTACATTACAGTCTGTTACCTTCCTTCCGACTTCCGAATGTTTTGATTTCCTTTCCTTTTTTTTTTATTTATTATTGCTGTTGTTGCTGTTTTTCTTGTTGATGTTTTCGCATACCCTTAAGGATTATCGTTCTCATTACACAATGGAAGGGAAAACTTTGTAAATTTAATTGTGAAACCGATACCCAATCCCATCGGTCCAACCAAAGCCAAACCCAATGATGATGGCAATCCGTCAGCTTGTATGGTTTTTGAAAATGTTATTCTCATTCTGTTTCGACACCCCTTGTATTATTCTTTCATCGTTTCGATTGTTTATCCAGAATAAGGTTAAAATAATACAAAAGGATCAACGTACAAGGAGTGGGGAGAAGAGAGAGGAAGAAAAAATTCCATAATCAAAAGAATACAGGTCCTCGTATGAGAGTTTCAAAAAAAAAAAGGAGAAACAGCTGGCTTTCACTCAAACAGCGATTGGAATCCATTTAACTTGTGGTTAAGGATTTTATTGTTCACATGGCTACACAAGGATTTGGGAGAGAGGGAAAGAGAGACATGTATCTAGACAATGTTTAGCGACACAAAGTCCTCGCGAAAAGAGGCTTATCTCAAAGTGACACTCGTATATCGGAGCAGGAGTGTAGGCATAGGTCAAACGGAAACCAAAAATGTGGCCAAACTACCACCACTCTATTTCAGTCAGTAAGGCATTTGAAAAAAAAAAAAACGTGATAAGGTGATGTTTACGGACGAACGCTTCAAGATCAATCGCGCTTTAGTTCCTTACTCAACCGTCGAAGCATTGGTTACTAGGTTTGTCGACTTAAATCGTGGAAAGAAACTACAAGAGGGGGAGATTATTTAAGGGTTCATCTCTAGTTGTTGGTGGTTGATTGCTTAGAGCGACTTTCAAGCCTGGAAGGTGGAATTAAGCCTTTTGGCTATTTGTGTTCTATTAGAAATTTTTCTATGTCGATATTGGTCCACCAAATAAGGATAAAGAGTAACCAAAGTGTTAACAATTTTTTAGATTGTGGCTGATGCTGCATGCGCTGGCTGTAACCTTTCCACTTACTTCTACACCACATGCCTACGCTGTAAAAGCAACTTGCCTTGTTCCACTTCCATCGCAGTCATCTCGTCAATATGTCGAAACATTGTGGATTGTCGGCTTTTTGGGTTAAGAAGGCAATTGGGTAGAAAAGCCATCATAGTCCTACTCTATTGCTCAGAGGACTTTGTCGAAGAATGGATGAGGTTGCCCTCGTCTGTGTTCGGAGAAAGAGGGTTCGAGTGATCCAATGGATAAAGAGATACATGAACGAACTGTATAGGCTGTAAAGTGAGCTGAACCTAGTAAAAATATCCGGATTAAACGACTAAAATGGCGCTCCCACGTAGAATCTTCGAAATCGCAATGGAGGGACGGCACAATAAAGGAAGACCGTGACTTAGGTGGTGCGGGTAAGTAGAAAGGGACATCAACAAACTTAGAGCTCGAAATTGGAGGCAGCTGGGTGGAAACATTTGTTTGTTAATGACCAGGTCAATCCCGGACTATACCTTGCGCGAGGCATATCATCGAACGCAATGGTGTCGCAATTAAGACTTCTCTGTAGATTTGCAGCCTACTTCCGTATACAGAGGACTGGTTTTCACCAGGCTCTTTGCCGGGTAAAGTATGTAGTCAAATTTTTACAGATGGCTCCAAACCAGGTCCTGGAGTTTCAGACCATACTTTCCACTTATTTAACTCATATGACTCTGTTTTATGACTGCGCTGATTGGATTCCTTGCTATGTGGTGTCTCGAACTCTCTGCTTTACTGTGGAGCAAACTTATAGAGAAAGGGCGTCTGGTTGAAAGGCAGAATCTGTGAAGTCTTGTCTAGGTCCAAAGACACAATATTTTTACAAAAATGTTATCTAGTATGTGTTTGCTAAGCTAAGGGAACTTCTCGGGCCATGAACCTACGTTCGATTTGCTCACATCTTCAGTTGAGCTTCCGTTGACGTTTGGCAAAAGTTTCTAGCCAAATGAATACTTCTCGAGGTCTATATAAAGTCCGCGGCATTCTTGTTGTCTCTCAGTAAAAAATACTGCAGACTTTCAACGAATCACTACGCTTTTTCCCAAACTTCTTTGCGACGCGTGTAAGGAAGGCGACAAGACTGCAGAAAACTTTCTATGTAATTTTCCCACCTTCGATCGTTTCAGATGGCAGATTTTTGGAGCTAATCTGGTGAGTAATGGCCCCTTCCTTCGAAAGATGAGGAAAACACAGTAGCTGCTGGTCGTACAATGGGCCTGCTTTTGATGTTTAATTGCTTCAAAGTGGTGTTCCAACTAATGTTTGTTTCAATAGGAGGTGCATTGTGGTATCACAGGATATATTGGTATTCAACCAACTTGCGGGCTGATTGAAGCAGTCGAAGCTAATAAAGAGAGGGATGCTATCCCCAAGGACAAGGCTGGACGAGTAGCAAGAAAATGAATGATTGCTTTTTTCTCCTCCTCATCTCTGTAGTCCCTGCAGAAAACATTAGAAGCGAGGACTAGTGTGCGTGGAATAAATTTTCCCTGGCTGACGTGTGAAAATGCATAAATTTTGTGACAATCGCTTGCGAAAATAGGCGAAAAGTGAATCGAAGTGACATCATTTTGACAATTTAACAGCTTTTTAGCATGTGAACCTGTAAGACAGTGTCCCATGAGGACACAGAAGATAGAACTGATCTTCTCAGGACAAATCTATCTGAACACGTAGTTTGGCGTTATGCCATGTTCCTAGTTCAGCTAATGGCAAGAGGCGTACTTAAGTGTTGCTTTTCTGACAAAAGTCTGAGGATGGTGCTTCTTTTGGCGCGCTCGGTGTAAGTGAATGTCGAATTGTTCAGACATCTCCGCGAGAGATATGTAGCCTCCAAAAATTGACAAAATGCATGGTATAGCTCTTTTCTTAGCAAAAAAAAAAACCTCTTCAAGCAACATGAACATCTTCTATCCATCCATCCATTCCCTTCTTCTCTCTCTGCTTCTTTTAGAAAAAAAAATTTCAAATTGCATACACACCTCTCTCTTGTGGAAAGTTAAATTTTCATTTTTAGGGCCTCAAATAAAAAAACTGCTAATAAATAACGTGCTAAACGGTTTCCACGTTATGAAGTTCATAAAACATTCAAACGACTTAAAATTTTACTCCTCTTGTGATTGTTATGGCCCAGCTATCCGTAGGTACCTCTGTAACATTCCAACAAAAATAAATAAAAAAAAATTACTGACCCAGTCATTTTGAAAGAATTCCCTCCTAGATACACTTTGTATGAGTGGTTGGCTATGCACTTAGAAATTTTTCTTTTAGAAAACTTCCTGCCACCATACGCTTGGCCATTAAAATCCATCGTAACTTTTACTGCGTGTCCAGTACTATTTGCTCTCATCATCTATGAAACGTTTATCGCCAGTCAGCACCACTACCATCAGCATCATAACAACCAATCGTTTGGCTACTTTTTACGATCACATCCCGAAAACTTCTGGTCATAATGCAAAACTCTTTGAGCGATGGATACACGAACGAGAAAAAATAAGAAAAAGAACGACTTGTATCTGAGTATCTTTTCTTGTTGTGTCCCTGCCGCTGACCGAATGCTTTTACGTATTTTCGGGTGCTACTCTCCGCAGTCAGTACACACTTGTATCTAACGACTAGAATGGAATTTATCGCGGTACGGGCAATAAAAGTTGTCAAATAAACATTATCGCGCTGTATTCCCAAAAACAACAAATGATGTCTGTCGGTGTGAGTGTATCTCCGGTTCATAAAGCTTTTTTGAGGTTCCAAGAGTGTCATTCGAAAAAAAAAAAAGAATAATATTCGTTTGGTGCGTCGTTGTCGTCGGGCTAAGTTGCGGTCCAGCAGCACAGATGACTTATGACAGACAGGCCGAAGTCATAACTGACTTTGTGGTGACCAACGACCGGACTGGTCATATATTTGGTCGACAAACGAAGCCACTTCGCGGTGCGTACTCACAAAAAACAAAAAAACAAAATTGGTCAGAGGGGCGGGCAAGCATAATGGTGGAGTCATAACTCACCAAGTTGTATGGTTCTTATTTTTATTTTCTGTCCGAGGTACAGTAAGCGTTTTTTTTTCGGTTCTGCTTGTTTGTGGCATTTGGGTGGAGGATCATGTGATGGTGACCCATATTGGCCAATTTTTCAGACGTCATTTTCGTTATTACAATGTAAACATGGATACCTTCATACTTGTAGGCATATCGTCTATTACGTTTGACATTTTTGACAGTAGTTGTCTGTTGGTGAAGTATGATTATGAATTGATTGTGAACGAAACAGTGTCTAGGGTCGATAGTACAAAGCTAATCAGGCAGAATCAGGAAAGCAGGTTTCCGCTCTTCGTCATGTGATATTCGTGTGCGAAATGGACAAATTATAATTTACCAACACATCCCGTGCTAAGAATACAGCAAGATGACGTTTTCTATAGCGCAAATAATATTGACATTGACAGCTTGGGATGACATTTCATTGATCTTCCCTAAATTCTTCCAAATAAAGGTGACATTGCACGTTAGTTTACCAAGCAATCTTAAAAAAATCTTTTAGACGCAACTATTTGTCATTTGCAAAGGTAATGCAACTGATAGCTGAAGCTTACTTGCTCAAACTTCGTTGTAACTTGAAACCTTTGAGGTCAAAAGGGGACGTAGACAAGGTGCCTACTTCAACAAATTGTGCGGAAATTGATAACATATATCTCAAGTGGATGAAGATATCATTGGATAATTCGAGCGAAAAATTCTTGATAAGATATTTGGTCCCATTTGCCTTCACAGGCTTTGGAGGAGGAACTGCATCCATGAACTATATGAGATGTACAGTGACAAAAAACTCCTTAGTGGACAAACGCTTTGGCCTGTAATTTCTTAACTGGGAGGGACAGTGCAGTAGAGGAAGATCACGATTAAAGGGGACCTCAAATAACTTGGAGAGCGCACCTGGAGAAAGTAAGCTAATAATCGAGCTATAACCGGAGATGCTTGCTGGTTAAAGCCTCATCGAAGTTAAAGAACTGACTGTCTGCCAGTTCCAGTTCAACGACTCGTTCATTCCCTTTGACGGCACGAGATTCACGATCCTAACAGAGTATGTTGGAGTATTGCTATATGGAATTGAAAAATTCACTACAGTGACTGACGATTTTGTATTTTTTTTTTTCGAGGTTATAGCTTGGGTACCTATAATATCCGATAGAGGTAGCTTCTTGGATTGCATGATGGCACAAACTAGGCTAAGGTCTGAATCACGAAAAAGGCTCGATTGATTCCACTTGTAGTAGACAGCAGCTATCGTCCCTACAATCGCCTTTGATCTATCTGTAGATAGTGCTTTGTCGGCTTTTTGGATTAAGTAGGCAATTGGGTAGCAATGCCATCATAATCCTGCTCTATGGCGCAAAGGCATGGACTTTGTCAAAAATGGATGAGGTTGCCCTCGGCTGTTTTTGGAAAACTAGGCTTCGAGTGATCCAAAGATAGGGAGATACATGAACGAATTGTATAGGCTGTTAAGTGACCTGGACCTAGTCGGAAGTTCCGGATTTAACAACCAAGAAGGCGCTCCGGCGTAAAGTCTTCGAAACCGCAATGAAGAAGACCGTGACTCAGGCAATTCTATTTTGGAATATGAGATGTCACTAGAGAGGGGTATATAGTTGTTTAAAGCGATGCGTGTCCATATGAATCTTACATTCACTGAGTGGATTCTCTGTGTCTTAGTCCACCTTTTGCTAAAGTTCCCCTGACGAAAAAGTCATCTGGCAGAAAGTGAAACATCGTTTTTAAACTTGAATTTCAACAGCTATGTATATGCAGGCGAAACGTGGCACGGGAACAATAAACTTATTTAGGTTTCAACTGATATAAAACAGATGAATGCTCCTGGGAGGGAAGAAAAGGGCCTTCCTTGTCCTTCTGTTCACTATTTGTTTGTAGGTTTGTCTCAAGATATCAGAAAGAATGAGGCTACTCTTTGTTGTTCCATTTCATGTCGATTCCTGCTGATAAGGCAAAGCTCTAACACCAAAGTTTGAACGTTCTTAAAAGTGAAAACAGCCTAAACAACAGGGAAACTCGAATGATGACATTAAAGAGAATACTTCCCCTGAAATTGTCGGATAGAACCAACTATATCTTTTCCATAAATCAAGAGTCGAACCCTTAAGAAAAGACAGAACAAATGAACCTGATCCACCACATTTCTTAAATGGACAGTAGGTCGCCATCTATTACGAATGTCATGACATTGATCTTGCAGTCCCCACTTTGCTAAAAATTAAAAAGGATTCCCCATCATATGGCAACTCTTATCTTGATCCTATCGCCATCTAGGCAATCGGATTTGAATAGTGATTTAAGAACTTTCTAATCCCAAAACCGCTTAAATTCAATGGATTCCTCTCGAGCGAATGATTTTACTCATGGTGGACTCCATTTTCTGTGTCCAGTCACCTGCATGAAGGGTGAATGACGGAAGTGCCTCCTTTTTTTTACCCCCCATTTGCAATTCAAATATAATTCAAAGTAGGAGGCCTATACAGGACCTTTTAGCTTCTGAATATTTCCACAAAAACAAAAACAAAAATTTTAATGCAAAACCATCATTAAAGTGCAAATTTTCCAATCAAACTTGTCCATCCCGGGTTCCACTGTGCATTGCTAGAATTTCAATAGACCTATGTATCCATGGTCGTGTGCATTTTAATTCAATATATTCAATGTCCACCGAAAATTCCCGGAAATAAAACAAAATTTGTGTTTTTTAAAAAAAAGTATTCAACAAAAAAAAATCACTAAAACTGAATATAAAACATTAAAGCGTATGGATCCGGAAATAAAAAGAAGAAAAAACGTCCCATTCTCGGAAAACTCACTCCAAAATTAAATCGTTTTCTGTAAATTATTCAACAAAATTTTGCGCTTTAAATGTTGAAATACACACAAATAAATGCCCAACAGCTATCCTTGTACATATTATGATACAACAAGAAGCTTCGGGAGGCTTCAATTAAAGTGTTCTCGCTCCTCCAACATTGAATCAACTTTTTCAACTAGATTTTGGGGCAAAATTTCATAAAAAATCCCTTTAAATGGAGCACCGCATATAAAGTTTTTTTTTTTTTTGATACATCATCACCAGGAGAGATGAAAACGAACGAACATTTTGTCAGATTAACTTTGTATCTACGAGTTTGAGAGTAGGAGTACGTGTTTGTATGTATTGGCAGCGCCACCCTGTGAAGATACATGCACATGTGCGTGCACCTTATATACCGTCATCATCAGCTTTAGCAACCATTTCACTTTGACTCTGTGTGTGTATACCACCTATACTTGTGTGTGAGGGAGTGTGAATAATTTTTTTTGTACTCTCGGTACGTGACATAAAAAGCTCCAATACATTTGTGAAATTTATGAGATCATGCGCTCTGGGGAGCAACAGCAAAAATGAAACGAACTCCATTTTTATTTCAAACCCCCCCGCCGCTTTGTCGGAAAATGAAAGAAAAAAATAAAATCACAAAGTACCTGTTCGTATCTATCGTGTGCTACATACAACAAACACATGTATACACATTCGTTCCTCATGACAACCACCCTTGGCATGGGATAGTAGTGGAGCTACACCTAACGTGCATCGATTTTAGCTTTGAATTTGAATAGATAGATAAAAATGGAAAATAGCACCGAAGTTGGGCATCATTTGGACTTGGATAACGTGAGCCCTTTTTACACATTTTCATCCCACCACCCAACAGCACCCCTCACACCGTGAGAAGTCGTTTTCGTCCTTCTTTTTGCCGTCGTTTTTTGTAAGAGTGTACATGTGCACCATTTAGATATGGCATATAGCCAGGATATTTATGGTTGTAAGAGGGAGAGCAATATCCCTGGCAATGGTACAAAGGCAGAAATCCGTTTTTTTTTTCTTCTTTTTGAATACGTTCTCTTCATCTTCTTCTCATTGCTCCTGGTTGCCTGCCTGCTGGTGCTCCTGGCTTTGGTAGTTTTGTGTGTTTTATCTCAACGAAAGATCTTTGCTATTGGTTGAGTAGATATAGAGATTCACCACAACCATTCAGGACGAAAAATGACTATGGTATGGAATATTCCCTTGAGAGAGAATCGAGGGTGGTGTGTATATGTACAATTGGAGCTGAAGAAAAAGAGATAGAAAGAGAGAGAGAGAGTGGAGTTATGCTATTGGAATTGTCATCCTTTGTAAGGAATTCGTAAATTCTTTGTGTGTGTCTGGAAGTGGAATGATAAAATGTTATAGCTAGCTACTAGCTAGCACCCAAATTAGAAATATGAATGTTGCAGGATAACTTTTACCAAAAATAAATCCTTTCACAACAATTGTGTAGGTAGTGTTATTTCAAGTCACACACTGTTGTCTTTCTTGTGTTTAAAGGACGATGCATCTCTCTATCCTTCATCCGATCATAATTAGAGATTACGATACACACACACACATAGATAATTGAAACGATAGTTTGTGACTAATTATGTGATATATTCCCAAAGTTCATATAAAAAAAAAAACAAAAAAATTCCACTTACCACTTAAGGAATGATGGCCGGGAGCTTTACCTAACAGATAGTCATCCTTGCAGATAAATTTATTGTCATCTAACACGTAGAGTTGTTCCCCTGTGCTTAGTTGTTTTCTACATATACAGCAGGTAAAGCAATTTAAATGAAAGACTTTATCTCGAGGCTTTCTCACTAGGTCCGATGGTGCTATCCCTTGTCCACAACCACTGCATTTTGTTCCATATCGCCTGTAAAAAGATGAGAAATTGTTAGGGAATAGGGGTGATGGACTATAAATCGAATGAGACTGTCTGTGTTGGAAAAAGGTTTTTGGTTGGTTTAGAATGAAAGTTTGACGAGAGAGAGAGAGTTTTATGTGGCCTACAGCCCACAGCATATGGCCTTTCTCTAGATTTCACGTATCGAAATTGCAGGAGTCATTCAATTCAGAGCTCATTAGACATGTTGAATTTGATTTGACACCTGACAGAGATGGATAACAGTTGAACAAGCAGAATTGTCACCACGGTTTCTAAAGATGTTCAAAACTTTGTTACTTTCTCCAAAGACTGTGCAGTTTATGCTATACATCTACTAAGTAACTGGACAATGATTGTCTAGGAGTTTTATACAGAAACGAGCTATTCCCTAGGTTAGGTTGGGTTAGGCAAATTGGTGCCTTGTCAGGTCACGAAGACTACTGGTTCACCTAGATAAGCATATAAATCTCAGCTCAATATTACACAAGTCCTCCAGGTTTGTGAGGAAGTACCTGACCACCAAGAAGGAGTCTTGACTCTTCACGCAGCAGGTGACGGACAGCTTCAATTTCTTCTCGTCCCTGCAGCTTGTGGTGTACAGCAAGACGTTCAGCATGATAACCAATGGCGCAGTGCCCATTAATGCTGCCAAAGACTAGCCGTGCGTCATGGCGACAAAGCTTAAAGGGGGAAAGATGCCTCTACATGTTATAGGCCTACCCGATTACAAATCTGTCAATCTGGAGCTTCTGATGAAGCGAAGGAGGTTTCTGACATCTGTGTTTATCAGATCGCCTAAGCTGCTAAAGTAGAAGCCTCTTAAGTGGAGCCTTCTTTTATGGGAGAGAGCTGGACAGTTACAAAGAAGATCGGCAATAGTTTCCTGCTCCTCTTCGTCCATGCAGCTTCAACAGAAATCATTTGAATGGACACCAAGCACGCTTGCCTATTAGACAGTGTCCCGTGATGACACATATTATGGATCTGATATGCGTTCTGTTGAGAGAAATTAAATTCTTAGAGCGTTTCGGATCCAGCCGTGGCCAAATCTGCTTTGTCGCTAGACACGTTCATGCGATTAAGGACTTGTGACGGTATAGGGAATGGCAGCTTTCAGCATACTATCGTGTTCGGAATGGTTGTTTAGATCCCTTGGCACTGCGGATTCCCTTCAGAATCCTATTGTGAATTAGCTTTGAGCATGCTTGTCCCACAGTGTTAAGCCGGGCTTCTTTGGATCCCTGTGGGCATGCGTTATGAAAAGTGATTTGCTTACTCCACAAAAGGGTGCGGGTCACATGAATACTGTTGATGTGCCATCTTTTGCCAGTGAGTCAACAGGAATCCAGTGAAGGATAACCATTTTGTTCATAACTAGGTTAAGTAAGGTTGGAGTGGCAGGCTGCAAGTTGCGCATAGCTAGATCAGAAATCAGAGAGCCGAGGCCAATAGCTGCTCGCAATCATTTGTGTTGTTATATTCTTCACACAAATAAAAGGGAAGGGAAAGAACCTATGTCAGCTTACGTAGCAGTCCAACAAACTAATCAGCAAGCTACGGCGACTAACATTTAGTACGAAATAAATTAAATATTCGTATTGCCGAGCTAAATACTAAGGCTTCAGAGGTTCAGTCTTCTCTATTACGTACCTGATTTGAACTCGTTCAAAGATTCGACAGATATTTTAAAGACTTGTTGCAACTTAAGCACAATTGGTATTTTTCTGTTGTTTCTACCGAAAAGTTTGTAAATAGATCAGAGAATCAATTGCTAGATTAGTCAAAATTGATATACCAATCTAATAAATTTTATATTAATAAGCACTTCCGTTTCCAACTTTCATGGCGAATTTTTTTTTTAAATCTAAAAACTTTAATTGAACCTCATTTGTCCATGCACACATGTTTCTCAAGCATTAAATCCCAAAAGATAAAACTCTCAACTTTCAAAGTAATTAACTTCATTCCCGTCAACACACACATGATTTGTGGGTGGAGGAGATACCTCTAAATCACAACTTAAACAGACAAATCACAACCAGAGCTATCCAACGAAGTGGAAGATGATTTTCTCATTTTCGTTCTCATTCTCGTTCTACTTTTATTCTTTTTATTTCTTTTCAATTCAAAGTGAATGAGTATGTATCTCAAAAGAAGAAAAAAAAAAAAAAAAAAAATAGGACTGCTGACGTTGACAGCACAAGGTGAAAAGCCAAATGTCAATCTCTTTGATTATATAATTGACTCAAACGTCATTGCAATGTGCCAGTCTGTCATTTCCAATGTCTACATACATGCTAATTACACCGTTTTCTTTTTTTTTTTTGCATTGCATAGGACAAGGAAGCTATGTTTTCTTTGCAAGGATTTAATTTGATTTGGTTTGTAAATGAAAGAAAAAAGGATTTTAAAAGGATACTTACCTAAAAAAATCATTTCTACAATATAACTTAGATTCTCTACTAAAACATTTATCCGTAAGCGGTTGAAGGCATTCACAGCAGCGCACACATGATGCATGCCATCCCCTTTCGAGGACATTTAATAAAAATTTATCTAAAATTGGTTTATTACATCCTGCACAGGGATCGCCTACACCGACTGGCGGTTCCCCTCGACCTGAAATGAAAAAGAAAGTTAATTTTTTAAAAGGTGGCGATATACAACTTTAACGTGTTAGAAATCGTAAGTGTCATTGTTATTGGTATCAGTGAGCATACCTATCTTCCTCTTTTTTCAAGGACACTACGAGCGAGAGGACTGATTCACGTCTACATAGTACAAATCGAATTTTCAGTATAAACAGTTTGCACACTAGTAGAAATAGAAACCATTTAGAGATCCTTTGAGAACAAAGATTCGACGATGATGTCTATAGTTGTGACTTATGAGGGAGACACTAGCCTGAATCCACTCATTTAAGATCACGACACGGACCGTCCACAGACTATGACTTGCGAGTATGTACCTAGAACATACGACACTGTATACTCCTTGCGCTGTTCAAAAGCTTAAAACTGTTCTCGTGCGCGATCTGTGGCCACAAAGGAAAAACAGCCAAAGTCACACACAAAACAAGTCGACTGCTGATGTTTTTCCTTGTGACCACAAAAAAGTATTACAGCCTCCACAAAAAACTGGACATGCTAGGATGCAGATTCGTCGTAGAATATCGGCTTGGTTCAAGAGTTATTGATAGCGATCGCATGACTGTAATCCGCAATCGGAGCCACATTTTACCACGTCCACCCAATATGTGTACACGCCTCTATCAATGACGTTGAAGATCCTTTCAAGGAGGATTTCAATGACCTTTTGAATATTGGTTACGGAGCCTGGCCGGAATTTGAATCCTTGCCAATCTTCAGCGGATTACAAAGTGCAGCCTCCACGAAACGACAACGGATAACTGCTTCCAACTAATAGACCTTACAGCAGCGAGTAACACTGTGGATCAGTAGCACAACTTCAAACTTCAAAGTGGCCAGGAGCAATCTGTCTGCTTCCAGATGGTCGAACTGCCTATAAAATCGACCACATACGAGACATGCACCTAACATTCCTAAATGCAAACTTTTAGAGCAGCAAACATTGACTCTGACCATTACCTTGTCACAGCTGAATATAGAGCTCAACTGTCCAACAGAGAAGAAGTAAAATAAACAGGGCCGACGTTGGATGCCTTGGAATACCTAGACTACAGAGACTACAAAGAGCAACTGAGTGAACTGAAACTCTCCACTGTGCACTCGTCTTCCACTGACACCAACACACAGTGGACCTAGTATCGATCGCAACATCAACTTTGCACCAGTTTTACTTAGAACTTCTCTCTGGGTGCAGATGGCAGGCATTCCTCTACTAAGGGTAGAGCCTGACTTCTGCTTTGTTAGGTTAGTCGCCTTTTCTTTTCCTTCGTGCTTTAATTTTGACTTGCACAGCAATTAAGATGATTCTACCTCGCAGTGCCAATATTTCGACTTGGTATACTGGAGGTTTTTGTCCCCAGGCAGGTTAGGCCTAGATCAAAAGATACCCTACCATCTATTCACCCGTAATGGATGGTAAAATCTCCTAACCCTCTGCCCTGAAGTGATCCATCGCTGATAAGAGTTCTGTGGTACTTGGTCTTTCCTAAAATCCGTAGTTCATCACTGGCACTTGCCGATAAGTGTGTTGCTAGACAACATGAAAAGTTTACACAGAAAATTGTACCTGAAATTCAACAGAAATATGGCTTTCCATGGACAAAGTCAGCCCATCCTTGACTAATGACTTGATGAATACACCCTACCAACTCTCCTTTCAAGAAGTCCAATCAGCCTATCGAAACTGGAATTTTTTCTCGCATTTAGTCTTTTGACATCCTTTCTACAGGACTTAGCTTTGTTGGGGTTAAAAGATGTCCTCTAACTGTCTTAATTTTCTACGACTGCTACTCCATATGAGGCAATCGTCTACTTCGTTTCGAGCTCATAGACACCTACCAGTGGTGGGCCCTTTTATTGTTTTTTTTTTTAGAACTTCTAGGTTTCCGATTGCAAGACTGCTTAATTTCCTTGAGCTCCATATAGCCCCTCTTCTTTGAACTCATGATTTAGCGTTCTTCTCTTCTTCAGAGTCGGTAATCTCTACTGGTTGCCGCTTGTTTGTATTCCACACCACATCTTGTACTCCTCTCCATGGTTTGTGATAGCACAACATGTCCTTTGATACCTTTTAGGCTATGGTGCTTTGCTAGATCATGTGATGGTTGGCTATTGTGGTTGATAGCTAATAAGTTGAATGGTCCTCTGAAAAGAGCTACATTTAGACTAAAAGTAGGTCCAGTGTGATACCAATTGTGTCACACAGTAGCCTTGGATGTACAAGCGGTTTGTAATAAAGGATATCAACTAGCCAAGTTCAAAAATTAACCAAGACAGATTGCTTCATTGATTGACCACTTGTTGTTTCCTGCTTACTCTCGCAATTGCACTTAAAACTAAACACTAACCGTAGATCCTTCAACAGATCGTCAAAGCAACAATTACCCTTGAAATACAATCTCGAAACGTGTTAAATACGAGTATTCACACCACACCATGATGTATTAAGACATTCCCCAAGAGGTGTAACACGCAAACAGCTTTTTTATTTATTTTTTTAAAGTATTTTCTCCGATAAAATAAGAGTTTATACCTAAATCGGCTTAAGTAATCAGTTAACGGATTCATTAAGTAAAATGTATCTTCTAATCGGATTTGTTTCCAACAGTTCAACTTACACGAGGCGTAAAACCAACAAACTGAATGAAGTATCTTTTTGTATAGAGAGTTCCTTCTTTCAATCCATCCGCTCGCTCGGACAGGTGGAATGACATTCACGCATTCAAATTGAATTATCATCAGAGCTACGACTTTGTGTGCAAATACCGCATTTTATTGTCAATCAATTGTGGATTACGTCAAAAAAATGTCTTCACCTTCGGTTGACAGTTCGGTTGCTGTCACATTTTATAAAAAAAGTTTTGCTTTTGCTGTCACAATGACATCACCTACACGATACTACTAAGCTTCTGCATAAATTTACCTATTTTCCATCACCGAACGGGGCTATGTGTCTGCTCTCCATTTGCACCTTAATAAATTATTAACGATCCGCAACGGATACGGATACGGCAACCGATAGTCCGCATCAAATTCAGATGTTGTGCTCTTTGATGCTTCGATGGCTGACTGGTTGGTTGCGTCTTGGAGTGCCCCAAAGGCACTAAATAAGAACTGCAAACTGACAGCTTCACCTTTGCATATATAGAAATAGAGAAAATGAGAGCATACGTCATGCGTCTTCATGATGGATGACACTGGGCAGGGAATCGAGTTGAGTCGAGCCGTTGTTGACTGAAATTTCATTCAAATTTTTTTCTTTTTCTTGTTGTTGTTGTTGTTGTTGTTGTATCGCCCAAAGCTAATCCCGAATTCCACATGGTGGTGGTGGAGTGGCTTCATGCTAATTGCCCATTGAGGAGGAAATTACATCTGAGATGCTGATGGTGATGCTGAGAATGCTGACTACAGCGACCGAACGTTGAACGATGATGAGAAGAGGATGGTGTCTGGGTATAATGTTCTCATACCTGGAAGGTAACCCACCCAATTCTGTGTGGAACCTCTGGAAACTGAATAATAAATTGGGAATCCCTTTTGTCTGGTGATGGCTTGGCTTGGCTTGGTTGGTTTTTTTTTTTACATTTTTAATAGCTTTGCTTCTAGGTCTGCTTTGGACCTTTTTGCAAACGCATCTTCAACCCTTGGGGTTAGCTGAACATGTTATTATACGGTTGCACTTTTGGGGTGTGCTCTTGCTGCTGTTGCTTCTGGTGGACAACAGTACCACCTTGGGGGCTGATTTGAGGTGGAAATGAATAAGGTGTAAAGTCTACATGCGATCGTACTAAAATTAACATTCGCCTCCAAGGGGCTATTTAACTCGTGTGTAGATTGTGTATCTTTTAGGATGTAAATTGATATATACTTTTGTTTTGGTCTTTGATAAATTCGAGATTCGGAATATGTATGTGGTGATTGCGTGCAGATAATTATAGAGCAGCAGCTGGGTTTGAACTAATTCGTTAGCAAATGACTCTATTATCGTGTGGTAAAAAGTGTAATTGGAGTGCAGCTCGAGGCTGTGCTATTTAGTTGGTTATTAGCCATGGATCCGTCATCAGTGAGTTTGAATGTGAGATTATTGAACTTGTTGGTCGGTGAGATGTGATGCTTGGAGGGGTTTTTACCTGCAAAACATTTGACACAAGCATAACTTGTACGAGAAAGGTGTATATATCAAAAGAACTATGAAATTCTAAACTTTCAAGCTTGCTTCGGGGTCGCCAAGTGCCTGGACTACTTTTGAGGTGGTATTCATCCACAAAGTAGGAAAAGTCTCAAGCTCAAGCTTCGTTCTACTAAAACCATTCGAAACGTTGACTATTTTAGCGATTAGCGTAGTTGGATAAAGATTTCTGTCAGTCTTATAATGATGGGGTGCCACAAGGTTGAATACTAGGTCCATTGCTTTTTATGATATTCAGAATCTTGCTGTTGTGAGTTGGCACTACTGATACATAGTGGTGGTGGAACACCCAGTCAAGATCCAATGAATTACCAGCAAGAACAACCCTTTTACAGTGTTTTCATAATAGGAGCTTCAGTGTTAAGGAACTTAGGTTACCAGCACTCGACCATAGGAATCGTTGCACAGTCTCGACGCCCTCGTAAGTAAGCTTAACACGTTGAAGTGTTTGCTGAGAGGCAACAAAACTGCTGCAGACTTACAGACGTCAGATAATATACGTTTAGTCAGCCTGCATCCTGGAGAATAATGCTTGATATCTCTCATGACACTCTTTGACAAGTAACTTTGGCATCACCCAAGGCAGTTCAGACACAAGAGTGACCACCCACAACCATTGAGATGTTCATCCATTCTCAAAACTTATTTTTCTCTGAAAAGGAACCGTCAGACAGAAATCTTGTACATTTTGTACTTAAACACACTTCCTAGTGACATTATCTATCGATTAACCTAAATGTCAAATAGATTCCACTAGAAAAAAGTGTTTGTCTCAATTAAAGTATGCTTATGTCACCTAAATGTCATCACCTATCGACTCGACCATTCGACAATTGTTGCACTGGGGGGCAACATTATTAATAAAAACGTCAAACGTCAAAATCCGTCAAAATAAATACCGCGCACAGACTCGTGTACATGTCTATAAAATTTAAATAAATAAATTAACAAACAATACAACACTACCACCCATCAAGTGTTTAAAACGTTTTTGCAAGGCTGACAAACTGGTTCTGACTGTGAAGCCTATTTTACGTAGCATGCCATGGCTTACATATTCTATATGGGTGTGTTCAGTATGTAGTCATCGGTCACTGCATCACTTGCAATAATGTTCCCAGCTCCTCAGTCCCCCATTTGAGTGCCTCCACCTACAGTACTGGCACAGGTCTCTCTATGAGAAGTTGGATTTTGTAAAGCATGCAGTTGAGTTTTAATTTGTTTTTCTTTTTGTTTCCTTCCTCTTGACACGATGTGAGAACGAACGCAAAAGGGGATTAACTGGAAATCCTTATCTGTCGACATTTATGTTTTGGAACACACCATACACACACAGACTCGTATTTTATTTGCTTGGCTGGATGCTGCTCTTGATGAAAAGCTTAAGTCTTTGGTGTCGTCCAATGCACGCAACTTTTAATGTGACATTTGAATGATCGGCGTCGACGTTTGCCGATGGGATGACAGTCGTATAACGGTGAAATTTTGCACTTGGTCCCGTCATCATTCCAAACCGGACGATACTGATAACGAAAGTAACCCTCTTGTTGGGTTTTTAACCCAAGGGATGTTGGGTGTTTTTAATCTCGATGGTAGTTAAGAACAGAAAGAGGGTTACATTGCAGACGACTTTGAGCGGATTGGGGTGCATTATCCTAACTGAATTGGAATTGTGGTCTTGAATAATGGTAAATTGTGTCGAGTTCAGCCGATAAGATTCCATCACTGATAGGAAGTTGACTTTGACGGCGTGGTAAGTCTTTGCAAAAGGGATATGAAACGTTGAAAAAAAGTTGAAATCAACATTTTGAAGGATGGGCTAGTCAGGACTAAAGCTGAGCTACCTAAGCTTTGCTTTGAATGGTGTTGAAGAGGAAAGAAATGTATTTTGTACAAAGTAGAGATGGATAGTGGAGTTCCACAAAGTTGAACAACGAGCCTGCTTTGACGGAAGCCAATCCTGTAAATTCTGTCATAGAGGCCCTTAGAGCGCCGGAATTATTTGATCTATTGCCTTTTGTAACGAAGTGTCGCTAACCATTAATCCAATCGGGACCACAGCTATATCTCTTACCACGAAAAGCCTTCAACTGCATATGAGTCCTATCGGGTTGACAGGAGTAGAGATTGAAGAGAAGAAGAAGGTCAAATACCAGGTAGAGGAGGTTGACAAGAAAGATCAGCCGAGCTATGATTCTGTAAAGCAGGCTATCAGCGACAGTGTGGAGATACAGAGCGGCCTGGACCAAGAGAAGCCTGAATAATGTGCAAGATTGGCTTGCATATGCATGACACGAGCTGATTAAGTTCCACAAAAGCGATGGTAAAAGTTGTCCTCAACTTAACACCTTTCCACCCGGTAAAGGACCAATCATGAGGATCGCGAAAGGGATATATAGAAAGGCATATGGATTGAAACTAACTTTCCATCCAAAATGGCACATTTCTTTGGAGCCCTCACAGCTTGTAATAAAAGGGAATGGATCGCAAATCAGAACTTCAGTTCGAGAACGATAGAGGGAACTCTGACACAAAATGTTCGAACAGGACACGGAAAACTCTGAATCAATGGGATGGTCAATGACAGTCAAGGTGCCATAAAAGCACTGAAACTAGACAAATTTAACACCCTTAGCTGGTTCAAAAAGATCATCAAACACTGGAAGCCAAGGCGTGTTAGAGTGAGAGGAGCACTTCAATGCATCAAAGTCGTTCTGCGAGTAGGTAGGAGTAGGTACATGCGATCAGAGAAGAGCCACAGAGACAAGATGAGACACAAACCAAAATGTTTCTCGGAAACTTCGATTCGAAGTCTTAAGAATCGGAGGCACTTGTAAATTCTGCAAAGTAGCGGATGAAACATCAGAACATAACATAAGAGCCTGCGAATAGCTTCTCCCGGACCCACTGCAGGGAGTTAACACCAAGCAAGTGAAGTGAGTCCATGAGGTAGACTTAAGTATCATTCCTCTCGCTACGTTTACTTTCGTTGTGTCAAACCCTCAAAAGGTCACCATTACACTCCATTAGACTTGAAGGATATATTCTTTCCAAAAATAAGAATCATCTCCAGCTACTGTACTAATCAAGTCATTAATCTTCCACTGACCATCTCTTTTCCCGGCGTATTCTCTCTTGTTGACTACACTGTTGCACGGAATTGCAACCGTAAACTGTGAGGAAAAAAAAATTCAACTTCTTCATGGGTTACACCCCCTTTTGAACATTTTTCTACCGCACTGACTGCTGAACATTTTTCATGTCCCCCTCCCAGAGAACAGAGCCCAAGAAACAGAAGTACACAGATGGTAGATGGAAAATGGCTGCCTTGTCAGACAGCAGCGCATATGAAATCCGCCTCCTTTTTGGCCGCAATAGCCACTGTCAAGATACAAAACAACAACACTCCAGTCAAGAGTTGTTGTTGTATGCGATTCAATCCAGTCTCTTATCCATGGCGAATTATTCCCGATACAACATCTTCAGTGTTGCATATGCGGATATTGCTCTTGGGAACGGTTAGTGCCTCTCCACCAAACGTCTATCCACGACACAAACGACGTGCTCTTACCACAGGAATCAAAAAGGAGTCATGGAGTCATGGCAAAGGAACAAGAGGAATCCATCCAAGCAGCCATTCGATGAGAAAACCACACACACCACTCTCTATGAGGCGATTCAATTGCGTTGCGCTCACGTTTTCCTTCTTTTCACGGTTAGAGTTTGGTCGATCGTCTCTTTTTCTCCATTTTCCTTGCTTCATTTCGTCTGTGGTTTTGGTCTTTTGGGGCAACAGCACAACCCAGGGAAGCAATAAGCCATTATTACACACTGTATCTAACCAAAAAAAAAAACAATCCGTGTGTAGTGTATGTCTATAGATACTTGTACGCTGAGCTTCTTACTTTTTTTCTTGCGCTCCACTCTATAGTACGTGCAATGCATAAACATCACATACACACACCGAAAGAATGAAAGAAAAAGGAACAGAGAAGTATCTAGCTACTTGCAAGAGAGCAAAAAAAAATTAAAGATGGATCCATGAATTGGACGGATATCAGCCCCGCTGGACTGAGAAGATATCTTTTGGTGGTTGCTTGACTGGCGAGTTCTTTATCATTTCAGTCACGTTTATGCATCTGCTTTGGCAACGAAAACCAAGCAAAAAGAGGTGGAACAAGGTACGAGTACGGGAAAATGCCATGAATTCTGTCAAAATGAATGGAGGCAGCGGCAAAAATTCATTTCATACATTTTTCTATTCACGTACCACGCAGCTGGGATACAGATACATAGAATGCAGGAGCAGCAAACAGAACAGATACTTGGTATGGTATTCAGTTGATGTTGCTTCTTTAGATGAGGGAAACAGAGAGGGATCGTGAACTAGGCAGCAAGGGGGGTTTCATTTCAATAGACTCTGGTCGGTCTTGAAGTGGACTCAACATGGAGGCAGAAGAAAATTATAGAGAAGTTAGGACGAGAACCCCAAGGTGCTTATTATTTCATAATTATTCGAATATTCCGTATCTATGATGGAAAATAATGAAATAGAGGGGTATGGCAACTGTGAGACATTCAATCTTTGCGTCATTGCAAGGTGAAGTTGAGATTGACCCTCTGCTAATCACGACTTCATAAAATCATTGATTTGTCAAGAACCGAAACCGTCAATCAGACTTGACTGGAGATTACAGATGTTTTACGAAGCGGAAATTGCTTAGATACTTTGTGTTGCTTCTGGAAGCAAGATCATTGATCTTTATTGACTTCATGAAGCTTGTCGACCTTAGTTAGAGCAAAAATTGCTTTCATTACACCAGACTCTACGGATGGGGGTCAAGTGGGTACACACCTAGTGGTCATTGACGAAAGTCAGGATTAGGTTAAGAATTCATATCAAACAGCAGGCAAGTAGCTAGCATAGGTTAGGAATGGGACTTCTTCGAGTTATCTAGGGAAATAATAGTAAGATGAGGGCGGCTTCCTATACAAGACCAAGATAGAGCTTCTTGCAATCGTTTGTGTTGGGAGCAGCGGACGGCAGCGAAAGAGTTCTCCACATTTCTAGTTAGGTCTAACTACTTAGTGAATGCCTTGAATGGGCTACTAGGACGCATTTGAAGCTCAGACGTGCAAGGAGTGGTTTATCCAGTTCCTCGTTCTTGTTAAGAAATCGCACCATGAATGTACAATAAATCATCAGGCTATATACATGGCAGTTGTTCTGTCACTACCAAAAGGTTAGTTCTTTAGAAAGGCCAAGCAACTGGCAGCTAGTTTCAAAGCTAGAATAATAAACGGAACCTAGTCATCCAAATTCACCTTAAATGGATGCCGGGGCACAGTTATATTTCACGCAACTGCATGGCTGATGAATTCAATAGAGAGGGCACAACTCTACCAAATCTTCCGGAAAAGGGGAATTTAAGCATGCCTCTCGCCACCTGCAAATTGCTTCTTAATAGAAACACGATCAAAATCGCCAATCATAGATGGACAGAAGGTAACCGCTGTCATATCACCAAGCAGATTTGGCCAAGGCTGGATCTCAAACGTTCTCACTGTCTCGTTAGACGGAAAAGATTAGTAGGTATCATAACGAGACACTGCACCATCGGCAAGCATGCCTATAGGCTAGGCCTTCTTTACAATGACTTTTGCAGAAGCTGCATTGATTAGGAGGAGGAGGAGGCGATTCTCCACCTTCTTTGTACATGTCCGGCCCTCTCAGCTCGACGAAGATCATTCTTAGGAGCTAGCTTCTTTCACAACCTAAGTGAACTGGCTAACATCAGCATAGGTAGCTTCCAACGTTACATAGCAAGCTCCAGTTGGTTCTACGGGTAGTATTTCTGGCGAAGTACAGATCCATGTGGTAACACAAAGGACCTTATCTGGTCTAAGTGGGGTTGCATCTTCAGCCTGCCACGCTTACCTAACCTAACCTAGTCATCCAAGGAAAGATGTGTTGGTTGCTGAATGGGCATACTCTTGAGAGAGTAATAGGGCAAGAAGAGCGCCCACCTGCAGTCAAAGAAGAAGGAATCTCCCCTCCCAGTATAAAAGAGGTTGGTGTAGCTATCAAAAAGCTGAAAACAACAACGCCGGCAGCTCTGAAGGGTGCATACACCAAATCATTAAGCAAGTATGGACCGCCAAAAGTTATATGCGTTGCACCAACTATCAAAGCATATCCCGTACTGTGTGAACGTCTGAAAGGGTAGCACACTAATAGACACGTACCAGTGTGGCTTCCGACAATAGACCAAATCTTCACACTTAGGCAGATCTAGTGAAAGACCAACGAATTGCAAGTCGAGAATCATCACCTTTTCATCGAATTCAAAGCCGTATAAGACAGTATACATCATCTTGAGCTCTTCAGTGCGATGGCTGAATTCGAGATCTTGGTAGAACTGATCCAGCTCCAGCGCGTCACGTTGGAAAACACGCGGTGCAATGTGCATCTGAGCTGTTTCTAAACATATTCAGCAAGGAGATGCGCTCTCCTGTGTTTTCTTTAATCTCGTGCTGAAACAGATAGATGATCAACAAATCTATCCAGCACCTGGGGTACGAAGAGGATATCGACACCATTGGTCGGTTCCAGCGTTCCGTTATACAGATTTTTATGGCAATTGAAGAATTTTTGAAACTAGTTAGTCTTGAGGGCAAAACTGAGGAGAAGAAGTACCGTTGACAACATTGACTAACATTTCACCACAAAGTTTTGCTGACTCTCTTGTTAACTTGGGATCTCTCCTAGCTAATCAAAGACTACAAACCTAATACAGTGAACGCAGCCTTTTAACAATTCTAAACACCAATTGAAAATCTTGACAAAACTGCCTAAGTGGGTATTTAAACTTAAGAGCTGTCAAATGCAACTTAACCCTTTAAGAGCGCCCCATAAAACGATTTGTTTAATTGACACCTCTCAAGTGGATTGTTTAGATTAGAAAATATAAACTTGACGTTGATTTGAACAAAATATTGATTTATGTCTATCCCCACACTTTAAACGAAAAATTGTGTTAAAACATCGATATCTTATCTTGAAACAGAAACATATCCAACAGACCTACAATCTGATTAAAAAATATTACGATAGGTCGGTCGTTCGGAAATAGAACTGTCCAGTCGATATTTTCTTGTGAACATCTGAACTAGAATTGGGTCATGTTCCATTTGAAGCACACTTGTGTATACCTTGACAATCAGCAGTGCATTGATAAGAAATATACGCGTAGCTATACGCTTAAACTCGGGCCTTCACAATGCACTTTGATAAGAGCATAGCACATGTAGACATTTTTTTTTAATGCGCGGCAACTTCAGAATGAGATAACAAAGTTCAGGTTGATAGCGGAATTTGAAATACAAAACTAAAATCTCATAACTTGTGGATAGATCTTAAGAAAAACTTAAGGTCAAAGCACATTTCACAGAATGTCAACTGTCACAGTGACTTTATGCCATTTTTGTTTGCCTGTCAAGTAAATGGAAAAATTCAAGATTGATTCTGAAGATGTGTAGATCTGTGTAAATCTGTCTGTTAAGCCGTTTGAGCTTACAAACTGATAGAAGACTCAATTTACAGTCTCGATGACAGTCGGTGACATTGAATGCCTAAGTGTCTAACTACAATATGTTTACGCAACGTTGCCACTCAGTGAAAGTGACGATAAGGTTTCCTAAACATTTCTTGAAAATTTTGTTCGAATTTTGTTCCATTCACAGACTTATGCAGTTTGTCTTGGCCACATAGACATTGCTAGCAAAGTTCATATTTTCAAAGGAAGATGGCGGTATTAGTCTCCCAAGACCTTGTCACACTGATCATTGTCAAGAACAATTTGTTTACATAAACTCATACTCATTTGACGAATTGAAAAGAAAAAAAAAAGTCTGATGACGTTTAAAAAAGTTTCCAATTGTCTGTCGTTTTCTGCACCCACTTAGTATGACGCGTTCATTTTCAAATCAGTTCAACTGAATCGATTAGATATCACATGGTGTGTCCTCGTTTTTTTTTTTTTTTTTTTTCTGTAATCTTGATCAAAATTCGGCACTCAGTCGTTATCAACAAAAAAAAAATCATGGCCGTCGGAAAAAATCCATGATTCTCAACGAAAGACGATTAAAATCATAAGATTGGCACGCTTTTTAAAATAATACAACTTTTGGGAAAATACAAGACACGAAATGGTTTAGAGATCTTTCAGTGCTGACAAGCCTTAGGGCTTTTAGTTGCATATCTTTGCGAGAAATGGATGATAAAAAGTTTTTGAATATTTTTTATCTGAGTGAACACTAATTTGGCATCACTATAACCTGTCATTCTAGTGTTTCTTAACTTGTCTTACTGAAATTTTACTTCAAGTAACCTTTCTAGGTCTGACACGAATGGAACTGTGATCATATTTCGCCAGATCTTCAAGAATACCATCAAAAAGTTCACTGAGACCCTTTATCGGCGTTAAGACCCCTTCTGACAGCGGGAATTGAAATAAGTCACACCGTGATCTTTTCTGTTAAAAAAAAAGTACTAGAAACTTATTTGATAGAGGGGACAGGTTGCTTTCATAAAGTCGAAGGTGGTAGCACTGAATCGGTCTGTTTGCGAAAGACGACAAAAAGAGAATATGTGTATGCTGTCACGCCCGTTACTGAACCGTTACGATAGATTCTTTTAACTCTTTCTGCTGCCAGTAAAGGCTCATGTCAATGCTGCCTGCTTAGAGATTGATCTCGTAAACTGCTGTTTCTGACAGAAAAGTTCTTTATTCCAAAAAAGAAACTTAGAAAGTGCACAAGAGAAACTTCGAAAACCAGTTTTTGAGACATGCGTGGTGGAGATTTAGTCACGTCGATTGTAAACGCAACATATTTATAGATACGATTGCGATAGCGATGCCTTCTCTAGCTCAAAAGCGAAGAAAAGTGGAGGTGCAGCGTTTCGTTACACGTTCACCTCCGTATAAATCCAATTCTTCGTCCAATTAAGTATGTTTTTGCCTGCAAGGTACACTTAAGGAAAACATCTGTAAAGATCGCACAATAAGCCTCATAAAATTGATTCTTAGGACTGAAAGCACTAAGGGGATTGAGACGATCCTTAAACTGGAGCACGGGCGTTAGGAAAATTTGAAGAGAAACGAAGGAGGTACCGATGAACTTTGGTTTTAAATGCTTACGAGTTGTAGAGGGGACGAGTTGTAAGCCAATCCATGTACTATGTAATGTCCCTGTAACGTATAAGTCTTAGCTTGCGTTTATAGATATTCCATCTAGAATGTGAAAGACAGTCTTTGGTACACCAGACCAGACGTGGGACTTGAACTGGGGCTATAGCCGAATGCCTGATTGGTTTAAGCCAAATCTGACGCGGTAAAGGATAAATTTGAGAAATGAATGTGTTCGCAGCACTGCTCGCAAATGAAAAGGCATGGAGAGATGATTTATAAAGCGTTGGACTTAGGAAGAAACTCTGCAACTTAAGCTTTATTGTTGGTTAAGTCTGAGCAAGCTGGCAGCGTCGTATAAAATAACAAGATTTCACTGATTGTCGAGTTGCTGGGTGTTGCTTTAAGCACTATTGAGAGACCACTAAGTTGAATCTAGGGAGAAAGAGGGGGCTTCTGGAAAATCCAAAAGATACGATACTGACAAAGCGAAAACGTGGGAAAAAAACGGCAGAGAATGACAGAGAGCAACAGCCATCTACTCACCGTGCAACATGAGCTTATGAATCTATGTAAAGCAGTTACCTATCAGATATCTGACCTGATTGGTAAGGGGCAACAAGGCGTAGCAGATGCTGAGTATTCGGCTTATTGCAAGCCTTACAGATGACATACAATGTATGCGACAAACTCTGATTCAATCTATACTTGAGCCTCATTCTCGCATCGCAAGCGGCCTTGATCAAAGAACTTGACTATCTATATGCATATACAAGCCGCATTCCACCTCAACAACAGAACACGACAAATACAGTCTGTCAACTCTGTTTGATAACGTAACGTACTGCACACGGTAGCGCTATCAAATTTCGTTAACAAATGAACAAACTGATTGACGCAGTTTATCTATCTATTTTTCAATTTTTTTTTTTTTATCTCTGAAATAACATTTCGCCTTTGATCATCATCACAGAACGCGTCAATCATATTTACATCACCTACACCAACTATCTACTGTCGTCTGCCTGCCACCTATTTTGAGAGAAGACTAATTATAGACTTTACACCTTCTTCAGAAGGGAGACTCTGTCTGATGAGAAAAAAAGTATCTTTTACCCACAAAAAGATATCTACAAAGCAATAGTGAAACAAAAATCATAACCATAAGCCTTATATATTCCCGTTTTGAGTCAAATGACGGCACGCAAAGTGTCACATTACATAATGGCCACTTGAAACTGAATATCAAAGGAGTATCTCACGGCTTTAATCCAATAATACACCAATGGGTTCCCTAATTCTACTTTATCACTGTTGTTGTCGGTCGAGACGCCCATTTCTCAATGAATTACTAGGGGCCATCCTGAGACTTGGTGTGGTGGTTATTTAAGAAGACTCTCCGACAAATTATCACACAATGCCATAGCCGTCACACAATCGATGGCTCATTGTACGGACCTACACACAGATGTCCGCGTTCACGCGGATTATATAGAATTAGAATTGACTTGGTGGAGAATTTTTATTTTTTTTTTTTTCAACTTCTGGGATCGTGGTCAAGCAACGATTTTTCGAATATTACACGCGTCATTATGTTGACCTCCATTCTTGTGAGTTCTCCCATTGACTGCTTGCATCGAATCGATTTGTCGTGGTCATCTGGCCTCTGCGGTGCGATATAGTAACCAGAGCGATCGCCATCGCCAAAAAAGATACACACTCTTACACACACACACTGTGTCGAATGATGTTCTTGTTGAACGTCGTCGTCGTCACACATGGTCATGGAGAGCAAAGAGATACACAGTGACTTCGAGTCCGACAATTGAATGTTAAATTTGTGACCGAATTTCATGGAGGTTGCCGCTGCGCCGACTGCCTAATTAATTAGTCACTAATTCACTTTTCAGCCCTTTTCCACTTTTTTTTTTTTTTTTTAAATATTTACGCGCCATCATTATTAGCATTTTTTTTTTCGAAGTATTATACAATGCGGAGGAGAAGATCGTAATAAAAATTTATGAAAAATTGACAGAGTATCTGCGGGGAGTTTTTATATGGCTGCGGTGTCTCTCCCCCGGCCAGCCGCACCCAATCCAAGACTGAGATACACGACTTAAGTATCATAAACAGCTCAATAAAATATGTGATTCGTGATTAGCCATAAAGATTGTCATCTGGTAATTTATGAAATCTTTCTTTACACACAGACAAGTGGCTTTGGGAGAGGGTGTATCTAGATATTGTTTGTTTGATTTTCTTCAATAAAATTTGGCAGTTTTTTTTCTGATTTTTTGATTTTGATTTCGGTGCGTTTATTTGTTTTCGCTTAGCATAGCAAAATTGATTTGGGAATGGATAGGTGGACATTAAAAGAAGACGGGTAGTGGATAGTAATTAAGTCGGTGGCAACTGCCAAGTAACAAATAGTTTTGATATCTTCTGCGGAGGCATTGTGGGAGGGAATCTGGGGCATGGAAGGAGGATTTTTGATTTATGTTTGAGTGTGAGCTGGAGTTGGAATTCGAAAACAATAAAAAGCGATGAAAGCATAGTTTCACTATACCTACTTGCTTTCTTCAAGTGGCGCTACAATCCAGGGTGGGTGGTGGCCGTGGCTTAGTGGTTAGTACGTTGGACTACTAAGCGAGAGACACAGGTTCGATTCTCAAAAAAACCACCTCTTCGCAGGCATGACAAATCTGCAAGAGTATATTCTGTCATGAAAAGCTTCTCAATTCGCCGTTCGGAGTCGGCATTAAATTGTAGGTCCCTTCCATTCGTGCGAAGAATATAACACGCACAACATGAATGGTTGTGAGATGCTAGGCCTTGGCTCTCTATGAGCTGCTGTGCCAAATATATGTACATACAGTCCGGGGTGGACGTAGGCTTCAACCAACAAGCGTCTCCAGCTAGCTCGATCTTTAGCTAGCTGCCTCTAGTTTCACAGTTAATTTGTTGAGGTCCCCTTCATTTGCGTGCACCACCTAAGTCGCGGTCTACCTTTACTGCGCCGTCCCACAGGGATGGATTCGGACCAGAGCATTGGTGTCCAACCGTTGGACCTTCACTCTTCTAACTTTGTCGATGTCGGTGTATAGCCCGTTCAGTTCGTCGTTTTATCTCCTCCTCCAGCCGCCGCTCCAGCAACTTTGTTGGACTTAAGCTTAGATATGGCTACCTTCACCTCATCCATGTCGGGTGGAAGAAACTGTTGGTCTACATCGCCAGGGTTGAAGGGTTCCTTGACAGCCGTATTTGGTTCGTCATCCATCGCCGCTGTACAGTCTACAGAGATGCTCTTTTTACATCCTCAGCATCAACTGAGACTCTAATACTGTGTTCCCTTGTTCGTCGTTACAGGCTTCGATTCGGGGTTTGTATCCTTGGCATGTTTTTTTTTTTCGAATCTCATTTTTGGAGAAGCGTCTCTCAATTTCCTCGATTTCCTCTACTTCTTTTTCCTCCTGAGAAGCTGGTGTTCGTCTCTTCTCTTCTGCTCGTAGAGCTAGTCATTCTATGCAGCGCTGCTTTATATGTCTCTTGTTTAGCTGCATCAACTGAAACCCACAACGTCAGAGGCGGCATCTCTCATAGCTTTTTGGCAATGTTGCCACTACTTGATGCTGGCGGCATAGGACCTCTCAAGAGATTAAGGGAGACTCGTTTGGGAGAGGATTTGGCGATAGCTTGCGATTGTAGCCGTCCAACGACAAATTTCCTCACAGTATTAGCAATCGTACCTTGGCTACAACAAGGTAATGGTCCCAGTCGATGTTGGATCCTCGGAACGTTCGGAGAGGAGTGCCTTACGCCGATCGCAATGTGGTCAATCTGGTTGACTGTTGAATGATCACGAGATATCCAAGTCCCCGTACGTATGTATATCGAGATGCGGGAACCTCGTTCATTGATGAACACTTCTTTGACCACGACCATTTGCGATGCGATGATGAGGTCCAAGGATAAATTGAACCAGAGTCTGTCGCACACATTTGGACGAATGTTACGAGTTGTTACCTCTCAGCCCAAGTATTTGATTAATCACTGCTCTCCATAAGTTCTATTTCCTAGGCCGCCTGAGTCAATTTTGCGGCATTCGCTACCCCTCTTCTCTGGAAACGTCCTCTTTCTCTCTCTGGATTCAAGTCGTGGTAACAAAAGGCCACATCTGGTGCTATTCGGGTTCATGTTGAACCGCCACCTCTACCTACCTACCTTATTACGTCGCTGATTTTTGACGTTGTTTTGACACAAGCTGCTTACCACCATTTAAATGTATTCCACTGAACGCCATACACGTGTTGGCGCACCACACACAGAGTTAGTTTCTTCGAATTTCACTATTAATTGCTGAATTGTACCATTAACAGGTGGCAATACGCCAACTGGAACTAGAACGTGATTTTCTTTTAATGGCCACACTCGATTTATTACTTTCAATTGAAACTGTTAATGGCCATTAGGCTTTAGCCATCAATACTCTTTTTTAAGAAACATTCTCTGCGTCATTTTGCAGAAGCACATGACAGACGTCATTAGAAGTACTTCATATTTATGACAATTCCTTCGAACTGTCGTCTTGAATCCAATTGTTTGCGGTCAAGAAGAGGGGATAAAAATATGTTTCGCGGAATAGCACTTTTGGAGGCCAAGGCAGAACTGTTGTGTCTTCCGTAGACAGATAGTAAATAGTTGATATTTACAGAGGGTCCCTTCCAATCCTTTGATGAATCGTAGTATTTGGATTTGAATTTTGATCTTATGGTGATAGCTCGACAAATGACACCCTAGTGGAGATTCGACGAAGAATAACCTTAGGCAACCGTTGCTACTTCGCTTTGTCCAAACAACTAGGGTCCAAACTCCGAACTCGAAGGTCCAAAATCATGTTCTACAAAACCCTGATCTTGCCAGTCTTGCTTCATGGAGCTGAATGCTGGACGATAAGAAAGACAGCTGAGCAGATCTTGAAGTTCTTCGAAAGAAAAATTCTACGTCGAATATTTGGTCCCGTCTGCGAAGAGGGCTAATAGAGGAAAAGATATAACCGCGAACTCTGCGAGTTGTACAAAGATGAGGATGTAGTCTGGAAGACAAAAATCGGTCGACTGCACTGGCTCGGCCATATCGAGCGAATCGAAGAGAATGCTCCAGCTAAGAGAATCTTTGAATCCCAGCCACCTGGGAAAGAAAAGGAAGACGGAACCTCCGGTTTAAAGATCAGGCAATCACAGACACCAGAAACCTTGGTCTAGTAAACTAGAAGTAGTGTGCCCGGAACCGGGAAGGATGGAAAGCGGCATTAGTTCCGGCTCAGACCCTCCAAGGGTCGCTGGCGTGATAAGTAAGTAAGTTAGTGATAGGTCTCCTTTTGTAAGTCATTGCAGGAATTTTCCAAGCTAAATCCATAATTAAGCTTTCTGAGACTGAGTTATTCTGAGTCTACAACGAATCATGAGTGAACTCTTCTAAGTAAGATATGCCGACGGTATACCAAATCTGAATCTTAGATCTACTCATAAGCTCAATACCCAGCCTCTGCTTTAGTGTGGACATTTGGACGATAGATAATTTTTGCACACGTCTGTATACTTTGACAGACATCATCAGAAGGCTTTGCGAAGGTACACAACTCGACAAGAGTTTACAATTTTTTACGAACAAATCCGACGTCCATTCGGCAGAACTTGACATTCACCACTCCTTCAATCTCCTTAATCATTGTAGCGTCTTTCAAGCCAAAGTCATGGCTATCAGTAAGGCCGCCGCTTGGCTAAAGATTCCTCAAGTATCAAGCAAGGACTTTGTGATTTATATCGACAGCGAATCAGATCTAGGGCAGTGAAAGACAGCTAAACAGCACAATGTCACATTTTTTTGGGTTCCCAGGTCATTACGATATTCCAGGGAACTTTAAGGCTGGCGAATGAGTCGAACAAGATGCTTTAGATTTAGACAGCTGGTTAGGCATATGATTTACACCGACGTTCTACTGAAAGCAAATCAAAGATGAAAGCATTTTCACTATTGCAACAATCCTAAGCGTTAATTCGACTAAAAGGATACCAGCTCTTCAAAATGACTAACATCCTAACAGGGCATTGTATCCTGGGCAGACATGATCAACGTTTGGATATGGTATTCCACGATTTTTGCAGGAGTTGTATCAATCGTACACTTCCTCTGAATATATCTGGACCTTGCAAACATCAGGGAAAACACATAAGGAGAATACTTCTTCAAAGATCTTTAAGCAGTAGACTGGGGTTCTCAACCCTAGCACAGGTATCATAACGGACTTACTTCAAACCAACTAACTACACATTTTTAGTCAATACGCTCGTTCAACTGAAGCCATTACCAAGCGCTCTGTGGTGGATCAACTGTCACCTAAACGTCATCGTCAAACTAAAACCTTGTCACAGTTCGCAAAAGTGTGCAAGAAAGGCTTAATCCCTGACTTTTGCGTTAAGACTCAGTCGTCCACCTGTTACAAATCCAACCATCGCATGAGCTTAAGCTGAACGAATCTTTTTTGTCCCAATGCTTCACTGATTGAGCCCTTAGTCATGACTGTGGCAATTTATCGAACTTTGGGGAAAAATCAAACACCGCGAAATCTTAGAAAGTCCATTCCATCCGCCCCGGAAAAACTCATACTCAACGATGAGATTGTCAAGCTTGAAACTTAAGGAAGCTAGCTAACGATCGAGGTGACAGAAAACGCCCACGCTCAATGGAAACCCAATTGCATTTGTCATGCAGACTCCAAGATCTGCCAAACTTAAGTCCGACGAAAATGATAGTATTCCCAGAAATAGTTTCATCCACCCTTTGATCTACAACTTGAAGTTGTCATTAGACAAGACACTCCGTCTAATTTTAAGTCACATGGATTCAGACCTCAAGTTTATAGCTTACAGCAGCAACACTAAACAGAATTCATAAAAACTCAAGTTGTTTTCATTTGAAAATGACATGACTACCACAGTTTACAAAGTCCTGTCAAAGCCCAGAGTGTTTCAAACCCCCATACTTAGAAAAATCTATAAAATCTTGACAGTCCCAGGTTCCAGCCGTCAGTCAGGTATCAACTTGTTGAAAAGCACAATAACCGTGATGAAAAGCCATTTGAATTTCCATGGTGCTTCGGGGCTCTCGGAGCACTTACTGCAACTGTGGGTGGAAGAGTCAAAAATATTTACGAGCTTTTATTTATGACCCCCATCACCCAGTGTTTACTACTTTCTGTAGAACTGCTACCACACTATTATCATCAGGTTTCCGTATCTGCAATGCAATATGCAACCCTCTTCCTAGCTCTGTTCGTTTGAATAATTTTTTTTTATTCGTGTTCACTTTTATGATGGAAAAATTATTATTATGCAAGTTGTTTACAAGAAAACAGCACCTCATGTCCCATGGCGAACTGTAAATAATTTTCCTTCATTTCCACAATGGAAATCCGCGTGCGCATCTTTCAAGTCCCCCCCCTCCCCCCAACACAAGTCAAAGGGCATAGGAAATTATTTATTCTCGTTTACGGCCGCCATTATTTTGTGTTTTTGTCTGTGCTCGACTACAACAAATTGCAGCAGCGTGTAAGACTGTGCAAATGAACTGAGAACAGCGCAAGTACGGCAGCAGTAAGCAGTGAGATTACAATCCCATAATATCCTTGCGCCACAAAGGAGCTGGCGCAAACCGCATGCAGCGCATAATACAAATCCTCATCATCATCATCGTCGTCGTCGTCGTCGTGGTCATCCTGCTGTATAGCGGCAGCAGCGCCAGGAAAAGAACATTACTCCTCGAGTGCTGACGATCTATGATAATTTACTGCGCACCAACACATACGCATACGTACCTCGGACAACGACGATGGGTCGGACGAGCAAGAACATTTATATCATAATAAATTATTGTTACCTTGTGGGTTGAGGGTTGTGGGATGGGAGTTCTTGTTGTTTTCTTTTGGGAGCACTGGTCAGCCAGTGTCGCTCCGCTTTAGATCTCCTGATGCTGGGCCACGATGGGAATCACATCAGCAGCGTCATGGATGCCATGGATATTGGTGCAAAATGTCCGACGATTGAACAACGCTCGATCTTTGTCTTGGTTGTTTTGGACCCGACTCGACTGTCGATAGCAAGATAATTTATTCTCCATAAATATGTACCTCCCAAGCTATGACTAGTTTTTTTTTTTTTTTTAGGGGGCGAACTTTAATAGCCAAACGTGGGTCTATACTCTAGTCGGTACAACAAGTGATCTCGAAAGTGTTTAGTTTCGGTGGTAAGATCCAAGATCGGTCTTAACTTGTTGACTTTTATTACCCGAATGTGGAACGTTTTCTTTTATAGCATTCGGAGTAATAAAATGTACGGCAAAGGCTGGAACTGGGTCAAGAAGTTTGTCACAGAATGTAACTTATGCTGTGGTGTGTACTTAAAGTCAAAATCGAGAGGTAAAACCCTCACGAATCGACCTTGGTTTGGTTGTAAACTTTGTTTGTCACTTGGGAGTGACCCAAGCGAACGGTTACCACATACATTTTCGTGGGAACCAATTCATAAGACCGAGGTGGTTGAAACAAAAAGTGCTTCTCGAGCTTTATACCGTCTAAAGACCGCATTCGAATCCAAAAGAAGAAAAGATCCTACATCTTCCATGTCTTAAGCCTTGGTAAGAGATTTTCTTAGATTTTTGGAGAAAGTTTGCCACCGAAAAGAGGGTTTAGAGATGGATCTATGCTTAAAGTCACTGACGACGATTGGAAGAGTGAAGGCTTGACACTTGTGTTTCACTTTAGAACTTACTAACAAAATGAGAGAGTCTTTCACTAACGCTTTTATCCATGAAAATGGATGTACCTAGTACCTACAGATGGCTGAATGGGTACAGATTCTCTAGTTCTTTTATACAAAAAAATGGGAACATCGACACCTTCTCTGAGAAGGGAGGAGCAGAAGCTAGATGAGCTGATGAAACAACACTCTATTTCATCTTTTTGTAAACATTCGTGGCTTCAATTGGGAAGGAATATCGATTGTCACAACATGTTTGATTCAATTTAGGGTTCCACAAGGTCCTCTTGACTCTTTTGGACGCAGAACTACGCCCTTCTCCGCACTAGCCGGAATCAGTTGAATACGAGTGACCTGGCAACGTCTCGCAAACCAACGAGATTTGGCTGGTTGCCAAGTCCCCGCGTGTTGCTTTAAGGGCGATTGCATTTGAACGGATTGCGTTGAGTTAAGAAAAAAGCCGCTCTATCGAGTGTGTGTGGGTGTGCAAAATTGACTCAGGCAGCCTCAGAACCGCAACTGAACGCATCTCAGGCACCTGACATCGCCGTGAAACGTGACTTTAACGACGTATATGTAGCACAGAATGATCAGGACTAAGTGGTCGTAGATAACAAGACGCAGTAGATGCAAATATAGGGGACGTTCTACATGAGGTTTATTACAAGCTCCCTGATAACTCATTTTTCACGAAATTTCTTAACAACCCGTTCGGACTGGACATATCTGCGACAGACTCTGGTTCTCCCTTGAGTGTCATAAGTGACGGTGATCGAGGAACCATTCCTCAATAACCAAGATTGGCGGTCTTTATTCAAGCTGCGTTCAACTTGTCGCTACGCACTCAACACTAAAAATGGTGAAAAGGAGCCTTCTCTTGTACCATCACCCAGACGTAGCTCTACGTAAATATAGTAGAATGAGCCATTCAACCCAGACTATGTAGGCCAAAAATCCGTAGCTTGAGTCCAACAAAGCTGCTGGAGTTGATGGCCTAGCTGCCAAGCTGTTCAAAGGGAACGACAATGCCTTGGTAAGGAGAATGCACCAACTCATCTGTAACATATGGTCGGATGAAAGTATGTCTGACGAATCAATGAAACCTCAGCATTGGTTGCCCAATCCTCAAGAAAGGAGATGCTCTGAACTGCGCCAACTATAGAAGCATCAGTCTTCTTAACATTCTCTTTTGAAGTTGTCCACCCCAGGGAAGTTCACCATCGACCGAATAGGAGCTTCAAATCGATACTCACCACCTTTTCATCAATTTTAAGGCCGCGAATGACAGCATTTACAGAGACGAGCTTTACAGTTTTGGAATTCCTGACAGAATTCGTTCATTTGTGCGGAACGACCATAGGGAATGCACACTGCTCCATCAAGGTCGGTAAAGAACTCACCGAGACCTCTGATGTCAATAAAGGATGTTGACAAGGCAATCATGCGAACTCTTTGCAAAGTCTCCAAACTCACGCGTTTTTCAAAAGTCCATCCAATTACTTCCATAAGCCGACGATATTGACATAATTGAAGGAACGCAGCGTGATGTCAGTACCGCTTTCGTGAGTATTAAGGCGGAAGCAGCAAAGATGGGTTTAACAGTCAATGAGAGCAATACGCTGTCAACAAGAAACGACAACCAATACAGACGTTTCGAACCGAACATCTCTGTAGATAAGATAGATATAACTTTGAGGGAGTTAAGGCCTTTATCCAACGATTGAAGTGGCTTGATCATGTATAGCGCATGGACATCAATACTTCGGTCGGGTAAATCTTCGAATTGGCGCAGTAGAGGAACACCGCGACTCAGGTGGTAGGAGACCTCAACCAACTAAGCGTGCGAAACTGGAGACAGCTAGCTAAAGGTCGAGCTGACTGGAGACGCTTGTTGGTTGAAGTGTAGACTTAATCTTGAACATAGCCCTAAAGGAAAAAGTCAAATGGTGTTAAATCGCACGATCTCAGCGGACAATTGAAGTCTCCATTTGGAGAAATCACACGTCGAGGAAATTTGTTACGCAATAGATCCATTGTTTCACCAGCTGTATGGCATGTGACGCCGTCCTACTGAAAATGAACGTTCGTCCACGTCCGTAGCATCAATTTCAGGCAAAAAAAAAGTCAGTCAACATCATTCAGTAACGCAATCCATTCACTGAAACGGTCGCACCAGCACCATTTTCGAAAAAATTGGCCCAATGACACCGCCAGCTCAAAAACCGCACCAAACTGTCACTCGTTGTGGATGCAGTGGGTTGTTCCACTATTTCTCTTGGGTTTTCGAAGACCCAGATGCGACAGTTTAACTAAACTGGATGTGATCTGCTGGCTTCAATTCTTGTGTCAACTGGACCTTATAAGCATGTAGGCCAAGATCTTTATGCTGAATTCCGTTGCAAAATGGTTGCGGATAGGCCCGATTCGTGTGATCGACTCGAAATGGACACATCCCTGGGGTTTCAGTCACACTCTCAGCAACGGCGGCGATATTTTCAACTGACTTTGCCGGACGAACACGAGTTCGAGTCTTCACATCACTAACCTGTCCGAGACGTTCAAATTTATCAATTAAATTGACTATAACTGTGCGAGAAGGTGCTTGGATGATGGCCGAAAGCAGTACGAATTTTATGAAACGTTTCCGCGATATTTCCACCGTCCTTGCAGTGAACCAAGGAAATAGGTGAAAACTGTTTAAAATGGCGATGAAAACTTGCTGTCAATTGCAGAGCTTAAGGGGGAGGATTCTCAAAAGCCTTTCGGTCTAAAGGGCATTAATTTGGACTACAGAGTGGATAGGGCAAACAACTAGAGCGTGTGTGTGCATAAGCAGCTGCATCTTCCTCTTCAGTCATCAGATCTGAATCCTATCGAATAGAAGTGGGATTCAGGAAAACCCTTAAGTGACACATTGAACCCGTCTGAGCAATGTCCTGGAGGTTTAAAGCGATCTTTGAAGCAATTGTGGAAATGACCGCGATTTACGAGTGTTATGCCCTAACAACGCTCTAAAGGCAAAAAATTCCTAAAAGACTCCCGAAGCCTTTCTCAAAAAAGTAGAAAAACGGTAAAAAAAACTAAATTTCAAAGCAACACAGTCTTATTCGAATAAAGTTCCCATGACATAAAGAATTCGTTTTCCATTTGTGGTTCAAACTTGCTAAACGTCAAATTGCACCTTAGTTCAGTCTTCGTTTTATGACTTCTTTTGGAAAGTATTGCCGGGTGTACGGCTTTGTGAGATACCTACCTATCTGTCGCAGCAGCAGACTGGAAAAAGTCAAATTTCTAATCAGTAACGTATTTCCCCTGCATAGATGACACTGGCTCACCTTTTCAGAGGATCATAGACCTCCACATGATGACCTTTAGTGTAGACAGACAAGAGAATGTTGCAGGAAATTACGAAAACAAACACACCTCCACATCGTTTTGCTGATGTTTACGTTTAGCCGGTAAAACCAGCTTTACAGTCTTATGCAATCTGGGTAGGTTTCAGCAGCTCGCCAACCTGTTGCCGGTAATTATTTGTAAACATGTCCAAAGGACAGGGAGTATGTGGATAAAATTGATTGAATATCGAAGATGAAGGATCAAATAATGTTATCTGACGTTTGATCACGTATGGCAAACGTCAGTTGATACTTTGTATTTGTTGAACCCAAATGACATTTGTTTATGTGAAGGATGACAGGTCATTAATAAGCGATAAGCTTATTAGCTCTTAAGGGGACATTTCATGATGTGTCGCACTAACAGGTGTCAAAACTGGTGTCTGTTTGGTAAATATGATACATTTTCACTTGACTTTTCACTAATCAACGAGAATATTCCATCGAACTTGTGTCCACACCAACAAGTCATGTGACATAATTCAAGTTCGGACTGATAAAAATTTCAAAATTGCCGGCTTCATTGTGATGTCAATACTTTGACAGATAGCGATCAAAATCACGCATACTGGAACTCGTCAGTAGTCGCGTCCAAAATGAGTCATAACGTGGCGTTATCACAATCATGATAACGCAAACATCACGTTTTAATATATCTAAACGTCGGAATTATCATTATTTACTGACGTTACGGTTAGAATTTTGTTTTTGTCTCATTAATGCACTTTACGTTACGTAAGCTTGACAAAATGCGAAAATTAATTGTAACAAGTCGTGTAAACAATTTGGAGTGTCAATGTGAATTGGAAAGAACTGTCATTGCCGAATTGTTGGTATTTCAAGTGCATTTTGACAGTGACACTCGGAATTTGGAAGCTTTCGATGACAGAAGTTGAAGTGGGAATGTTTTAGCGTCGGCAGACTTGCTTTTTCTTGAAGAATTTACAATTGAAAGACTTTTCCGTCGCAATAGGATTTTGTAGAGTTGGAGAACTGTCACTGTCATTGTCAACAAAAAAAAAAACGAATCCTTACATACTGTTTCAACACTTTTAATGCCACATAAACAAAAAAGCACTTTAACAAAAGCAAATAGCACTTTAAAGGACTGCTCAGGTTGTCCAACCCCCCCACCCACGGTTATTCTTGATTGTAATCCACATATGCGCGCCCTCACATTTTGACACTTTGTTGTTGTCTTGCTGTTGCCATTTGATAGACGACAGATACACATAGTTATGTAGGTACACGATGATATTTACCTATATTGTGTTGGTTATGTTGTAGTACTGATCCGAAAGCCATTAGATCCTTAACCGGTGGAGCTCGTGCACCGAGGGCGGAAAAACCGTCCCCTAAATAGGACGCCAGTGCGACAGCCCCAAGGGGCGCTTTAGATACTTCGGTGAGAATTTTGAAAAATGCGTATAAACACTTGTTTTCCTGTTTGCCTTCACTCAGGATTAACTAGGACTTGTGTGTTGCTGAGCAGCACGAATCTGTCGTGCTTTTTTTTTAATTTACACACGAAACAGATGGAATTTGTTTTCACTATAAATTTCTTTTTTTAAGGAAACTATCCGACACGAACGAGTTTTTATTATTTTTTTTGAATTAACGTGACAAACCGAGATACGCGATACAAACAATTGTTTGTTAGGTATTCACGCGATCGAACGGAAACGACGAACGAACACCAAAATTAGAGCGACGACGACGATACAACGACGACGTAGACTACGCCACACCACAAACGACAGGCAATGACTGGTCGCTTGGTGGTGGTATCGCAGAGCTGTCATTGTCGTTGCTGGTTCGCCAGCGCCCTCTACACTCATGGTGGGGTGTGTTCAAGTATCCCTTCCCCTGTATTTACTATTGCCGTACTCTTTTAACTTATCCACGAGTGAGATGGTAGATTCAGATCAGCAATGGAGTCGGTGCATGACATTTGAACACAATTCGTTGTGCGCAGTGGCTGGTGCGGTGACCCTGGGCGTTGCTTAGCAACTGTCAACTGGTTTTCACCAAAGTCTGACTGAACCAATCGGGAACGTTTCGTCCGCCCTATTGGCATTGGATATGCACACAGTTGAGGTAAAAAAAAAAGAAACTCCAAACAGGGATGAGGTGTGAATGATGTCGACATCCATGTGTGAGTGAGTGTGCGGTTAAGGGTCTGTTCGGTGGCAGGACTTTTCTCTTGCTGGATGAGTATGTCCATTGATGTCGCTGGGATTTGATGTCAAGAAGAGGAGGGCAAAGAAAAAAAAAGAAAAAAATTGCTTTTATCTGTTTTACTTCTTCGGAGATTCCTCTTCAGTGTTTCGCTGAGCTTCTGTTTTATTTATTTGCTTTCTGTTTGGTTCTGCGAAGGCAACACTCAAACTGGTAGTAGGTCTCGTTGTTGATGTTGATATCTGGAACTGGTACCGGCCGTAGTGGTGGTTGGTGGTGGCTGGCTGTTGCTGTTGGACACCTTTTGGTTTAGTGGTGGGGTTGAGATAAAGAAGAGGTTGGTTATTGCGGATGAATGGAAACCAAGTGCGGTTGGCCTTTCTATAAAAAAAAAACACGAGAGGAGTTCTGATATTTTACACTCCAAAAACAATTTAAAAAAAAAATTGCTTTGATGTTTTGCGGTATGACAAATGGCATCGATATCAGTATCAAACAGGGATGTACCTAGTTTTCCTATCAGTGGATGAGCAAAATATAGCAAAAAAAAAAAAATGACGTGTTCCCACTTGAATTTTGAAGGTTACGTGCACAGTGTAGAGATATCCCACCCGAGAGCGTTGAGCGTTGTCGTGATAAGAGTTATGTCAAACGTTCACTAGACAAAGTGATAAGCGATGCATTGAAAAAAAAAATAAAAAAATAATTTTCAAAGTTTATATTTGTTGGAAGCAAAAATATCTATCTACGAAGCTAAAAGTATCTTTTGGAAGAAAGACGATAAGAAACATTGTTTTGGTTTTGACTGAATCTAGACTATCAACGTTTCAAGTGGCAAATTGATAAGATAAAAAAGTGTTGCAGTTCGGTTGACTATATTGGGTGTTTCTGTTTTTTTGTAGGTTTATCTGGGAGAAGATTACGCAAATCGGTGTATAGATAGATTTTCAAAAGATCTTGTCTTATCAGGGAGTAAGTACTGTACAGGGACTTTTTTTTTTTAGAACATCGGTGACTGGCTTCTTGGGGCTTAGGGTAATACGCCGTCTATATGCTCTGATTATCAGCACTTTTGTCGTAACTATAGGCAGATGGGGATGAGATTCCATATTTTGATCTAAACGAAAGTTAGCAGGTACCTACCTAGGACCAAAACAAATCGATAACTTTCACTTGTGGTATGAGATCAGCGGCAACAAGTTTAGATTGAAAAATTGTCGTTATAAGGGACCTTTCGAGGTTTGAATCTCTGCCGCACCGACATCTTGATACAGATGTGTCTTATTTATAGCGCACAACGAAGATTGATTTAAAATAAATGGACTTCTTTGCATCGCTTTAGCTGATCTGATTAACAATTGTCATTAAAGACGCTCCTGACAACTATTGATCCATCATTGACATTTAGTGTTCGAAAGGATCAACGTCATAGTCAACTTCAAGTCAGTTTCTGAGGTGAGAACCAGACCTGTGTATAGGTGATCTGACCATCTCACTGGTGACGGCAAAATCTTTGAAGTAGGTACCTACTTACAAGCATACATACGTATGTGTATATGTACATACATACGTAGTTAGTTCAATTAAGTACACCTTGGACAGAACCAGAACGTGGAGATCTAACGAAAACGAAGTCCGACACGCTATTCAGTTTGGTAGAGCACTTTGGTTTGAACTTGTTTTGCAGCCTAAATTTCGAATCAAGGAAATCTAAGCCTTTAAATTTTGTTTTAACAACCCTTCGTTAGGAAGCTTGTTCTAGCAAGTAAGGTGGGAGGTACTACTAAATTGTTGACGAAAAAAACTGGTCCTTTCTGGCTGGAAACCTACTCGCATTCAAAAAAGGACAGACAAAATTGTTTGCCACATCCATAGCTGATTGCCGGAGTTGGAAACATCCTTAGTAGAGTGCTCAGATGCATTATACCTACTAGCAAGGAAGTAAGATCCGTATTGCCCATTTTACTGGAATTTCCAATCAGCACTTACCACATCAACAGCGCAGTTGTATGAGCAAAGGAAGCATACTCGCAAATTAAATGCACCGCAATGTCGTCTTCGTCACCTTCTCAAAAAGTGTCATCTAAGCTTAGTACATTTACAGAAAGTTTGCCGCTGATTTCTTACAGTCCACCTACATCCTGGAGAGTCATGCCACATTAATTTTGTTCCCGCATGCAGCTGGGACAACCTGTGGTACAGTAGCAGCCACAAACTTGAAATCGTTGTCAGGATATGTTCATTTTGCATTCGAACAGTAGGTACTACATATATACTTGGCTCCTCTCTCCCTCCCTCCAGCAACTGAGAATTTTTTCATTTTTCTGAATGCCGCCCCACAAAGTAATTTCATGAAGACTTATGATTCTGTAGAATGGCCACCGTGTCGAGTGAGTCGCTAATCAGAAATACAAACAATACCGGTGAAAGTACACAACCTTGCTGGACTCCACTTTGTAAACAAAATTGCTTCGCTTACCGCTCACTGTATAGAACTTGACACTTTTACAATGTGGGTTGCCTTGACACTGTCGAAAGCCTTTTCAAAATCTATGGAAACTATCGGATCAATATTAACTGCATTTGCTCAAGGATGCTTCATGTCTTCAATGTGTTCTCTAGTTTCTTGTCAACAAGGTTTTTTATTCTCTTAAAGTTTCTTTCTTGAAAGATTGACAGTCAATCTTGTCTTCCAGTCTTTGTTTTGAGTAAAGAAAGATGTTAACAGCCAGCGTGTTTATATTGTTAACGCTGCTTTGAAAGAATGTAGTATAGTCTTATTGTCTTGCCGCTTGTATGTGTATGACCTGGAGGCACAGAGCCATTGAATACTTGCTAAGTGTAAACTAGTCCTTCCTTCCTTAGAATTCAGGTCAGTAATGGTCAAAGCCTCCTACCGAATATTGGGTCCTACTGGGACCACCTATCATCACACCAAAAAGATGATAGCGCAGCTTCTGCAGCTAAGTAGATATTTACTTGAACAAAACCGGCTACCCTTAGGCCAACTCGTTTAACAACAACTTTCATACCTACGTCCTATTCGTATGCAAAGTTTCCGAGCAATATTTCTTAAACATCCTCTTGGCCCCAACCCAATCTTAGAAGACCATTAAATTAGTAAGAGCAAGGGGTCTCAGGCATTTCTGTAGTTCTAAATCTGCGTACAAACGAGTATGCTGCCATCTATGTATCTTTCTGTGGAAATATTGGCTGTCATCTGCGTAAATGCACTTTGACGGCATTTATGGCATTTGAAATGTTTTTCGATCTCCAGCCACTCTATGGTAGTTTTGAAAAATATGCTTGCTGTCAGACTTCACTGTGAACTACAGGACAGTGACGTTTCACGAAAACATGCCTATTAATGACATTTTACTCAATTTATGGCGCCATCTAGCGTGCACCAACAATTTGTTTAGTCCAACGTGTTTGTGGATGCTGTTTAAGTCGGCTTGAGAACAGAGTCCCCATATTTAAATTTTCCATGCTTCAGTTTCAACTCCAATTAAACTCTCTCAGCGGAAAAGTCTACACTCGCGTTTCATCCTAATTTTCCCTGCAACAACATGACATTGAACTTAAAGCACTTAAAATCGCGTAAAATTTTATTATCTAATCGATTTTTCATGAAACACATCCTGTTACCCTTAAACATTCTCCAGAGGACACTCTCCCGCCATATCATCGAAAAATGTTCACACTTTCCTAACTCCATGTTCGCATCGTTGGTCTTCTCGAATCTAAGGCTTTACTATATGGTTTGTGTGCTAAATAGCCTATAGATACTCAATCACCACTTGACCATACATCAGCAATTTATCCAGACTTTCATGTACCAAAAAAGCGGGGGTACCCTCCCCCGCTGATCAATACAAACACAATCGTTGTGTGTCCTTCCTAGTGAATCCCCAGCACTGGCTCTTCGCACGTGTGCGTGGGTTTGCCGGCGAACCTGCTGTCAATAGATACAAAACCATCAAAGGACGCGCACAAGAAACCACCTCACCATCGGAATCAACCAACTGCGGGACACAAAGCATAAAAATCGGGGCAAAAAAAAGAAAAAAAAAAAAAAAGGATAACCTCACCCAATAATTTTTCATCCCTCGACTATTAAGGAACACGATGAGTGCAAGGAGCAGCAGCGGGTGTCAGAAAAGGAAAACTTTTTTTCCCTGTGCCACACAGGAACAGGAATCATTTGTTCTTCGTGTTCGCCCCCGTTTTTGTGTTTTTTTTTTGGTTCGTCTATCGGTGGATTTTCATATTCTCAACCGTTGTTGGCTGCTGTATTTGTATCTATGTTGACTGTTGTGAGTATTTGTATTCGATTCGATAAAATCTACCCCGGTATTCGATGGAGCAGAGAACAGCACACCGCAACCATTGACACGAGAACTCTGTTGCCATTGTTGACACACCTACAACAACCCACAGTCGAGTCGGTCGTAGTGTACCAAGCCGACCTTTGAGTATATGGCGTATGGATGGAGCCAAAGTATCTATGGGATGCAGTTTCTATGAAAAGCGATGCCGATGATGACGATGACGACGAAAACGACAACGACAACGACAACGACAACGACAACGACAACGACGGCGGCGGTTGCTACTACAGTGCTGTGTGTAGGAAGCTGTGGAGTTGTGGGAAGTGGGATGGATCTTGATTGTGGGTCTGTTTTGTTTCGTGTGAGATTTTCTTCTTTTTTTTACGGTTTTCATAGGGTACTTAGGATTTATTAAATAGTTTGTAACTTAGACAAGTGAGGATCCAACAATATCCGACTGACAGATGGCATTTTGTCTTTTACATTTGAATTGTCAAAGTGAAGTTTGACAGCAAAGTTTTCCACCATCAAAATTTGTCAAAATTTAACATAAACAGTCATCCAAATAAGCCTCAAACGTTTGAAGTCAAAGACGTTATCTAGAAGTGTGTCTTCTCTAATACTACCGAAGGAAGGATGCGTACTTATACAGGAAATTCACTTTAAACGGGCAACTTTATGATCCAATTCCACCTGCATCAACCCGGCAATCTTGCATTGGTTTAGCTTCTTCTTTCTGTAGTGACAGCTTTTTTGTAGGGACTCCCAGTGAATGCTGGATAGGATAGGTAAAGTGGTTAAGGACAATAACACTATGTCTAGTCTGAGCCTCAATGATTCCAGAAATTCATAGATGAGCTCTTAAGCTTAAGTGAAGTATAGGAACTAGTATTTAAGGAACAAGTTCCAATCAAGCAACAGCATTGTGTCATTTGACTATTTCTCTGAGATCGCACTAAAAACTGAGGCACGTCTTGCCTTACCAATAGGGTATCATACCATCTATCCCAGACAGTGTTTAGCTCGTTTACTTCTTTTTCTTTACTTTTAAAGGCTTCATGTGGGCGTTTTATTTGCTTAAAATTTGCAATAAAAATGTACAATATTTTCTTGGGGTAATTATATGGACAAAAAAAAAACAAAACCAACGGAGAGGCTTATAGAAGTTGTAAAGCTAAACTGCGAGCTTATATAATTTGTTACAGTGTATCTATAGTGATTAAACACGTTTCTTATTATTTGCTGTGGGCATACATAATTAAAAGTCACATGTTTAAATATTTTTTTAATAACTTGTTGCATTTGTTTTCTACCAGTGGAACCAATAAGAAGGTTTTTCTGTGGCTTTGGAACCTGCCTATAGCGAATAGTCGTAGAAATAAGAAAATATGGCATCACTGGTAGCATTTGACAGTTCTCAATGGCTGTCATGCGATATATATTTTTTTAACGGTTCACGAAGGATTGTGATAGAATTTTGATAGAATTTTGACAGTTTCCTGATCAACCAATTGCCCAACAGTTTGGTTATGTTTGCCCGATGACCTGAGATTCTTTGACAATCTGGGGAAACTGCTCTGAGGCTTTAAGTTAGTGGATCTTTGCGTAATAAGATGTCTCTATATATTTTGAAGAAAGATTGAAAAACAAGACAATGACGGTCACTGTCTTCCAGACTTTTGACAAAATTTCGAATGATGATGCCCGACGAGGTTTCACTTTAATAAAGTTGAAAACCTAACTTTTTAAACTTGCAGTCTAGCAATACTTTCTTGAACGGCGGAGCTAGTAAGGCTGAGTGATTTAGTCGTGACCGGTTTAGTTTGCAAGCCCAGCTAGCTTGATTCGGCTTCCGAACTGTGTGCCATTTGGTTAGGTAGATTGGAATTGGATTTGTCATTGAATTCTTTGAGATTTATTTGAGGTCGTTGAAGAAGAGCTTACCTCACGTTCGTAGTACCTATGGTTCTGCCATATACGCCGGATAACCGTACAGAATGTGGAGTGTGGTTTCCAACTTATTCCTAACATTACCAAATTTGGCAGATTGTCAAAGTCGGGTTGATAGTTTGACGACCTTGACCTGTTTGAAGGAGGATTACATCTTCCTGGATATGGCACAGTTGTACAAGTTGTTTCACTTCTCACTGACCTTTGATAGAAAGTGTGTAAATTTGTTCGCTAACGAGGTGTTAGTCACCTGGCTGATGGGTAAAGCTTTCTTTTATCATTCGTCACTTGAACAAAAGCTTGGGTTGTAGTGTTTGAAGTCGCGTGGTCGCGTCCTCCTTTTCCCGTAATGGTACATCGCTAAAAATCACCATGAATTACAGTGGCAACATTGTACAACATTCCGTTCGGATTCAAAGTCTGTCTACACAATACGCTGTGCAAGACGTAATGCCTAGCGTTGTCTTAAAGAGCCTTAATGATACGTATGGGTAGATCTTTAAGGAAATATTTGGCTCGCCGGCTCGTAGATGACCAAGGTATAGGTTCTCGGAACTATGTTACATTTTTCACACGAATGGAAGCGACCTACAGTTCTTATTGCCGGCTTTGATCAGCGGATTGAGAAGCATTCAGAGAGATGATGAGCAGTTCAACCATGAAGCCACGATGAACAAGACACATCCGATCTAGAAGTTCTTCTTCGCTAGGAATCCTGATAGCGAATTTCCGATTGCATTCGGAGAAAGGGGTAGAATTGAGGGATTCATTGTCCAGAAGCCGGTTCCCCTAACTCCTAGTTGACGGTTATGTCAGCGGCTTGACTGTGACTCGAAAACTGCCCGAATTGTATTTGATTCTGCTTGGATGATACGACTAAGATGACAGGGACTAGGCATGCACACCAGCACTCCGGCCCAGAGAGTCTTAGAGTCCACCCTGGTAAGTATGTAAGCGTGTAGAGATTTGAATAACGACATATGTGCCGAAGATTGTTAACCAAAATGGGTGTTAACGTCTTGACCACGAAATGGATTTAGCCAATTGTCCAAGAGTCTTTTGGGGAATTATGACACTCAGTAGAAAGTTCGAAACGAAATTCGCTACTAGTCATGAACTCATGATTCATCCTTCGGCTGAAGGGTTGAAGGGTCTCCTATCGGAGACAAATCCCTGTGTTATTTCCGCACCTAGAATTGTAGATCCCATCTGTTGTACACCAGCCGATGTCTATAATTTATTGGTCATCCCCTGAGAATCACCTAAAATTTTCACTAATCAGCGCCTAGCTCGCACTAGAAACCAATTCATTGCTCGACATAACCCACTTATCACTCAGGACTTCGCAAAAGCATCACAGATCAGTGGAATAATTTCTTTTTCATTTTCCAAACAACTATTCAGCAACCACAGGTTACCATTTCACATTTTGTATCTGAAATACTACCGAACCTTAACTATATCTTTCGGTTTAGCTATTTGTTCAACACGCATACAAAATTACCAATCTCCATCTGTAACCATTTTGATTTTACCACCTACTGCCTTCTGAGTCTCTTTACGTGCAAGACCCATCAATGCAGCACATCCCGCAAATCATAGATTTCTATCTTAACAGAGCAGTTGATTGGAAAATCTGAAACTACCCAGGGACCAGAGCAAAGGTGGCGATTGGCCATCAACGTAAATAAATGTCGATGAAAAATTATCCTACAAATGCGCAAGATTGCGTTGCGCTAAATCTTCAACTGGCGAATGAGATACAAAGAAAAAAAAAAAAAACTCAAAAGATACTTTCAACTTGAACGTATGAAGTACAATTCCAAGAGAGAGAAACATTAATTTGTTCTGTTTGCATTGCAAGAGTCTGTTCCATTGAGATTGCAAGATTGTTTTCGCCTGCGGTGGACATTAGTCATTCGACGGTTTAAAAGATATTGTTCATGGATTTGGTGAATTCCTGTCCCACCGGCTAAGTCACGGTTGACCTTCGAGGGGCTATGCGATTGCAATAGAACAAAAAGAATGCGTTAAGCATTTTGGAATTTATTTCTTCACTTATCGCATTCAGAGTGAATTCGAAACTTCTAGCAAGGATCGAAAAAGACTGTTGGCAACCACCGAAGAGAGGAAATATCTAGAGCTAAAGACTGATGAAATTGCTGAAAATGGTAGATTTAGACTCAGCAATGCATCACCGTAGTTGCGAGAAGAGATCCCTATACTTAGTCCCTCAGCGAAGTCAAAAACCGCCCTACCCACACCAGATAAGCTTCAGAGCCTATATGCACCAAAAACAGCGCAAAGCTGAGACTATAGCACAAGAATCCTTCTTGTGTTGAGCATCTCGCAGTCTTCTGTCAGAATTGTGTCTCATTCGCCTAAATGACGATTCTGCGTAGACTGCCAATATTTCCCTAGGTACTGGTGGAAGTCTAAAAAAAAATTGAACAACGTATGTCAGTTGGTTCTATCGACGAGCCATACAGGAGAAATGGCCTTACAGATCCTATCAAGATGGATGAGGAACAAGCCCTGTCCAACACCGACATCAATGACGGCTTTGAAGAATGATATCTGTTGGTCTCCTTTAGTGCGTCAGTGGCTCAATAATAGACTCACTCGACAGTATCACAATGATGTGGAAGAGCAAATGGAACGTCAAACTCCAAATATGCAGCTTCCGTCGATCAAATAACGTATTTGATCCACGGTAGCATTGGACCCTTGAACAGCTTTTAATTGCTTGGTAAGAAGGGATAACCTTCCCAAACAACAAAAGGTTACAACTCCTCCACACTAATGTAGCAGGGAACAGCTCCTTCCTTCGAAACATCAGCAATATCAAGACGGGACCTATTCTTACAAGAAACTCGTCGACAACAGTTACCTGCTCCATTGGAACTTGGCACATCTGCCAGAAGTAAATGGCGCCGAATCCACAAAGAGGCAGAAAGCCTTTTCTTAATGCCGCCAAAAACTGCTGTGGGATGTCTCAAACGCATACGGAGACAAGGTGAATTGCTGCCAATGGGTTCCTTGCTGAGTACGTCCTCCGGAAAAGCGTTTAAGATGTAAGCGTGCCGCGACGATTCGACCTAAGACTTATTGGAGTAAACTCTGCCATTCTGGGACGCAGGGAGTTTCTTCAATCTAAAGAGCAAGGGTTTCTATTCCAGGATCGGCTGTTTCGAAGGGAAGGCAATTGAAAGACTGAGACTCCGATTTTACATAGCGGAGTCCAAGTCTCTAGGCCAACCATGGACCCTTGCTTCTTGAAGGGAATATTCAATCAGAGGAGCTGATGAACTGAGGAAGCTGGTCTTCGAAAAAAAAACCGACCCGAAGGTTTAATGGAAAAAACCATGTGTAGCTTAGGAAGAGATGGGCGGACTCTAAAAGTAAAAGCAGGCGGTCTAACAGCCAGTTTACTACAACGATAATTTAATCAGAAACGCGCTATCTTAGGCATGCTTCGAGCTACTTATTAAGCTGCATGCAATCAGAAGGACAGACCTTAGACTGACCAGATAGACGAACCAAACTATCAAGCGAATTCGGCTTAAGCTGGATTTGGAATGCTACAAGAACTTGATCTCACATGGGAGACTGCAAGCACACAACAAAGCAAGTCTCTTCTCAAAAATGTAGAGACAAAGAGTAGCACGTGCCCTACCTTGCTCCATTTGCTACCATTCCTCTTCAACAGCATCTGCGATCTGGAACATATAAATGTCAATTGACTCCTAAGCTTCATTTGAAGTTCCAAATGGTTGAAGAATCTCTCCTCGATCGTGGCATAACAGTAGACCTCGCATGTTGCCTGTAGCTGTAGCTTTACCTAACCTCATCATTGATGAGAAACTGCAGTCGAATCGTTAGAAGGCGCAGACACTGACTGCATAAAAGGGATGTAGGACGCTCAGAAAAAAAGAAGGACGGTCTCGTAAAAGTCTTATACTGACGCTTGACACTACAAACAAATTTAGGTGGACGGTCCTAAATTTTGGAAATATAGCTTCCACCACAACAGACTCCTAAATGAAAAAAAAAAAAAAAACCTACGTTGGCTCCATCGCAAAGACAGACATGTCTACTTTTGCTAAACCAAAGAACAAGCTGATTCCAGGGCAAAAGGTTAGGTTAGGTTAGGTTGAAGTGGCTGCCAGATGGGATAGACCACATCGATCTAGAGAGATCTCCTTACCTACTCGTTGAACCAATTGGAGCTTCTTATGAAGCAAAGTAGGTTTCTAACATCTGTTTTTATCAGATCGTCCAAGTCGTTCAAGTAGAATTCTCTTAGGTGAAGCCTTCTTTTACGGGAATGGTTTCCTCCACCTCTTCGTCTATGCAGTCTTGTTGAATGCTTGCCCGTGACGACACCTTTTATGGTTCTGATCCAGAACAGTATAAACAAGATCATTAATAAATGGAAAGCCTGAAGCTCGACACAAGATGGAGAATACCACGATGTCTTCTAGCCCTCTCCCTCTGAAATGTATTTGGAAAGGTTAATCTGAGGGTCTAAACTTTTCCATTGAATGACTTTCTTAGCCAGAAAGAGTGTATGCATTTGTGCAACAACAATTCAAGACCACTGCTGAGCAGAAGTTATGACGCCTAGATTGTAGGGTAAAGGGATCTCAAGTTCTGAAGAAAAGGGGAAGAAAAATAAGAAAAAGAAAAAATAAACACAAGTTCAGCTAGAAGTTTAGAATCGAAAAGCCACCCTGTAGTCAAGACTTTTGTTTAAATTTCAAAACTTTATGCGAAAAAACCCACCATTCCTGTAGCAATAATCATTCATTCGAAGGACGGTATCTCGCCTGTGTTTGTTACTTTGAACTCAGCCGGTGGTCAGCCTTCAATCTAATATCCTTCCCTCAGTTAACTCGCACGGAAGTAAAGAGGTGTAACAAATGTCTGCCCAACATGGGGCACGTTTAAACAAAAATCTATCTTCTTGACTATAAAGTTCTACCGCCACAACCCAAACTTGCATTAACAGTGATTTATGTAAGTCCTAATTGCAAGTGTACTTACATCCCACAGCTACATCCTAGACTTTATACATTTATGCTCAAGTTTAAGTCCCTCATAATGCTACCATTCACCTATAAAACGCTACAACGGCAGCATCCGTAAAAATATACCCTTCGGCCTGATCGGTCGATATAAAGCAACTTGAACCAACTCGCGTACATTTAAAAGCGATCGTCAAACAACGGATAATCACTGCCGCAGATACACACAACATGTCCCATTCATGTGCGCTCAATAATTAGTGCACATTAAACCGCGTTCCCAGGATGGATGTCATGATCATGACATGAGCACTCCCTATTCAGATAGTGTTCTGCGCCTTAAACTGCGGTGTGCCTCTTTAAATCAGATATTGTATGGCAATCTAGGCAAAGAAGATGGCGAAGATAGTTATACATGTGTCCTCAGATACAAAGCAAAAAAAAACAAGAATTGAGATTAAAATATAACTGGTCGCATGTACAAGTACGAGTATACTCCAGTGTCTGGCTGGAGCAGTCCAATGTCCCTTTGCCGCGCCCGTCATCCCCATACCGTATACATTGTCATATATCGAGATCATCGTTGGCTGCTTGTTGGGATCTGGAATTGGGATTGGGATTGGGACACACGACAGAGAAAGATACCCGCGACGAGTTCGTGCAACCTCCACCACTACTGTATAATAACAACAATAACGCTGAAGTGGATTTGTGTTTTCCTTGGTTTTCTCCATTTTTTCTTGAATCCTCCTCGGTCTTACGATGTGTGTTAGGATGTGGATTCGCGTTTTTTTTTTTTCTGTTTTGTCTGCTTTACTCAATCATAAAGGAAATGGAGAATATCAAACAGAATCAGATGAACAGTGAGAGACGATGGAGAGGGGGAGATGGGGCGAATGATGACAAGCGCAAACACAAATATACTCGTACATATGTATACAAAGGGAGGACAAGATTAGAGGAACGAAATGAAAATGACGAGGCAAGTCTCTCTACTCTCTAGGGTGTTATTAGAATGTTAGTTCAGAGCTAGGGGCTGCAAAGTTGTAGTTGAGTATACATTTTCCCGTCTCAACTAACTCGACAAAAATTTTCCTCAGAATGGACGGTTGAAGAGCAGCATTTCATAGAAAAGGGATCAGGGGTGGAGAAGGTAATGTTTGCGAGCCGAGGAAATGTTGATAAAAATCGAAAAGACGGTCATACATGCCTAAAATTCTTAGAAGTACCTCTCAACAGGAATGTTGGTTCTGCAAATTTAACTTTGGAAAGCGTGTGCAACTCAGCAAGAGCAAAGGCTACCCAGATAGCGGACTTCTTAAGACTATGCTCAAGCTTATGCGAATTTCTGGACTGATTTGGAACCTGAGTCCGAGTTTTTATGGAGAGCGACATCGTTGAACTCCAGTTTTTCTTAAGCAAACGTGCCTTTCTGTCTTTAAGGGGCCAATTCACACACAAGTGGCGTATGGTGCTGGCGTAGTGTGGGGACATGTGTCACCTGTATGTTGTCTAATGGGTCAACACAGATAATGAAGGCATCATTCCGCGCCACGTCATCTCTGTCTGTATTAGCCCATAAGATGACATGAAAGTGGCATATGTCCACACCACGTCTGCACCACGCCAGCACCATACGCCACTTGCGTGTGAATTGGGTCTTAAGCGGACACTAATTGGTTATGAACTTCTTCAATCCTTAAACCACTTGGAAGTCTCAACTCACTAAGTTTTGCTATTGGATCATAGGAAATAAGAACACCCGTAAACTTTCCTAACGGTGTTAAGTAGACGTGCGTCCTCGCACCATACATTGCAACCCGCAGATGACAAACCACAGATGTGACTCTCTTACAGCAGAAAAGACTGCAAAGCCTGAATGTGTTGGGCATTAGTGACCCCACCAGCTAGTTGGGAACGTGCTAATGAGTTGTGGTATTCTGGGCACTTTTTCACTAAAGTGATTCCAAGTCCTTGAACCCATGGAGCCACGGCGATCACGCTCTATTTCTTAGGATCAGCATCAAAACCGTCCACAAAATTGTGTTCAATTTTTTGCGTAGTTTGTTTGGTGTAAGCCTTAAAAGATCGGCTGTGTCTGGAACTGAAGCACCTTGTTCAGCTGAGTTTTAACAGTCAATCTTGAGCGGATCCTGAAAGAATAAGTCCCCCTTGTTTATCTCGAAAGTGATGTGCAATTTAGGACAAAGGCTGGGTAGAGGTAACTGAAGTCTGTAGTACACCTCTACCAGCCACAGGCCTCTGCAACATTATAAAGAAAAAGCCTGGGAAGCCTGCCGGACTACAGTCAAGAGTGGGATTGGACCTCCACTACACAATGTAGTGGGATTCTTCGCCCATCTTTGGATACTATAAGGTAAAGTCTTACTCTTGTGCGCCTAGATTGTTGCAGGTATAAGCCTGACAGTGTCTAGAGAAGTCTTTAAGTTCATTCTGAGTTATGGAGATTCACATAAGATATGTTTTGTAGTTTCTTGGTCTTCTAGGCACAGTTGACTTTAGGGTTATGAATAGCCAGTCTACGAGTTTGTCGCAGAAGTGAAGGGGGGTGTAGCTTCTCATTTGGAAAGCTTGTGAGGAGTCTTGTTGTCCTCTGTCATCGTGACCAAGGACAAGACTTGAAATGATAAGAGTTGAAAGCTTCGAACACTGCCTGGCTGTCCGAAAATATCCTTTACTGAATGGAGATGGACAAGTTGGCATCACTTTTACGCTATAGGGCGCGAGGGCATGGGATTCTTTGTCGGATAAGACAACGAATGCTAACTCAGAGGGACGAAACAGAGATCCGAAACTGCCTTCGATGAACGAAAGTGGAAAATGTGTGTTCTCTTAAGCAAAAACGCTTGCAACGAAATGCTAGACGAAGTTATGAAGGTTCAAGTGCTTACACATGTTCCGTACTTAAGAACATCAGTTCTTGACAACCATATAGTTGCCCACCCCTGACTTATCAGAACGACAATACTGGGCAATCAGGTAAACTTCACTTGAGACTGTCCCTCCCGTCCATATCGGGTGTTCGGTTTGGGGTTTGAAGTTTAAGACCGATAAGCTCAGATACAAGATATCAGCCCCAAACCATACCACCGACCATCCCCACTGTGAGTGTTCAACAAATTACAACCCAGAAGGGGCCGATACACGGATACCAAAACGACACGAAGAGGAAGAAGAAAGTTTTCCTCTCGGTAGCTGAGCAGGGAATGTCGGTCCGTCGGGTCGGTCGGTAGCTGTAGCTGCTACGAGCAAAGCCGCCATAACACGGGTTTGTGCAAGAAATTGGATTCATTATTTACGGCCCGAATAGATATTATGCTCGAGATTATTTGCTGAATGGGTTTCGTGATAATTTTGCACAAAAGGAACACTTCTCGTCGTCGTCGTCGTCGTCGTCATCGTCATCGTCATCGTAGTTGTTGTCGATGTATTCGTGTTGTCGTGCTCTATTCATTGAGTATAAGCAGTACCTTGGTCATGGCAGCCACCACCGAATGGTGGACATGGATACGGTTGATAGCCTCACATCATATCAGTGGCCAACACCACCACCACCATTTGTTTTTTTCTCGTGTTCTTCAGTTTTCCTTCTTCCATTCGATTGCCAAGCACTGAATGGTAGCTAAACTGCTAATCGCAGGAATAATGGGTTTCGGCTTCTTCTGGCCCCATTGGGCCAGTCACTTCGAAGGCACGTCCCAACAGTGGAGATGATTTTGATGGGCCAGGTGTTGATGCACTTTCAACTTTCTGGAAAAAGAAAATCATCACGCGCACCCAGAGTGTTGCACAAGAACTGCAATTATGATGAATTACGAAAATATAATGGATGCAGTTGCATTTCCAGTTGCAGTTTGTTGTTCTCTTTGTTTCCGTTTGCTTTGGTAGTGAAGCTTCCATACATTTTTTTTTTTTTTTACTAGAGCACATAGTTTTTCGAGTTCAGGGACTAAGTGCAGCTGAGAGCCGGTCACCTCGAAGCTATTATCAATGAGTTCACCACTGATGGGTTCCTTGACGTACAGCGAATTGATTAGCTTCGTAGCAAACGACGTAATTAATCTAATAGCTACTGTATAGGTTGCACAATTTGTTAAAATCCCTAGAGTGGATGGTATGCAGATTAGTTTGCATGGAGGTGAGTGGTATAATCATGTGGTTGGTCTGAGTCCATTATGCACCACCTGAATGCCCATAGGAAGAATGGATCCATAAACTTGGACAAACCTCAAGTTTAATTTACATATTTCAATCTCTCTCTCTCTCTTACTCTTTATGTCTATCTGTGTCAAAGGAAATGGCAAAACATTCAAAAAGGTGTAAACAACACCAAACGATCAGACACTACCTATGATTACCATCCACCCGCTGCTGGCTACCTTTCTAATCGCATGATAATAATCTCACCAAAGTCGCTCCTTAACTCACACACACAAATACTCTTGCCCGAGCTACCGAGTTCCGCAGAAAAGTGTGCTCACAGACGAGAACCCATAATTCATTGTTGAGAAACATACACAACTACCCTGCTGTTGCTGTTCTTTATCTTCTGGTTCCCGTCCAAACAATGCCATCATAACGACGACGACGACACTCCGGATAGAGAACGATTTAAGTTTCAAATTGTAAACTCCAGCTTCGAGGCTTCAGTGAAACAACGACACACGACCGGTAGAGTGACAAATCCAAACCGCGTTGCTGTCGTTGTCATTCCTTGAAACGAACAGAATGACATTAGTCAGTACCTGGGGACCGCCTACACTTTCCTGTGCCTCCTCTACCTGTGACGATGTGATGAGGTGATAAACGTATTAGCAACGATGTGGTCTTAATTCTCAAATCTATACAATCGGTCAAAACATGTAAATCTGCCCGACAACAGATGTTCGCAGCCGAAAGCAGGAAAAAGGATTTAAGACACAGACACAGTGTGGAGGATTTGCACTTAGCTGCAGAGATATGTGTCATATCCGATTACAGAGTGTCGGTTTTATGGGCGATTTTTTGCCAGTTCTCTAAGGAGATACAATTATTTTTAATTATAGATATGTGCTGGGAACGGGACCGGGACCTGGAGCAGGTAGGCATGTGTTGAGCCGTTTGACACTTTGTCATAAGGCTTACACCTGATTTAATTAAGAAAAAACAAATGTATTGCCTTAGACAGACGGGGTTTTGTAAACACATTTTGTGACAAATAAGCTGAAGATGTGGTATTAGGTGCGAGAAACAATAAACAGTTTGCAATTCTTGGTAAATGTTTTGAAAATCCAAACAAAGGGTCGAAGGAAGACGTGTGGCAACAAGCACTATGTTGAAAACTAAATTGTCCGAAAAGAGGTCCTTTGATGAGAGTTAATAAATGGAAGGGGACTTGTTGACTTGTTGACCAAGTCAGGAAGACATATATGTCCAATGTTGGTTCAGACTACAACCAAGAAGGTGACTGGGGAACGCTGACGTTGAGACCTATTTCAAGTTTTATTGTGTCAAACTAAGTCACGTGGTTACCATTGCCCAAGTTCACTATGTCACAGCGAACTTCTACTTGTCTTCACCAATGCTCTGTCTCGAAGAGTTTTCGAATTCCCCCTTTAGGCACAATGCGGATAAGGACAGGACATGGGCCTCAATCAACTTTATATGTGAAACAAAAGACTCTTGGCTAAAACTCAAGCTGTCTCTGTGAGTTTGTTGGTTAAAATTCAGGTCTGTTGCGAAGTTTAGCACGATATACGTTTTGTGCGTCTTATGTGATTTCCCGATAGGAATTTAAATTTATTGGCGCGACTTTTCCTTATCCGCCTTGTCGTGTTGTCGGAGCTTGTGTTAAGCTACAGCGAAAGCCGAAAATAGAAAACAGATAGTCACCTCTGAAGCTTAAGCCGCCGACCAAATAAAGGTTCGGAAAGCATTGAAGGTTGCCGCAATTGACGAGGAAATCTCATAGGAGTTGGAGAAGCATTTATTTGCAATGACACTTGTGGAAATGATATTGAACCGCGGCACCTATCAATTCTTACTTAGTGGAATATAACTCGAGACGCAAATTGCTCTTTAAGACTTAAGGATGTCTTCAGTGTCTTTCAAGTCGAAAGTGTCGCAATTGAACAAAATGGTGACTTTGCAATCAACCTCAATAAGATCGAAGCTCTTCAAACTGTGTAAAACAAAATTCAATGAGGTATTAATATGTGACGGGATACACGGGGTAATGAAAAAGCAGATGAAATAGCTACAACAGGCACTAATCGAGGCCGGCATACTTCTTAGAACACCACAAGGGAACAAAAAAATAATAGAATCATTCGAGAAAGCTCTTGGCAGTAGGTTCTTTCATGTCAGGATCTATGAAATATCGGACCTTATGGTGGAATAGTTTAGAAACCTGTACCATAACCAGACAGATATGGCCTGCCCACAATAATGAAAAATTACTTTTTTAACAGATCTCGCACCAAGACAGCAAGAATCACAGCAATTAGCACGGGTCACTGGCCTATCGGCTTACACGCTGCCAAGTTAGGTATTCCGTGCAATCCCCACTGCCATAGTTGCAATAACACACACGTACAGAAAGCACTATTCCACTTTCTCTGTGACTGCCCGGCACTAGCTAAAACTAGGCATCGCACACTTGGTAAACCCTTTTTTAGGGAATTATCAGAGATTTCTGGTATTAAATTCCGTAACATTATTATTATTTTCTAACTTCCACAGGATGGATCTGAAAACCACGCTCTCAACAACACCCTTCAACATCCAGATCACGTGAGTTGTGGTATCAAAACGACGTACACGTGCTTATTGTGTTCTGGTAGTTCCACCAGACAACTACTTCTACCTTCCTACCTAACGTTAAACCAATATGAAGAAATAGGGACTCTATGTAGTCGAAGTAAGCCGTTGGTCTCTTAGTCAACAAGGGTACCCATTTACCCACACCAACCTTAAGAAAACAATCATATTATTTGAAGGCCTTTAAAATTCTTTTTTCAGAAGGGACAACCATTCCTGTCAAAGGAGAGGTCTCAAGATTTGTTGCTGGACACAATGATATCGAAGGAAGCTAAAGGTATCACTGAGAGCTATCTACCTTCATTTCATTCCTACCACATGTTTAGGAAATAACCAGCAATTGCTATCCTCAAAAATATAGGCAGACAGGGGCTTTACATCAACAAGCTATCTTTCCTCATTTAGGAACCGAAGATGGCAACGAATGGAAAAAAAAAACAAACAACTGCTCCGTTCGAGCCTTGCTATACTTTGAGATCTTTTCTTGTTGATTCGTCGCTCTAGATTCAACTTAAAGTCGGGTTAATACATCTGCGTCCAAGCTCACACTTTAAAGGCATGACACCCAATGTAGGTTCCCACTTTTCACTTTAGATTGCCGTCATTCGTTCCTGTCACATGCATCAGTCAATGTTGTAGACTAGTTTTTTCCAAATTTCTATTCAACTTCCACCACCCATCTGTCAAATATTTGTTCTAATACAATTTGCGTCTGTCAAATTAGAGAATCTGTCAAATGTCTACACATTCTCCATTTGCAACATGTTCGACATGAGACTGTCAACTTTATTAAAACTTCATCAAATCCACTTGTCAGTGTGAATCATGTCACAAGACAGAAGCAAACCAAAAATAAAGAAAAATAGGCATACCCATCCTCGTCCAACTGGTAGACTGTAGGTGAAGCGTAAAATGGACACATTTCCACTCGACAACAAACAAAAAAAAAAAAAAAAACTAGGAGAACAGTGGAAATTGTTGAAACGACGACAAATGACAGCTAATTCCTTCCACGCAATTTAAAGGAGCATTCCTCACACATAACTCTCATACGCTCGTATACTAATTAACGTTGGAATTTATTGCACTGACATGTGCCATGATGAATGCGCATACCTTTGGGATGTGGAAGGCGGCGACGACTTCCATCAGTTACAAGGATCACCATCATCTCCATCATCATCATCATCATCATCATCTGCGGCAGCATTGCTCAGCGTCAAAGCGGCGGAAAATAAGATTTGAAATTCGATGCGGCCAAGGGTCCATGAGATTTCGAGGGCGTGTATAGTTAGTGGTCGCATCAGTAGCACCGTCCCAGCAGCGGTTACTTCTGAATAATGAGATCCTTTAAGAAAGTTTTTATTTACAATTTCCTCCGCGTCCTGAACCCGAGAGATGATAATTCAATTTTATGCCATTAGATAGGCTCGCTACGATTATGGACCGTTTACCAAAAGCTTTTACAATTCTTCTTCTTTTTTTTTTTGTTTTGTTTTCAAAAATTACATCGCGCTAATGTTTATGATTAAAGATAACCATCGGATACGCAAACAAAGGGGATATTACACTAGTGACCGGTGGATGTGCATCCATTCCCGGTGGGAAACTCAATTTAGCGCCATAATTGATGCCGAACTATTGAAAGGACGTTTTCGAAAACATTTTGGTTAATCGACATCGACCGAGCGCTCAAAAGCGGCTTCATTACGCACAAATTAGGTTGATTACAGCGGCGAGCACTAATTGCGAATCGATACGCAATCATCCGGATATGTACTTTGGGAATTTCGTATCTTTGGGTACCGCAGCCGTGTTTATAATTTGAGGGCTTTAACTTAAATTTAAATTTAATGTGCGAAATACGAATTGCAACGAAAAAAATTGGTCTAATAAAGTGATTGTTGAAAACTGCTTAATGGGTATCGGTATTGAGTTTGAAAATTTTTCAATTTCAACTTGAAATGGCTTTCGAGTTTAAAGCATATTGCAGGACAGATGGGATAGTAGCGGAATGTATTGTGAAACTTTTTAATTAAAATGGTTTTTACGAACGTGAATTTTTTTTTCGAATCTACAGACAAAATTTTGTATAAATACTGACAGATCTGCCAGTTCAACAACAGGAAGAGGACCAGTGTAATTGATTTAACAACCAACTGTCTGAAGAGCACTTGATCGAGAACGATTGTTAAGAGATTGATCAATGATCGCCAGGTAATAATCCGTAAAAGCATAGAACTGCTATCTTTTCGGACTGAGCCAGGCTGAGACCAGAAAAGCACTGCAACCTAAAAAATTGTTTGTGCCAATGCCAAACAAGGTTCTCCTTCAAGTTGAACCTAAGCCAGATCGAGGTTGAAGAGGAACCTGAGGACTATGCTTGCAGATGAATAGTTGACTGATTCCGGGGAAATGAATCCCCTGTCCAAGTGTTTTTCCCTGCTTCGAGCTACAGGAGAACATTCGCCCAAGACATGATATACAGTTTCTTGATCTTCGAAGCAGAGACGCCACATTTCCGAAAAACGTCCAGTGAAAACGTTTGTAATTAACTAAGCATCATGCTCCCTAAATGCAAACATTTCTTGACTTCTCTTAATGTTTCAAGGGTTTGAGGACTTTTTGAATCGATGAAGTTTATGAGTTAAGTTCCACTGTGAGAGCTCCTCTTGAGTTGAACTCCTACTTTATGTGGCTGATGGTGGTTAATCTACAGAAGGGAAGTGGGCAAGCACTTTGGCAATATTGTTGCATTCAATGCTCTTGTGTCCGGGAACCTACTTACTTACTTAACAGGCTCCCGACCCGTGAAGAATACTGAAGCCTTCAGTCTCGGGTGTGCTATTTCCAGTTCTTTAGAGCAAGCGCTCTGAAATTCGAGATAGCTTGGTCCTTAAAACATGTATCGAACCCTCTTGAGGGATGTAAGATTCGAAGGTCCTCTTCGCCGAGTCAATGTAGTCGTCGGATCTTCCCTTTTTGAACTACATCTTCATCTTGATACAGCCCATAGTGTTCGCGATTGTATCCAGTCCTCTATTCGCCCTCCTCTCAAAGAAGACCAAAGTTTGGATTGAAGAAGAGTTTTTGCCTCGCTTTGTTTGTTGGAGAAATGATTTACGTCTTTTGCTTTGAGGTTTTTATTAGTGCCGTAGGACTGCAAGTCTTGAAGTTCGTGTACTTTAGTCGCATCTAAATTATTATTAAAAGGAATCCGAAGAAAATCAATGAATGAGAACAAAGCCTTAACAAAATATCGAATCACCATGTATCCGTTCCTTCGAAGACTCAAAACAAAGTCAAGGAGATGATAAAAAAAAAATAAGATGATCGACATGATTGATGAGGTCGATATTTTGCCATATTTGTAACGCACATATGAAATGGGAACAAAGCAAAGTTCGACCTTAATTACGTACGGGCTTCTCCTCTTAAAACGCATTGTGACGGTTTGTAAAAATTTGAAGCACATTTTAAAATTGTTTAAAAGTGTTACTATCTACGAGATGTCATGACATTGTGAATGGAAGACGAATTTGGAACGTAAGCAAGGTTAGGTTAGGATTGTGATGCACATTGGTTTTGAATGTTTACAAAAGGAGGAAGAACGAGTATTTTTCGCCGTCCATTTCACAGAACAAAAATCAAAAGTATAGAAAGCAGATGTACCGATGAGTTTAAAGTTTTGTAAACTCACTCTGATGGGTCATAATAGGTTCAAACATGAGACACACAATGGTTGGTCACTCAGTTCTGAACCCTACAGAGGTACTTAAACACGAAATACACTTCGACTTCCGGAATCTTGCCGATGAGAGATGTGGCCGCAACACAAAAACTTGATACTCAAGCTCAACAGGCCTTCCCTAGCACTATTGATCAGCATCCTTAATTTACTGGCGGCCCATCTAAAAGGAATGCTACTAAATATTTACTATCGACTTCTACAGGTTTTGCGACGCTTAAGACGTGGAAAGGGACACAAGGCGCTTCCTCTGTGACCTGTGAGTGTCCAAGCCTCAGCCCTAGACGCATGCTTCTTTAGCGACTCGGACGAAATGTTAACCATGCCACTCGGGTTTAGGAATGGCAAAGAACATGATTGATTGAGTGGGTCACGAATGAACACCTGACAAGGCGGGAGAGGATGGCAATATGCAGACAAACCAAAATGGCTATTAAAATGATTACCCGCTACACCAAGATGAAAGTTGTTCACAGAACACAGAAACTTCTGAAGAAGATGGGTTACCCTCAGAGCTGTGTCTAGACCTAGAGGACAAGGTGAAAGCTGCATATGTACTGTGTGAGTGTCCGGCAGTGGCTAGCAGAAGAAATAAGATTTTCAGCTTCCATCGGGATTTGAACCCAAATGTTTTACATGAAAAATCACGAATCTGTTTCGACATACATATCTGTCAGACAGGACTGCCATCAGTATCCATATGAACAATGTGCTCAGGGTTTGGTGAATGTTCTCGAGAAGCCCTTCTTCAACTTTCTACAGACGAAGTTGAAGAATGCTGTCAAATATCAAACACCAGGATGTCTGATACAAAGACTTACCAAGATTTCACTAAGTAACGAAGTGCTCCCTAGCTTTTCCCTAACTCCGTGCTTATTTTTTCAAAGAAAACAAAAATAAAAGGCTCGGCTTAACAATTTTTCTCACATGTTACTGTTCCTTATCGCATTTTGAAAGCTTCGACTGTGCGGTATAATTATGAGAAATTATAGTAATACGAGAGTTTTGTGGGTGGAACCGCAACGACCGCGGAACCCCTTTTTTATCGTAACAAATTTCATGTCCTACTGTATGCGGAAAGAGGGTGTCGGCAGTTTGTTTTTTTTTTTTTTTTGCCTCAGATACGCGTTTCATCGATTGGGTTAGTTTGCTTTTTTGCACTTCTGACATCCGGACTTGAAATTCTTCTGAAGTCCGATCTTATGGCAAAGGTTATGCTAATAGGGGTTTGTCGAATATTTTATGTTTTATGTACGTAAATTTGAGGCTTTTAGGAACAATTAAAGTTCCCTTGTCAAGTGATTAAACAAGTAAGTCATTGATCAAATGGAATCAACATCCATGAAGCTTTGTTTTTGAATTTATTCCTCAAGTTCCAAAGAGGTTTTTTTTTTTGTTCGATCCTTTAAGGGACTCTAACTACTTGGAAAAGTCTAAATAGGAAGTTCAACACACTCTCTGAACGTAAGTTGGTTCCAAGAGCAGAGGTTCCTATCATTTTCTCTCAGTGAGGCTTACACGAGTTTCCAAATTTAGAAAACACCTCATTCTACACTCAGACGCAACTGGTCCATTGTACTACAAGCGAAACAGGCCTTCACCAGATTAGCACCGAAGATCCACCACCATATACGACCAAACCAGGTACTCCTCAGTGTCGTCACTTTCTCCACAAGCGTAGCACATTGAAAGGCTTGACAAAAGTAAATACTGCCCGTTAGAATCCCAATAAGTTGTCTGCTGTCTTCACTACTGTGTGACCACGTTCATTTTTTAATCCGCATGCATCCTGCAGAGTCATGCCGCACACAATTGTATTCCTCAGACACCCAATTGTCAATGGAGACCCTAGCCGATGATGAAGGAAGACTCAAAGCGCGTTCCTGTCCTAAGAAGGCTTGCTCTGGGACTTGTTAATGTTATGCCATGGAACCCAAGCAAGAGTTAAAAACTTTTATTTCGTGACCGAATTCAGAGAGTTCTTGCATTCCCGAACTATACGGGAAGAGGTTATAGACATAGATACTCCGATCCTTAATACTTTTTCATACATCACGGCACATGGCCATGAGGATAGCATAAGTATCTGTTTAGAGGACTTATGACAAGTTTGCCTACTGAATCGTGAACAGTTGTCGTCTTTCCAGTTTTAGAGCTATCCGTGATGGCTCAGATTCTGACCGAAGCCAGTCATACTCGAGAAAACCCCCATGCAACCAAAACAGGCCGTTCTTTGATGTTTGGCGCAATGAGAATTCACATATTCTACCCATTCCAGCAAACAATTGATGTATATGCTAGGAAACTTGCGGTTCTGAGCCCGCAGTCTTGCCAAAAATACCCTTACCCTGCCAGAAAATGAAGAACGCCTTTTGCTTCATTGGAGATCTAAATGGTGACTCCCTTTAGCACTTACTGAGTTAGAGCAGTCTTGCGAAAAGAAAAACCCCACCGAAGCCCATTTCTAGTGCACCAGAGTGCACTCTGCGTACAGAGTCCCTATTAGCAGTTCAAAAGAAAGTACGGCAACATCATCTGTGTGTGCGTGAGCGTAGACGTTATAGCCTTTAAGGGCGTTCATCATGGAGTCAACCAGAAGATCACTGATCCATAAGACCAATGTTTTGGACTTACAGTCAAAAGTCACATCGCCATCAAGCGCGCATTCAAATTCTGGCCACTAGGCTTTGTTTCAAAGGCTTTGTCCCAAAGGAGATGCAACTTTGCGCACATGGATGCCAACAACTCAGTCTTCCGCAGGAACAAAGTCCGACTTATAAGTCTAAAGTTCTTGGCAACTTTCTTGCTGCTTTTCAATTAATTGAAGAGAAGAGCTATCTTTCATGGATCTGACACCTTGTTTGACAGAAACATTGACCCCTAGTGTCATAATACAGTAACTCGCTTGGACAAGTTTCAAGTACAACTACACGTTTCAATCATAAAATTAATAAAATTCTTGACGACACATTGTAAAGAAATTATCATTGTGCTGCCATTACTTACTGTCATGCCAGTGGCCTCTGGCTGCAACACCATTCGCTTCCATTGATTGCATTCCAAGATGAAACAATTTGTTTCACCAAATGGAACTAATGCCATTGTGTGTCTTGTGTTGTTTGGTCAGCATGCGAATAAACAAAATAAAAAAGTTAAAAACAAGAAACACAAGACTAATGATTTACGAATGACGTTTAACATTTTCGACCATCATCGCTCTAGCTCCTCGCTGTCCTTTACCAACTTGGCGCAAAGTTTGAATTCAAAAACAGAAAAAAAAGGAAACAAAATGTATTTCCAAAATCTAATTTCCCTTTTCTTTTTTTTGTTTTGCTTTGTGAAGGAGGCTCTCATTTGAAATTTTCAGCTCATTACTCAAGTGGAACGAATGTGGGCTTATGTTACCTGCGTCTGTGGATGGATCAACGCTTGTCTGGCGAACACCAGAAGATGAGAATGAGAAATTTCCGAGATAAGATACAACCGACCGGATGCTGTGTATAGCTCCCAGGAGGGAAGGTAGGTCAGCTTCTTACCTTGCTCCAGCCACCACCACTATTGATTTTATGAATGAAGATTGTTTCGGGTGCCTGAATTTTCGTTGGCGTGTAAAATAAGACTGAAGACACTTTTGGAATGATTTGACCATCTAAGCAGAAGAAGTTAGAAGGTTTCCTCAGTCATAGTCGTAGTCTCGAGAAAAAAAAAAGTAAATTCCCTCGACGAAGAATAAGGAATGGCATCCGTTGAATTGACTTTTGATTACATTTCCATTCGCGTACCATAAGCGTGATGATGTGTGCAACACAAGACATCAAAACAGAGCGAAGGTAGGTACTCCAAATCGGACTGGAAACAGCAGGAAATCACAAATCAAAAGCGATTTTGATTAATTTTTTAATATTTTTCTCGCAGCACAAGCAAAATGAATGCAAATCCTTGTCCAGAAAAGATCTGGAGCTTGTACTTTTGTCTTAGGGTTGAGATTGGGGATATGCTTTGACTGTGAATGATGCCCTCGGAGAAGAAGAATAAAAAAAAAACTCTTGAAAAGGAAATTAAACGCCGCAACTGATTGCAAATGATTCGATGCAGTTGTAGTGCGAGCGTGCTATTAAAGGATAATTTAATTAACTTGATCGGTAAGTGGATGAATGTTGACAGGAAGCTTGCATTCCTGTGTGAGACATAAGAGGACTCAAGTTAAATTCATATTGGCCCTATGGACTTATTCGTTACATATTTAAACATTTTGCAACATCCCTTGAGTTTTCCCAAGGAGTTTTACTTTGGCAAGGGAAGTCGAGGTCATGAATTCAATGGTATGTCCTATCAATCCACAGTCTATAAACATGATTCCAATGTTAAAGTGTGGAGAAGCCCCTTTGGGAGGTAGTAACTACTCACAACGTCAGCGAAAGGTCTAGATCCCAATGCAAGACGTGCAAGTTTTTTCCAGCAAGGACCAAGAGCATTATGACAGTTTTGAGGACGAGCATTATTTTTACCTAAATGAGCCTAGAACTTTGGGGTGACCTGATTGTCAGAGAAAATCAAGGTTTGATGAATGGACAATATTTCTGCCTAAGTATGGAGGAGAACTTGCTGAATCCATCCATTGGTTGACTGGCCAACTATAACAGACCGAGACGCATTCTCCAGTTTAAGGCTTGTGTGTTTCCCAATCGGCCTTTCAGTCTATTTAGTCGCGGCACATCTACCGTGAATTGCTTGCAATCAGTTTAGACTAACCTGTATGTTAGGTCATATATGCGACACATATCGTCTGTAATTATCCATTCGCTCTATCAGAGCACCGCTTGCAAGGCTTTGTGTAAGCTTAATTAGAAAATGACTTTAGACAACTGTTGCTGTGGATATTGTCAATTGGCAGACAGTGGTTCGAATTAGGATTTTAGATATAGCTTAACACCAGACAAACCTCATTGATATGGAGCTGGTTGTTCCTGAAATAATGCGCATCGATATATTGAGCTGTTTAGCTTAGGTTAGATCAAAGAGGTAGTCAGCATTAAGCACCGATGCATTTAGACCAGTGACCACTGTGTTACTTAAGGATCTAGAAGGAACTTCTCCAGCTATTCGTTGAACCATTGGGAGTTTTTACTGAAGTGAACTAAGTTTTTTGCATCTTTTTATGCTAGGCTACCACGATTGTCAAAAAATAAGTCCCTTGCTTCATGTTTTAAGATAGAGCTCCGTTGAAGAATGGTAGCATCTATAATATGTCATTCGGTCCAGTATCCATGCCTTAGCCTTTTATGGTCAGTCCATTTGATTTTTCGATCGCTTTCACTTCAAAGGGTTCTGGTACCCACTAGAGCGAAGCCTGTTTCATTGCTCTTAATGTCATGACTCATGAGGCTTTAAACAATACTCATGAGTGGTTTGTTGAACAGCTTACTGCAAATTGGAAGTATTGGACATACAGTTTCATTTTGTTCCAAAGGTCTCAAATCTTCAAGCACATTAAAAGCTAACTCAGCTGTTTCAAGGAATTCTCGAAACAACCATCGGAAATTAGCGTTATTAATCGGCATATGGAGTAATATTTAGAAATAAATATTTCAAAATGACTGAACTCACCCATTGGTGTCAATGGTTCAGATCTTTGCTACATGAACTCTGGTTGCAATACTAACTACATAACTTTTTCGAATTTATGCGAATGGTGGAAATCTTGAGTGGATTTAATTGGTGGGTGAAAAGGATTTCGAACTCGGAAGTATTCCATTGCCACAAGCCTCGATTGACAGATGTCGCTATTCAAAAGCTGATATCCAAACCTCGGCAAGCTTTTTCAAACATTTTTACTTCTCAAATCTAAGAACAAAAATTATATTTGTTTGACCTATGAAAGCTAGTTAAACATTGTTTCTGCGTTTCGGTATTACAAAGGGCTTCTTTGGGAGAAGTTCTGTCACGTTTTCTTTGATCTTTGGATTCAATTATAGTCGTCAAACCAAAACGAATGCCGAAACCGAACGAACGAATAGATGCTGAAAGACTGTGTACATATGTAGTGTCAGAAGCAAGGAATAAGTTAAGTCTTTTGATCACCCAGTGTGTGAAGAACAACGACACCTGGCAGTTACTTCTTTACTTACCTGGAGGACTCATGTAATACTGATCTGACAGACCTGACAGACCTTTTTTTTTGCAGAATACAGTGACTAACATCACAAGGCTAACATTTCTATTAGATTCACTCCGCTTTAAGTGTGACGAAGCTTCTCTTAATATTTCAGCAGAACTCCTGCTCTCCTTTGTTTTTGAAAGCGAGTTTTTGGCAGCAAAGTTGGAAAGATGGCAAAAATAATTCCTTCTTCGGTCCTCTATCCCCAGGGCGGCGATAAATCTCTTCCACCTTTTTTGTACCGTTGCTAAATATTAAAGCTGTGACAACGTTGTGCTCTGGGACATTGTTTCTGCCAAGATGGTTTATTTCCATGTTATTGTTAGCTTTCCAACTCGTCGTGAACTCTGAGGATTCCATTTGAAGGACCGCTTCACAACACCTTTGGCCCGTTTTACACCACAATCCTTGGGTAAATATAATTTGCGACTGTCGTATCTTTACAATGTATCGCAGAGACCTTATACAGAAGATTTTCCAGGTCACAACCACCTACCAGCATGGTCTTAACATTGGATTTAAAGAACTTCAACGTAAGGAAATGTGACTGCAGAGAGGATACAGGAGGCACTAGGGCTCTTCACTCCATGTCTGTTGTACCATCGGATAATAAAAAACTGCTTGACTTTATCTATGGGCGTCTGCCTCAAGCAGATGCAGTTTGTGGCCGACGAGTATGCATTATTTGGATCGTTTCGTCATAAACCCTTAGCCCAGACCCCTCACTATTCACTTACAGTAAGTGTCACATCACCTTTAAAGTGCTGTACTTATCAGAAAACAGATATTCTCTTAGACTGTTAAATTCGCCCACGGTGGTCGTCAATACATCGTCAATCGTGAGTAGAAAAAGGACATGTGTATCTCCCTGTCTTACTAACTGTCGCACTTCAAAGTAATTTACCAGTGACTACCAATATTATAAAGGCGCTCCATTTCATGCATTCATTTAAGATAAAGTTCAGCTGAACGATACATCGATTAACTAGAAACATTCTCACCTGCGCACATCAAAACAGGTTAATAACCACACACACATACACACCTCCAATTTCAAAGCACTCTATCTCCCATCTAATGACAACCACACACACACACACACATTGACTCACAAGTAGAATGCCAAAGGCAGTTGAGGTGTAACATTAGCCAGCCAGCCTGACTCTGCTTGCTCGAGTCCAAGACCGTGTGCACCCACCACCGTGTGAGACTTCTTAACCATCGAACGTCGTACAAAGTTCGCGCACCAACTCTTTCGTTTTAGTATCATTTCGATTGTCGACTGTTGCGGTCGTTTGTTTTTTTTTTTGCTTGGATATATCTTCGGACATTTTTATTTGTTTTCATTTTGTTGGACTATAAACAATCTTTGCGTTTCACCACAGAACAGTGTGTGCCGTTGAAAGTTCCACGTACGGGGAAAAAGAAGAGAAACTGTATAGGAGAACCAAAGAAATCGGAATAAATTAATTCAAACAAAAATTTGCTTTCTCATTTTATGTCATCGGAAAGTAGTGCGTACCTCTACATACATGACCATGTGGTGATATGTGAAACAATTATTTAATCGAAACACTATTGACACTCGACGAATCGGTTCATTGAGAGTGAGCTAACCCAACTTTTTTGTTTTTTCCTTTTTATCCGTCTCCCCACAGTGAGAGAGAAATAAATTTTATTCATCTCCCTCATCTCGTCATTTACGTTCTTGGCTTCTTCTTTGCGGTCAAAGAAATATTCTAATTGTATCTCGGCATCGGCACCCGTGTGTGTTAGTGGAAATCCCCTATTGTATTTGTGATCTTGTGCTCATCTTCAACCTATAAAACAACCGACGTCTCAGGTGTTGTTTTTGTAAAGAAAAAAAAAAAAAAAACGAGAGAATAACACATTCCAATTAGAGGGATACGTTGTGGGTTTCATCATTTTCTTCTTCAAGATATTCTTCATCGACTTTTTGGATTAAGACTATTCATTTCGTTGGTTCGACTTTGTTGGTATGTATGCAAAATTATGACTAAATACCTGTTTAAGGGCGAAATACTTATACTACACTTGTCTTTGATTCAACAGAGATAAACATTCGGCATCTTTTTCTAAAAGCATCTCGTTTAGAGATGCAAGCAGATAAAAATTTGAAAGAAAATCTATTAATTGCGAGAGAGTCTTAGAGGAGAAACTAATAAATTAGTAGTAGAAAGTCAGTGAGAAATATTTAAGTTAATTTAGAAACTCGGTATATCACTGACACAATCGAAGAGATTCTTCTGTGGAACTAATTCAAAGAAGATAGATAGATTGGTTTCTACAAAACACGAATTGAGTCTCTTAAGTCTTGGATGTGAGTTGTGAATTAAATGTGAAGATTAATATCTTTTTTCGATTTCTATGCAAAGTACGTTTATAGAAACGTTATAGGTTGAGGGAATTATTGGAAATGCAATTGGAGAGTACAGAAGAGTGACCTCAATTGGGTAAAGTTATTGAGAGACATGACCTTGGATGTTGGATGTTGGATGTGTTGAATTTTGTTAAACTAGAGATTTCTAAGGAACCATTTCATCTCTCCTAACTCGGTCCTATTAACAACAATTCTTGCTGATTGAAGCGGAAATGATTAAGTAATTAGTTCGCAGATCGTTTCCCTATTCATTATCTAGCACAATAATAAATTGCAGAGCTAAACGATATTCAATTAGAAAACAGCTTCATCTTTGCACCTAATAGCTCTATGTATCTGATTCTATTCAAGTGGTTTTCGATTTGAGATGAAAGATTCTCAGTTCTCTTCAACTCCCAATGTAATCGATTATAGGCTTTGTAGTAGTTGTTGGTGAACCCTTGTAGTTGACCTTTGAAAGTTAATCAGTCTTAGGTGCGGCTAATGAATTTCAGTTGAACTAACGGATACAACTTTTTGATTCAATGTTCTACATCCTTGAGCAATTCCTGAAAAATGACGATAGATGGCAGATGAAAGGACTCACGCCAAGCCTAAGAGCTATCATACTGTTTCGATGATTGTTTTTAAGTTGTCGCAGAGGTACAACTTAGGTTGGGCCAGAATTACTGTGAAGAACGCTAAGGCTTAGCAGTCTTCCTCCAATTAGTGACCTCCTTCAGCTATCTGCAATTTGTGCAACTAAATCGCCACTGCGTGAAGCAAAAAAACGTCTCAAAGGTTCCCAGTAGTCTTTTACAACCTTACATTTAGATTTTCTTAAACAAGGGAAAATAATACTTAACCACTTTTGATTTGGCCTCAATCTATAAGGCGTGCATTCCCTCAAAGCTAGAGCGTAAAAATATATGGGTTTGACACGAGTGGACGGATGTACAATAAGGAAATTCTTTCAAGTCAAGTCCACAAACCTTCGCCAACAATTGCAAACAGTGTTCAAAGTTAATGAACTTCAAAACTTCGCATGGGAGCCTTTAAGGGGACAGATAGTTTGAGCATCACTTAGAACGGAATAGGAGTCTCAGGAGTATCTTAAAATCAGCGATGTGAAGATCATACAGCCCATCGATGAAGCTACTACCATGAGCACCTATTCAATCTTCTAGTGCTTGGTACCGATTTTGTTTTCTCTTCGTCACTGTAACTTTTACAACAGTCGCTGTTCAATAGCCTAAGCGATTCTACGTGAACTCCTGGTGGCAATGCCCTGTAAGTTCATCGAGACGATTCGTGTTTCCTTTCGAGATTATTAGAAACGTCGGTAGTGGTCTGGCCATTGAACATGTGTCTAGAACTGGAAACAAATAACCGAGTTCTAGCCCTGATTATGGTTTTCGCAACTATTTCTCTGTTTTGGGTGCTAATCGGCTTACAAAGGACAGAATACAAACGACCGTTTTTAAAAACAAATACATCCACTTACACGTTTCCCGATATATCCTTGTGTACTGGTGCGCAGCAGAGGGTCCTATATACATATATTGGTCAGGATTTATCTACACAGCAAAGCTGCCTGACGAATGGTTTAAATCAAACTTGCTGCCTGCGGAATGATGATAATTTTAACGTGAAAAATACTGAACTGGCCTCCGATTCTGAAGGATAAATTTATACAGAAAATGCTAGTTCTAGTTCCAACATCCACCTTGGATCTGTCTGTTGAGCTCTTCAACGAAGCAAACGAGACTCTCTGTCAGTGGCTTGTTGGGAAAGATAGAGCTAGTTGATATCATGAGGAGAAGGAGTTCGTCTGAGGTATTCAATTTGGTATCAGACGTGATCACATTTTTTTTTGGACACAGACTGTTGCTGTGTAGAGGACGAAGAAATACTACAGTCATTCTCTGATTGGAAAAACCCATGAGAAAGGTCCAAGAGCGGGACGATGTCTGAATTGACATTAGTGCCAAGGTAGTTGCTTAGAATTTTGGCATGTCCGTACGGATTCGGTCTCCCGTAATTTGACTGGCTGATTCTGAGAGCACTCTTCACTGCGGCCTCCTGCATGTCGAGATCTAGACGCATTTGGTTAAGGCTGTTGGTGTCATTCTCATCACACTGGTTATTGCATGCTACTCTCTGTACATTGTATCTCTGTGGTAAGATAGATGGATTAGGAAATGCTTTTGGGAGTCATAAATACACAAAACCTTTTCGAAGTCCTCATCTAAATTTTTGATAACAACCTCCGACTCCACATGAGTGTCAATATAGCTCTCCATACACGAATTTTTCAGTTGGATTTTCAAACCATTTGCATACAAACTATAGAGTCTATGACCCTCAACAGTTTCGATTACTCAAAGACGTGCTCCGACTGATCCCTGCGGGAGGCCATCTCGGATATTTACAACTCTTGTCGGTATGATTGTCTATTGTACTAAATTTGAGATTGACCTTATAGGCCGGCACATTAAACTTAAGTGTAGGTTGTATGGCATCTTAATACCCATACCCACTCACAAACTGAAACAACTCCAGCTTGGGGTCAGCCTTTACTTTTTATTGACCAATTCCAATGTCCATCACCAAATACTGTGTTTCGATGCATCTGCATCAACCAACAACTGATTACTTAAATTGAAAAATTCCATTTTAATTGATTGATTTTACTAATCTAGTTCGTTGAAAACTGGTTTACATTTCAATCTTCGAATAGACTTCCGTAAAAGTAAAATAAGATTGAATTTAATTAATACAATCGAGTTGAGTGCATTTGAATTGCTTTTTACAGATACTTTATTACCAATGATTAATTTATCTACATGAACTCTGTTCATTAGCGTGCCAAGTATTGGATTTTTACGACAAAGAACTTGATTTCATGGTAAATTACTTGTAAAGCTGTAAAGTTTTATGGGAGTTTTCAATGTGTTGAGGAATTGAGTCCAGGAGACTGTTCGTTGTACTGAATGTACTTTCTGTTGTGAAGGTCAAATGGTATCATTCGGACTGTCATACAATTTTGAATCATGAAAATCTATTAGAGACTTGTGCATGTATCATAACATATATCATGACATAAAAATCTTTAAAATTCTAAATAACTCGTCTCTAAACTGACAGTAATCCCATCCCCAACGCCTATTTCAATTTACAAACAACACCACTAACTGACTTCCCTGTGCACAAATTACAGCTATATGTACATCATAAAATCGAGCACAAGCACATCTTCTGGATACTTAGATAAATTAGCGAAAATCTTCTATGTTTCTTCTAGAATAATACAGCAAACCTCTCATCAGTGGATCGTGCCGCAAACCTGCTTCTTTGCTTCTTAACTTCTTTAACTCGGTTTGTCTTCATTTCTCCACCACACATTCATGGTCTTCAAATAGAGCTCCGTTGATCGGACCATTGAGCTTCACATAGCATAACTTGCTGCTTCCAACCATTTTGTACCGCATATACTCGTATATACTATATGCCACCACTGACTGCAGCATTCATGTGTGTGAGTTTAGTTACTTTTCTTTTGCATAAAAGAAAGTTTATTAAAACTTGGACCACATGTGACTGTAGTCAGTCACTACTATCTGTGACTATCTGTTTCGCCAAAGATACTCTTTTGAATCGACAGACCGGCCATTTGTATGGCGTGTAACTAGTTTGACATGATTTATCGGCAATGTTTGTCCGTTACTGTTTCGTTGACTTGCAGAATGCGCTGTAAAAACTCGTTCCGCAACAGATTGTGGTACTACCATGGTGTATCTATGCGTTCAAGGCATTAATAATCATTTACTATTGGTCACTGTATGGATACGAACTAACAGCAGTATTCTAAGATCATTCACAGGGACCAACACCAGAGCAGCTGATCAGTGTTGCCACTTAATCAAATCGAAGAAGAAAAATAAAAAAAAAAATAGCAAGGAACCTATTAAGAATGAATGAAAGGACATCAATTCATGCGTGTACTTCTAATGGAGGATGAGATATATTAATGAAAACCGTTAGCTAATAAAATTTCAATGTAATGTGCATCAGTTAAGAAGAGAAGTTGTTGCATTTTGCATTTGGTTACGGTTTGCTCCATACCTACATGAGATTATTTCTTAAGAATGTGCAACGGTTTTGTGGTGATTTAACATAGCAGATTGTTTGTCGTTAGTCGTGGATTCCATTCTGACATAATGAAGATTAGTTTGAGTGATGAAGTATGTTAAGATCTTCTATTTTAGTCGTTTAGACTGAAATCAAGGGCAGTCAAGTCGCTCAGAAATACAAAGAAAAAGAAGATAATAACCGCCACTACTGTTTCCAAATCCTAAAAGAGTATAAAAAAAACTTGCAATGATACTATTGTAGTTCTGCTTCTGCCTGTCGCGACAGAAGTTGACATCAGATCCTTAAGCTGACCAGAGATCAGAAGGCTTGTTGACTTATTGTCGAACGAAATGACAAGGGGTAGTGATCCTAAAAGCCAATCACCAGACCATCTCGCCAAAGAGTTGACTTATTCTTGACGGGCACAGATATATATATAGACGGGCATCCCTTCTCTTCATAAGGATCATCTTCTGCATGAAAACATGGTATAATAGCGCAATAGCCCCCATCAATCCAAAATGGCATCGGTACTGATTGTCTGTCGAACCTTACCTAACATATGTAGCTCCTGGCACTGCGGTTTCTCTTCAGAATCATATTTCGCCTTTCCTTATAGGTTCTAGATGAGTTTTTTCACTCCAGAGGATGTCAGGAAGTTAAGGAACTTGGATGGCAGCAAACTGTTGCTAAGTTGAACGAAGGCTAAACATTCCATTAGAATATGTCAAGAGGCAGAGTCTTGCTTATCAGGCCAGCGACCTTTGAAGGGTCTGAGACAGAGTCTGCAGCTTGAATCTGCTGCGAGTTTCAACCGATGTAGATGTTCGTTCATGCGGCAATGTTCACGAAAAATTTAAATTAAAAGTCCTAGGTTGTTCCTATCGAGATTCACAATGAAACTAGATTTTCTTTGTGATGGTATCGGGAATAGCAACTTGTCCTGGACCCAGGCTTCCATTTCTTATGAAGGGTTTGGGTTGTTGATGCGCCATCTTTTGTTACTTTGAACACCAATCCAGTGAAGGATGACCATGTAAGTTTCCAGAACGAGCTTTACTGTCTAAGAAGAAAATAATAGTTTTCCCCAAGATATGGGAGGTTGGGTTCAGTCTCACACACTGATTGGTTCTAGAAACCTCAGCTTGGAATATCGACAAGTATTTCACGCCTGATGATCCTTCAAAAATTCTAGATTCAGATCTTTTTCCCAGAGATTATCGGCCTGACAATCAATGAATATCATCTAGGATTGAGTTCCCCAGATTTTCCCGCGGATTCAGCGGCAGGTCCATGCTTATAATGGTGGCTTTGCTAATAATTCTATCAAACTGTTTCAGAATGATTCCCAGAATGGATTAGTTTCGCTTTACAGTGGATGAAAGTCGTTACTTTCATTTCACTAGTTGTTGATACAATTAGCTAATTTCTTTGGGAATTCGTTGGTCCTAATGTGACGTAAACTACGAAGAGTAACTCCCAGACAAGGATGTTTGAAAAACGTCTCATGAACCCTTGAAATTCTTATAAAACATCCAAACTTCCGATTGCCTCCACAGTGCATTTTCTAACTTGTACGCATCGAGCATCAACTGTTTCTCTCTTTCGCTGCTTTTAGAGATTTCCTTTCATTTCTTTCATTTCCCCATCGTTCTTAGTGAAAGAAACAAATGACCATTACCTCATAACCCCAATAGACATGAACAAGATACAATTGTAACTTCTTTCCTCAATCTAAACACCATGACACACACATCCGCGATGACATTTTGTGGACACAACCTCTTAATGGGTTCTCTGACTTTCTGTTTGGTTCATCTTTCATCTTTCGAAACACAAAACATCTGTATGTAGTCATTTGATTAATTTAGATCCGTTACTCAGCATCTGTGACCGCACAGTTAAAGGTGAAGGACAACCTTTGCGATGCCATATATCAATCATTCGATACTTTTCCGATGTCTTCATCGATATTTTTATATACTCGTCCCATACCCGCTGCTCCGTCTATGGTGGTGGTCAACAGGTTTTTTTTTTGTTGTTTATTCTGTTTGTATCTCTATTTCACATACAGAGTACGTTGAGATAAAGTTATAGGACCCACCACGAATAACTCAGTGCAAGTCTCGTATCTCATGGAATTTAGCACATTCGTTGCGCTGTATAACATATGTTTTGAGGTTTTTTTTATTCAAAAAGTGTCTGCGCCACCGCCAGTTGGCAATTAAAAGTGAAAATTTTCACAGACATGCGAGGGAGAAAGCAACAACTTTGGCACTTCAGCACTTCGGTACTAGTTGTAGATACTTTCCTTCTCTTTGAATAAGTAATTGGCCATGTTGGCGGTGGTAGAGGGTGCGACTGTTTTATGTGCCAAGCACCGCCGACCTAACAAAAGCATACACCAACCGATCGAATGAAAAAAAAAAAAAAAAAAAAACACAGTCACACAGGTGTAAACCTTGAAACTGCAACCAGTTACATAGTCATACAGTGTGTGGTGTGGCACTTTGAATGCAAGAAACTCAGCCAAGATGTGTGAAATTATTTGTGGAACGTGTGTGCTGAACAGAAAAAATTAGTTTACCTATAATTATACTGAATATGACATTGTTTCACACTCGGACTGGTATTTAATTGAAATTAATATTATTTGAGATACACTTGTTTTTTTTTTTCAATCTTTACTCCAGGAACTAGGCAAGTAGTGTGGTTTCTCTTTTTCTTTCTTCTTCTCAACTCGACATTGTCAAGTCAACAATTTGCATTAAAATAGACCACATGTCATGGCAGAAAAAAACTTCAAAACACAATAAATTCTGGTTTTTCAATAGAAACATAAAAAATGAAAATAAAAACTAAAAAATTCATGGATATAGCGACAAATTGAATTGGAATTTTTTTTTTTTTTAGTCGAAGCATTAATTAAAAGTTTATTCAGTTTATTCATAAAAAAAAAAGTTGTTTTGTTTAAAAACAGATGAAACCCGTATCGGTAAAGATTGATCGAAAGTCGTAAATTTATTAAACATATTCGACATGTGTATTTTTATTTATTTTAAATAAATTATGACAATTTTATAACGCAGTTGACATTTTGCGTTGCTGACTAATTTTTGCTTATTATGATTATTTTATGTCGTCAAGTTAGATATTTAATATCAACAAAAAGATGTTTTTGACGTCAGCATGTTTTTAATTTTTTTAGTCGTTTAAATGCAATAAAGTGCTTTAAATAGTTTAAAAGTTCACAACAAAAATAACTTTTTTTATGAGTTACTTTTATGACATATAGTATTTAAGATAAGATTGATTATGGTAAATTATGTATGAATGTCCACCTTCAGATAGACTTGATCTTTCAAGTGCATCTGTCATGAACTTGAGACTTGGAATCGAATGTATTTCTAATTCATTTCCGTTTAAATTTAAATCAAATTAAGAACATCATAAATAAGATAAGACTTTCGAAGACATTTAATATAGAATCTGATAGAGGTTACCAATTTCTTGATGGAACTTGTTTGGGGCTATATTTGCGAAAAGTGGGACAAAAGTTTTTTTATTAACTTTCAAGCACTTCAAACTTTTGAAACTTTAGGAACTTCCAACAAAAACACCACATCGGCAATGGAAACTGTACTAAGTTTTATTCCACTTAAGAGAGCTACGACTGTAATCATCAGCTTCCTAGAGCCACGCCACATATATGACTCTGATCCTAGCGTTTGACAGGTAAATCTCTGTTGGATTTCCTGACAGACGTGAATATAGAAAACAGAAAAAAAATTGTGACTTTACTTTCTTGCTTATCAAGCCAGCCATCCTTGGAGGGTCTGAGCCTGAACTAATTCGCTTTCCATCCCTTACAGTCCCGAGCATGCTACTTCCAGTTTACTAGACCAAGGTTTCTGGCGTCCGCAATTGTCTGATCTTTAAGCCGGAGGTTCGATATTCCTTTTATTCTTTAACCAGGTGGCTGGGATTCAAAGATTCTCTTAGGTGAAGCATTTTCGTCCATTCACTCGATGTGGCATTGGTACATTAGCCGGAGTTTACAGCAAATCATTGGGAGTAATCTGTTTCTTTAGAATAAACCAAGGTTGCAGCATCTTTCAATGAGAAATCTCTTTCTACATTCTCTACATAAACACCCATGCAGCCGTTAAGGCTCTGCATTCTGCGTTGGTTAGACCTGGGCTTTTAAGAAACTACAAAGGGCATCTAAATGACATATCGAGGTGACCCCTATGACCCACAGGGTAGGGAAATTGTCGAGGTTGCATACTTCACCGACCCTCCCCTTAATAGCGACATTTTGTGAATTATGATAAGATATTCTACGGACTGATAAGAAGACTTTCTTAATTACGATCTTCTACGGACTGATAAGAAGACCTTCAATTACGAACTTATGATGGCTCTCAAGTTGAAGGTGAGCCTTCGTCTCAATGAACAAACTTCTTCAGCTAGTTCAATCTTATTGCTAGTTGTTGAGGTCCCTTTCCACTTACGTGCCACCTGAATCACGGTCTTTCTTTACTGTCATGGCCATCTCAGTTGTTGTAAACGGGTCGATAATGCTGAATAGCCTTTACTGTCGTCGTATCTTCACCTCCACTCTATAGCTATGCACAAGCGACCAAAAATCATCAGAAGGTGAAGAGTATCGTCCTCTGTCTTCTAACAAAACATTTTCTTGACATATAAACCGTATCTCAAATACGGGCCGATGACGGAGTCAGGGTATGACGCCCTGACAAAAATTGGTTTCTAAAATATTCACGGCTAAAGTTTGACTTTAAAGAACTAAGCGTGATAAGTTGTCTTCTGCCACTAAATTTACCCCAAGCATTTATTTCTTGACGCATACCAGACGGAGGATACGATTGTGTCACTCAATCAAAAGTTTTAAAGCTGAAAACTTGTAGTTCTTCCCTCCACCTATCTCTCTTTTTCTCGATTTGACATATCTAAATCCTTGTCCTTTTGACACTTATCTATCACTGAATACAACTTGTAAGCAATTGTTGTAAATCACTCCATAAACCCTCTCTCTATTGTAAGTAAGTTACTTCCTTCTTTTCTGTATTTCCCATGACCCATAACTAATTCAAGCATTCGTCTGGCTTCATTTGTCTTCCTCCAGATAATTTGTTCGTTCGTCTAACCAGCGCGTTTCCTTGTCTGCAAAGTGTTTGCTGCTCTTCATTGTCTGTACTGGAAAAAATGTTCCGATATTTGAAATTCGAAACGTCAAACTCTGACAACTGGGTAAATTAATACCTTTCCTCAGGAGAATACACTACACACTGCGGTGCATCGATTCCTATGGAGGCTAACACCACGAAATGACTCGACTACCCAACAGGGAACTGATGTAATCATAAGAACTGGAAAAAATACAAACAAAAATAAAAAATGATGATGGCAGCAATAATTCATGTTACGTAACGTGGACATAATTCGCAACTCCAAAGAGATGATGCATCAGCGTAGGCATCTCTCTGCCGGAAAAGCTAATTTATTCAAATGAAGTGATTTTCGCGCGCTAATGGCATACCAGCGGCTGACGAAATTTCCCCCAAAACACCCATCCCATCCATTAACCACTCCCATGTCCCATTCAAGAGCGGTCCCGGTGACTTTGTTGCGCTAGTCGATCTTGGGATTACAAAAGAACTGGCGATGCTAATCGTGTTGCAAATTATTCTTCTGTTGAAAGAAAGATATAGAATTTCATAGCGGAATTGTCCGAGGCTGTTGAACTTTGACTTTTTCAGCTTATAATCATGTTCTGTTGGTAATTTATGTTCTGCTGAATAAAGATGAAGCGACTTTTATTCAAACAATTGTTTGCCAAGCATTCGAAGGAATAAAAATGTCTAGTCAATAAATTTTGCATAATTAAACACAGAAATTCAGGTGCTTATGCCCACGTTTGGGGCATTATACTAAACAAACTCCTTTTGATTTTTAAATTCAATTAATCGCTGGTAACAGTTATCTTTCTGGTTTTCCATTTTGTTGGCAGCACCCATGCGAAAGCACAATCAAATTTGAAAGTTTCAAAGTTGAAAACTTTTTCTTAAAATTTGCATTTGTATTGCAAATAAATGTGCATTTGTGTTTCTTTTTTTTGGCATGGGAATACTTTTACTTTTGTGAATTGGAATATGAAAAGAATTTTTTTTTAAGTCTTACACTTTTGCTTATTAACTCGCTTAAGGCGAATTGGATACGTTTTGTGACGGATCATCAACGATACGAATCACCTTCATTTTGACACATGCATGGTTTGACGTAACGTTGAGGATTAAATGTCAGATGGGATGGAGACTTTTAAAAGCACATTCCTTTAGATTTAACTTCCTTTGATTTTATATTTGATTTCATATTTTACTCCTGGAAGAAACGAGGAAGAAAAATTCACTATACGTTGCCGATGATCAAGGTGACATTAGTAACAGTGTGAATCGATCTTCAGAGTTTTCCCAACTTCAGTCTTCCCATCACTTTTTCTAAGTCGATCTACCTTGTCGTCCTGAACTTTTTTTGACTACATTTGCATCTTGGTACATGCTCTTTTTTTAGAAAGGATTCCGTAAATATCCGAAGATAGATTTTTTCCTAAACAGAACTTGAATTCACTTCCAGTTTTCTACTTTCTGGCCAGTACTCGACTTAGTGTGACGAACTGGCAGATTCATTCGTCTAGAAGTCTTAATTTTATCTTTGAGTTAGAAACTGTAGGCTTTGTACAATAAACGGAAATTGTAGGCGTCAACAGTGACGTTTTATGCTAAGTAGTTGACAGATAGTACTTTGATTATTGAGAGCCTATATCATCTGTTACTACAAATGAGATTCCTCTCGTTCGCTCCTCAATTCATGCGAGATTTACAGTAATAACTCGTGTGAATTGACTGTATTGCCTGTTTATTACACGTTTGTAGTCCGCGTTGATCTATGTCTTTCTAAATAGCTTTCTCATTTCATTCTTCCCCCTGAGAAGTCTGCACTCTGTCATCCTATTCTATCGTATGCACTTTTCATAATCCTTGGTAGCACTGCATGCCTTTATAGCTCAGCAAGAGAATAAACTCTTGTCCGTTGTCCATGGTTGTAGAAATTTTGTTCTCTGTGGCGTCCCAGGTTTACTCAAGCGTCCAATGTAAAAGCAATTCTTCTGAGCTGTTTGCAGGTTTTTTTCTTTGACAGTTGAGACTTGAATCATACTCTGGTCAAACTATTTTCACAAACTATTTGTCCTTCTAAATACGTGGCACATTGAATCTTTGTTGTCTTATGGATTGAACAGAGTAGAGGTCTCATGCCGGTGCAGAGCCGGTGCTTTCAAATACAATTTTGGTATCAAACTGCTCTTTAAAGCCTGAAGACCTATCTTTTTTTTAATGAAAAGTATGTTTGATGAGTTAACGCCTTGATCCCAGTCTTCAATCAACCCTATCAATCGCCTTTAACTGCACATGGAAAGTTTTCATTTCGTGACCAAAGTGTTTACCCTTAAATCACAGTCCATGAACTGATTAAGTCATCAAAACATCTTAACCTCCATTGAAGCCGACAATTGCCAACAAAAAATACCACCCGTCCATTATTTCAATCGTGTGTCTCATGAAAATGGTTCTATTAACGCTCGTTGTCACATATTGTGTTGTGACCATAATTCACGAATTCGTGAACACTCAGTAATTCAATTGGAAGGTAAAGCAGGGCTTTGTTGTGTCCTCAATCTGAAATCAAGAACGTGCTTTGTTCTATTTCTCTATTGTTTTACCAATTGACTTTGGATGGAATAAGAACGAAAAAAATCACCACCGATGTGGCTTCAAATGTTTCGACCACAAAAGGAGAACTGGATAAATGTGGATTACGTACCCAAAAGATTTAGGGGAATTCATTTGGAATTCGTTGGTGGAACGTGTTTGTTTATAAATTATTAATTTTATTTTCTCAAGTGGTAAAATCCATGCAGAAGGTCACCGAAGATTACCTCACTTCGAAGATAATCCTTTCGAGAGCTGTCATTATAAACATAAGTTATAGCTTAACCCTCATCAACTCTGAATGATGCAATAAAATTTGACCAAGCCTATAAAAATAATTGGAATTCTTCATTTTTTTTCACAAGTCCTACCCAAGTTTCACCGAAGGGAAGATGTGACAATCAAATTCCATTTAAACTCGGACAACCATTTCGAATTAAGCAATAAAATTCAAGTGAAAGAAGTAGGACTCCATTTAATTTATCGCAATCAATCATTAACTGTAAGTCAATTTTAACAACTTGTCATGATCACTACTTACAGCTTTCCATGTTTAAATGTCTTCGTTTTGGATCTTATACTTCGTTAGAGATTCCAGATTCCAAAAGAAAGTACCTACATACGAGTATGGTCTAAGCAAAATGTTGCACCAAAGCTCTTAGAAAAAAAAAGAAAAAAACTTTTTAGTTTAATTACTTCGGTAATTATTAGAAAAAAAAAAAAAAAACACTACTGAAGCTAACGATCCATTACATTTCACTCGTGTCTTTCAGAGAGGAAATTTCACGATCACTTTTAACGACATAGCACCGCAAATGAAGTAATAGTCTTTCGTTGAGATACTTAAGTGGCCTTGAAGGCAAATGCAAAATGGAATGCAATAAAAGTTTGTATGACCCTGGGCACGAGTTAACAATCAAAAGGGTATGGCAATGCAAGTTAATTTTGAATGTTCTCTTAAGAGACATCAGTTCCGCACTAGGAGAGCATTGATTTTACAATTTATTTTTGCAACATACCAACTATTCCCTTTGGGCTATTGTATAGAGATAGCAGGTGGACCTCAGAAAGCCGAGTAAAAAACTAAAGTAAAGTACCCAATATTTACAGGCGCTAAATAGGTTTTATAGCTACAAAACACCGCTGAGAGGCTTGTCCCTATGGCATATGAGAGTTTTTTTTTAAAGAACACAATCAAAATCGAAACGTTCTACTTGAATATGCTTGGACCCTGCTACTTGTTCATTTTGAAAAGTACCTAGCAGAAGAAATTGGATTGTAGAGAAGCTTTTAACCGCAAATAACCGACTGCCAAAGGCTTTTTTGAGAGTTTTCCAACGAAGGGAATGACATGAATGACATACGTATCTTTAAGCTAGAGCGCCGGCATAAACTTGAGGAAAAACAGAGGAGATACCGATGCACATTGGTTTTAAACGCTTGTAGTGATGAAAAATCACAGAGTTTTCTAGATCATTCCTCATTCGTGTTATACGACTTTGGAATGAGAGAATATTCCGCAATTCATTTCCAAAAGTCGGCTTAAGGGTGAAGTGCTGATCATTAAACGCTCGTAATGCAACTGGTTAGTTCGTTGGAACATATCTTCTTCTTTTTTTTTAAGAAATGATAGAACAATGAGTGACGGGATATATTTCTTTGGCGCTCAAGCGAGTCCATAGGCGGGGCAATGTCTCTGGCTCAGAATGTGAACATTTAAATTCTATTCTGATGCACTGAACCAAAAGTGAGCGTTGTTCTCAAGCTTTGAAGCCAGATCAGAATGGGTAAAGTTTTTTTTTTTTTTTTAGCTTACTACCGTATGAGGTTTGATATCGTGTATCCTCAGTTCCTTCTAGTTCGATTCTACGCAACTATCGAGAAGCATCTTCAAATATTCGCCTCCAATTTTCGTTCCGTGACTTGTTTTATTTCCGCCTTTGCTTAGCTTAGCTAGTTGCTTGCCTTTCTTCAACACCGTTCTCTTGTGGGAGTGCGTGACCCAAAATCTACATCTCTTTACCGTAGTTCAAGTACATACTCGTACTCTCTGCAGTTTTCAGCTTCGGTGCAAGGATGACTTACACGGTCACAGCTGCTTTTCATTCCTCAAACGCTTCGTAACGAGCAACAAACGAACAAAATATGAACATTTTAAAGTTGCATCGAGTCCCTTTTGTACTTTTAAAGGTTCAATTAGATAAAACCCTGTTTTACGTCTTATCCTTCGTCTAAAAAGAGAGCTGATACCAAATTTTCAGTCAGAAGTAGAGAGAGTAGTCAGTGATTTTGATCATTCACCTTTAGTAGAGGAACAAATTTATCATAGCACGGTTCTCAGGCGTCTTATTGTTATGAATCAATCTGCGGAACATGATCAAGAATCTCCCCTTTCGAACAAGTTTTCTATGATCAAGAACGACTTAGATTTTTTCTTATTTATTCGACACAAAATTAAAAATTCAAAAAAGCACAAAAGATTAGTTAAATGTTGAATAAGCGTCCCAGCATTTCCAAGGCACGTGGCTTCAAAAAGTAAGAACACCTTTCACGGAGAAAAAAATCTTTCAAAACCAAGGATTAAAAGATTCTTACTTGATAGGCTCTGATTAGGTCATTATTTCCAAAGAGATCTGCAACTTAACAAAGAAGTCTTTTGTAATAATGGTTGACCAGATTTCCTTTCCAAAAACTTCTCAAACCTACAGTATGTCCCTTGGGCCTTACAAAAAACATTGTCAAACACATTTTAAATGACAAACAAACAGAGATTGACATGAACTCTTTCTACAAATTTGAACTTGTTCCCGCTACATGATTCATGCTGCAACAAACCTACTTTATCTGCAAAGTTACGACAATAATGGTACAGGTTTGTATGTTTAAAAAAAAAACATTAAATCTCGTTCAATGTCACACCAATCAACGTCAATGTTTTGTTGAAATTCGAGCAAGCAATACCAGAAACTAATCCAGTTTCCCACAATTTACTGTAATAGACTGCTATTGTTTCGCTTTCCTTTCTAAAAAAAAACTCTCAAGCCATGCACAACACCATATTAACTCCAAGAGCACTTACCGATTGAGGAACAAATTTGAACAATATTGAGCCCCGCTAGCGCCATCACCTCGGCACAAAAAAAAACCCCCCATCTTCGAAGGTCACCCTTCCGTCACAGATTCTTTTAACGAACCATCAACCAAATGAGGTCTCTTCAGAGTAGATTATCCGAACGAGTATACGCAACTCCCGGCACACCCTAATGTCAATTACATTCGACAGATGAGAACACAAAATTTGGCTTCACTTGTCGTTGACCAAGAAGTAGCCCACGGGCAGCATTGAATCAAAAAAAAAAAAAACACCATCACCATCAAGTGGATAACTTTTAATTTCGGCGGCAGAAATCGAAAATTTTCCGGTTATCATCGCCGAAGTATAGATATACATCATGCCCACAAGATATATTTATTTATATTTCAAGTGCGAGTATCTTTTTTTCGGCATTCGACTCAAGTTTTCCTCTCTCCAAAAGCCAAATGGAGGGCAAACAGAGAAAAATGAAACCTCCGATTCCGCCTGTAGTTCCGCGACGAAAGTTGTTTATTCGGTGAACGATACAGACGATGCGGCTTCTTCTTAAATTCCGGACTTCTCTTCTCTGGTGACCCAAATGTCACTGGGGTAGAATTTATTATTCGAAATTTTTTTTTTTTTTGAGATTCGGATGCAGCGAAATTAAAGTTGAATATCCGGTTTCCGGGGCGACATGTTCTTGACGCCAACATGGTGGTTGACTAAGGCCACCTTGACATAAGTTGTTACGCGTAATAATAACATTTTGTACGGACATGAGAGCAATTAAGCCGAAAACTGGTCATTTAGGCGGACCTACCTCGGTTGGGGTTCTGTTTTTTTTTCGGAGACAAACCAAAAATGAAATAAAAATAAATAAACAACGCGAGGTATAATAAATGATTTTTTTTTTTTTAAACATGAACAGCTTATGCCGTGTATGGCCTTGAAGGGAGTTATTATGACCTTCCATCTGCCAATTTATGAAAAAGATTCAAGTTGTGATTTTATCGTGTATTTTTTCTTGTTTCTGGACCTTTCATTCGCGGTTTAACAATTTTGGCTATTGGGTTTTAAATGTATGGGTGACAACATCAGGCAGGGGAAACTTTGCAAGCTGCTAATTTTTTAAGCCGGGAATATCATCATCACGGTCATTAAAAAACGATTAGAGACTTAATGTGCCAAACCGCAGGTGAATAGTCCGAAGTTCTAAGAACTTCCATTAGATATCACTGTCATGCTACTCTAATCATAATATAAACATGGAGTTCCGTGAACTTAGAACTTAAGCCTAATTCATCGCTCATACTTCAAGAGCTCAAACAACTGCGAGATAGATGTAGTACCAGAAGGACAACACCGATAGCCTCCATTTTCCATTCGTCATTGCCAATAGCTGCAATTTCAGACCTACACAAGCTTAGTAATGCATTTCATACTTATTGTTTGTTACTGAGGATCCATATAATCAGCTAGGTTCCTAAGGCTGCTCTGATTAGATTTGAGTTGGAAAAGTTAGTTAAAAGTCGGAAATGTTCCTTGAGAGACTTTCGAACAGGACGGTCACAGCTCAGCTTTGATGAGTCGACGACCAATCCTTTTTTTTTAAACCTCTACTCTCTTCGCTATTTTTAAAATTCTCCTACTAAGTCTATTCACGTGGTTTTTTTGCAAAAAGTTGTCAAATGTCAAATTTTAGAAATTGTGAAAGTGAAATCTCAAATAGAAAACAAAATATCGAGTCTTCTATCATGGTGAGTGAAACCAGATTCTAACTTGATCTCTTTCTGCCCACCAGGGTGTGCAATCGATAAAGGATCTTCAATTTATGTACTAATCCTACGACTTTCAATATTCAAAACCCGTAATTTGACTGTTCAATGTTAGCAAATAAAATTTAGATTTAATTGACCAAGTCAGATGACAGCCGAATTAAACTGGGTCACTTTAATTAAACGTACATCGCTTCACCACAGATACTGGTCAAAAAACAAAATTTCTCCGAACTCCATAATGTATATTATATTGCAATTCAAATTAAATTGTTCGCAACATGATACATTACAGTTTGCCAAATGCTCATCTGGATTAATCTTAACGTAAACCCGTTTGAATTAAACATTTTTTTGAGCAAAAATTAGATCAAACCACTTTTATTGCACGCAAACCACACAAGTAAATTCCTTTAATTTCGCGGCATTCACTGAGAAGAAATAAGCAAAAGTGTGAGTAAAGCTATCGCTTTCCTTTCTGACCTGTTGAGCGAGTTGGCAGCACCACTGTCACTCTGCATGACATAAAAAGCAAACAACAGCTGTCATTTGAAGATTGCAAGATTCTTAAGATCTGTCAAGTTAAATTTAGCAAATTTTATTTTTTAATTTTAGTGAATAAAATGTTTAACTGTTTTAGTAGAACTTGTTTGGATATTCATTCACTTTTTTGCAAAACTAAATCCAGTTTTAGTTTTTGTGAATTTCTGAAGTGAAACTTATAAATTATATTTGCCAATGCCAAGGCAGTGAAGATGCTTAGCGGTAACTTTCGAAATGTCAATGATGATGTGGTCTCTTGTCAGTTGAATTATTTTTTTTTTATATATATATCGCCAATTCAGTGTAGCCAACCAATGATTCATCATCATGTCGGTTATTTTGTTATTTTGTTCACATGTCATCGTCAAGTTGATGTACAACTGCCAAAGATGGTGAGGAAGTTGTTTTCTTTTCATGGTGAATGTTGCTTTCAAACAAAATTTTCTCCCACGGCTAAAGTGCTTTTTGACATGCTGTTTAATTTAATAACTTTTTATGTAGTGGTTTTCTATTGCTAAAAATTATAAAAAAGCAGGAAAGTAATAAAATAATAAAATAACTTTTTTTTTTATGATTAATGTTTGCAAAAAAATTTAAAACGTAAAGTGATGTTTGAAAAGTTGAATCACAAAAACCTGCAAAAAATTAAGAGTTACACACTTATGTAGGTTAAGTGGCAGCTGTCGGAATTTTTGTGTGGGTTCATGTTTGTTAATTTGGCAGCATTTGATGAGCACAGATTGATGATAAGTGTTTTTTAACAACGTGAACACCTACGAGCGTAGTTTTTGGAAGACTTTTGCAAGTTCATGGCGCTAAGCTAGTATTTTCGCATTATACCAACATGACCAAATGAATAGGAAATCATTCTGCTGTTTTTTTTTTTTTTCAAGCTGAAATCTTCGCCATTAGGGAAGATAACAAGTGTTTGTGGGATTACAAACTTTGCAAATAGCCAAACAGTAATCAAAGCACAAGTAAAGGATTACACAGATCTCATGATGAGAGAACGGATTAACACCGCTTGGCTCTCTAAAAAGGCGGTTGATTATGGCCAGAATTGAATGAGAGAGCAACCAAAAGCTCGCTGAAAATAGGGAAATCGGAAATACACATCTTAACAGGTGTAGTCATAGAACAGTGGATCATCAGACAAATGGCCATTAGACTTGATGTAAATTCAACAGCTGTCAAGTTGCTGAAACTATAAGGATCATTAAACACTTGCTAAACCTCCAAATTTGCCGCCTTCATCATTTAGAAAATAGATTGTTTGGAGAGCTGGAAGACTTGATACGATTCATTAAAAGCGCAGGTTTGAACAATCGACAATCGTGTTAGAAAAAGGATCAATTGTCATTTGCTAATTATGTTTGCATGTAGACTTATCTCCACTCTAAGGTTCTGTTTCAAGAAAAATGTACACAATTTTACTTGGTGTCCATTTAAATGTTTGTTCCGTCATACCTTGAGAATGAGTCAACAAATTTTGATAACATTTTGGATAACACTAGACAACTTTTCAACTTAAAAAATAGGATCACTCATATTATATATAAATTTACATTTAATTAGTTATAACGTAGTTGATCTCTTTAACTTAATATCTTTTCTCTTATTTCAGATAATCTAAAAATTGTTGCGATATGTAAGTAGTATTATATGTTTTTAAATGTCTTAAGTGCCGTCTTATTTACAGAGTAGCAAATTGTATAACAAACTTTAATTGAAATCTTTGTTTAGAGATTTTTACTGCATCCAAAGAGAATTTATAATTATTCCAACCAACTAATCGTAACGTCTGCGTGCAAGTACACAATTTTAGTTTTAAACTAATAGTGAGAGTCAGTCCTCGCGCGCTAATTGTTCCGTACCGAGTATTTATTTTATTGTTTGCGTGCCTTGAAAAAATAATAGGTTTTGCACAACCAGAGATTTGAGTTATTTATAGAAATACTTTCAAAGATTCATTTTAATTACAGTTTTTTTTTAACGTAATCTGGAAGTGTTGAGCTGGCTGAGAACTGCTAAGCAATCAGATTGGAATTGTCAGCTGGAATCTAATTGTAAATGGGCACTGAAATTGATGACAAGTCGGAATTCTTTACAATTTTTATGAAAGACCAAAAATGTTCACTACTCTAGGAAGGCTATAATATTTTAATGTAGGGCTACGTCTTTCTCCACATTTGCTATGGAGGACCACATTTGAAAAGTGAGAAATGGTATGAAAAGAAAGCAAACTTTTCGGGCACCCGTACAGATGAGCTTTTGTTTGCATAACAGTGACCGAATAGATACATATTTGGGGCGTATACTTCGCCGATATAGGGGACAGACTCTCTATGCAAAGTAGCCGTGTTCATCTCGTCGCCAGACATACGCATTTCTACGTCAATACATGCAGAATAAAACTATGCTTCCGTCGTTTGTTGTTTACTGAAGCAACACCAGGAACCGACTTCTCCATAATAACTAAAATTTGACTATCTTCATTCATGTTTTCTACTAACAAAGTCACAAGCAATCGTCAAAACATTTTGGGAGTCACCAAAGTTGACATCGGTTACTTTTCCTAATTTTCCAGCAGCAACAGCAAGTGCTCAAAAACAAGTTGTTTTACATAATTTTCTAAGGTTTGCGCCTTGGAAACAGCAAATTCTTAAGCAGTGACAGGAGCAAAATAAATTGGCACCATCTATGCCCAAGAAATTGCGAAAAATTTGAGGTGGCACACAGTCAAATGCTCGAAATGTCAAACAACAGTCAAAAAGCTGTCAATTGACTTGAAATTACATCGAGGAAACCAAAATCTTCGAAATAGTCGGTTGGCAGTTGGTTTGCTTAAACATGTCTCTTTACGACACTTGAAAGATACAAGAAATCTGACAACTGTACATATGTTGCTTGCTAAAACACTTATTTTATTGACTAAACACAGATCTTAAGTTGCATAATAACAACTTCCAACTACAAATACTCGTACCTCCAACAGCTTTATACAAATATCCATCCATCCATTCAATTCACTCGTCTTCAATTACTCATTCTCCTAATGGTTGCTAATAATCATTCAAAATGCCAACAACTCGTTAATCGTTTATCCATTAGTATCTATAGTGTTCCAAAAAAAAAATCGAAGAAAAAAATAATTTCACTTTTCTCTCTCACTGTAGAGGCTACAGCGTTTTTATGACCGCTTTCCTTCAAATGTATGATGCTGTGATTTCTTAGATATTTTAGAAAGCAAACCATACCAAGTCGAATTGAATATGTCACTGAGACTTTGGAGCCCCAAAAAGCCCACCACATACCACAGGTTAAAGTCAACAATAAAAATTCCACATTAGCACCATTAAACAGGAAAAAAAATCAGCAACACCTCTCACTATCTGGCACACAAGTCGATTTGCATGACCACATTTTCTCTGTGCAAATGTTTATGTCAAAGTCTTTAAATTGAAAACGACAACAACCAAATCAAGAAACAAGAAAAAATATCGAAAGCCTAACCCATTCTATGAGACATTGTGAGTTTGTTGGCCTTACACTATGGCTGCCTTCTAACTCTACGCACACACATCACACCGGGTTTCCACAATGTTTATGCAAAAAAAAAAAAACGAAAAAAATAAAAATTAATAACAATTATCTCCACCATTAGCTGCGTCTTCGTTTGCATAAATAGAATTGGAATCCCAGGCGAATTGGAAACTCTTAAGATCACTAATTAATAATAGAAAATCATTTAGCGATTTGGCAGATGCAGAAAAATAGATACAGATACAATAACAAAGTGGTTGATTCCAAATGGCTTGTCAGTGGTACAACTTTCACTGCACGATGGACTTAAAGATGTGCCGAAGCCGATGTTGGTGCTACAACTCTCAAGACATTCCTCATTCTTGATTGTCAGAAGAGGAACGTTTCACGCTAGCCGCCGACAGACACATGAAGATGTCGAACAACTTGTTCGACAGAAAGTTCATGGTGCCCAATGGGCCAACCACGAATACAGCAAAAGATTCTTCTTTTTGTTTTCCGTTTTCTTTTGGTAAACTAACTAAACTGATTAAAGTTTCCATCTCTCCATCTACACACACACACAGGTGAATGAAAAAAAAAAAGAAGATTCTTTGTACCGAAGAGGTGTTTAGTGTTTTCTTGTCTTCAACTGGCTGAGATGGAATTGCTCTAAAGAGAGAGGTTTTCTTGGGTTTGGAAGAAATTGCCTTTGGCGAAATTCGACTTGAACAGTGGCTTAGGAAAGGAGTGATAGAAACACTTAAATTTGTTATTTCCTTTAGGGCTGTAGGGGCTTTAACAGTTACAAGAAAAGACGTACAGAGTAATGGGAATCATCTTGGAGGCATTATAGGTCAAAGTCATACGAGTAGATGCAGCTTCCAATTGAAATTGATTTTTTTTTTTTCAATCAATCATTTGTAAAGTGTGATTCCTTTTACCAATAGCATCCAGTTGCTGACAACATAACCAGAAGCTGCTTCAACTTTACAACCAATCAATAATGAAGTAATCACTCATATAGTCAGTATATTTGGGAACAATAGGTGCGTTTTTTTGCAAGCGTATATACGCTTAATTTTGAATTTGCATGTAAAATACACTAACACCAAAACCTATATCCGTCTAATTAGACGGGGATAATTATCGCCGCTTGTGAAATAGGCGCGGATAAAAACAATGCTTCCAACCCTTATTTTCTATGTGTTATCGATGATTTGCTAAGAAACGTCATAAAATTCATCCATAAATTCATTTTATTTGACAATTGAAACAAAAAAAAAACAACAAATTGAAAATTGTCAAAACTTTGATATGAGCCTGGCAAAAAATTAAACGGCTGAGAACAAAAAATGGAAAATTTTAATTTTTGTATGAACATACATATACACAAAGGTTCAAGAAAAACAAAAATACACACTTATTAGGTGTGCGTATTCTCTGTATTTTCCATTCTTATTTGTATTTTATCCAAATTATGTTCAATTCAAATTATTTTCAATTTTTTAACAGCTGACTATCACAAATGTCATAAATGTCATCTGTGCTGCCAAGTTTTTTAAGATGAATTATTAAGCGCCGATGATCGTTTTTTTGTGCACTTATAATTTAAGCGTATATACGCTTGCAAAAAAACGCACCTAATAATGTCATCTACTCTCAAGGTCTTACTTTGATGAGATCAATCCATAATGGTTGTTTATGCAATTACAATACATCAAACTTCAGAAGTCAATTTAAAGTTTATACACACATCTTCGTATCCGGTAATGACGTCTGTCAATAATTTGACATATTATTGATTAACACACCAGATGCGGAATAAAAGATAATCTTCTACAGACTGTTTAACAAAACTTAAACACACATCGTGCACAGGAATAGGCAGTGTTTGACGTCACTTTGAATAAAAACATTTTCCAACTCACAGTGACATTTCCTGTTCAATTAATCGAATTTGTTTGCCTTTTTTTTCCGTAAATTAACCATTATGACCTCGACTTCTTGAGTTTTTAATATCTACGATGGTCCCTTACGTATTGACTAATTAGATGACCGATTTTTTGGCAAAAAGTGCTGCCACATCATTTCAAAAATGAGACCAAGCCAATGTTTACTAAAGGATTCTAAAGACGTATCATTGCAGGGCATCTCAATGGTTCTGATTTCGATTCAGATAAAATAAATGTGGCAGTCAAAGATGACATTTTTTGCGTAGTAAAAAAGTCTTGATAAATTGGCATCACTTTAGAGAATATATGTACCCTTAATGATGTTTATCATTTACATCTCCAAACAGGATTATATCATTAAACTACTCGTTCTAACATCCCTGCATACCATCAAAGAACCAGTTGATTCCAACCACTTCAAACCCAAGAAATAGATGCCAACTTCCTACGCTTCAAAATTACTTCCTGAACTCGGTAACGATGGGAACATCTCAATTTCTCCTAGAATGTTGCATTTTGCTCATTAACGTTACATAAAATGCTTTTTTATCCGTTATCGACCTGAAACGCCCACCATGTGTTGTCGGCCATAAAAACAAGTAAATACTCATACGAATGCATTCAACTTCCTTATTATTTGAGGTTAATCTTCCTCATTACGCCATACGTTCTGAATATTCACCGAAAAGTAATAAAACATACAAAATACACTCCCAACCCCCGTGTGTGTGTGTTTAAAATTCGCAATTCTGTATGTGCAATGCGTGCCTGAAACAACTTTTTCCAAGGCTCCCACTTTGCGCAAGTGCCTACTTGGCTATAATATTGAAAATCAGGAAATAGTTTCCATCATCATCGTTGGCAAACAGCGTGCACCATAACCGAGTGGTGTTGCAGAATAGAGGCATAAAGGAAGACTACAGATGGAATAGAGGTAAACCTGTTGAACTACTTCCATTCAAATGGCATGGGGTATCTTCTCCATCGAATACAGAAAGACCACCATTTCTTGGATTAATCTATCGAAACATTGCCGCCGCCGTTTCGTGCAACCACCTTCCACTGAAAAAGGCAAAAAAGACTGAAAAAAAATAAAACGAAACGTTTTCCCACTTTTATGTCGGTTGTTGAAAGTTCTAATCCGAACCAAAGCCACCCGTTAAGTCCATGCGCTCCATGTTCACACCGATAGTAACTGTTGAGGAAATTGAATGAACGCAATGATTTCATGGCGAATGGTTTTCTAATGGAAGACCGTGTCCATTTTTCGGTACCCAATCCGCAATGTAAACGATAGACTACAACTCCTACCTTACGGTACACAAGTGTTAAACCGAAAGGCATTTGACTGAAACGAAAATGCTCAGGGCTGACATTTTGAGCGATTAGCAGTGCGCCATGATTTGTAAATTACATTTCGTTACGCCCGGTGTTGGTTTGGTTTGGATCGTTGAACTCTTTCACCGGGATGGTGTTGGACCTAATTAAGTTACCCACGGCCATCGTTGTCCATTCGTTTGCAATTTTAAGTGGAATTTCGCCGTTAGTAGGTACCTACGCGCTTCTCTCAAAAACACGCACAACATCTTGTAAAAGTGTCAGACTTTGGATGGTGGTCATTACTCAATCATCGGAATCAATTAATTCCATTTCAATGCCCATACACCTGCTGTGATGTGGTAGACGGTGCTGCTGCTGGGCGGACTTCATAACTCCATAACTGTCTCCTTAAGTGTGGCGCACAGATTAAATGTGTGACTTTCCTTTGACCGAAGGCATTACAATTAAGATCACTTTCTACAAAAAAGCGGACCACAGCCAGTTCAATTACTAAACACATATCGATCGATCGGTTTGGTTTTTGAAGTTTTCATGTGTGTTGTCATGTTTATTTTTTTCTTTTTCTTTTTCTTTCTCTTTTACCTTATGTGTAGACATAAGCACGTAATGAATAACAAACTTACGGTGCGAATAAAAAAAGAAATACCGGTTTGTGTAATCCTTAATTGATTTTAAATTGTAAAACTTGTCATCAAGCCATTGCCTGTTAATGATAGAGATTTCAAAATATTAGAAAGGCAGGCAAGAAAGGCAAGCGATATGGAGACTCTATCAATCGTAGTTGAAGGCTGTGGAATCAAGAAAGCAGTCTCGAAAGTTTCTAGTCCTAGCTGACCACACGTTCCTAGTTGCTTGAGCTCGCTTTTCATCTTGTAGTTAACTCGAAAGATAAACTAAACGCCAACTCTTACATACCTTATAAGATTAAACCGAAGGGCGTCTATTCTCTTTCGGCGTCTCCTACCTATCCTAACGTCGACCAAAAAAATAAAAAATAACTACCTAAGAAATCCTTCTCCCAGAACTGAAGAATGTTGTGATCCCGAGTATGATCAAAACCATGGAGGAACCTCATATTTTCAAAGATGTTTAGCATGACACTCCACCTGGCAAGACGATTTTTCTTGAATGACGGCTGCTACGCTAGGCCTCACAGAAGATCATAACATCAGCAAAAGTTCGAAAATGAGAACAATTTATGTCCAGCAATCTAAGACAAAATAGGGTAACGTGTGAAAAAGAGAATATAGCTACCCTTATAGTGCAAGCGAAGAACAACTTTAAGAAGAAAGTTCCTATGATCCGAGGGCTTTGAATGCCTGTAGAGCTTAAATCTATAATCACGAAAGCTCCATAGCCAAAAAGTTGTCGGTCTTTGAAATCCACAATGACCATTTCTTCAGACAGTCAAAAGTCAGCAAAGCCTACTGCCCCACTGTCAAGCAGTCTCAACGTCTCTACCTAGAAGACGACCTACACTCACGGTATATTTTCAACTACACGATTAGCTAGGTACTAGGCATCGTATAGGCCTGTCATCCGCATTCTGCCAAGTTAAGCGAACCTGATTAAATTGGAAGAAGGTCCCTTGAGTACAAGACTTAAGAGTGTGTATTGCAAGTTGGACAACGACCTAGATGGTGAGCAGCATGAATCTTCAATGTTAACTCATATCGGTTTCGGAATCAATCTTGATGGACTGCGTACAAGTGGCGTAAGTAAGTAGCTCGCATGGCGTCCATTTTGGATCTGCCAATGAAAAAGACTAGCTCCTCATGGTTAATTGCAATCTGAATTGTCTAGCCAATTCCGTCAGGAATTCTTGGATCGAACCTCCTATGAAATGTTTTCGTCGACAGCAGGCAGTCAGCTACTAAAAAGTTGTCCAACTTTTCAATATGGCAATACTATGGTCATACATGTATCATAGTTGAATCTACGTCCTAAAATTGAACGCATAAACTCTTACAGAATTTGAAAGAATCTTGACTCTCTGTCTCTACAGTCAGTAAACAATGGACAAAGGTCAACAACAAAGTCCCTTTCATTTCCGAGGCATTGTTACTTGTTGATCCTCAATTGATTAGTGCAACCAATAGAGGAAGTTGGTCTGTAGTTACTCTTTCTGTTTTTATTTTTTTTTTATCAGCCACGTCTATTGAAAATACTCTGGTTGCACATTTGCAATACAAAGAAGACGAAATGTGCTCTGAAAATTGCCAAACCCAGCTAAAGGCAAACAAGAAAGATTCTTCAGCGACGATAATAATCTTAGCCTTGACATATGAATACAAATATTTTGCGCTCGTAGAGAGCCAAGGTCTAGCTTCTTTGCAACCATTCACGTCGTGCATTTTATATTTTTGTTGTTGACTCAAACTTGTGTCAGCTCACTTAGCAGTCTTAGCCGCAGTTAATTTTAAGATAAAAACGATCGATTGAGTCCTATGCGTTGTACTTTATCACCGTGGGAATCCCAACATTCACGGTCATCAATAAATTTGTCCTCTTTTATGACAGACTTGTCCTTGACCTGGAAACCCCATTGACACCATTGTCAAAACACTTCACACTCTTCCATCATGGTGATTTTTTTTTGCATTTGTTTTCAATCAACTTTGTGATTTGTCTTTTGTTTGTTGATCAAATAAATCTTCAATTACAAAATCACTGTCAATCTAAAAACTTATGTTTTCGAGTGACAACTACTGTCGACACCCTTCAGACAATACTTTCGAAATAATTTAAAATTCCATTCCCCACGAAGCCAAGGTCTGTTTCTGTGGAATACACCATACGCATTCAACAGAATGGTGGCGCGTTGTGACAATATTGTGCTTTACTTCTTCAGGGTCTATTTTCGTTGGACATTACATCTTATGAATTATTTATAAAAATAAATAAAAAAACAATCAAAGGGTGGTGTGCCTTATGATAACAGTAGGCCCAGCTTGGTGAATAAAAAGCTTGATTTTAAGAATTTTAATGTTTATTACCAAATAACTTATGAGACGTATAAATTTCAAGCGTTCTAATCACTTGCGTTTTAGAATTTTAAAATTCTAATCAAAAATATTCTAGAAATTAACATTCATTATGAAAATACCAATAACTCTGATTATATAATGTATTCAGGTTGAATAAGTCTCAAATTGATGCCAAATGCGTGCTTACAATCAATGGCCTCTGACCGAAGTGGTCTAATCTATTGTCAACCCGTTCTATAATTTTGCATTCCTTTGACGTGTGTTAGGAAATAAATTACCATGAATTCAGTTAGATGATAATTTTTAATCTTGTGACCTAATATTGTAAACGAGAACAGTAAATTTAACATATGGGTCAAGAAGACTCCACCTTTATGTCTTGTAAAAGGTAGAGGAAGTGATTTTGACATAAGTAACTGTCACGATGTATGTTGATAAATGTATTTGACAGTTCGAATGTCAGATCTATGTTTCGATTTCAAAAAATTGTTAAGACATGACATTTAAACTATAATCCATCAGAACTAAGTAACTTTACCGGCTCACGAGACGTGAAGGGTCTTTGCACAAGACACTACGTCCTTGTATCCTCTTCGATTTTGAGAAGGCAGTTTCCAGTTCTCCAGACTCTGGCATCCATGATCGCTTGGTCCTTAAAACAAAAGTTCTGTTTTCTTCGTCGCCTCGAACGTAGGGTTTGTTATTCGAAGATCCTCTTGGCTGGAACATTATTGTCCAAAAGCTGACGGGTTTTGACTTTTTGGACTACATCCACATCTTGATAAAATTCTTAGAGTTCGCGGTTGGATCTTCTCCTCTATTCTCCCTCCTCTCATAGGGGACCAAATGTTCGATGAAGAAATTTGTTCCCGAAAATGCTTAGATCTGCTGTGACTTCCTTTCTATCGTTCAGCACTCGGCTCCATATAGCAGAACTGGCAGGATCAGTGTTTTGTTGAGCATCTTGCGAGCTCGGAACTTTCAATTAATTTGTTTCGCCAAAACGAAGTTGCGGTTTCCTAGGGTATGTCTTCGTCGGATCTTCGATTCGTGGAATTGACATTTACTCCGAGGTATATGAACTCGTTAACTACTTCGAAGTTACGGTTGTCACAAGTGATGTTTTGTCCCAGGCCGTGTCCAGATGCTTGATTTTGGCTTCATTTACAACACGTTTTGCCTGTTCTACGATTGCCCTATTAGCTTCTATGATGGCATGGTGGGAACTAACGATAATGTCGATGCGTCTGCTTATCCCAGCAGCTGGACAGATTTGTTAAAGATGGTGCCTTCCGTGTTAACAGTCTATTCCAGGACGAGATGAAGGACAGCATATCTCCTTGCCGAAATCCGGTAAATGTTTGTGAAAGTGTGTGTTTTCCAACGTCACGCGGCATAATTCGATCAATTTTGCCAGGATCCCGAATTCAGCCATCGCCCTGAAAAGTTTAAGACGATGAATGCTATCATATAAGGCTTTGAGGTCGATGAAAAGGTGTTGAGTCTCAACTTGAAATTCGTTGGTCTTTACCAGGATTTTCTTAATTGTAAAGATTTGATCTATCGTCGATTGATCGGGCCGGAAGTCACACTGGTACGTGCCAATTTCTGTGCTGCAGAAGGGCTTCAGAGTGGATATGCCTCAATCATTGACGGACACAAAAGCCATGATGGGCATAATTGAGGGGTATATGAAAAGCGACACAAAAAATAACAATCGTAGTGAGTAGTGAGTAGTGACATGTTAACGCACTTGTATCCCTCATTTTGACGTCTCTTCCTTTATGTCTTCTACTTTGATGACAGCAATTATTTATCGTTTACGCTGTTTTTTTTTTTTTTGTGCAAACATTTTGTGAACTTTCATTTTATTTTCTTTATCCTAAAGACAAAAGGGAGAAAACGTGTCACAGCAAAATTAGCAATTGACTAGAAGAAACCGATCGTTTTGTTTAGATTTATATGCCTCATTGTTCAAAGGAAACTAAACCTTTTTGAATGACAATAAGTACTGTGATTTATGTTGCAAATATAAGTTTGTCGAAGGTTACAACGACACATGCTCAGACTATTTGCAGGTGTTTAAATGTTTTCTGTTTTTTCTTTCATAGAAATACATTTTAATTAATTTTATGTACTTTCCTTATGTTGAATATTGAGCTTGCCTTGAAATAGCCTTGTCGTGGGTCTTATGTCACAGTGACAAGAAAAAAAATACGTACATACAGCTCCTGTTGCATTAATGACTTCGATACCTTCATATATTTTGCTATTTCTAAGCTTGTGACAACGTTGCCTTACTCTAAATCCTCTGCCCTAAGTATTCGTATAGGCTATTCCGTTTCGAAGGAATAGAGCCGTAGTCATGCGTAGTCGATATCCAATTGGGAACTTTCTTTTATGTTTTGTGACGGTTTTCTTCTTCTGCATCATCAAATTGGTATCTTCTCTGACTCAGCCAGAAGGCAACAGAATTAGTGTCTGAGGGTCTTCCTCCCTACCAAAAAGCATTTCGATCTAAAACCTTTTTTATGCCGACTAAAGTTTTCCTATAATTAAGTGATATTGTAATCCAAAGCAAGCTTGAGGTCATGAAGGAACCTCCGAACGTTGCTTGCAGATGAATAATTGATTAGATTAATCTCACTCCAGCTAAAGCAGAACATTCGCACAAGGACATATTGCAGTGTTCTGCCCAGCTTGCTCAAATAGTAGTTGAGTGAGCAATATCCAGTATGAAAGGCTGTAAGAAGCACTTACTTTGAGAGTTAATGAGCTTTTCGCTTAATGTCCGGGAATCCAGTAGATTGGGATTTTGTTAAAAGCCTTAGGAAAACCTTGGTAAATATGACAAGGTCTAACGCATTTTGCGGTGCGATTGCATATTTCTCTGCCTTAAAAGCAAGATGAAGAACAGCTTAGAGTGAGTGCTAGCTTGAAGTTTTTTGTGCCATAGATACCCACTCCAAGTCTGTTTTCGGTTTAAGATCCGCCATTGATTGGACCGTTACTGTTTCATTCAGTGCATTCGAGGATGATAAATGGCTTATGAAGTGGCCGCCAGCTGAATGCCAGCACACTTAGACCAGTGATAGGTCCATTGTCAACATGGATTTGGGGAGATCTCCTTACCTACTCGTTGAACCAATTGGAGTTTCTGATGAAGCGAAGGAGGTTTCTGACATCTGTGTTTTTCAGATCGCCTAAGTTGCTAAAGTAGAAATTTCCTAAGTGGAGTTTTCTTTTGCGGGAGAGAGCTGGGCAGTTACAAGGAAGGTGGGGAATAGTTTCCTCCTCCTCTTCGTCCATGTAGCTTCTACAAAAATCGTTTGAATGGACACCAAGCCTTGTTGCATGCTTGCCTATTAGACAGTGTCCCGTGGTGACACATATTACGGATCTGATATGCGATCTGTTGAGAGAAATTAAATTCTTAGAGCGTTTCAGATCCAGCCGCGGACCTAGAATTTGTTTTCTCGATAGCATCTAGCTTGAGTTTAAGTTTACATGTATCGATCGGTATACCCAGGGTGTCTCTTTTTGTAAGCCCGGGTACGGTTGTTCCATATCTTCCGAGTTCATCAGCCTTGCAGTACCCTGAAATATTTCCATGCCCCGGCATTCAACAGAGGTGAATATTGAACTGCTCCGCCATCTCTATAAGAGATGATCGGCAATCTAGAGCTACTAACGAATTGAAAGAGACTGATTGGACATTAAGCCCGTAATACAAAAAGCCGAAGTTGAAAAAATGAGTATTGCTTTGAAGATCTCTAAATGTCAACCACGCCCGATTTGAAGTTGCACTAGAAATGAAGTTTAATGGCACAAGCCAGTAAATTGAGTCCAGTTTCTAGGTTCTAGTCTTTTGAGTTTTTGTTAAAAGTGCTCTGTTTATGAATTTGTTTAAAGCGTTCCACCAAACTTTGCATCTGTTTGCCGGACGACCTTCAGATTTTGTTGTATGTGAATGGTTTCTTCATCCGTTCTTTTGGGTATTAACTGTTTTGTTTCTCCCATAAACGATTTCTAAAAGAAACGAATTCTACCAAGAAAAAAACTCAATGACTAACCAACAAAGTCTTCAAATTAATTTTACTTTAAAACGTTGTTAAATTAATCAATCTCAACGTGAGAGTTGTTGAAATAATTTTCTCATAATTTTTATTTTTATTTTGCTCATTTAAATGTATCTATGCAAATTGAAAGTGTCTTTGTCTTTCCGAATAAGTAATTACTACCGCGCTGTTGTAAGAAAGTAGGCTTACGTAATAGCAAGCTCTTCAAAATTCTTCTTCACTTTTTGCTTGTGTGAATCTCCAATAGACATGTTAGCTTAATTACAACCCCAGTCTTGTAGCCAGTCCAATCTTTTTTTTTGAATAGCTAACCACTAATTGAACACACCGCTAGTGACAATTTAATTACTCATTGGATTATAATTAAAGGTAAGCCGCCAATCGACACGGTATTACGCTTCAAATAATGATTGCTCTCGTGTCATTTTGTTTGACGTCTTAATGTCTGTGATCCGACGAAGACACTGGTCTGGATTATGTCATGGGAAGCGCTTCAGATGATACTCCATGGTCAATTTCCCGCGCGAGGCCTTTTATTAACCAACAATCAAATCATGACATAAAACTCACTCAGGCTTGCCCAACTGACAAATGACAGAAACTTACTTCATAAACAATGGCCAGCCATCTGTTGTAATTAAATTGCGAAAACATCAATTGTACATCCTTAGAAATGTACATTAAGATACAAGTACCTACTTATACTCTGTGCCACCCCTTTGAGACTTATGCAAGAATTTCGAAAATAATTTGTCCGGTAGAGGGCCTACTCCCTGCTGTGTGACAGTTAATTTGAAAAAATTTGGTAACATTTCCCAGCGCATTTGCATTGTAATTTGCAGAATCGACTGCACAAATGAAATAATAACCCACAAGCGTCCCTCATTAGGCCTGCGCTTGACGAAGACAATGATCTTCTTATTCGGATGCATCGGTTTGAACCGCTAAAATGAAACAGTATAATTTGCTTGTTGCGGTGGGTAATGAAGTCTGCAGCAATGCTGTGCTCTTGGTTAATGTGCACCTTCATCAGATTGTGGTCGTCGTCGTACAGTGGAAGTAGGTTGATAAAATAGATACCCAGATACGAGTACGAATTTTTATTGTTTTTTTCTCTCTCTTTCTGTTTAATGGAGATTTTGTAATAGTTCATTAAAATTTTGTTTTGTTTACGACTTAACGGTGAAGTGTACGAGTATAAAATAATTAATTAATGAGAGTTTTCTGTTTTTTATTTACAGAACAAGGACGTTGATTTTGCAAGGCTTTGTCTTCACACCATAACTATTTGTAAACATGTAAGTAAGAGTATCTATGAAAGACTTGTAATTATTGCCGTTGAAGAGGCTTGTGGAATATTTAATGTACATACGTGAATGCATTGAACTGAACTATTTGTTCGCGTTTTAACTGAAAACGCAATTATAACATTTGTTTTTATAATTAATCACAACAGAATTATAGATTAATTAGTTGTAGACACCCTAACTAGATCAATGGCAAATGTTAAGTTGGCTTTTACATTTTTTTTTTTCGTTCGTGTTGCTGTACGACTTTAAAGGATTTCTAAAGTGGGTGTGACGGAAAGGGTCGTTACTTTATGTCATGTTATGTTATCTTCTCGGAGTAAGAATAAAGGTATCTACACTGGCTTTAGTACCATATTCTCCGAGAAGGCCTATCCTGATGGAGAGTTGACTTCGATTGTGACCTAAAAGCTCTTGTGCCAAAAAACAATTAGCTCTAAGAACTTCAAGTTGTGTCTTCATGTCGAAAGTCATGGGTGTCAAAAATATCGACTAGAGCTTACGTAGGCCATGATGACTTTTAATCGCTTCAGATGGCCTAAACGTTAGTGGCTAAGTTATTCCTCGAATAGCTGTAACGATGTAAGTAGTCTTCAATTTTCATCAAGTTTAACTTTTAATGCCCAGTTTCACAGTGTGAGTTTAAATTTGAGTTTTACTAAACTAACTACTGAGCTTAAACTTTGAGTTTAAATCGTTCGGTTTCACACTGTATTTTTAAACTCAGTTTGTCTAAACGAAGTTCATCACACTATTGTGAATTACACTGATGTATTTGAATCACAGTATTTAAATTAAATGTCAAACTGAAAATAATTTTGAATTTTTCCTATGACGGTGTTTGCTTTCGAGTAAAAGTCACTTAGAATAGACAAAAGAGAGACAATGGAGGAAGCAAAAATATAATAATATTAATCAAAAGAAAATGAGTATTCATTTTTCCGATAGCGAAAAGGAAAATTAAATGACACAATTGAAAAAAAAAACTGATAGGATTCATTAGACGGAGAAAAATGCAGCATAGGATGCTATCGAAAAGCAAAGTCAATAAAAACTTGATTTCAGTTGATATTGAATTGTTCCTTGAAGTAAAACATTTTATTTTCATATAAATCAAATTACATGTACATATGTTTTATTTTCTGAGTTACCAGTTAGTTGGATTTTCAATTTTTGGACGTATTTCCTCCAAAACAGTATACGCTGATTGTTTGGACATGCGAAATCTGTTAAAGAAGTCCATATCATCCCAAAAATAAAAGTGATTTGTCCTGCAGCGAAATTTTCTTTATCGTCTTACGTTTACCAGGATATTATAATATTCTTCATCACTTCTATCATCAGAATCACTATTTGCACTTGAAAACATTATTTTACACACTATTTATTAATATTTTAGAAGAAAAACACAATTTGACATTTCACAACAATAGCGGTCATAACCACATTTTTAACTTAAGCGAACTTTAAACGGTAGAATCGAGTCGTTTAACTTAAACCGAACATAAAACTCAGTTTAGAGTTTAAACGAACACTGTGAAACCAAACATTTGGTTGAACTTTAGTTTAAACCATAAACTGAGTTTAAACTCGCACTGTGAAACTGGGCATAAGTGAATGCTTTGCAAGGAACATCGGTTAAAGTCGATTCGTTTTTTTTTGTTTTGATCTTGGAACTCCCAACGCGGCTTCGATGCTCAACGCACCGTACCGTCTGTTTTCCATCTTTCTTCTCTTCAACAAAACTCGCATGCGCGTATAATCTTCCCGGTCGTCCAACTCGATCCTGCCATCCATTTATGAACCTTACTCACTGTATTAAAACAGTGCCGTTGCTCACTTTAGTCTCCTACTCACAAGCTCTTTACCCCGTCACCTTATATCGTTACAACATCCGTAACATAAGCTTTTGTTCTCGGCCTTGAAATTTCACACAAACTTCACCTCACTTTACTGACATTTTGGGACTGTCGACATTCGTCTCTTCTGCGCTTCTCACTGTTACACCACCATATTAGTTTTCGTTGTGCCCTAGTGTTTCACTTTTCGTTACGCATGTGAACTCAGACTACCGTCTAAAAAATATCAAATGGAAATACTTGCTAAGTTTAAAAACAAATCGCAGCTTTTTAAAGACGTAGGTATTTGCGAGACATCCTCCTACCAATGAAAGTCATGACCAAGGATGCAGTTGTACCCACACTAAATGCAGATTTTAGTACTAAGAAATCTTCTTTCAAATCTTGTCTACAACGTTTGTTGGACCAAAAGACCCAAATATGACTTAGCGAGTTTGCCTGTCCAGTAGTTACAGGACTGAGGAAGGCCTTAAAGGCAGTCTGAATTTTGGTAGAAGCGTGTTTGACTAACAAAAAGCTAGAAGCTGAGTTTGTCGCTTTTAACGAAAAGTCCAACCACCAGATCTTTGATCGAAACTGTGTCAGCTCGTTTAGTAGTCCAACGCACTTACCACCAAGCAATGGCGACCACAATCTTCATTGCGATCGAGTCACTGGACAGGACATATGTAGGTAATGAGGAGGTCGACGAATTTCCCAGAAAGAAAACGTCTATACTGGACCAAATAATGGCTGACTTCCCAGTCCTGACCCCCATACAAGTTTTAAAATCTGATTTAGGTAAGGACTTCGAAAAGCTTGCTGATGTGAGATAAAGCATGTAGTGGTATCAAAATAAAAGACCTCTCGACTAAGTACAAAAGTTCTATGCAGTGGCTTTAAAGAAGCTCAAGGTTATACGCCTCAATTCCTCTACGACTGCCGAAGCCTAAGCAGAGACAGAAAGGTGTCTCCTCTTCACAGACATGGACGCATTGTCAGCAAAACTAAACAAAATATGAATAGTGTCGTCCATCCGTCTTGACATAAACATATGAATCTCTGTTAAAAACTATTTCAAGCATGTTTATGTCCATATTTAACGACCAATTATTCCACAGACCTTCATGTTGCTTCTTCTTCTTAAGACCTCGTCAAATGTTTAGTACATTCTCATTCCTAGACAACAACTTCACTTTCAACGACGCTGCAGCAATGACATTGTATAACAAACGCTTGCTGTCAATAATGATCTAACAATCTCCGTCTGAGTCCATTGTAATAAATCAGAACCCCAAGACTCGCTTAGACATTTATTCCCTGCCTACGACTTAACGTTATTCCACTGACTACTGATAATGAGCTGGTGGCTTCTTGACCTCTCCCAAAAGCCCAATTCGCTTTCACTTCTAAAAACACCACCATATTAGCATTCCAGCTTCAGCTGTGGTCTGGTCACATTAACAAAATAAAGAAACAAAAAAAAATGTTAAGAGATATTCAAGCCCCCACTCTGCAACGGTAATTGATGCAATTTAACCAGAATTAGGTTGCAACATTAACCACTCTGCAATCACCCAACGATTACCCCCTAATTAAGGGGGTTGACTGTGCTGCAACCTACATACATTCATGCGCTGGAATTCTTTCGTGCTATCATCCTTTCGTTGAGTTGGTCGCAATGTTTCGTTCCAAAGTGAAATCACATGCATATTAACCGTTGCATCCAATAAAGGTTTCGTAAATTCAATTTCAAAAAAAACAAAACAAAATAAAATGTGCCCACCTGTCCTTGGCCGGTCCACACTGAACAAGTACTTGTATGTGTACTCAATTTGAATTGACTGGACTGGATTTTGTAGGGCCAATACAGATACTCCCCCTCCTCCTGCTTTGTCATACCACGTCGTTGTGGTGTTGCAATATTTGAATGCTCACCATCGAGTAGCTCAGAGCAGTGAGTTTTTGGCCAAAACTGCTTAAGCACGTATTGAGTGCATTTTGGAATTAACTTGAAGCCGCTCCAGAGGCACAGGGGCACTGCCAATCAACTGTGCACGTACATATTTCATTACAAAGTATTCGCATTCAAGTAGTTTAGCTCCTTAAGTAGGGAATAAGCGTGGAGCGCGGGTATGTGGGCGTACCATTGGTCGAAGTTCGGAATTCATGTCAATTGGTGAGAGAAGATGTCGCACGCGTAATTTCTACTCATGTCCAGTCGTTGCATAGACAAATTAATAATAATTTTGATAACAATAGTGTTAACAAGAGTGTGTTGAGAAATAATTTCTACTTTGGTATTTTATTTGTGTTGAACTTTCTTTGGACTGATGGAATAGCCTAGTGTGGATAGGCAGCACGCCTCGTTTACATAATGCCGGTGGATGGGGAAAACTCCAGCTAATTGGATTGCACCCAATCGTCGGACAAGGGGGGGGAATGTTAATTTTAGGTCATCGTCCGTAATAAAGTGAAATTTACAAAACATGAATTGATTGATGAAGAGCATGCCTAGCCTAGCCATTTGTTTGTCAGAGAGTGTCACAACTTCTTTGTCGAATTGAACAAAATTTACTAAGACTTGAGCAATGTTTTGACATGTACATAGGCTATGTGCAAATAGTACTTATGTTTGATAGATAAACCTCCACTTTGGCATGGTTCAAGTTGTTTGTTTTAAGAGACTTTTGTAGACTGAAGTACGCAATGAAGTTCTGAATATTCAATACTTGGTGCTAATTGAAAAATAAAACAGAAATGGTTTGCTCAAGTCATTTGCCCACCTATAATTTGCGAAGTTACACTATTATAACCAAAAGTGGTCTATACTGTGACCCGAGATACAGCCACTCTGTGTGCAAAATAATAGTTTTCGAGTTACAGAAGAACAAACAAACTTTTATAATATTAGTAGGATTGACACAATCACATTTGTGTATGCAAAGCAAGGAATCGATGGTAGGAATCGATGCTCTTGCGACTCTACTGTCGTTTCATTTAAAACTAACTCCATTACGTCCATAGGACAAAGGTTCGAGCCTTAGCAAAACAACCAAAACAGCTTTTCACTTCGCAACTTTTATTCAACACCTCTGCCCTTTTTATGCCAAAAAAAAAAAAAAGTCTTGTAATGAATGGAAATGTGGAACACAGTCAAAGATCACGTCTGTCAGCTCGTGCTCTTCCAAAACACTATTCCTATTGTGGATCAGGAATCTCATTCTTAACCTAATTCCATGCATTTTTCTAGCTAACAGTTCTAATGCGTGCACCAGTAATTATGTATATCCACATTAAATGTACCTACAGCACAAAGTGCTGCCGTGCATTTTTAATTATCTTTTTTCACTCTGTCTCATTGAGTTCTGTGGGCATTTTCATTTTATTTACAAAAACCCACCAAAGTGAAGTTCCCAGTTCCAACTATCAACTCAAGTCGTGTTCAACGGGAAAATAGAAAACAATTTCTAGATACAAATACGTGCATACTAGCTTTGGAAATTCGCATCGGCTAACATATGGTAACCTCCGCCAACTTGAATCACGATAACGAAAGTTATAAGTTCTCCTGCTGGCTTGTATCACTAACGTCGACTGCGCTTGAATTTTAAGTACCAGAAGGTGGTGTACGAGTACATATTTTTTTATTGCGTCCATGTGAATTTTTGCACCTTTTGTTTTTGTTCAGAATGATGAATTGCTCGCAAAAAAAAAAAAAAACAACAAAAGTACTCTAATCTCAAACACAGTGCAACTAAAGTGCAATAATTTTATTTTTATATGCGACCACTTTATCTACTGTGAACATTTTAAGATACAATTCAATTGTTATAAGCGCGCTGCGAATTTCCTACTTTATGACACTATGGCACTCTCCTTTGGAAAAGCTACGCACGATGAAAAATAGCCACCTTTCAGTTCTTAATTAAAGTTTTTGTATCTTGTTTTGTTTTGCTCTCTGGAACTGGTTTTTGGATTCAGGAGAAGGGAACAAAAAGAGAAACTCTTCATTAAATTTTTAGGTGAAACTTGTGAATGAATGACAAACAAAAAAAAAAAATGCAGAAAAAAAAAGTATCTCATTAAGAATTTAATGTGATTATCAAAAGATCGTAGAATAGGGGAATAAAAAACAGAAAAACAAAAACTGTATCTACGATTGGAGATTGAAGACTTAACGCATATATCAATGGCCTACTGTAAAATCGAAAGCCATACGCATATCTCACCGAATAGGTACAACCACAAGTTCTTGAAGGTTGCAAGCGGTAGGCAACTTAGTGCGGTTGAAAGTAGGTGCGTCGGGTGTTAAGTGATTAAATCATTTGTGGGCACTTTATGGTATAATAACGGATTCAAAGGGCTTTTTTTCTTTTCAATGGAAACCAAGTTCAATAAAAACGGAAATATAGGTTTTTTATTTTTTACGGATTTTTGTTTATAGATGTTTCGGTAGTAAACTCGGAATAAAAGATCAAAACGTGACTAGCGGTCATAGTAAAGGAAAAAATAAGTTTAAAGCACCTGTAGAGTAGAACTTATCGTGGAATATAGGGTGATTAAATTGTTTATTACAGTTATTAGCAGAAGTGGGAAGAAGAAAGAAGCTCTGAGTATAATTGGAATTCAAATTTATGAATAAAGGGTCATTGACTATCGTTTTAGTGGTCAAAATCAGTCGAGGATGTATAAGTTTTCGAGAGAAGATGCTGATTGAAATAAAAAGGGAAAAAAGTCTTCAAAATGTAAAGATATTTGACTCGACAATCCGTAGAAAGCCAACACCTAGCTTTCTAACAACCACTTGTTGTGGTGGATGCTATATTTCTTCGCAAGGGACCTACTCTATGAGAGATGGGCTGCCAGTAAACCTTTGATTACTTTGCTGAGATTCGAACTTGTTTCAATTCACTTATCAATCTAACGCAGAAACCACTTAACTAACTATGACCCTTATCTTTTCCTTTTAAAACGGAATATTCCACCTCAAGGAAGCACAATAGAGCCTTAGCGATCCGAGTGAGCTCTGCATCCTATAAGATGCAATCACCCTATCAACGTAACCTGATTGTCGCTTTGACTACTTGCTAGTGCTGGATACTAACACAATATTCATGCTCTCGTCTGGGCGTTCTCCAGGCGCAGTTTGCAGGCATAGTTTTCTTAGAACATGAGCCCCATACAACCGTATCAACCCATACAAATCTAGACTCTGCTTAGTCTGCACTGATGGTCAGGTAAACCTCAAAACAATTGTCAGCATCTAAGCTTGCCCAACTCCATTTTGGAAGAGAGTAAGTTCGGAATGCCTCCGCATGATATTCCTTCTAAAATTTCCTTTTGCTCAATAGTAATTCCCTCAAGAAATTGCTGAGAAACTCTGATTACCTACCCATATCGGAACACGACCTCATCTGGTTTGTATACTACTTATTCGCAGATGGTGAGAGAATCTAGACCTGAAAAATTTCGAAACGTTTCAGTCAGTTTTGACAATTTTCTACTCTTCCACATTTTAGAGCTTTACAGTTCCCTGTAATGTCTCTATGCCCAGACACCCAATAAATGTGAAGATTGTATTTACGAGCCGCAGAAAGTACAGGTGACAGCAAAGAATAACGTCAGAATGGCACAGCAATAAATGTCAAAAAAAAGTCCGAAAATTACAAACAAAAACCAAAAATGTCATCTCAATCATTTTTTTACAACCCTGTTCATACATAGACGTCAAAATAACTCAACGCAAGGAGACGCAATACTTTTTTGTTTCTTGCATTTTAGTGCATCTCTCTCTCTCATCGCAAATGCAGGGATGGCCTTGAATAGTAGATTTATGTTTAGAATCTTTAAGTATTTGTAAATGGAAATCCAAGCCTCGATTGAGATCGCGTTGATTTCAAAATCAGAATGGTCCAAATATTACATACGTGCTGGGATAATGACAACTTCTGCTACAACATCAAACGTTTCGTTCAATACATCTTCTCATCTTCATCCTAGTGAAAACCATAATTATACAAATTTCTAATGAGAAATTTTAATTAATAAATCTAAAATCTATCATAGTGCCGCTTTTGGCATTTGTTGATCTCTCCGGCTACATACCTACTTACTTTCACCTATTAAATCCCGCCAAAATAGAAATTCCAATTCAATTACCGTCACAATCGGACATGTATCTCTCTCCACATGTCATCGGCAAAATAATAATCTAAATCAAAAATCGTGTATTAGCGCCACACCTATAGGCCACAGGTGGACATACAGATAGACACTACAACCCCACTGTAGAAAGCTAACCCAAACACTAATCAATGGCATTTGTTAACTAATCAAACATTTTCATCTAAAATTGCAATAATTAATCTGTCATCTGAATTTATCCCGTCATCAATCGAAAGTCGAAATCTCTTTTATTTTGGTGCAGAAAGCCAAATGAAGGTCCGGTTCTTTAACTTGGCTTTCACATGACGAATGACATTCCTATGCGCAGAATGCTTCGACTGCGACTACGAACAAAAAAAGTGCATAAATTCACTTTTACGGAGTGAAGGGATCACAACAATGTGGCCAGGGAATGTCGATCGTAAGGGGCCATCAAGGTGCAGCCAGCGCGAATTTTCTTGAAGGACGTGATGTCGATGTTAACAGTGGTTACACAAAATTGCACAGTCCAGATATTTAGACTTGACTAAGTATGAGTGTATATCTGATGGTTGTTGATGGTTTTCACTTTTGGTTTTCATGTGGTATACACAGAGATAACCTCAATAAAACGTTGGCTTCGTTTGCGCTGGTTTCGATACTGCATACATACTTCTTTGGCTTTGGCCAATTTCGTTAACGGAAATTATAAATAATTTTATGGATTAGGTAGTGATAGGTCTATGGATAGACTTACTGATTTATTCTCTTTATGGGGCAGGTAGGTGTAGTCATGCTGTTATAAATGTGAAGGCGAGCTATTTTGATTGGCTTTGATGTGTTTTGAGATTCCTTCTAAAATGATTGATGGCTTAAAAAAAAAATTTTAAATGGCAAAAAATGGAAAGTAAAAGGAGTTCGCTTAACCTATGCTGGTGTACTCTGTAAGGCGTGGCCAATCAATCGAAAAACAAAATTAAGCAATTTCAAGTACATAATTGGCCAGTTCATAATCTGTAGACGGACCTCCTAAATTCTTCGATGGCCCCTTTAAACATTTGACCCTGAACGTCCATGTGCTGATTGATTTGATGGTACATTCTGAGAATACCACGTAAGTTACTTAACCATTTTCAATATTAGTTCCAAATCACTTCACTCCAAAGACTTTCGCTTCTGCCACTAAACTTGCTTTGAGTTACGAGCGGTTGCGGATTCATTTTGGGCTTGCTTGCCAGTTTACCAATCTTGCACGGCTTCCAACGACACTTCCCATTCTTCACAAACCTACAGGTCCTTTAAAAATATATCTTTTGCGGAAGATCTTTTCTGTCCTGTCTGCGATGAAGATAAATTGAGAATAAGATAAGATAAGCTATACCAGAATATGGTCCAAAAAGTTAAGAAACAACGACTTCTTTAGCTCGGCCAAATCGAGCGAATTGACAAAAAGTATCACTCTTGTAAGCTTGTAGAGGCGACAGGTTTTTGATATATCTAACCTCTCCTTGCTTTCAATTGATCATATCACCTCAAGATTTCTATGTATCGTCGACATTCAAATGAAGTCAGAAAATTCAGTTGGAATGAGGTAGCCTTCTGCCGTCTTAACTACGAACAAATTGACATCCTGCAAAGACTCTTGCCGTCACCTGCCGTGCATTTAAAACCAAATGAAGCATCTAACGGAGTGATCGCAGTTTTAAAGAAACATGTATGCCAGGTTAAAAGAAGCTCCGAAGTGCAGCTTTTCGCATTAACATACGTCCTAAAAGCTTCGTCAAACCGAAGCAAGATTGACACCGATACCAGAAAAAAATCTGTCTAGTCGAGGATTGTTGTCCAGTTGATTACTCAAGTATCAGCGTAGTCATCATCCTCTGCATTCAGTCTTTAGATTAGAATTTGATGAGGTCAGTTTGAGATGCATTTAATCTTACACAGGCTTCGATGCCAATAACATGACCAACTTACTGGGAAAAGACTTCATTGGCTCTAAACCATTTCATCAGGGCTCACCTTTGCCTTCAGAGTTCACTTAAAAAATCCAACTTTATCATTCCTCAATACAGAAACCGCGTTGAAATTCCATAAAAGAGTAATCAGCATCGATTAAGGCCACTACCAAGCTTTGTTCAGGTCTCCCTTTGACTGGTTCGACAAACTCCAAATGAACAAATTCGTCTTTAATATATCGCCAAGCTAAAAATGCCATTGAAGAAGTCCTCTTTAAAGAGGTTATTGTTTGCATGCTGCTCTATATCAGCTCAGCTCTCAATAGCAAGTCAATCTAACTGATTCAAAAGATTATGTGTACAACGAAGATGTTTTTATCCTCAAGTAGCGGCACTTATAAGTTACGTTTGGACTAAACTTCCTCCACTATTATCCCACGATCTCTGGAATTTTAAATGACCTATCCAATAAATGGGTAACCAATCTGATAAAACAAGGCTTAAACGTTTCCACGCTGCACTGTAGGCTATTCCCCTAATCTCAACCAAGACTCATTAAAAAAAAAAAAAAAACCATTCAAGTGGAACCGAACAGCAGCTTTCGTTGAAGTTCTGCAAAATCTGGGTGAATCTCAGCATTAATTTAGGATTTCGTAATCGGAATCTTCACAGCCGACGTAGTTTTTAGCCTCTGGATGCGCGCAAAACTATAAATACTAACACCATCCGCTGGATATCAATTAAAGCCAATCTAAATTAGAATCAGCATTAGGAGGATTTCTTCACTAGCTCTCTGGCTGCTTCAAAGCGGACTCAAAAAAAAAAAAACTAAGAAATAGAACAAGTCTACGAAGTGTGGAATCAAGAACACCATTACCAACACTTGTTCTGAACTTGTATCTGAATCTCTTAACGTCGACGCGACGACAGAGGAACGATGACAATTTCAATCTCGAAACAGAACAGCCACAGTCGATGTACGTATGTTGGTTGTTTATTGTTCCTCTCCTTCCTTCTGGATTTGTTGTGGATCTTCATTATTTGGGTTGATGGCTTCTGGAACATTTGATGGATGAATTAGGAGAACAGAAAACCCATTACGTATTCTTAACAGCATTCTGCCGAGTGTAAAATAAATTGCCTTATAACTGGTGACCTCAATTAAGAAAAGTTTTAGATACATTTCTTCTATTCGTGTGCGCTTCGTTTTCGTGTCTTGTATTTCGGATTCCCCAGGTTTGTGTTTGTATCTTTCATGGCTTCGCACACCTAATGAGCTTAGAATGGGAATTTACAAGAATTGGCGTTTGCAAAAAAAAAAAAAAAAACCACCAAACTAACTGACCTTTTAGTTCACTCTAATTCAGAGATACACATGGAAGATCTGGGGCACAGTTATAAGGTGGAAATAAACGTTAAAACATCTCAGGTGGTTTTTTTTTTTTGATTCGGAATAGTGTTAAAAATTATTATGCTACGCTTAGCTGCATCCAAGGTTGTGGGCAATGAATTGATAAACAGCGTGAACAGATTTTTGGTTCAAGTTTAATCGAAAGAAAGGCACATGTCAAGCATGAGATATAGACGATTTGTTTGATATTGGCCACCTTGATGTGTGTTTCTGGGATGATTTGGAAACATAAAAACAATTTGTCAATGCGATGACAATTGAGTGTCTCGATAAAGTCAATGACAAGCAAGCTTTGGTTCATTAATTAGGGTTGTAGTCTTTGAAGTGACTAAGCATGGTTTGGTCGTATCTGTAGGTAGGTTAGCACTAATCGCCAATCGCCGATGAACTGAAATAGAATCTCTTCCAAACTTGTCCCTACACAAAGTGATACTTACGATCTAAACGCGGTTTTATGCTTGGGGTTCTGTAATCCGCTTCTAGTGTCTTTAGCTCACCTCTTTAGATCTTATTCCCTTTACCATAGTGGGTCACATGGACTTCATGCGTCATAATCTTCTTTTTAACTTGGTAAGAGGGCTTTATTACATGAAATTTTTCAGTCGAAATGTGTGATTTACTAATTTTTACACAAGAAAATCTTTAAGATGATTGGAAGAGGTATTTTTCAGGTTGGGTCATCCACACTAGCTAGTGATTCTGGAAGAATCTAAAAATATAGCATCAAGTGCTCTAATTGGGCTACACAAACAGGATAAACAAGCTAAATACTCGTAGATTGCAACGTATGCAAATATGTAGGTGAAGGACTGCAAAATCGCCAGTCAACGGACAGAAACCGTAGCACAAAAGGGGGCAGTAACTATTAAACGAACGCGGAACTAACGAAAGAATGTAACTTCCGAGTTTTACCGCAGGAAGCCACCTCAACAAGCAGACGACTAACGTGACACCACCATAGTCTTAACCCGAGAATAGATTCCATCCAGAAATCCTGGGTATGGCAACTTACTCCTCGTGGTCGGGAAAACAAAGGCAACATACAGGATATATGGGTGAAATTCAACAGAAGGGTAAAATCAATATCCGTCGACAGTTTTATTTTCCACACTTGGACCTGGCTAGCACGAGTTAAGTGGAATGAAAGTCCAATTGTTTCGGAAAAAATCAACTACGACTATTAACTGATTTAACTTTTACAAACGCTCTCTTTTAAGTGCAAATTTTCATCTGAACACCTGTTTCCACCATCAACCTTTCTGATACCTAACAACTGTGCTTAACGTGCACCTAATTACTTAAAAAAAAAATAACAGCCAACCTTTCACTAGCTGCAACATAATTTCCAGTAGAGATTCTCTCACCAAACCAAAGGTGAACTTGTACCGTACATCGTCAAAGTCCCACTCCCAGCTCACCCGGTATCCACCATCCAAAAGATGATTGCATTTTTAGGGCAAACTAACAGGTTAATCTATTTATAAAGCTTATGGGTTCGAGTAGCTTAAGACGTACCGGTATGATACTCATATGTGCATCAAGGTGGAAAACTACGTGTCAGTCTGAGAGGCGGCTACAACGGCGACATGACATGAGTATCTTCTTCATCTCCATGGTTTCTCTACCTTTGAAAGATTGAATGAAACAAGTCAACAGAATAAATCAGACGAAGAAGGAAGGGTGGGCAAAAGATGTCTGTTGTGCCACTCTAAATGCACACACGCAGAATAGTGGTTGCCCATAGCGAATCTAATGGCTGAGCCTGATCTAGAATTTCATATCATTTCAGGTTTTGTTGGGACAAATATAGAAACGACAAGAGATAGAATCGTAGCCAACAAGAGCGTTGTTGACCGTATAAATTTCTTTTAGATACTTTTTCCACCATGAATGAGAGTTCCATTCACATGGGTGTTGATGGCAACAAGACAGACACTGATCTCTTTCAATGGGAGACACATCCGATTTCTAGACACCACATCACACTGCGTGCGGATACGTTATAATGATAAGTCAACCTTGGTTCAGTGGGATACTGTAAGGAGTTGTAGCAGATTGCCCAGTTTTCTAGTGAACCACTTTTTTTTTGTTTTGTTTTTACCTTCCAGACGGCTAATTACAGATCGACACAACTGCTATTGATGTTCGCTATCCAATCCAATTCACTTCGAAACACATGACAAAACCTGATTACGATTGAAATTGAACCGATGATCTGGTCCACTTCATGAGGACTGCCTTGGTCGGGGGATAGGTTATGAAAAACCGGTGCTGTGATGACGAAAATTTCACCGAAAGTCGAAAAAGTGCATTTGGAAATTATTTTAAATGAAATTATCATACAAAAGGCGGTTGCAACCGGTTTAGCCGGATCCTTCCTCTTTTGAAGTCTTCGAGGCATGGGGTTAGATTGGAGCAGTCTTTCGCAATCAATTTGGTGTGTCGATGCAGTGCGTAGAGCATACAATTGGTTTTTATACAAAATTAGATCGTAAGTAGCATTCGTTTTGGAAAGGATATTGGGAATGTAGGTATCTTGTGTGTCGGTGTTAGAAAGTGTGTACAGATTTTGTGAATATTAAAGATCCCCAAGTCTACTTGGGACCTCAACGCCATCTACAGGTAAAGAGCTTGTAAGACTATTTAGAATATTTCTTAGAAAAACTGTGTAAAGTTTATTTAACCTCATAAAGTGGAAGTCTGATAGCACGTTTCAAGTAAGCTTTGATGGAGTAAGTTACAGTTCTTCATAGCGAATGCTTTTGGTGAAAATATCGAAGAAAAGATAACTCTGTCTATATCCGCTGTCTTTGGGATTCCAAAATCGATAGCAAGCAAGTCAATATCGCTACAATTCGGAATTAACTAAGGTTTCAACTAACAAGCCCCTCCGATCAGAACGATTCTAAGCGAGCTGTCACCAGTTGCGAACGCTGAGTTGGTTGAAGTCAGCTGCGCCTTGCACATGCAATCAAAGATGAGGGTGAAGTCAACGACTTCGAGTAGGAGTATCTGTGATCGCCCAGCCCTCTTAATTTTTGTATATCACTGTATATCCCTTATAGTTCGTCTATGATCCTTCGTCCGTCAACGAAGAAATGAAATGAAATATCATTACGGAACCGATCCACCATTGCAAGCCGACATTTTTCCATGACACGTTTATACAGAACTTTCGGCTTAAATCACTGACCGCTTCTGTAACAACGAACTCCATCTTAGAACCCGAGAAAGGGATAGAAGATGAGATTTTGTCCAAACTAGCTCACATGTGATGACGAATATTGATCTTTAGACAAATTTTGCTCACATTCAAGTTCTCTTACCTACCTTAACTAACAATTTCTTCTTTTATTTGTCTCTTTTCAGATGTAATCATACAAATGGCTCTACGACTACGTCGTGATGTACAAAAGGCATCGTACTACGTTTGGTTCTTGGGCGCTGACGAAGCCAAGGGCTTGCGTGGTTCACGAGTCATCAATTCTGTGCTCCCTTACCTAATTGATAGGTCGCGTGAGCAGGAACCACTCAAAGTCACACTACAGGTGTCCCATAAAGGAATAAAAATTTTACAGGTACTCCATCTACCCACAATTAGCCAAAAAACCAAATAAAATTACATTTCCTTATTTGTCTCGTTCAAGGGTTCATCGAAACACTTTATACCACACAGTGCCATAACCAGTTCCGTACAATCGGACGACATCGTTGCTTGTGTTTTGCTCCTGTATAATCCCGCGACCAAGTGTCCCCTACATGTGCACGCCTACCGCTGCGATTCGGAGACAACAGCCGAGGCATTACATCAGCAACTGCAGATCCTAATCAATCGGCCTGAGAATCAAAAACGCTTCGAAGAATTGGAATCCAGGTGAGTTACATAGTAGAGTAGACCAAGTATCTCTCTCATTACGCCGAGTGAAAGTAGAGGAAAGAAAGAAAAAGAAAAAAAAATCAAAATGCTAACAAGGAAGCAAAGCAAGCACAGCACTAGTCCGCCAGTCCGCACAATATACACACCGGCAATGGAGCATAGATAAATCGTACGCCATAAAGTGTGACAGGCAGTAATGCATTTTTGTCGATTAATTATTTTTTTGCGCCATTAATACTCTTGTAATGGTGATAAGTTTGTTGAAAGATACAAGTATCTGTGAGATGTCCAGAGTAGCGGAGCTTAGACCCGCCATTGTTGGCAACTACCAACACATTTAGGAAACGAAGATACATGACGTAATACCACGTTACAGGAGGCTCCATTCCGTAACTGACTTGTGCAGTGCGCTGCACTAAGCTGCGCTCAACTGAAGCCCAGATGCATAGATAGATAGATACATGATGCAAAAAAAAAGTAATTCGATCTCTGCTTGTATGTTGTTAAAACCACGCTCTTCTGGAAGACAGCCAACGGTGCAAATATGCAAAGTAAGGTACATACTCGTATCTGTATCTTGTTAATGTTGTTGTTGGTGATTTAATTTTCTGATTTCGCGCTTTGTTGGCACGATTCAAGATGTGCTTATGAGTCGCTTATCTCTTCTTGTTCATTGAAGCCTCTCAACGTGCTCTGAGGGATTGGTGGTGATAGGGATGCGCGCCACAAAATGTCAGATTATTTATTTTTTTTATTAAAAGCCGGTCCAGCCGATGACATACATTTTAAACGAGGGAGCGAACGGGCGGGCGGCTTAATGATGCAATCCGATTAAGGCGCAGTCGCAGTATCTTTCATAAGAAATAAAAATGTCAGAAAAATATTTTTGGTATTTTTGCAACGACTTCTGTCGAATGCCATAAGTCTTAAGTATAGTTGGAGATGGTCGATTTATTTTGTTGTTTTGCGGTTTTTCTGTGGAGGCCAACATCTGCAGTTGGAGTGATCTTTATCGTGAAGACGCCACATTGCTTTGTTTAAGTTTGCTTTTTTGTTCTCTTTTCGAGCTTGTTAACATTTAAGAAATAAAACTTAAATGAATATTTAAAGGTTAAGCAATTAAAACGTTTGTAAGAGGATATTGTTTTGAGGGCATTTTAAGAGTTCTTAATGAGCTTGAAAGTTGAAAAGAGAGAACATTTGAATGCTAAGAGATAGATCCTCACATTATTTATTTTAATGAAACATTACTTTGATGACCTTCGAATTAAAAGGGATTTTGGTAACCCTACCTTTGACAAAATTGTCTCTGCTCGATAACCAAAAGCAGTCGAACTCACTCTAGTCAGTTTGATCCTAGCAGATTGACAAGCAGAGATGGTAGTCCTAGGCCACTCAGTCAGGATTACAATTAGCGCAGTAGAGTAGAAGTTTTAACCCAATTGTAGGATGGCCTCAGAGCATTGGCTTTTAACAGATGAAAAAATAGTAGGTATAAAAAAATGTTGTCCTTTACAGCACCAAGTGAAATGTGAACTTTTTCCGCTATGGATCTATGAAAGTTGACCTTTACTTACATAGCCCATCAGCTTCTTCATTCATCGCTATGTTACTGTGGCCAGAAACCAACCAATCAGATGAGTTTCTTTCTGAACTTTGACACCCATAGCCTAGAGAGAGCGGCTCAAGTTTCACTGAAGATTGTTCTGTTTGGTTGGAGGATAGTATTGTGTCTAATGATCCAGCCGACCAGCTACCTGATTCTCTAAATCTAATTGCGCGTCACAAAGCAATATTTGCAGATTTCACAGTGCAACAGAGGAGATAGAGAAGACCGAACCGTCAATCAAAACAGGCTCAGATATCTATGAGCCCGCCAAATTATAAAAATAAACTTTTCATCTCTTGATCCGTTCTCGAAATTTTTGCCAAATATATATCGTCTATTGACGCTTGTGGATAGGGCTACAATACTGCGGAACATTTTCCATGTGATAACTCGTATCAAATAGCAGATTATTGGGCCTGATATGTTGTGTGCTGGTATCCTAAACTTCCCATCACTTTAACTCTTTCTAGTCTTGCTTCAAAAGGCAAAGAAAACACAGTCAAATTGTTGTTCCTGCTGGTAGTACAATGGACTTGTTATTGTGTCTGAATGTTCTAGCGCGGTGTTCTAATCCCCCGACAGAAAAAGAAGGACTTCACGTCGCCCAAAGAGTCTTGATCTAATTCGAAGTCGTTACGAACCCTTTTGTTGACGATCTGTGAAGGTGATATAAGAAGACTTTTCAGCGCCACCTACTTTTTTGAAATTGACAATTCAGCATCGTTATTTTGTCACAAATTTTTCGTAAATAGAATGTAAGTCAAATCTACCAGATAGCTTAGAAAGTTCCTTACATTTTGACAAATACCTTCGTAAGTCCAGCCAGAGTCTGAACCAGAGATCAAGTAATAAACTATCTCTGATCTAAACTTTGGATAAGTTTATAAATTTTAGTTACTACTTTGTTAAGCCTACTTAAAGTGAACGTCTTTTGTTATTTTAAATGTCAAAGTGAAAAACCAAAATAAGAAAGGTCGAAATCTTTAAAAATAATCGCTTCTGAATTCCACACGGTACACTTTAAAAGTTGAAGCATCCTTATGGCCTCACACCTTGCTTCATTGTCAATCAGGTTTGATTCGTTTAACTTGTTCTCACTGATATCATACTTAAACTTAAATTTCATAAAAATGCGAATTTATTATTCAAAAATGATTTTAACTAAATTTTCAAGTTTTTTTTCTTCAAAAAACCAGAAAGATAAAAGTTATTCCCATCTGAGATCATTTCATTGTGTCTGCTGATTCATCATCTCTTGGAACTTAAACTTAAACATTTCTACACGAAGAAACTCTTATCGCTTGAAGTAAATTATTGCCTTTAACTTTTCATGGCTTTAGGTTAGTGTTTCGTATTTCAATTGAGGTCTTCATAACTTCAGTTGAAATACAAACCTTATGAGTATTTCGTCTACACCCAGGTGCTTAGTATATCTCACCTGTCACCAAGATTTTAGTCTTTTGCTGTGTGACATTACATACGTTTTCAGGGTTTTTAAATTTGTCAAGGATTAACTTCACACAATTTAAAAGGCAGATGTGCCAAAAACAAAACAAAAACTTTCCCTATAACTTGTGTTTCCAGACTTTCAAATATCTAAAGCCACTTTGGAACTAATTAGACTCTAGAACAGCACCGGAGTTGAAACTTTTATACGATTCTTAAAGACCCTGGAGGAAGCCTATATGTACTGAAATTCGTGTCCAACGTTCTTCTATAAAATTCTCGACTCCTTGGAGAAGACATAAAAAATCGTTTCTTTAAATCCTTACTTTCAAACCAGTTCACCATTATTACTTACTGCAAACCTATTACTTAAGCTACTTCTTTGCAATACCTAACCACGTCAATCACATAACTCTCGTAACCCATAAACCTATCGTAAAACTAAATGAGAAACATCTTAATTTCATTTGCAGACTCGGAATCGTACCAATCTCCAATGCGTCCCATAAATCATCGGCACCATTCGAGCAGCAAGCACAACAGCAGAAGCATGCACAACGACGACAGGAGTCCTCCCCGAAGCGATTCAGTTCATCTTTGGGCAGTGACACGGGCAATAGTACACGGGAATCCGAATGCAGTGAGGATCACAATGTCTCGCCGATGTCACGTTCTCCACCGATTATCAAGCAAAAACAAAATGGTGACCTATTCGATTCATTGGCGGCCGAATTACGTGCGAAATTAAATGGCAATGGTCCACCATTGCTGCTCCCACCCAGAGATTACGATACCGTCCATAGATCGAAGGGTAATCTGGCTGCCATAGAGTTGCGTCGCTGTCGAAACTCATTGATTGTGGGCGCATCAACACCGGCGGGTGCAAAGCAACAAATGTCATCTCGTGGCTCATCGGGAATCGGTTCCGATCTGGCTCCGAGTCCAGAGCGGCAAGATATCAATAGTTCGAGTGGTAAGTCTGGGTTATCTGTAAAATCTTTCTTTGTTTTTTCAATTCTCTATCGTTTATTCTTGTTTTTTGTGTTTTCTTTTGCAGAAGATGAACACTGGTCAAATGAAGCAGATAACTCAGTCATAGCCCTGAAGCCATCACAAATCCCGAGTGAACGCAAACAGCCGCTGAATCGTAAAAGCGCCGTTCAACCGCCAGAAGATAATTACCTTCGTGATCTTCCCTCGAAACCATACAATCCGTCGAGCGCTGGTATCGGTGGTGGCGGAGGCAGTGGCAGCAGGGAAAAGGAACTCCGGCCAACTGCCAAGCCAACCCAATCATGGAACAAAGAAGATGAGATAAAACCAATAATCATGCGACCATCCGACTACGATGCGAAGTTCAATCGAGTGCTTATGGATAAACACCGCGACGAGGTGGGATACAAGGAGCGCAGCAATAACTATCCACCACCGGAAGATACCGGTTTCTGTAAATACAAGGAAGAGCCAGCAACCAAGTTGCCGTATGATGTTCATGACAGCGGATTCCACAATCACATAGACAAGTTGTTGAAGAAGAAGCTGTCGCTGGAGCGAAAGCCAAGCTACAAGGTCGAAGAGGAAGAAGACGACTATGATTCAGATGTTGAGCATCACGTCCCAGTCCAGCCGACAGTGTCGGCACCAATTGGCTTCCGGAAAGAGAATTTAACTGATAAACAGAAGTTCCAGGAGTACAATGGTAAAAAGGTCAAGGGCTACCCAGAGCCAGATCGTTTCGGCCGGCATCGCTACGTGGATCCCGCTGATCTGCCATTCACTCAAGCGAAATCCGGATCACATCAGTTTACTAACCATTCACCGGAACGAGATGTACAACGATCCGCCGAGCGGCATAGAGATCGTCAACGAGCTTCCGAGCCCAGATCACGAGAACGTGAGTTCTACTCCCACAGCAACGAACGGAATCCATACAAGGAGCCAAGCAGCATTCCATACATTGAAAGCATGGAGAAGATGATGAAGTCACCAGCCATGCGATACAAATCCTTCGATAACGATGCGAAGGTCGAGTATTCGCCAGAGATAGAGAGACATCCGAGAATCAGCCCACGAAAATCGCTGCCGAGGAGCGAAAAGTCAGCGCAAGTCGCCGAGGAACTCGATGTCGAGAAGGAATTCTCCTACAGTCGAAAGCCACAGTCACGAGACCCCAGGGATTATGTTGACACGAATGTCACACCCAAGGATCGATTCAAGGACGCGAAGGAAAAGTTCCGAGCAATGGAACGATCAAAGTACATCGTAGAGGAAAAGGAACCAACTCCACCCGTACGTGCGGTACCTCCGAGAAATCTACAACGACGATCATCAATTGAGCATGCAGACAACGGAATCCGATATGATGACTGGAGCGATGAAGAGGAATCTTCAATTTCCCGTCCAAGATCACGCAATCCACGTGAACCACCCCGAGAATACCGTGAAATGCGAGGACGTGACGTTCCCGATGCACGGGTCGATCATCGAGACTATCACCAGCATCGCGATCCACGTGACTACAGAGAACCACAGCAATACCGGGAACGACAGATGGAGAAGCGACCCGATGGCTACGGCCCAGCTGCGCCAGTACCCATTGCCAGCTCAAAAAGCCTCTCAAATCTGACCAAGGGATACCGGCACAGCTACGCAGAGCCTGTGTTCGCCAGATCAGGCGGACGAGTAGGACTAGCTGCTGTAAATCCATATTAATACACGTGTACGCGTACATATCATGCTTCTAGAGAGAGACGAAGGGATTGATTGGGTCTTCAGAGGAAATCCACATGTGCCTTAGATAAATAAATAAAAACAAATATTACATATATAACAGTATAACAATCTATTAAAAATGTATTTTTATATTCTGCATTAAAACAATTTAAAAAACAAAAAATAAAATACTGTCTTATATAATTATACAAATATATCCAAAAGTTAAAACTGTAAACTGTGTTGGTTCGATATGAAATTTTTGATTAATAAATAATTTTTTTGTTTTTTTTTAAACTAAATGTTTAATATTTGATACATGGGAACTTTTCAATAGATGGCAGCACACTGATGTCGGGTGCATATAAATCGATGAAAAACGCAGCTGCTGCACAAAACTGACTCGAATTGCTATCTCAGGTCGGTGATGATCGTCTCCGACGAAGCAGCATCGGAATTATCTAGTTGTATCACTGGATTTTTGATAACTGATAAGCCAGACATGTTCTTGCCTATTCCAGGATATTTTGACGCTTTCTCGGGTGAAAGTAACGCTGAGAAATTTGACGTGCATGTGCCAGTCTGTGGATACTGTTGAATTCCTTTTGTCTCAAACTCCTTAGAATGTATGGTTGAATGGAACTGTTGGCAATACAACGTTATATCCTTGTCCAACGTCAACTTTTGCAGAGATAATGACCATATATTTTGTACGTTGGGAATTCGTCGATGGTTTCCAAACATCGTTGTCTTTTCGCTCTGTAGCAGCACCTGTGGAGATATTTGATTTGTTTGTCACACATCATCTGAATCATCAAGTAGACGACTGTAGAAAGACGAAAGTAGAAGATCTCCAGTTCGAAACATTCTCCGCCACGGCTGCTATGTGAAATCCAGTCCATATGTAGTGATAAAGAAATGTAACTAATTGCTCCCCTGGCGGAGTCCAACGCAGTAACTGAAAGCCATTGATTAAACGTTGTTTACTTGGGCACAGGTTCCGTAGATAAAGATTGAACCTCAATCCCATACTCATGAAACTTTGGAGGCTGTAAGCTGTTTTTCCATAGAACAATTAAATAGGCAACCGCACAATGGAAAACGCATAGCCTGGATATGGAAATATCTAATGATGCCTGCCATTTTTGAATTTATGACATCATTAAGGACATCATTAGCGAAGTTGGGTTCGACGGCGGCGACGCAGGTAACTACTACGTACTACTTCAGTATAAATAGCGGCAATCGCAAGACTTTAAAAATATTCGTGTTGATGTTGTAAGACGACGTAGTCGTAACGTTTAATACTAAATAAAAAAAATAATATACAAGCAAACAAAGAAAATATCCGTTAACACATTGATAAAGTCGTTTAAAACGCAAAATTTACGTGTATTGTAACAACAGCTTTATCCTCATTAACGATTCTGAACTATTTCACTCTACGAACACACCCCAACGTAATTAACTGTCATAAATATTTTTGACACCAAGAAACTTTGGCAATTTTGTCACCGGGCGCATTTGTTTTTAATTTAATTATTTGTAAATTATCACTGAAACTACAACCGCTATGACAATATTCGGTAAGAATATTATTAACCATAAATAAAGTATTCCAATAATAATAAAAATTCCAACTATTACTTTTTACAGAACCCCAAGTGAAGAAAATAAAACTAGACGACGACGAAGATGGTGAGTTAAAAGTTTACTCAAAATTTCTTCGATTTCTATAAATAAAACTGATTTTTCTTCTTTAGAACTTGAAACTCCATCGGCGTTTAATCCGAAATTTCGTGTTTGTCCGTACCTAGACACCATCAATCGCCCGCTGCTGGATTTTGACTTCGAGAAACTGTGTTCCATCTCTCTGACACGGATAAATGTTTACGCTTGCCTCGTATGTGGCAAATATTTCCAAGGAAGAGGTACAAATACACATGCCTACACTCATTCTGTGTCCGAATCCCATCATGTGTTTCTTAATCTGCAAACACTTCGATTCTACTGCCTGCCGGATAACTATGAAATAATAGACTCGTCCCTAGATGACATTAAATACGTCCTCAATCCAACATTCAGCATAAAAGACATCAAGAACTTAGATAATCCACTTGTGAAGTACTCCCGAACAGTCGATGGAACTCTGTATTTACCGGGCGTAGTAGGCTTGAACAACATCAAGGCAAACGACTATTGTAACGTTGTGCTTCATGCATTGTCACACGTTGGTCCACTCAGGAATTACTTCCTTCGAGAGGAGAGTTATGCAAAAATTCGTCGACCACCAGGAGATTCAAATTTCACACTTGTTCAGAGATTCGGGGAACTGATGCGAAAGATGTGGAATCCAAGGAATTTCAAGGCGCATGTGTCTCCACATGAAATGTTACAAGCAGTCGTGCTATGGAGTAACAAACGATTTCAAATTACAGAACAGGGTGATCCAATTGATTTCTTATCGTGGTTCTTGCATTCTCTGCACCGCGCCATGAAGGGAACGAAGAAGGCGGATTCCTCAATCATCTACAAGATCTTCCTGGGTGAAATGAAAATTTTCACACGAAAAATACCACCCGTCGAGTTGGATGACACGCAGAAGGCACTTCTCTTAGCCACTGAGGAGTACCAAGAAAAATGTGAAGATTCCAACTTTCTCTATCTAACATGTGATCTGCCTCCGCCGCCTCTTTTCACTGATGAATTCCGGGAAAATATCATCCCTCAAGTGAATTTGTATCAACTTCTATCGAAGTTCAACGGAACCACTGACAAGGAGTATAAGACGTACAAGGACAACTATCTTAAGAGATTTGAAATCACCCGACTACCGCAGTACATCATTTTGTACATCAAACGGTTCACAAAGAATACTTTCTTCTTGGAGAAGAACCCAACGATTGTAAACTTTCCAATTAAGTAAGTAGAGAGTCGTCTTTAAATCAAGAACATAGTTCCTAACTGTATCCATTTTCGCAGAAATGTAGATTTCGGTGACATCCTTACACAGAGCAACAGGGATAAGCATAACAATACGAAGTACAACCTTGTGGCGAATATCGTGCACGATGGAGAACCAGGAAAGGGCACATTTCGGGCGCATATCCTGCACAAGGCTAACGGACAGTGGTATGAGATGCAAGACTTGCATGTCACGGAGATCCTGCCACAAATGATTACATTAACAGAGTCTTATATACAAATATATGAGATGAGCGATGATTAAAAGTGTCGAACTAGTATCTAAGAAAGTTTTGTGTTTTATTTGTAAAGAAGGGAGTTTGGTGTAACAGATTCAATTTCATCACTTGTGAGAAACTGCTGGAATTAATACGAAAGCAAGCGAACTGTTGGCGTGGGTGCGCTTTGCGGCAGTCATAATTTTACACGATATGTAGTCAGGACGTTAATTAACATTGTTGTTATGAAAGAACACTTTGTGTGCATACATGATGACCTCGCAGTGAGGAGTTGACTCGGCTCGAATGTACGAAACAAGATTAAATAATTGCTGAAGAAAGAAACAGGAGCTTGCTTAGGACCTTGAAGTAACATGCAAATTCGACGTGTAGAATTTTAACTACTTATCTCCAACACCTACGCATCATCGTGATTAGTTCCTGGCAATGTTCTGGGTTCTTCTCAGATTCTCTTTATCAGTCTATACTCAGTTTCAACATTCGTGATCCTGCACACACAACTCTTCTTAACTGTTTGACTTTAATATCATCTTGGATTAGTTCGTTCCTTTGCATAAACTGGCTGTGTAGTCGTCGAAGTTTTGAAATGGCCAATCGATTCAGCGATTACGCTAATAGACACCAACTTTTCGAAGTCGAAAAAGAACACTCCCTTACTCCAGTCGTCAGTTAAAGTTTCAATCTCTCAAGTCGAATGCTAAAGATCTTGAAATGTATATCATCAGGTCCTGCGACTTTTTTGTTCGACGGCTTTTATTGTGACTGCGATTCTTTACTTACTGCCCATTTCGAAATGTTGTGCACAAGGCGACTCGTTCTGACTTTTGAATATTCCTCCATCTTTCTAAACCGATCTTCATTCGAGATCAATGGACAACCATCTAAACTCTTTACCGAACGCGAATGCGAGTTGCGACCACCTCTCGGATCCTTGGTGATCCTCTAAGCGGTCTTATTGTTGCATTATTCATCCAATTCCTTTTGTTCTTCCATCTTTAAGCATTTTTGTGACTAAAGCTACCTTATATTTATTTGTTTAACTCTTCGATCCGTTCATTGGGACTAATATAGAGTTTGATTTAATTGAAATCAAACCAGAACTTGATTTTTCGAACTTAAATTTGAATTATCTTCGACTGTAACGGCTTTTTCATGTTCGAATATCACTGCCAAAAAAAAGCGAACCAAACCGTGAGCATGTCAAGGAAATCGATTACCCTCATCTACATGACATCCCATGCCTACGTCTGTCGTGAATAGGTATAAGGTAGTGTAAAATCAATATTCCCAAAACATCACAGTACAGAGCGGATGCAGGGTGCTGCAAATTAAATTACTCTCGTAATTATCAAAATGTTTGCATTCCTTGTGTCAGCAATTTACTGATAATTTAATAACTGTTCACAAAAATCAAAAAGACACGGATTAAACAACTACATAGACCAGGAAAACTCAACTCACTTTTAGAAGAAAACTGTTAAAGGAATACCATGGCGGAAGGTACATACGAATTCGAGTGTATGCGAGCAGAACTTTTGGGTATCGAAAAGCCAGACGAAGTTGAATTTGAGAAGGCTCGTGAAGAGCGTTTGAAAACGGAACAAGAAGAACTTGAAGCGCAAGAAGCTAGTGTAAGTTTATTTTCTCAAACAGAAGATTGACATCATCATGATGGTTTTTTGTGTTTTACAGCTTTTGGAAAAACAAGATGAATCACTTAAAAATTCTGGTGGTAAATTGGACGAACTTAATAGCATTCTCACAGCGACACAGTCTAAAATCAATCGCTTGAAACAATCCGCCCGTGGGAGTATCACCACAATGTTTAGAGGACAATCTGTAGATGAAACTGCCTCTTCATCATCGAGCAGTCGCCGTGGTACAACCGGAGATGTTGCAGCTGGAGGTGATATCAACGACGCTCTCGAGAATCTCGATGAATTGCAAAAGAATCAGAATCGATCCAGTGTTTCCATGATGAGAAACGCATCGCTGGATATTCAGGGTAAAATGACATCGCACTTGGACAAACTGGACATGTTAATCAACAAGGCGGACAATGCTGAAATGGCAATGTCAGCGCAGACTAAGCAAATGCGAAAGCTAGCCAAATAAGTGCTTACCATCCTGAACTATACAACGCAATAACTCCAACTGTTCCAACGAAATTCTACTACTCCACAAATGTACAACTAAGAGTTCGTTTAGTCAATTCATGCTTAGATGATTTAAGTGGTTTAATTTTACTACCTATACATAACTGTGTTTATGTTGGTTGATTTCTAAACTTTAATGCCTTCAATTTAACTAAAATAAAATAATCTTATGATTCATGCTGTGTGTGGCAGGAGAATATACTCGTATATCGAACAGAAGCAATCATATTTACTTAAGTGTGTTACTATTAACTACTATCTTATAACTTTTAAAATATTAATTAAACAAAACAACACTGATTTTATAAATTCTGGAGAAATCCGTTCTAAAACAGAAAACGATTGTGTTGCGACTCAAGTCGGTTCAACTTGAGTACTTGTGCGATCGTTTTAAACACCTTAACCAACATAGTTCTTCGCTCATCATGATCTACAGACTTCCAGCTCTTAGCGCCTATATACTTCGAGACGCTCGCTTAATAAAGATTATTTTTTTGAGTTCTGATTGGATCGTATTCAAATCTTTCACTCCAGAACGTTGATGTTCGTCTTGCGCAGGAAGTCAAGCAGTTTAATTATGATTTTTTTTTTTTTTAATTTCCCAACCGGAACCGGCTGTTGAACTCCTTTCCGCATTTTTTGGAGAGTTACCTTTTTTATTTGGGTGAAAACTAGGTACGCAGGTATAGTCTGCATTCTCACCTTGCTCCCAAAACCAATTTCAGAAACGTGGAAGGAAGACGAATCCTAGAATGATCTTTCTTCGGAAAAACTTTTCTGTCGAAGGAGAGGATATAGCAAATTAAAAAATGGCTGCTGTCAAAACAATTCGCCGGGCACCGCGAAAATCGTTCATGCGATACCGCGCATTTTTATTTTCGAAAACGTCTCGGATGTGTACTTCCGTCAAACTCTTCGTTGAAATTCCAATCGGATACTTTAACAACTGCAAGTTTAAAACAGCAAAGAACTTTATCTAACAACGTTCCAAAGAAAGCGCTTAAACACAAGTAAAGAATGACGCTTGTCAATCGCCATTTCCTTGGACTAGAAAGGCAGTTATGTTAAGTAAAAACATTGATTTAGACACTCAGAATTCTTGTCCTGGTTTAAGGGCAAAAACGACTCATCAAAGGTGGATGAATGTAGACTCGGTTATTTAAAAAGAAGAACTTGTTCGCATTTGCTTAGACATAGAGAGTACACATTTTATGACGCACCCAAAAGGACGAACTTAACTGCTTGTTTCGGGTTTAATTTCAAAACTCACATGGACTGTGTTCTATCCAAAGTATGTTCATAATGAAATATGTACATATTTCCCAACTCACAATCTATTACAGTTCTACTGACTGTATTGCTATTACGAGACCGTGACACTATTCACTGATTTATCGGCGAAAATTGCTGACTCAATTATATTTAAAATTTATGTGAACTTGCAGTTACAGCATCAATTTTTTATAAGATTATGTCATCACACCGCTCGAGGCGTCAGCAACAAAATCAACTTTTACAACGGAATATTATTCATACAGTCTTCACAAAATAGAAACAAATACGAGTGATAAGAAAGTTTTATTTTTACCCAAAAATATGATTATGCGAGTACACATATGAAAAGAAAGAAGTGGTCAATTTAAGCCCACGTCCGACTTTAATTTAAGAACTTGCACGTACTAACTCCTTTAGTACAGACTCGAGCTTACGAGAATCTACGGCAAACTTACGAATACCATCGGAAAGTTTATCAGTTGCCATGACATCCTCATTAAGCATCCAACGGAATGTGGCCTCATCGAGTGAGATTTTTTCCAAACGAACATTTTTAGCATTTGCCGGATCCAATAGTCTATCCACCACCTCGTCGCTCTCCTTTAACTCTTCAAGAAGTTTCGGGCTTATGGTAAGTAAATCACATCCTGTCAATGCCTTAATTTCGCCTGTATTACGGAATGATGCGCCCATGACCACAGTTTTGTAGCCAAATTTCTTATAGTAATTGTAAATTTTTGTTACTGATACCACACCAGGATCCTTCTCTGGTTCAAATGACTTGTTTTCAGTGTTCGCTACATACCAATCCAGAATTCGTCCGACAAACGGTGAGATTAAGGTCACCTCAGCTTCTGCACATGCCACAGCTTGACAGAATGAGAACAGCAATGTGAGATTACAATGTACATCATGTTCCTTTTCCAGAACTCTGGCCGCTTGAATACCCTCCCATGTGGAAGCGAGTTTGATAAGTACACGGTCTTTTGGAATGCCAAGTTCTTCATAGAGCCCAATCAATTTGAGGGCTTTCTGAACGCTTTTTTCAGTATCAAACGACAAACGAGCATCGACTTCAGTGGACACTCGACCAGGTACTATCTTCAATATCTCACATCCGAACAATACGCACAGCATATCCATGGCTTCGGATAGCTTTTCATCCTCAGTTCTGAAAATATTAAAGAAAACAGCGTGATTCTTCAGATGCTGAGCTCAGTGAAACCAAACATACTCTCCAGCCTTGATTCCATGCTTTACGGCCTTGTCGATCAGACTCTTGTACTGGTCCATCTTGGCGGCCGATAGAATCAACGAGGGATTCGTAGTCGCATCTGTGGGCTTGTAAGCCTTGATGGCTGCATTATAACGAAAAACAACAAAAGCACGTGTTACAAAATATTAATTGGAATTTCTATGCAAGTGTTACATGGACACTGGTACTGAAAACGCATGATTGCTTGCACCAATGACACTGCACTTAGAGAAAACAACAAAAAAACTAATATATTCGCGAGAACTTTCCGCTCTCTCTAGTGGTGTCACCTTGACTATTGCCTGCTGCTCGTTACCAAGCGCGTCTCTGTCGGTACATACCTTCAAAATCTCCAGTATCAGCAACGATAGTTGTAAACTTTTTTAGATGATCTAGTGTGGATGTCATTTTAACTTTCTTTGACTGATGTGAGCTCATGTTTGAAAAAATTTCAAGAAACCAAAAGAAAAATAAACCGCAAGTTAACAGAACTTGTTAGTGAACGCAAAAAAACATGGAATGGAATGGAAAATACATGCAATATAAGGTTATTCCGGCTGTACTAACTTTGTTCCACGGAAAATACGATGTAGATTACAAAGTGAGAGGTTTTTAACAGCTGATTAGCAACCTTGAAGTATACGATTCCATCTAAACGCTAATCTTTAAAGGGGAGTCGGTTGGGGCAAGGGGGCTCGTTTGTTCAGTGTTCAGCATGCCTCTCGTTTCTAAGCAGCAATGCTGCCAAGTGCCAATAGTTCTTAACTTTAAGCAAATAAAATAAGAAAAGCTTTTACTTGTGATTTTAAGAAAATGTTCATCGGAGTTGAAGAAAGGGTTCAACTCTGGGGAATTTAAGCACAAGTTGATAAATACGTCCTCGTATTGATAAATTGAAAATACAAGCGCCATAAGCTTAAAACCAGTGAAGAGACTTACCTTATCACAAGTGATAGAAAAGCTTAGAGCGACTTCTTTGCATTCATGATACTAATAAAAGGTGCACGTCGAGCTTGTCGGCTTGATTACAAGAAGGAAACTAGTTTGGCATCATCCTGCTTCTCCATTCAAGGTTTTTCTGCGGCGAGGAGCACATCTCCGCTGATGCTCTGCTTTTAAGTTCACAACCCCACATATCATGTCTAGCTCTTAGACGATCTTCCTAGTATTTACGCTGTGCGATGATACTATTGTCATTGCCGACCTTCCCAAAGCAGTTTTTTTAATGTGGATAGAGCAGCTTCTATCCACTTTGTTCACGCCTTGAGATTCATGTTTTTCTTTCTGTCCACTGGCACTACATCTTTTGCTGGTTTTACCACCTACTTTATGTGGTATTACGCTGCCGGGACAAATATTTGTATATAAATTAGTCTTATACGGATTTTACACCCCACCAGCAGGAAGTCTTTTAACAATTGCATGTTCGATAACGCTAACAGGAATGCTTGTGAAACCATTCCTAAGTTTTGCATCTCTTCGAGCTATCAGAGCATGTGCCCGCCTTCGGTCCAATTCACTACTACGTTTCATTTGGAGTAACTTCCGTCATGTTCCTTCTTCTTGTAGCCACCAAAAGTGTTTGTCTTCAACTTTCAGTCTGTTTGTGCTGTGCGACCGCCATTCTCCTTCTTTTCCTCGTATTTACAAAATCAGGAGCACATCATAGCGCGTCGTTTTGCAATTTGTTCAATATTTGCGGTTTACCCAGTCATGGTTTTTAGCAGCATCGCTTCAATTAGCTGCCTGTCTATTGGAATATAAGACCTCTCCACGACTTTCTTCATTCTTCCACTTCAGTTTACTTACCAACTTCCCGGAATTTTTGAAAGGGAACATTCTTAGAACTTCTGAATCAATTTTTAACGACAGATCTTATTCTCAACAGTTTAGTGAAAAAGTCAAAATTAGCTGTCTCCAGTCATTCACTTGGAGAATTTATTCTTAACACTTTTTTTTAAAGAGTTGTTTGCGTACTTTATTTACAGGGAAACCAAACTAACTAAATCTAAAAAAAAAAAAACACTCATCGCTTGGAATTGTCCTTGGATACAAACTAAAATAAGATATCCACTTTAAATGCAAAAAAAAGAGACTACAATTGACTAGTAGAAGACATAACTTAAAACAAAATCATTGCTGTAACGATATACTTCAGGTAATAACTGAGAATTCTCTTCGAGACGCCTAAGGAGTACAGTGAAAAGCGTTGGTGAAACTTTAGTGCTGTGTACACTGATATCTTTTCTCCATGCGTTCAACATGGCATTCGCTTCATCCTCGTGTAACTGATACAAAACTTTATTTGCCTTACACTTGGCCAATTTAACATGCCCTGCATTGTTATTGAGTCCATCTGCTGATGCGGTTGCATTCCGAAGAATATCTAGATTCTTTTCGAGTATGTTGAGTAGAATGTATTTATTTCGGCGTGACGGCAGAGTTGTCTCGACAATTGCTTTCGAGAATTGCATGATGTGTAGCTCACTGCTTATTGTACAGTCATCGAGTATTTTCGCCATCAACTGGCTGACCATAAATTCTCTGTCCACTGCCTTGAAAATGGGTTCCTTTAGAGCGTCCGTCCATATTTTCATTGCATTACTATTGAAAAGGGTTTCTCCTAGATGCATAAGACATCGTCGACAATACGCGTGTCCCTCTTTAATACGGATTCCCTTGAAACACTCCGCATTCAAGACGACAAAGTAAAACCCATAAAACATGTCATTTAGTCTGGGCACAAGAACTGACTTCAAATCTGGACCATGGTGACAAAAGAACTCTCCAACATCTATGGATCCTGATGGAAATTCCAATATTCTATCAAATTTCAGCGCATTGCACGTTATTTGATTCTGGCAACTGCCACATGCCAAAATTACTTCGCTCGATGGAGCTATCTCAGGTACTAGTTTAGAAACTTTTTGACCAGGATCACTGTTCAGCTGCCACACAGATGACAGCGGTAGCGTGTCAATAGTCATACGGAAGCTCGCATTGTTCTCCTCAACCACTAAGCTACTCAATGTTTGTGCCTGTACAGTGAAGTGGCCCTCCAGTGGGATTATCGTTTCAGTGGAATATTCTCTTAGACTAATACTGGCGTTATCGACATGAATTTTAACAAATTCTGTTTCAGTTAGGCTGTGGTCGAATTCCAGGTAAACATTTGCACAGTATAAGTTCTTGCGAACCTCGATGGTGATACATTTCAGTGACATTTATTGACGGGCTGCCAAAAACGTAAAAGAAGTTTAGGATAGACAAAAGGAATAGAGAAAACTGATTAGTTACCTTGAGCAGCCCGATGTAATGGTAACTTTACGCCACAGAAGAACACAAGGGCAAACGCACAGCTTAGATTATGGCAGCATATTTTTTTTTGTAAAAACAAAACCGCGCTTTGTTTTTTTCCACGCGAACGCGAGTCATGTAGAGGACGGCTGTCAAAATTAAAAATTCCTTTCTCGCAAGCGGGATATTTTCATCCGGACAGTGTTTATAAATGTTACTTTATGATTTTCCTATTAATCGCAGTTTCCAAAAAGATTGTTTTACGAATCCGAGGTGGATCTAGATCATAACAAATAAGTCTTTCTATCAATTGTTATTCAGAAAAGTTTAGTTCAATTAAGCACGCAACCTAAAGTGAGGCCTTTCACTACCGCTGGGTGCCTGGTGTTCTTTACTCAGTCGATTTACTTAAACAGCACTTATCGTTCAAGGCGGTGTTGCATTCATCTTCTACAGTCTACACGGATATAGTAGAAGTCCTTTTTTTTTGTCCAAAAACTGTTCTTTGTTCTTTTTATGAACGTAATTTCTTTCAAAATATTTACAAATTTTTCCAACAAGTTATTTTAATTGAACAGTAACGAGATGTTTAACCAATCACATCATTATTAATATTCTACAAATGGCAAGTAACATGTACAGGAAGCTAATCTAAAACAGCCCCCAATTGAAATAACTAATTGACGCCATACAAATAGCCATAAGGGATTGTTATAATTTTAAAAATTTCTTCACATCTACATCAAATGAACACATCCCAGGGGTACAAATTTCCCTTTCATCGGCTGTCACACCAGTTTGAGCGACAACCAATCAAGGTCACAAACAAAATGCCGTTATAATGCACTGGATGCACTCCGTTGTATTTTTTCCCAATTCTCCTCATTCGTTGGGAAAGTTGGTGTCGTGTGTGAAGTGCCTGTCAATCTGCTGCTCTATAGAAAAAAATTCAACAAAAGAAAAATTTTTCTTTCGAAACAAATTCCCCATTTTTAGTTTAATTTCATCAATTCCCTTACGTAAACTATTTATCCATCGGAGATATGGTTTCCAGTAAGTAGACATCTTACATTTGTCATAACCTTAAAAAAAAAAATTTAACAACAAAATTGTGCAAATCATAGCGCCTGGGAAAGGCGTACACCAGCATTAGGGGGCACTAGCTTTTCCCCCTTCGGTTGCGCTGCCCATCCATGGATGGACCAACAACCTACTTTCTTTATTTCGCCTTCTTTCCTTTGTTGTCTCGCTGCTTTATGGGTTATTCTTGTATTTTTCTTTGGTTTGGTTACGTTTTGTTTGCTTTGGGATTCGGATATTGGTCTCGATAAGATCTCGTTTCGTACAGACGTTGTTTGCGTCCGTAAATAATTTTATTTGCTTCGCTGTTTTGAGCTCCATCAGCTGCATACATGTAGAAGGAGATAAAAGTCATAACTGTAATCAGAAATTATTACAGAAGGCAACATTTTCTTCCGCTATTTCGAAACAATATCTCTTCTCAAAGGTTATGCAATAACATTTGTTGAATTTGAGATGATATGGTCGCCTTTGTACATGGCTTTGCCTTATTATTTCCAGAAACTTTCACTTCACACAAATTTGTTTTAATTTTCCAATTGGCAACAGAACGCGATTTTTAAAAAAGTTCTCCAAAATACACGATAAGTTGGGGTTTGTGGTTCTTATTTTTACTTCTCACCTCCATTAGCGAAGTATTGCAATCGGCTTGTTATGCACCTGTAGTTTCAATCCCACAGTGCAGTAATTCAAATAGACTGCAAGGGCTTTAGATCATCAGTTCAGATAGATTTGTGGTTTATCAACAAAACAACGATAATAATCATCTCTGTGTGTGCAGCTAGGTTTCACATTTGAATTTTCATGCGACAGATTGTGGTCATATGACAATTAGCAGCACTCCCAGACTATAAAAAGAGAATGGAATCAATCGGTGGGGCATTTTGTATGCGCGCTTGCACTGTCAATACATTTGATGATATTTATTTCGAGTTGTTTGCATTCCTCTGTAAATACTCATCTTGCTTTGAATAGATTTATACGCCTTGCTCAATCGTGGGAGCTTCAAGTTAACTTGGCTCTTGTCCATTTGTATTCCAAAATTGTTTTTCTCATTTGATGATTCAGTTTAGTTTCCAATCGGTACAAGGAATAGGATTGGGTGGAGTAAGAAGTATGAAAAGCTGAAGGATTCATCTACTGCCCTCTCATGCGCCAAAAAAGAACGGAGAAATATCGGGAGAAGAGATAAGTTTGTTTTGTTTATTAGTGTGACACGTTTTGACTGGTATTTTCGAGTGAAGATATATTACTATTTCTAAGCTAGTGTACGAATATCCACATCCCCCGCAGACGTGTTTTCCGCGTTAGGATGTATGATTTCACTGACACTTGGTAGTATTGTCTACAAATTGATTACAATCGGGGACTTCTTACCTTCTGGTGTACAGACTCATATTAATTTGAACGGCACAATCCATTGCTTTCACAACCGGGTCCAAAATCACACTCTCATTTACAGCACTATTTAGTCTTTTCTTAAATGACGATTCTCCCAAAATTTGTGATGATTTATTGCAGTTTTGCGTTTACAAAAAATTTCCGCCTCTTCCATGTTGTATCGTCATTTAAGAAGAGATTCCCAGTTTCCGCAAATAAATTTGCGCTTAACGCAACAACAAATAATGAAATTGCATTGTTCCAATGCGTCCAATGCATCATCATCACCAACAAGACCACAACCAACAGCTTCCTCAACGCATCTATTTTTAGCCCCAATAACAAATGAACAGCTGGAGAAGTGGCGCAATGATTTTTATAGCGAGCCAAAAAATTTGCTCGCACAAAATGTGTGTTCTAGAGGCGATCCGTTTGATGTGGCACTCTCCCGCAAATCACTAGAGAGCACCAATCATGTCTTCAACTATAAGGTAAGCATAACTTAACAATTTCGATTTTTTTGATAATAAGGGAATTCTGTGTGTCATAGGTGGAAAGTGAAGGTAAACCGATTACCAACCAAAAGAACTCAGGTAGATGCTGGCTGTTTGCCGCGCTCAATTGCATTCGAATTCCATTTATGAAAACGCTTACTCTCGACGAATTCGAATTCTCTCAGGGATACTTGTTCTATTGGGACAAAATAGAAAGATGCAATTATTTTTTGAATAATGTTGTAAAAACAGCGGAGCGGGGCGAAAAAGTCGACGGGCGTTTGGTGTCGTTTTTGTTGAATGTAAGTAATCTTGCACGAGGCTTAAAAATTCTTGAATGACAAATTTTTTGTCTTTATTATAGGATCCAACATCTGACGGTGGCCAATGGGATATGTTAGTAAATCTCGTAACAAAACACGGTCTTATGCCAAAGAAATGCTTTCCGGAAAGTTACAGCTGCGAGGCTAGTATGCGCATGAATGCCATCCTCAAAAGTAAAGTGAGTTTCACAATATTTTATGTTTCAAAATTATTTATATACCGCAAACAATATCTCCATTTCAGCTTAGAGAGTATGCCAAAAGTTTGAGGGATCTTCAGGCTTCCAGTCCACCAGAGGGAACCCTCGAGAACGCCATACGAACCATGATGGGTGAAGTGTACAAAATCGTTGGAATTTGTTTGGGCATCCCACCGCAAATGTTCTCGTGGGACTACTACGATAAGAGTAAGAATTTCTGCACTGTAGGACCAATATCGCCCATTGACTTCTATAACCAGCATGTTAAACCGATTTTCAATGTCGAAGATAAGGTGAGAATAATTGAATGGGGTGTACAATGAGAAAAACTAATTGAAATTCATTTAAATTAAGGTATGCCTTGTGACGGATCCTCGTCCGACAAGTCAGTACGATACAGCGTACACTGTGGATTGTTTAGGAAACGTAGTCGGCGGTCGTCCAGTGCTATACAATAATCAACCGGTAGAATTACTGATGGAAGTGGTAGCCGAAAGCTTGAAAAAGGGTGAACCTGTTTGGTTTGGCTGTGAAGTTAGCAAACGTTTTGCATCCAAACAAGGCATTGAGGATTTAGCGATGTGAGTTTTATGATTTGGCGTCCAAAATTGAGTTTTCGTGCTTAGTTCCCCCTGATCGACATTCGACAAGTCGAGAATGCTTTTCTTGTGTAAATCAGATGAAGCTTGTCATGTTCCTTCACAAGCTGTTTTTCTTTATGTTAGCCGAATCTGAATAGTCATTCATAGTGAAATTGAGCCTCTAACAACGGATTGTGTATTAATAATTCCATTTCATTGCAGACACGACTTCAAGCTGGTTTTTGATGTTGACATCCAAATCACGTTGACCAAAGCGGATCGTCTACTGTATGGCGAATCAGCTATGACTCATGCTATGGTCTTTACCGCTGTATCAGTTGATGTAAGTTTAATCACATGACACGTAAAGCAGACTTTATATTCCTCTCTATTTTTTTTTTTGTTTTTAGGAGAATGGCAAACCAACAAAATTCCGCGTTGAAAATTCTTGGGGCGAGGATCGCGGCGAAAAGGGTTATCTCGTAATGACTGCTGATTGGTTCAAAGAGTTTGTCTTTGAAGTTGTCGTTGACAAAAGTCTAGTTAGGAATGAAACATTAAAAGTATTTGATATGAAACCAATTGTGCTTCCAGCTTGGGATCCAATGGGAACTCTTGCTCAATAAAAAATAAAAAATAAAAAATTAAGCAAATGTAATTCACCACAGGGACACCAGCCTAAAGCGAGCAACTACTTATTTTTCTAAAGCAAAACCTGCATTTCGCATACTAAATTAAATTGAATGCCATTTCTTTTTTTTTTTTGTGGATGAACATGTTACGAGTATATATGTAATGAGGAAGAAAATATTTTATACATTTATGTTGATAGAAAGAATAAAAATTTATTGAATGAATGTTTTTGTTTGTTTGTTTGCTTTCCACTATGGTGGAGAGATCGATTGTATTGTATGAAGTTGTCCTCTTTAATATTTTCTCTAATTTTTACAAAAATATTCAACAATGTTATCTGTTTTCGCTAAATCACTTTGGATAACGTGCGCTGTTCATTTTGCTTGTTGCAGCGCCTCCTGCTTTCGTTTTTGTTTCAGACTGTATTCATATTGCAGTCGGTGCCAAATTCCGTGACACATTTTCAACAGACGACCGTCGATTGCCTTTTGGGTGATGGCGAATTTGTACTGATCTCGGATGATGTGTTTCGCGCAGCGCAATCGCCCTGTTTGAATCAGTGATATGCTGTAGTAAAGTTTGCAACGGGCCTGAAGAAATGGATCTCCTAGTCGTAAGCCCAGCTGTAATTGCCGCAGTGATATTTTGCCCGCTGTTTCAGCCTGAAAGAAAAAAAAGTCATCAAAAGCTTAAGGAATAGTTATGACAGGGAACAATCTTTTAAACATATGCGACCCAAATCTTTTTCGATTTGGTAAAGACGAAAATCTGAAACGATGGTTTTAGCTTAATGTCTATACGCTGCATTTAAAAAATTTGCTAAAACTAATTAATAACACTTTTTTAATCGATTCATAAACGATGTACAGAATACAGCTTTTAGCTGTAAAATCCCTTGAATACCTTTATGGCGAACAGAATCACGAGAGAGGCAATCAATGATACCAGCGATCGAAGCTCCATTTGTTCGGAAAAAAGTTATTGACTATGTCGAAAAGTGCACCTTAAGATGTGATCTACATCATACCCACTTAAATTCAATATCAGGTCGAAGAGTCACGCAATCAAAACAATATAAGACAATTGTATGTTGCCTGGCTCAAGTTGCACTTGAGTTGCACGATTCTGCACTTACACAATTTGAAAACTGTTCTCCTAGAGCTGAAAATCCACCACCAAGCGTCGAAAGCCACGACATGAGATAGTCAACTTCGATTTTTTCCCACAGCGTATAGGATGTGATGCGGTTCCTAAAACAAATACGATCAAATTAATATTTCAAACATATACATTTGCCAACAATTACCATTTGTAATCGATGACTTCTCTCTCTGGTGGAATTATCTTGACAAGCAAAAGTTTTCCATCTACAATGGGATTCTCACAGAGTTTCTGTCTGTAATTAGAATATTCTAGAATCTCCCGAATAAAGTAATAAGCATCTATTCCATTAGTTTCAGTCTTGAGTAAGCATTTTGAGAGTTTATTTTGCGTAGGTTTTTGTGGCAGTCTTTTCATACTTTTCTCATTTAATATGTAATACTCTCTTTCGTTGAAATAATTTGAAACACATATGGTAACTGTCATCTTGTGGTGAATTCTATTTAATAATTTATAATTGTTTAATAAGTATACAAATTTGAACAAAATAATTAATTTAAGAACTTTTTAGCTTGTTCTTTGGACGAAGAAACACCAGCTGATTTTGACAGTTCACTTGTCACAGATTCGTATGTTCGTCAAATCAGCTGATGTTATTTATGTCATGAGAGAAACAATTAAAATGCTTGTATCGATTTAAGGGAGCTATCACAAGTAATGTTTTATGTAAAACTTCTTGTAAAGAGAAATTAGTGGGGTTTTTAAATGATTATGAAATTTAAAGATGAAAATCTCGCAATTTCCTTGATTTTCGAAAAAATTAATTATTTAGGCTAAGGTAAGTCATATCGCAAGTTGCAGTTTGGGGTGAACTTGAACCTCAACCAAAAAGCCTCTCCAGTTAGCCTGAGCGTTGGCTAACTACTTGCGGTTGCGGATTTCAAGTTATCTAATACGTTATCCTTCCGGGTAAGTTTCTGTATTCATTTGCTCTACATATAGTTCTCACTACTATATAGTATAATTCTGACTACTATAGTTCATCGTTGATTATCTCCCTCCAAAGCCTGTTAATCCAAAAGGAAACGAATATTTTACGGAGACTTCTTCGCTCGAAGCTACCATCGATATTTTAATCCGCCGGCTGGGCTTGCTTGGCTGTTTATTCTACGTAGATAAAATAGAATATAAGCAGTCTTTCAGGCTCCGAGAAATCGAAGACTCACGAGACAGGAATATCATTCGGCAGTTCTATAGAGAGGCCAGGCAACTGGCAGCTGGTTTCAAGGTCAAGATGTAATCCCCCTTCCAGTATACAAGAAGTAAGTGCAGCCATCAAAAAGCTGATGGCTTACAAGGAGAGGTTTTTAAATACGGAAGTGATGTTTTGGTGGAGTGCAGACACCAAATCGTAAGCCAAGTATGGATGGGCGAAAGTATGCCCGATAACTAGAATACTAGCTCGATATTTCCCCTCTACAAGAAACACGATGCTACATTTGCACCAAATATCAAGGAAGGCATATCCCTGGTTAATGTCGCGTATGAGATCTTGTCTAACGTACATACAGGTTGTGTACAAGGCTTGAAACAAGCGAAGACACATTCCGCACGCTATTCGTTAACAACCAGTTCCGACATACATGCAATGTGTTGGACACACTCGGTCTCTGGTTCAATCTATATACTTGACAAATGGGCGAGATTGACTGTTTATATTTAAACTGTGTTCCACTTCTCGCCAGGCGCTTACCATTCAGACGTAGTTCTACATACATGAATACGCGCAGCATAGTAAAGCTACGCTCCCATCACCTTTTTCAATAGACCTAATGATCTACGGGTACATCCATTGGATTATGGCATTTCTTGGCCCTCATTTTACCCCATAAAATCTATTGCATGTAAAGACTATTGTTACACGAAAAAAGGTTGACATCATTGTGCCTTTGTACACATATAAGAATTTCCTCACCATGAAAAACAAAAGTTTGTTTACAAATGTCCATAAACTTGTGTTGAAGAATTCATATATTAACTAAATTGAAATGCGTAAATCTAAAATTAAACAAAAACCTGCTTTAAAGCTTCCAACAATGGCAATCAAATAATTTATGCCCATCGGACGCCTCATATCGTAATAACATGAACCCAGTCATCATTTTCTTCCAAGAAATTCACCCTTCAACATACTTACATACTATATTGACAGTATGACTCAATTCTTCGAAACGTCATAAATGTTTGCTTCGCAAAAATTACTTGTATTTCATAGTCTACTTCCAATGAAATATACAATCTACAGGTTGTATCTAAGATAACCTGTTTTCGTGGTGATACAATGACTTTAGTCCTAATCCGCTTATATTTGTAAATACCGATCCTTTATTTGCATAAATCGAGTACCTACCTAACATAAGCATGAATCTAAAACCAATTCATTTCATCAAAAGAAATGATATCGTCGTTATCGCATTGGAGCACAGCGATATGAAATATTGATAAGATTACGCGACGCTTTAGGGGGAGAACCATAGATCCACGTTAACGCTTAACATTTTTGGTTATATTGTATCTAAGAAGCGTCGCGTTAAGTTGTCCAATTTTCCTGTGCTCTAACTATAGTTTTGTACTTGTCAGTTTAATTTAAGAAAATCCATTTAACAAATTTCGAAAATGCGTTATTTATATTTAGTTATTGCAGCTTTAGCTTTTGTGACATATGTCAGTTCCGGTAAATATAAGTTTTTTGAATAACATTATTATATTTAAGAATTGTGTTATATAATTGAACATTTTTGAATACATTTACGGTTGTGAAACAGTGTTATATACTTTGATTTGTATTTTTTTTTAAATGAATTTGAAAAAAAAAACAAACTCGTAAATTATGTACAATTCAAACAATTATTTGGGAATTATGTCACATTCATTTCGAGGAAATTCAATAAATCCTTATTACCTACCAATAACCAAAGTCCGATTTTATCAATAAATATCTATAAAAGATAAGACGTGCTTAATATAAAGTTAAGGGAGATATAATTTTGTATACGAGTATGTGCGCCAGGTTCTGTTGTCATTTCATGTGAAAAATGCTTTATGGTGGGGCGTCTCCCAAACAAATATTTGAATCCGAATCGATGTGAAATTTTTGATTTAGGCTGATTTCTGCTGACTTAGATTTAGATAATCAGCACAAAGGGTTCTTGTAGTGACTGAAATTTGGCTTCCGGAGATAATATAGTTTTACAAGTCAAGCCCTAAACATTTTATTTATTAAGGGGCATCCGTTTCGTAGAAAAAAATATTTACCTTACATATTTGGCGCGACAGCTCTTATTCGTTTTTTTTTTTAAATAAACATGTTAGTTACACAGAAAAAAAAAACTTCTGCGAAATTTGAAAGAGTTATCATTGTAGGCATTTTAATTTTTCAATTACCCCTTAGGTACGATACAGCCCACGGTCAGATCTCCAAGGATTCACTGTATTCTCCAGGAGTGGAATGTCCAGTCTACGTTAGATGCTTGGTTAACTACCCATTGGAATTGATATTGTTCACTATTGTTCCTGCTAAAGTTCAGAGAATGGACCAGACATCAAGTTGCTTGAAGTCCCTTTTCAATTTGATTCGTCTTCTGCTTTCAGGCACTCAATTCCAAAAAAAAGTGCTAAAGGGTCATCAAAGTATTCAAAATAATAGGTTTTTAGACTCTTATGCTCAATACATAACAACTAAGTTACGTCAACCACATAAAGGTGATAAAAGAAGCTAATCACGAGCTTTTTAAACCGATCGTATCACATATAAGTTAAATAAGAGTTCAATATTACCAAGTTTTGCAGATAAAGGTTTTAATTTTTGATGACTCAAGTCACAGTTTAGAAAGCGCAGTTGTGTCAGTATTTTATGAGGTCATTTTATTGACGCACCAATTTATCAAGAGAAATACATACATACATATGTCTGGCTGAGTAAAATGACTTGATACCGGACTTCCTATCTAGATAAAAGCTTTAAATAGATAGACTATTGAGATCCCTTTCAATTTTCATTAAAAAGTTCTCGAACTAGTTAAAATCTAGTGCACAATATACAATACATATGTATGTACTATGCTTTCTTCTCAGACTGAGCTGATAAGTACCTATTCTGTAAAACCAGAAATTATACCACTTATTTACCGGAAGGGAAATTGGGTTTAGCGGTTAACGAAGCCAAAACGGAGTATTTGCTGTCAATAAGAAGGGATCCTCAATATCGACAAATTGGACAGAATGACATCTCATCAGAAATCAAACGAAGAATAATTCTTGCAAATCGCTGTTGATTTGTTTCTTTTAACCTTTCTTCTTTGTAGCTAGACCAATGCTCTTTTCCGTAAAAGAAAACTTCACTTAAGAGGATTCGACTGCAGAAAGGCCTAGGTCAGGTCGTAGGCTATCTGATAAACACGGATGTTAGAAACCTAGTAGGTTCAACGAGTAGGTAAGGAGAATCACTCCAAGATCCACGTGGTATCACAATCAACCTGTCAAGTGTGCTGGCTCTAGGTGGTAGCGTGTTTTGTATTTTGTTTGTAACTGTCAAATGTTGACGTTCAGTATTTCTCAAGTTTATGACAAGTTTAAAGTCAAATAGGACTCACTCACCAAATATTGAAAAGTACACTTCAACGCACTTCAATTACCTTTATTTTGGGATTCTAAAAGTGAGTACGCAAATGAGTCTGCGTACATAAATGACACTGTTACCTAGTTTTTATTGATATTGTTAAAGATTAGATGTATTTGCTCTAAATAGTTGTTATAGCAATAAATAATAAAACAACGCATCTTTGAAGTACGTGTATGTCTAACTGGCACCACTTAAGGCGTTGACAGTATTACAAAATTTTAGATCGATTAAGACATCTTTCTTTACAAATTTCGGTCACAAACTCAAGAAAAAAAGCTTTAGTATTTATTATCGGTAAAATATAAATTACAATTGCCGCCTCAGATAAGATATATTAACTCGTATTTGATGTACTTCAAAATAATCACTATGGGTATTGTGGGTATTATAAGAATGGCTTGTCACTCGTGTTTTCCTCAGAAATACGTACATACATCAATATGTCTCTTTGTAATTATTGACGGTTTCAAGACAGTATAAAAGTTTTGAAAAATATTAAAGTTTTGTCATGGTTTAACTTGTGAGTTATCGATTACAATCGCAAATGATGTCATATAGCTAGCACGTAATGATCCACACCTATCTATTATATATACCCATATTCGTATATCAAATCAACAGTGTTATCAATTCCATGTGAAATTGATAACAGTGCACCTTCAAAATTTACCGATTTATACAAAATTAATGAATTAATCTAATCGATTTTGTTTTTTTTTTTATAGATGCCTGCGTACAATGTAATTCAACTACTGATCCCAAGTGTGCAACAAATCCTGAGCGATTTTTAGCAAAAGATTGTTCAAACACTACATCGAAGTGTTATTCAAGAGTTTTGGGTAAGAAATTTCAAAATTTTTTAGTTTAATTTTCGACTAACTAGCATTTCCCAATAGATGGAGTGACAATCAGAGGGTGTGCTACTGAATTGGATAACAAAACTGCGAGTGCTTGTTCAAATGAAATGGAGTGTTTGATTTGTACATTTATGGAGGGTTGCAATCGTAATGTAAGTTACAGAATGGTATTCAGAAAAAGGAGAGGTGATTTATGGAATTTATCTTTTCAATTTAAAGGTGTTTCCAACTCACAGAGCTCAGTGCCTACAGTGTACAGGAAATGGCACAGGAGTGTGTGCTAGTGATACATTTGCTAGACCAAGAGTTTGTCCTATTTATAAACTTGGTGATAAATGTTTCATTCGTAAAACACAAAGTAAGTTGATTTCATTATTATTTTGAATAAAACGAATAATAGTCTCGTAATACTTCCCACACTAGGAATACTCATCAGTTTATCCAGGAGTCTCTAACCTTAGTTGGAAATGCAGTATACAGATATTGTTTTTTTCCTAAGCCGCGAAACACAAATTTGTATACCCGTTTTTCTAGAGATCTAAAATGTACAATGTGCATCTGAACCTCCTTTTGCCTCCCTTCGAAGGTTTCCCGCGTTGTGACTTTGAGCTAGTCTGCATATTGTCTTATTTTCAAAACTAGATCACTCCATCAGCCTATGAATTGTGCACCCTGTGTAGAAAGTTGATTATATTCTACTTTTAAAGTCAAAGAATAGAATTAGTCTATATTTGTTTAAAACCACAATGTTTAGTACTAAACAACTTAAGACCTTAGAAAAGTCTCCTAGTCAGTCCTTCGGAATTCGGAACTACATTGTTTTTCGGTTTTTCTATTTCTTCGACACTAAGAGCCCTTCACGGTTTAACAGCAATGATGGTAAGACATCATTTTCGAAGTCCTGTAATTCTCTTCAGTTTTCTTCAGCTCATTCGTAAAGGTCTTCTTTTGTTCTGAATAGCATCGCGTCAAGCTTAATTACGCACTGGTTCAGTGAAACTATATGAGTGGATGATCAATCTCTCTCTGTTCCTTGCTCTTTTTCATTATCTTGTGAGGTACAATCTGACAAAAATATAACATGTTTTGAGAACAAACGCAGTTTGTAAGTAATAATACAAGTTTTCTTCCAAGTACTATACCCAGATAGCAGTATAAACTCTATCTTGATTCTTATCAATCGGAGCTCAGTTTGTAGACCAATCGTTTTGTCATTGTCTATCTTTAGCCGCTGTACGAGTATTGTAAAGCTTTTCCAACCCCTACCTAGAACTTTAAAGTCATGTAACATTTGAAGACGCCTTTATACCGTCTATATACATACATAAGACCTACGATTGGGGCCTTCAGTTTTTATTGTCCACTCCGGGTTGTGTAGAGATTTTTTATGAAAAATTATACTCTAGCAGATTTTTCATTCCCTGCCGAAAGGAGCTGCCGCGAAAAACGTTAAGTTGTTTTTCTCAATTTCGAATGCTTCTAAGAACGACTTACAATCAACACTGGCAGTCATGCAAAATGTCTCATCCTTCTTCTCCGTCTTCAACACAGCATCCATGTCGTATCCTACGGTACCCTATGTCAATTTCACTCAATGATTGGTTCCAATTCATCTAAACTCACTTAGAATAGCTCGATAGGAACACTATTTCATCGTGGTCAAAATATAGTTTATCATATTACTCAAACAGGCTTTGTACAGCCTGCGGTTGAAAACTATATTGAGCTAGAGACTAGATAATATTATATCAAACAGTAGTACTATTGTGAAGGCGATATTAACCTTTTTTTCCAACGCCCTACAATCTTATTAGAGCAAAATCTTGCTTTGTTAGTTTTTATTAACCAAGGACTTCCCACTTGATTCTACAGAAACCATTAAAAATAAAATTTTATCCATAGTTCACGACAAAATCCTATAAAATACGCACGCACTTGTGAATAAAATTAAACACCATAAAACTAACTCATAAATATTTCAATTTTATTATAACCAGACACAAACAATACAGACTCCTTCATGAGAGGATGTCTCTCATCGGCCACAGCGGACAAGTTATGTCGCAATGATGACTGTTACACATGTGAAGGTACTGGATGCAATTACATTCCATCGGATTCCCTTGATATTCCTACTGCCAAGGGTGCTGCCGCACTGCTCAACTACTCGATGTATTTGCTGTTTGCATGTATCCTTTTTCGTTTCAAATTATTTTAATTTAAAATTAATTAAATTTTTCTTTTGAAACTTTTTTTTTTCTGTCGTTCTAAGGTCAACACCGTGTTGTTGTTTTATTTTAATTTTTTTTTCCATCTATAAAATAGTAAATAAAGTTCTTTGTGAAGATCAAATGATGTTTTGTTTTTATTTATTCAAACAAAATTTTGAAAATAAAAATTTCAGAGTGCAGCGGAAATGGAGGAAATGAGAAAATGTTTACGATGTGCCAAGGAAATGCAATTACGAATGAGTCAAAGGTATATTGGGGTAAAAAGGAAATTTGTTTCGATTTTAAGGGTGACTTCCTGTAACTGTTTCATATAAATATGTTATCACATTTGGAAGTGCGGTTGTTTAACGGGAACAGCAATTGGATGGAAATTTTCATGCATAGGTTAGTAAAGACCGCTTGTGATAAGTGAAGATTTGCGCTAAAACAGATGAGGACAAATAAGTTTAAGAAGAACGCCAAACAGATTTAATAAGATGGCGGATGATTGAGTTCCTGTCAGCTAGTTCGTAGAAAGTCTGCAAATCGAATTTTTGTTTGGGAATACAAGTGTTGTTGTGGCTCGAGTCTTAGAACAGCGATTGGTATTCAAAAACAAAAAAATATGTTTAAGACAGAAGGAGAGACGGGATAACGTTAAGTTTTTTTTTGTTGTTTTCAAAAATGTATACAACCCCTTTCAAAATCCATTGATTTAGGCTTAGATTTCCAAAAATACTACAGAAAATCCCTATTGCAACTTAAAACCCGACTAGACTCAATGTTTTCAACCTTCCAGCTTACGTTAGGTTAGGTTAGATTGGGTGGCTGTCCCCACTAAGCAGGGACCCACTTAGGTTAGAATGAAGACCCATTGTGATACCGCGTGTAGAAACTGGAAACCAGCCTTCCAAACCTCGCAAGCAGAATTCCCTATTGGATAAAAGGAGTATAAGCTGATATTATTATGTCATAGGGTATAACCAAAGGATAAGTGTCACACAAGGTAATTTTCGTGATGACCACTTCCAATAGTTGAATTGCATTCAAGGACTTGGGTTCTAGATCTAAGTCAATAAAAAAAAAAAACTACAGCGACCAGATTGCACATCCTTGCATTGGGCTCGGTAAGTTTTTAACTTCAAATGTTTTATTATCGAATATAACTCCCAAATTCTTATTGAATTTTTTTAGAAAATCAGATTATAGCAATTTTTTTCCCTTAAGAGGAAAACTTGTGTCTTGAGAGCATTAACTATAAGCCCATTTCTAATACATCAGTCACTGTTTATGCCAAAGAGTTAGTAGGCATGATTTTAACAGAGAGTCGGGCAACAAAGAATCTGGACAGTACCAACGCGTGTCTGCCATCACAAGTCGCCCAGAATGTGTAGCCATAACCAGACTCTACAATGGCCACATTATCATGTACACAACCTCAATATAGATTAGAATGCCCCGCAGGTAGCTTTACCTGTGAAGTGTAACGTTTTAAAGAGCAGTCTTGCAAGATTTTCCACGTTTATAAGCACGTTGACTTTTTAATAAAGGGTGCAACTCGGAGAGCAACTCATCAATCGTTTTATGTTTTTCAACAAAAATGAAGTCAGAATAATAATTCTGAAGTTTTTTTTTGTTGGCTAGGGGCAGTCCAGTCCTGGGGATAATTCAGAACCAAGCTAACAGTAAAGATTGAAACGAGCTATGCCGAGGTCTAGCCTCCTCCTCATATATTCATAGCGAGCAACGCACATATATATTTTGTTGAGGGTTTTTTTTTGGAAGTGAAACTTGGTAAACCATAATTGGAATAAGTATTCACGGCTAAAATGGTTCTCGTTTTTCAAAATAGGCGCCCTCTAAGTTAGTTCGAGAAGAACTATCAAACCCATAGACTTTATTTTTAATGATTTAATCCTTTCTTATCTGATTTTTCAAAAATGATTTAGCTATTCTTCTTTCAGTTTTTCTAATTGTTGTATTCAACACCAAGTGCTTGGAGCTTGAGGATTCCTTTGAGAATCATTGATCTTCCCACTTAACAAAAACATTTAAGATAACTACAACAAGATCCAATTGAACCTTTAAAGCCTAAGAAATATGAAAATTGTTGGTGATAGTTAGTGGTCCGAAAATAATGGTATGTGCAACAGAGTTACAGAGGTTGGGATAAGTTTTTTGATATTGTTTTTGTTTGTTTTTAATGCATTTTTATTATTTTTAATTCATTTACTCTTATATGCTAGGAAAAAAACGCTTAAAACTAGCTTAACTAACTTAACTATGTTATACTAACTTAGTTTTTTGATATTAATCACAGAAGAATGGACATTTTACTCAACCGTTGCATATTCTCTGTCTTCTCTTTGGAACTAATGATGGCGCTACAGTCCGGGGTGAACCTGGTCACTCTTTACAACTTCTACCATCATAATCTTGCACATAGGCTAAAGTTATTCCGAGTTAAAAACATTGTTTCTGCAGTTTATGTGGGCACTCTTAGTATAACCACATCAAATGATTTAATAAGGTCTCGTGTGAGATTTATATTTTCTCCGATTGCGTTATTTTCTAAAAATACACCGATTTCGTGTTAACAACGGCTACAGATACTCCATTCGAATTATATGTTTAGATTAAGCTAAAACCAACCGCAAGGCAATTCCGATTTTAAATTTACTTTTTCCCCCAAACAAATAATCGTTATTTAAATTTATTACTACTGAACACTACACTATATCTCCAAAGGATAACAATAAAAATAATTACAAAACGAATTGTTTGTTTCACGAGAAGATCTTCAAAATGCCGTTGCTGTGTTCTACCTCGGGTAGAGTGGGCGGCCGAAGCAATCACCCGTTTAATTTTACCAATATTTACACTTTGACTCTACAATAAAGCATCTGCGCCGCACTGGCATGGTATCTGGCTGGTTCATGATTTATAATTGTAAATTGTTAAAATTAACACACACACAGTTTAGTGTATCGAGATACACCTGCCCAGACATGGGCCTTTTGAGAAAAACCAGAAGCTACACTTGCAACAATTTACTTACTTGAGAACACCCCTGTAATGGTTCGCTTTACCCTAGCCCGAGAGCACAAGGAAATCAAAGGAATCCTCGAAAGTGATGTTTACAGAATTCAAGCCCCATGTAGCCAGCCATTCTTAACATAAACGAGTGCTCCAATCGGTACTCAAAGTTAAATTAAACAATTTCAAGTTTCTTAACTGCCGCCTACCATATTTTTCTAGGCCTGGCGGTTGGAGGCGTGCCTAAATATGGTACATCCCGTTCGCATCTGCGATCTGTTTATTTTCTGTAGCGCGGTGCTGAGATGAATTTTGAAATTTTCCCTTTCATACGGCGACAGCGATCAGTGATCTTCAAACGGCGAGAGTGTAAAGTATTCCAAAAATAGATCGCTTGCCACTCTCTTTTCGACAGCGGGACCATACGATTGGTCCATTTTGACAGAGTAGCCTCTGAATGACTCCTGCGCGCTCGAAAATCCTAGCACGATCAGTTCGGTAGATACGATCTTCACACTTTTCATTTATTTATAAACAAAGATCACTTTTTCGTGATTGCTCATTAGGCAGTAGTCGGGGGTTATTTAATTTTTTTTTTCGATCGATCTTTAGAGATCAGAGAGGGCCTGGCTATCTACACAAATCTAAGGCTACGCGCAGACAGACAGTGTCGACGTTGACTTGTTGAGTCGCTTGTTGATTTTTGAGGAGAGCGAATATACGTGTCAGATGAGGAATATCTGTGCGGACGGTTGAAAGTTTAATTGACGCTAAAAAGGTTATTGCGCTGATATAAAAGTGTCGAAAAATTGCAAATCGAAAGTGCTAGACAATTTGGTGATGATCCGATGTTTGTTATAATTCGGTGATTAGTCGGCGATGAAGTTTTTCACTTTCGAGTGCGTATAGTTTATTCTGGTGTTAGCGATCATTGATGGATAGAATTTTAACAAGGAAATATTTTTAAAAATTTAGTTTTACATTTTATTTTGTAAGGTGTTGATAGTGATTGTGATTAGTGGTTTTGAGTTGAGATCATCTACCTATTGTTGGTGATATATTTGTGCGGATTAAAATAGTTTATAATGCATCAGACAGCGTATCGCCGAGCAATGGCATCCGATTGTACATCGATGGTTGCATCAATGTCACCTTTCATTGACAGTGGATTAAATACAAATTTTACAGAGTGCTGCTACACTAGTACGGATTATTGGACTGGTTCTTATGGAAACAGTGCAATCAGTCCTATGAAACAAATTGAAGGTAAGCTTATAGAAAATTAATGTAGGTTGATTCTCATGTGGACTTCTTGCGATGTCAGCACCTTAACTTAAAATCATATCATCTCTTAACCTATTCTATCTAATACATTTTGAATTCTCTCGATTCTTTATGCACCTCGTTTGCATATAACGAGCCAATCTTCCCCCGGATTTGACCAGATCGTTCCTCTGTATGAAATTTTTGCAACAGAATTTTGCACAATATCGACTTGACAAGTTTTCAAAGATTGTTCATAAGTGTTTCGGAATCCTGTTGAACGACCTTATTGGTCCTTACAGATACACAGACATTTCAGAGTTTCGTGTCTTTGGATTTTTTATGCATGTCTGGTGTTTCAATTGCAAGAATTCATAAAGTTTTACAGCTGTTCTAAGTTGTATTGCATTTTTTCTATTAAGGAACCAACTTCCTCCTTAACTTTTTGGCAGGTGTTTATTTTGAAACTCCTCTTACACTGCTTATTTTTGCGATGCAAGCTGCTGAAGAATCGGTTGAAAGCGGTCGTTTAGCTTTTCTACAAATCTGTCACATAATCACCGCCGGGTCTATATTGGACACAGTACGACGATCAGTGTAGCTAATAATGAACGAACGATGAACTGCAAAACAGATCCGTGACTCCAATTCTTACTTACTCACTTAAGGCGGCGCTACTGTCCGGAGTGTACCTCAACCAACAAGAGATTCACAAATTGTTATTTTTAAATACGAACCCCTGCATAAAGGATGCATCCTATTCTGGCCTACGCTAATGAAAGTAATTTTTTTCTGAAAGTTACGCCTTGTTGACTAGTATAGAGCTAGTCACAAAGAATATGATAGAAGGTTTCCACCTCTTTCAAAACAAAATGATGTAAGAGGAAACCCACTTACTTTCTGATGGATACCTACGTTCCTTGTTTAGATTTCTTTGTAAAAGAAGGCTTACTTAATTGTTGGGATTGCTTAAAACCCGACGCACTTTCTCCATGGGCAGTTGCCTTACTGACGCCACAGTAAGGTTCCAGGCCAAAAAATGAGTCTTAGCCATATCAAAAACAGATATCTTGCCTACAATGCCTTTGTAAGAAGGCACCCAACCAAGTGTGACATTATCGTATATAGCAAATGACTCCAAGGCATCGAAAGAGCATTTGACTATTTGAAGAGATACATATGTATGTATGCAAGCGCCGAAAATACCTTTTTTAAGATTTATCATAGCGCAAATCTGAATAGAGTGGATTTCAGCCTGAAACACACTGGGACACATTCCCATTGATATTGAAACTTTGATCAAAGGTTCAAAGGCGCTAGCTCCAACTTCAAATTACAATTTTTGGTCCGTCGGCGAACCAGACCAGATTTCTCACATCCAGTAATGGTTCTCATTAAACCAATCTGCACGGTTTAATATACAGATATATGTATGTATATCCGCTTCAAGCAACCTTTCAAAAATCTACTCCCTGACCTTGTCGGCGAGAGTACAAAACATGTCTTTTCTTGTAATTGAGTTAAGTATTTTCAAGTGCCCCACAAGAAAGCCTGGTTTATAATTGTGTTCTACCTAGAGTTTTGTCCAAATACAAATTTGTAGGGAACAAAGTCCGATGACAGCTTCTAGTGCTAAATTCAGTTTGACACTTTTTTTTTTGTTGTTCCGTGCAACTCGTGTTATAGAGATTGGACAGTGTAAAAAAAACATATCCAAACACCTACCTATTGGATGACAAAAAATAATTGATCGCCGGCGCCGGAACTGCTCCATGTGGTCTACAATATATCATCGAATCTGTTAGACTGGCTATTTTTATGTCCCACAACAACTCATGTTCTCCATGTTCGTCCTTCTCAGAGGGCTGAACTTAATTTCATATATTATTTCTTGTTATTTATGATGTTTTGCACACGAAGCAAATTGCTTCAGAAATGCAAACCACGTCGACAAGGTCACTTACAAAATATGTGCAATAAACCACGGCTAGTAAGGTTTTGGCTTTTCTACACGCCTAAATTAAGAATCTCCCTAGTTTTCCTGTAATTTAGCGCTGAGAAAAGGCCATTGGATATCCTGTATATTTATTGTTTTCTTCGTGTTTTTTTTTATTCCTAGTTATTATATGTACCCATCCTCTTGTTGTGACAAAGCTAACCCACAGAACATTACATCGACAGTTTTTTTTTTTTTTTTCAAAACATCTTTCAGGAGAATCAAACCCTCAAAGCTGGAATACCGCCCTCATATGCCTGTAAATATTTGTTAATTCCACTTCTGCATAATTAGAGTTTGAAAACATCTGGAAACACCTCACCTGGAAGTGAATTTGAAACTTTGCTTGGTATGATGTAAAAATCAAAAATCATACGGAAATGTTTACGGTTTATTGCCGCATTTCTAGTGATCTCCTGCCATAGTGCTATCTGTAGTATAGGCATAGGTCAGTAAATTTTCTTCTATGGTCCAATGACTAAAGATTGGATGTAAGTTCAGGATTTTCTATTAAGCGAGCAGCTCATCTCTATTTGCCCTCTAATAGATTGCTCTAAAGAGTTGGGCTTTGATTTGGTGATGTTGAAAGTGTAATCATACTATGCTAGCAGTCTGTATAGAAATATCAACGTACTCATGGTAGTTAAACTTTTAACAAGTGGATTTTGAACCAACCTTTTGCTTTTTAATTTAAATCGTTTATAATTCCGACTTAAAGCTTTCTTTGATATAAGTTTTAAGAAGGTTCAGCGTGCAGCACTTAAGGTGTTTGCGATTGATTTCAGCGAAGAATGCTTCTTGCATGGACTTTTTTTAAGTTCTATTTCTTTGCAAAACAAACTGCAAATATTTTTCACAACAAAGTCCTTTAGATAGAAAATGATAACACAACAAATTTCATACAACATCTAGAAAGACGTTGTCCATTCTGGAGACGTCCAGTTGTAGATTTACATACATTCGCACATATGAATGTACACATATTTGAAATTTGGAGTACGACTTGCGTATTAGGAGTGTACTGCCTCGAAGATCCTCTGTAAAGTCGAGAATTTTATATTTACGATGGTAAAATATGACCTTCTTATGGGATCTCAGTTAAAAGTAGGTGTCTATGGCCCCAACCACAAAATCTCAAAAGCGCTTGGAATGTGTCCTAGCGTCTTTCAGGCTGAGTTATTTGATATTGATACCTGCGCCCATATCATTCTCGACTCCGGCATCAAGGGAGTAACCATCAATATATTCACGGCCAGTCAAGCAGCGCTTAAAGCACTGAGTTCCCATTACGTCAACTCTAAGGCCGTTTTAGGCTGCTTCAATGCTCTCCAGGACCTCTCAAAGCGAAACAAAGTCAAGCTCTGGTGGGTACCAGGGCACAGAGGCATTGAAGGCAATGAAATCGCAGACCAACTTACTAGAAAAGGCTCTTCAGAAAGGTATGTAGGTGCCGAACCTTTCTGTGGCATCCCTACTTCCACGTTCAGAATGAGTCTGGACAGCTGGGAAAAACGGAACCTTCTATCATACTGGAACCATATTCAGGGACTTAGGCTAAAAGAGCCATCCGACCCCTGAACAAAACCACAAAAAACATTCTCAATCATTAAAGGGACGATATCAGAAGGCTTGCCGGCTTCCTCACCGGTCACTGCAGCCTCAGATATCACTTACACAAACTTAATATAGTTCAGGAATCTGAATGCAGACTTTGCTTAGAGGAAGATGAATCAGCAGAACACGTACTATGTGAGTGCGTGGCTGTCTGCAGAGTCAGGAAGCGCTTTCTCCATAAAGAATTCCTAACACCGGAGGATCTTCGTAACGCCTCGACTGGAGATATTCTCAACTTCATTAGGAAGATAGAGGATCTCCTTGTCTAATTGGCTCGAGGCACAATAGATCTTTTAGGTCGCAGTGCCATATGCGTCTGTCGCAGAGCCTTAATAATAATAATAATATAAATAGCCCTTTATCTCAAGCTTTTCAAAGTTCTGCCGAATGTCTCTTCCTTCAGGTATATGTACCTATATACATGTGCAAATTAATATGCAAACAAATTATTTGCCACATAAATTAACTTTCCGTCACTTTACATGGTTCCATTTTTCATAATTAATTATGATCTCATCCCATTTTGCCTTCTTAAGGGAAAATCACTCTCCTTAAGCCAACCTAATCCCCCAATTAATCGCTTATGATTACGCTCTGAAATGAAAAATACAAGGACGGCGCCCCATCTCTACCAACGTCCACGATGCAATCCAACAACTGACAGGAAGAAATGATTTATGCGCTTTTAACAGCAACATGAACACTGTCCTGACACAAAGATTTGTAGCACATTTCATAGACACTCGAAAAAGAAAGATTTTAATTTGAAATAATAATTTCATAGAGCGGTTCGCGGATCACCTCATTATGATGCGCAGAAGATCTCACCTAGTTTATTAGTGGCCAACACACGCTTTCCGTGTGACGATTGACATACTTGTGCCAGTCGATTGCTCGAACTCGGAGGATGGCCGATCCGACCACCACACGTAACCGACTAAATCAAGTGGATTCTATTTTTAAGACTTCAGGAACAAAGTCGGTTGATGCCGCCGAATTGTGCTACAATTTCACAAAATAAATCACAAATTTGTTCGTTTTGTTGCCTCAGACACGAGATTGTTGGAACAGAAAAGAATATGCCGCAACGCTAGGCTTATGTTTCAAAGGAGGGATACACGCATTGCTCTCAGTATTTAGTCTTGAAATGACCCATGGCGGGTCGGAATGCCATCAATTGTCACTAACAAGACATCGGAATTCGCTCCGTACTCATTCTGCGGTGGTTTTAACAAATAATTAAATAAAAATTATCCTTAATGGTTTCGGATCGATGCGGAGATGGCATGCAATTAGAGTGTTGTGGGATTCTTCTTCTTTTTTTTCAGGAATCGGTATCGGTAGACCCTAAAATGTAGCATGGCGTGAGTCAAGCTCCAATCAATTAGGAACAGAAATACCTTCTTTCTTATGTTTGTAAAGATGGAGGCTGCAGGAACGCGACGGGCATGTGACATTTCGATATTTTTGGCTAAAAATCATTAGAATTGTTTACATGGAATGAATTATATAAAAAATTAAGAAAATGAAATCTAAAAATTAACTAGTGTCAACAGTCTGTCAAACGTCAAAATCTATAAATTCTCGGTAGCAGCTAGCTCTGGTCTCTTGGATAGTAAATGATACCAATGCACAAACAATTTCTGGTTCATAAAAACTGACGGTCGATAGCAGGTGGAATGCCTACAGTCTTCTTATGGCACAACGCATTGGAGGGCCAACGAAAAAGAATGCACCTAAGCAGAGGCAATTAATTTCTGCATCGATTATGATCCAGAAGAAGAGTCTCAAGGGTTCCGCAGGATCAGAATGAAGGTTCTGAGAGAACATTTCTTCAACGACTTGTCAACAAAGCCACCGAAACCATTTAAAAATTAATTTTTGGATTCACTACCACAAAAGAGAGACAAAAAAGATCTAATTGAGGCGGTGCGGTTTTCGGCACCCCTGCCTCACTGCATTACCTACCTCTAAATGCATGGTGTCGATTGTTTTGTCCAAGTCGCCGGTGTTAAGTGTCTTTCCTTGTGGAAAGCATTTATTTATCTTGTTCTGCTTTCGGTCCTTGTAAATCTTATTCAGTGAACTTCGCACAATCTTTTTAAGACATCTCCTTTCAATCCTTTTATAACACCAAAGCCTCTTAAAAGCCTCAAAAACACACATAAGCAGTGAAGTCGTTTTTATATTTATCCTTTCAGCGTGTATACAAACAGCGGGTAAAGATCGATCGTCATACAAACCTCTGGAACATATTGCTATCAACTCCAAGCTCTCCGACGATGGTATTTGCCAGGATAATCGCAATAACAATGAAAATATTAACAACAACACTAGCAATGGAAAAAAATACAAATCGAAAAAGGATTCCACCAAAAATGTAAGTTCTAAGACCACTTGCATATAAATGTATTTAAAGGTAACCCTAACTCATTTCACTAGGATGAAGTAGTGCACCCATCTTTGGCTCAAGCTGTAGTCATTCTTGAGACCAAGCCATTATGGGATAAATTCCATGAACAAGGAACCGAGATGATTGTCACCAAAACCGGAAGACGAATGTTTCCCACATTTCAAGTGCGAATCGGTGGACTGGACCCTCAGGCCACCTATATCATGATGATGGATTTTGTCCCGGTCGATGATAAACGCTATCGATATGCATTCCATAAGTAAGGCACACATCTCTCATAAGACTCGTAGTCATTCAAAAATGTATAATCCTTCCAAAAACAGCTCAAGTTGGGTGGTAGCTGGAAAAGCAGATCCCATCTCACCGCCACGCATCCATGTCCATCCAGATTCTCCAGCGCCCGGTACAAATTGGATGAAGCAAATCATTTCTTTTGACAAACTCAAACTCACCAACAACCAGCTCGATGAGAACGGCCACGTAAGTGAAGCCAAACAAACAACGCTCTCCTTGTTCCAAATAATTTACGCACTCTGCCTGTGTTATTGTTTTTCTTTCGCAGATAATATTGAACTCGATGCACAGGTATCAGCCAAGATTTCACATCGTCTATCTGCCGCCTAAAAATACATCCCTGGACGAGAATGAACACACAAGTCACTTCCGCACTTTCGTCTTTCCGGAAACATCGTTTACGGCGGTCACTGCCTATCAGAATCAGCGGGTGAGTTCATCATTTGTGTGAGGGTTTTCCAAAACGATTGCGTTTTCGAATAAATCTTTTAGATAAAAGCGAAAACCACCTCATCGATACAGATGAGATGCGACTATTTAGCGGCGCTTCGGAGAGTTGGGCCCATTCGACACTCTTTGTTGACACTAATGGTGACTCTAATGAGATTCATTAGGCATGTTTTGAATGATATATCTCGAGGATAGTTTTTTTTGAAGATGCGTCCTCGTTATTTTTTGCCACTCATTGGTGTTTGTTGTTTGTGCGGGATGCCACTTGGAATTATTAAATTTTATTACAAAAGAAATAAAATCGGAAAATTTACGATTTGGGGAGGCACATTGTTTGGATTATTTATGTTTTTATTTGGCGGGAAGTTCCAGTTGTGGCCATGTTGTGTTACGTGCAACGAAACGTTAAAATTTCCTTTTCCCCGACGACGACCTAGTGACACACAAAGCACAAAGAGTGTTGTAAGTTGCCTTTGATAATGCAATCATGTCAACATAATTTAAAGTTTTCCTTTATTAATCATAAAGAGTACTTATTTGTAAAATTTACGGATAAATAAATTGAGATTCATTATTTTTATATGATGTGTGAGAATTTGTATAGTTGATGTTTTATCCCAGGAGTATTCAATAGTGGTTGGTGGGCCTTTCGATCTGTGTCAGGTGAAATTTATAAATACATTTTGTTTTATGAATTTTCCGAAATAATTAAAAGATGTTTTTAATGCTTAAATCAAATATGAAATAAATTTCACTCAACCTACCTAAATTTTGTTAAAAGACAAATTTCAGAAAATGAAAGAAACTGAGACTTATGTATCTAACGCCACATAACTCTTTTACATCTCATATTTCTTAGATGATAACACAATTTTATAAGGAATGTGCGAGGTATTTGGCTTTCTTTCTCTTTATAAGACACCTCCATGTCTGGCACAGGAAAGACACTTTACTTGACATTTCTTAATGCCAGAGCTGCTTTCAACATTTGATTTTACAAACAAATAAGCAACAAATATTTCAAGGTCTAGCTTCTCGCAACCATTCATGTTGTGCGTGTTATATTTTTCGACTTCAAATGACGGATTGAAAAGTTTTTTATGACTAGATTATAAGTTTGTCTATATAACTCCACACCGTATAGTTCATAAGAGTTAAGGAGTTTAACGTTCCCGAATTCACTACAAGTTTTAGTTCGATAGTCAACGACCCTTAACGAAGTATCCTTTCATTATCGAGGCATATGTTGTTGCTGGCCAAATGACTCAAACGAAACTTACCCTATTTTATGGCATAGAGTGCTCGCCATACCGTCCTCTTCTGTTCACAATTTTAGAAGAACTGTCCAGATGCACTCCGGTTTCATTTCAGTTTTCTAATATCAAAATATTTTCTTCCAGGTTACACAACTAAAAATAGTCAGCAATCCCTTTGCCAAAGGATTTAGAGATGACGGAACTAATGATGTGTGAGTACCTATATCTACCAAATTTACCTATTGTATTTTATTAATCTCTTCGTTTTTTTTTTTTGGGACAAAAAACATTAGAATACTCTATTTATTTAGATTTAACAGTTTATCACATAACTAATGTTCACGTGCTTTTAATGCTTGGCTACTTCTTCCTTACGTAATGCTTGGCTACTTCTTCCTTACTTAGGTATTGTACAATTTGGAGTGAATGAGTGAAGATGTGCCTCAACCAGTAAGCCTCTCCAATTAGCTAACTGCCTTTAGTTACGTACTCTAAGTTGGTTGTGGTCTCCAAGTGCGCACCACCTTGGGCAAGGTCTTCCTCCAGCGATTGGTCCTTCCGAGTTTTATTCTACACGTTCTAGTTATCTCAAATGCAGTTTGTTGACTAAGTGGATGTCGCTGTGAAGCTCATAGAGTTCGTTGTTAAATATCCTTTTCTTAAGGAGGATCAAACGTGAATTATTTGCTCGAAATAAGCTGAGATATCTTCACCTTCCTTCGATAAAGTCCACAAAGTAGACTGCGATGATTAGGGTCATACACAGAGTTTCCTTTGTTGTTGTTCTCAGGCCCAAAGAAAGAGCGATTAGCAAAAGTTATTGTTCGGGATGAGGTAAACAAAGTGCCTTACTACCTCCAAGATAAACGAAGTTGGTTGTCCCTTCTTATTGGCAGCAAGAACTTGGTTTTGCGATCGTTCATCGCTAAGCTTATTTTGATCGCTTTTGCCTCAATACTTGCGAACTCTACCTAGACAGCTATGTAGTTAAGTTCTGCTTGTCAAATTGTTCAGCGTATCATTACACGTCACATTACACACTGATGGTGATTGATATTGTTTTCATGTTTGAAAGAGACCCAATGCGCCAATTTGTATGAGCGCCCTATATTTATGTACGGACTCTGGACATGCAGATTGGACAACGAAGCATGCTTATACAATAACTTTAAGCAACAGTCGAATGATATACATTAATGGTGCATGCAACTGGTTAGCAGACCCCACTTCAATCTTGACTGTGGTCCTTTGGTTTCATGGTTTGACCGAGTTTCGACAGCCTGCAATAGAGAACTGGAATAAATCATCATCATCTGTAGGTATGAAATCTAAACAATTTCATCATAATTTTTTTCTTTCGTTCCTTGAAAAATAATCTTCTGGGTTTTTTTTTTTTTATTTAGAGCAAAGCCCCAAATGTAAACATATTGAAGAAAGAATTTTTTGATTAATTCCTCATTTTTCATCAAGAGTGGGCTCTTTCGATTTTATAAACATTAAAAAAAAAAAAAAGCTGTTACGTCTGCTTCTGCTGGTCTCGAACAGTAAGCTCATATCGAAATGAAATCTTAAACGACACTAGAACAATGAATGAGATTCGTTCTGAATTTTGTTTACAAGAACTTGAGGAATCCCTCTCGTCGTCATGCTATCTATCCACCACTTCTCTGTCTAATTTCAATTCTCGTTCAATTTGAAATAATTGAAAAAATCAAAAAAAAAAAAAAAAAGAAGTGAAGGAATCCTGTTTGATTGCGTGCTTCAGGCGAAAGATACGTTCGCCTTGTTTATGTGTTAAATCAAAAATATGCTTTTAGAATAAATATACAAATGAATCTTCTCAAATTGATTTCCTTTTTTGTACCCTGCCCCCCTTTTATGTAAATATTTGCCAAAGTTGTGTACTCGTATGGCGGATTTGGTTGGTATTTTCTTAAGGCGTTAGGAAATTTAGGTTTTTTTTTTTTTTTTTAAATGCCCAACATTCGCGCGTTTAGCTAATTAACGAAATTAAGGAATGAAACATTGTAGTCCGTCAGTTTTGATTGTTTTATAGCAAATTTTAACAAAGCGAGTACAATTGGAAATGAGTATTATTATTGCGAGAAAAATTCCTTGCGGTTTACGCCTCATAAAAATGTTAAAAGTCGTAAAGTTTAAAAATACGTTCCAGCTAAAATTTCTTGTATTGAAGGTACACATTTACTTAATTTTTTGTTTTGTTTTTGGTTATTTTTAAGTTTTAGCTGCATTATGCACATGTGTTCAAAGTGCGAATTATTAAGTGCATTAAGGAGAATTGGCTGTTTTGAAATATATTTCAAATTAAATGGGATTTTCAAAAGAAAATTCCAATACACACATACATAATATAAAATATTCACCCACTTTATGTCCCATGAATAGAATAATAGAAATAGTTTGGCGAAACCTCAAAAATAAAACTGAACTAAACTAAACCAACTGCAGATGCTCATGGCTGATGATGACCGAGACTTTCAAATTGCATTCAACGTCTTGTCTTATTTACTGGACTTATCATTGGTTCATCGTCTGCAAGTCTAAGGAGATCAGTTTATAGACCGTGTGGACTAGCAGCATTATATAGATGGACCTGCTACGATTTAGTTACATCTGTGTGGTTGGCAATTTTGTTCTCATCGTGTATTAAATGAGGCATAGCCGATTGAGAGGTTTCTCAGAGGCTCGAATGGCACTGTCATGACCTAATACCTACTCTCATAGTTACTACAGAGGCACTGCGACCTAAGACATCTTTGATGTCAAGCAAAGTTCTCCTACAACTCCCTACCAAAATCGATATCACGAAAGAAACTCAGGATTGTGCTTGTGGATGAATGATTGACTGCAGTTAGGTTAATTAACCCTTTGACAAAGGGTCAAGCTATGGTGAAAACTTCGCAAAAAAATATGCTATCCCTCTCTTGGCCTTTTAAAACAAGTGTCGGCACATATCCGATTGACTTATGCCCGGCTTATTGAGATAATAATTGAGCGAACAGTGTAAAGAATGGAAGTTCGTAAGAAGTTAAACATCATATCATTTCTTAACTTGACAAATTTTTCAGATTGTCCATTTTGAGAGCTTCTCTTGGTGTTCTTTGGAGTTGAATTCCAACTTTAAGTTGCTCGTTGATAAGCCACAGCAGGAATTATGGCGAAAGTCTTGAAATGGAAACAATTTTTTGTTACACTTTCAGCCACAGCAGCAATATTTTCAATCGACCTCCTGCTATTAACACGGGCAGGCGTCTTAACATTAGTAATGCCATTCAAAAATGAAACATCTGAATGGAAACCCTGTCTATCGACTCTTCTTTTGAGTTGTACAACTTTGACTTAACTTTCAAAGTCACAAAATATACTGAAGCCATTTCTGAAGCGAGTGGTCGAGTTTGTTTAAAGTTTCATAAAAACTTCGTCACACATTTTCTTATACGCATAATCCAACTTTAACTATTCTATTCACATTTAGCCTTATATCAAAATTCTCACGGAGAAAATAATTTTAGACATTCTTCCAAATGCTTTTCAGTACATCAAGTAGCATCAATATTAACCAACTAAACCACGATAACCACCATCGTATGAAGCAGCATCATCAGCAACACCAACAACAGCAACAGCATCAACAGCAACAACAACAACAGGCTCATCAATTGAAGCTCTCATCGAAAGACTCAAATTTAGGTAATAAATTTCCAGTACACTTCGTCTTTTTCTTTTTTTTTATTACAATTTTCATTCCAACACAAATCTGTCAATTCGATCCATTTCAGAACTGGATGCACATCAAAATCCACTGCAATCCTCGGCCTCTATACCTCCCACTACCACTTCTCATAATACTTCACCCGAATTGGGATACCACTGTGGCAATGGCAACATCAGTGGTAGTATCAAAACCGATACTGCATCTGCAGCTGCAGCAGTAGCGACATCAACCCTCAACAGCTCCCAAATGAATAGCCTGGCGACAAACGCGACCAATATATACTCTGCCATCGGGCAACCGTATGGCAGTGAAAGCAGCAACTTCGGAGCGATCTATCATCACAATCATCATCATTTGTCTCATGGCCACGGATACGGGAATCCATATGAGAAAATCAAAGTGCCGGGTCATATGCGTCAGGCGAATCCCTATAGTACGTATCAGACGTTCTATGGCAGCCCGCACCATCAGATGGTGCGACCAAATGGATACATTGACTTAGTGCCAAGGTGATAGGGTGTAAGAGGTACCAGCTCTGGATGAGATTTCCCAAGATTTTATTGTATTATTCGTGTCGTTTTGAAATTTAAAAAAAAAATTATATATTTGTATTTATTGCTTAAATTAAGAATTTTTTTTTTGTTTCATTCAACGTTTTTAGACGTTAAACTTAAATTTAAAAAAAACGTACTATTGCTGATAAATTTTTGTGTAATGAACATCATAAAGTATTATATTTGTTAATCTCATATGATTCTATTTGTATTTTAAATACAAAATTACATATGTGTATATATATAAAAAAAAATAATTAAATTTTCTTTCTTAACTATAATATTATAATTTAAAACGCAATTCATTGTAAAATGCCATCAACAAAAAGTATTAAAATATTATAAACTATAAACTGTGTAATATTTGTTTTTAATTGTTCATCCTGATAAGTGGACTAGTTGGAATTGGAATTGGGAATCCTGTAACCTCACACAAAGGATAAGAATTTTGCAATAATTTCTTAATTTGCCAAAGAAGGTCTCCGGACATTGCACATTTTCCTCAAAGTGCTGAATGTATTATATTTTAAACAATTCTTATTTAGTACGTCCTGTGTTCCAGGGTACAGCGACATAGAAGGAAACGAGCGTGAAGACGAACTGACCAGGCAGGGCTCAGCCCTCACTCCGGCAAGGGTCCATATTCCGCTAGGAGCAGTTAAAGCACAAATCCACTCACACTTCCTACAGAACTGTGACATATAAAGAAAGATATGGCCAACCTACGATAAAAACAGAACAAAAGACCTAATTAACAGAACTCGTACAGACATCGCCAGATTAACGCTATAGCCATGTCACGGGACATTGGCCATTTGGAGTCCATGCGGCCAAATTAGGTATCCCTTACAACCCTTACTGCCGCAGTTGCGGCAACGAAAATGAGAAAGAAACTCTCTCCCATTTCCTCTGCAAATGTCCGGCGCTAGCAAGAGCCAGACTGCGCGCACTGAAACCACCATTTTTCGACGACCTTAAGGACATCTCGGGTAAATGGATAAGGGATCTAATCCTCTTTCTTAATTCCACAGGTTGGATCTAGACTGTCTACACACATCCATCAACACTCATCATCAACCAGGTCACACCAGTTGTGGTAACAAAAAGGCACACTTTCGTGCTACTTGGGTTCTTTTTGGACGAACCGCCACCTCTACCTACCTCCCTACGTCCTGTGTTTATGTATGATGTTTTTATGGAATTTATTGGTAAATTTAGAGACTAAAACAGATGCTGGAAAAGGCGCATGATCGTAAGTAAAGATCCACCATTCTTTTGCAGATTTCTAAGCCGCATTTATTGACCTAGAGTTTTGTAAAGCTATATCACCGATCAAAGGAATATCGAAGGGAACACGAATGCAGTTGTGACGCTAACGTTTCAAAACACGCCTCGTTCTTACTCACGAATTTTGAAACTTTTTTTCTGAATTATTTTCGTCATATGACTACCTCACTTCATCCCAAACCAACTAAAACTAGTGCATGGGTCTGAGACATGAAACACATCGTGAAGATCTGGACGATATTAACATTAGCACACGTTTCCAATGAGGCTTTGCAGACGTTGTCATGGAAATGGAAGAAAGATTAGACTTGAAACTGCAGTCGTTAAGTCGTCTTGGCTTTTTTTTTTTTTTTAAAGGAAATTTCGAAATCCCAGAAGCACTCAGATTCGTTTTCGGTTCATTGTACCCCCAGGCAGAAACTAATTTTTGGTGCAGTGGCTGGAATAACTCAGATTTTGTTCGCTTCTCTGTATTTTTATTTTCGTTGGCTGTTGCTGTTCCCCGACCGGACTCGAACATGCACAGGTCGGGACACAAGCGAACACGCTACCCACTACATCATTAGCCGCCTTGGCTTACTGGTTAATGCATTGGACTGTTGAGTAATGTGGCTTTGGTACGAGTCCCAGAAAACACCAAAAAGATACCGGCACAACCGTGAAAAGAGAAACGAAAAGCGACCCAACAACTGAAAGTGTTGGCAGGGACTATATGCAGAGGGCTGGATGGTTAGTAGGGACAAAAAGTTAAAATCTTTTGAAAGAATGGAGATGAAATATGACAGTGAATTCTAAGCACTTTATGGAGGAAGTCCAAAAAACTATGATGCGCTGACTACGCTTGCTAGAACACATTCAACCCCATTTTCCCTTCTGTGGTTTATTCACAAGTCACATAAAGTTGAAGACAAGCTCTTGGGAGCACTAAGAAAAACTTTTAAAATAGAATTAAACAAACAGGAGTTCGAAGTGGTCTCACCGAGAAATGTGGCAGTCCTAGTTTTGATGGATGTCAATGTCTTGCAAGTATCATGAATGGTACCTACACATTTGTTTTTCAAATCAAGAATCTTTTTTTGTTCAGATTGTTGCTGTGTTTGGGTACATTTAATGGGGTTGTATCGTATACCCTTCAAGCTATTCAGATCGGTCACTTTAATCCAGATCTATAAAGCTAAATTTTCCAAATTGTCTAGCAATTATTCAAAAGGATCATCTATGCTTATTAACATCAAGTCATGACTCCTGACATGCTCCTTTTATTTATTCAGTGTATGCTTCGGCTTTCTTGGCAATCATTTCCATTTCGAAGTGCAACACTTTTATTAATGCCCTCCATCGGAAATCGAGCACATATAGGAAGTCAAAGGCAATAAAAATCGGTGCCGTATTTAATGCTAGCCCGTTCTTAAAAGAAGTGATGAAATGTTAAAAATTAATGCTAGTGATGACATCTTCGGTGCGCAGGGATCATATACTGCCGCGCCACAGCATGGCCAATGATTTAAGAACCCAGCTCCGAGTGGTATTATGTGCGCTACTGTGCCATTGCATACGCACACCCCAAGAACAACATCGCGCCGGTTTTTTGAAGATTTTAAAATAGAGAAAACGAAGAGCAAAATAAAAGAAATATTTGAGAAAATATGGGAATAATATCGTCGACTGTTAACAGATTTGTGAAAGCGTTTATGCCCCGATGCCGTTTATGATTCGGTTCAAAGTGTACACTTGCACACAGAGCAGGAGCAAGAGCAAGAGCAGAAGCAGGAGCGGCTATGCATTCCTTTTTGGTGGAGATGCTACTTTTATGCTACTTACAAACTATCTGACATTATTCACTGAAACCGATGTCACTCAGTGCATCTCGTGTGCTCGATCGCTAATAAAATTGTGTGTGTTCCTTGGCTCACGATACAAGGTTGTAATTCATTGTTTTGGTGAAACAACTGCATCGATGGATTGGGATGGTGACAACATGCGTGCTGTTGACGGTGGCTGATACGTTCAGTGTAAGTTGAGTTTTTAAGATTTATTTTGCTGCCTTGAGCAGTACGGAGCGATCTCGGTGGCCTCTTAATAACGATGTTACACTAGAGCATTTTGTTGGATATATGGGAAGAAGAATATTTGGTATCGACTGTTCTTTAACACAACTTGGTTGCTTTCGTACTCCAGCGTTATAATTGTACTCAAAAGAAATGTAGAAATTTGCTTCGGATGGAACTGAAGTATCATGTCTCTCCAATCAGTTCCACTTCCGCTGGCTCCAATTTCGTAAACCAAGTTGGTCGAGGTTTTTTTTTCTTGAGCGATTGACAAGTCTTATTTTCCACTTGATATCTACGTTGTTGTCGTTGCTAGCAATGCAAAACTTATTGAGAGTCGAATTTGATCGGTAAAGGTTTCTTGCTCGGTGTTATGACCCCAACCAAGTAGTGGAGCTGGATGCTCGGAATATTTGGGTATCCAATATGCTGAAGGCAGAATTTCTCTCTAAACAAGATATGGTAAGTGACTTGCCTATCACTGCTACATCGTACCTAGTCAGAATGTCTGGATAAGAGTAGTGATATTTCTCGTGTCAAATAACCTGATTTCAGTGAAGTGCGACCACTAAGACGTCCTTCAAAATGATTGACACTTTCGAAGAATTTGACACAGATGCTGTCATGTTACTGAATAGCACCGTATAAAATTATGCCGTCCCTTCAATTCACCATACATTTTCTTGAAACAGTATATCCTTTTATTTTAATTGATTACTCAGATTCAAAGTAAAAAAAATTTGAATGCTCCCTTTTTTTGGCCATCACCGTCACACCCTCACTTAATGCAAACGAAAAAACAATTAAACGAATTTTGGTCAAATATTATTCTTCGCCATAAATTATTGCCGCACAAATCACTCGAAACAGTCACAACGAAGAAATTAATTATTTATAGCTTCCTCACTGCCGCATCCCTCATCATGGCTCGTCGGGGGCTGTGTGGACTGAAATCCAAATGCCTTAGCCGAAATTGTTCGCTATCTACAGGCGGGAGTGTAAACAGATTTGTTTACTTATGGAGTCATTTGTCACAGGAGTCGGATTCCGGCACTTCACATAATCGATGGTGGCACCCTGTGGCGCACACGCCATTCAATTGCCTAAACTAGTGCAAGTATCTATCGATTGACTGTTCCGTGTAGTTTTTCCTTTTCTTTTTATGGAAGCGCGAGTGTGTGAGGTCCTTGGATCAGTGATATGTGATGATCGTGATGTAGTGGGATAGTCGCAAGGACGTGTTACACTTATCTTGTGTGTTGGGTCTACAGAGTGTAGCTCTGAGACTTTACAGACGCAGACATGTGACATGGAAAGGGGTTTTTAGTCGAAACGTTGCCACAGATAACGAGCGCACCGAGGTTTTTCTTTTTGTGTGCATTTCATGTTCAAAAGTTGATACGTTCTCAAGTGGATATTTCGAATTTGAAACCAAGGAACATGGTTTTTATTCTTCTTTTTACTATGGTGCGGCATCTGAGGTTCTTAATTGCTTAGATCGAATGTTTTGTTTATGAATTGTAAAATTGTTTTCAAGATCATGGAAACATGGCTTCAGTCGTTGGGTTGAAAAACGAACTTAGAGAGGATTGGGGAGGAATCTATAAACAGTTTTTGGGGTTCATTGAGTCTTTGAGTTTTGTTTTATGTCACGTATGTACATAGGTACCTGTCTTCCGCTGTAAAATATTAATTGTTTACATGATTCTGATTACATGGCTATCTGTTCTGTGATCGACGAAGACGAAACTCAATATCCATGGCAACAAGTCTTGACTTTCCTATGTACGCCTGCAGATTACTACTAGCGAAGTTTCGCCATATTGCATATCTGTATTGTTGAAACTAATGCTGTATTCTCGAAAGAATAAAAACAACAAATTGAGCCTTCGGGAAAAAAATCAAGCGGTTAATCTGGCGACGAGCACATCAACATCTTGAGCATAATTTTCGTCCAATTAGTCGAACTCATCTCACCGTTGTGTTCCTTATCGATCGAGCTAACCACAAATGCATTTGGAAATATCTAAATAGAATCATGCTTCCGCCAAAAATCGTTGCCAATAAAAGTATTTAGTTTAGACGGAAATACCTAATTAACAACTTTCTTGCAAGTTCTCGTTACGACAAGGAGGAAACTTTTAATCTAATATGCCACCTGTGTCCAAAAGAGTTATCTAATGTCGACGAAATTTGACAAGTTCCAAGTACCAACAGCGGACTGACCAAGATGTGTAAATTTAGTGCAAAAATTGGCAGGTAGAATTGTGTTTAAATATTTTTATAAAATAAAAACATAAAATATAACAATTGTGTAACACCCCCCAACCAAACAAAACTTGGCACCACTAAAAGCAATTAATGATGTCATTACAGCTGTCACATATTTCTTTGACATTTCTCCAAATGGTGTTTATAAAATTATTTTATGATTTATTCTCCCCAAACGTTTCATAAAAACGAAGAATTTCACAGCAAGTATACAAGATAAAGCTGCACAAAATGGATCAATCACCGGGCAGTAAAGCACTCGAAAATATGAAATCCCTAAACAACAGTCTTGTGGAATTTAAAAAGCCCATTATCCCCAAGAAGCGGAATAAACCAAAAATCCTAACCGAAGAAAAATACATAGAGGTAGGAAAGAATTTAAATACAAATTGTTTATAAATTTTACAAAATTTACTTATAGGAACTCTCAAAAATAATCCAGCGTGATTTCTTTCCCGATCTGGACAAACTGCGAGCACAAAATGATTATCTTGATGCTTTGGAAAAGAACGATCATGTAAAAATGCGTGAACTCCGAGCTAAGTATAGTGGAAAACAATTCTCTGAGAGACGGAGGTGTAAGTTATACATACATACGTTTATACAGCCACATGCTAACTAATTTTTCTGTTTAGCGATGACACCGGCAACATTTGAGACACCACAAGCAAATGCTAATGGTAGCACACCGCGGGTTCCGCCCCGTGATCCTCCAGAATCCGACACCCCACAATCTCAACAGTCAAAATCAGATGAACCAAAATCTTTGTCTACTTCGCATTCATTAGATTCATTTCTGCAAGCGTATACCAGTGAGGATAACTATAGTTTTCAGGAAATTATTGAAACTGCAGATGAGAAACTACGTCAAAAGTTTTCAGTGCTTTATAACCAGGAATTCTTATCTGCTGAGAAACTTGCAAAAGCACTGACACTTCCTAACATTGAGACACAGTTTGGTGAATCAGATCCACAGAAAGCGGTAAGTAGCAAGTGAAATATAGGTGGAAACCATGAGTACAACTTTTTCCATTACAGATAGAAACATGGTCCTATCGCAACAGAAACTTCATCATGTATATACCTGAGGGTGTGGAACTTACAGAAGAGGAGAAAATCGAAAGCATCAACCGACGACAAGTCATTTCACACAGCAACACCCGTCTCTCGATGAATCCCTTCAATGAGTTTCGCAACAAGGAGACGATGTCGGAAATTATCAAGTCTCAATCGCAAATGTCCAACGGAAAGGTAGGCGTTGATGGCAATGTCATGAATTTGGCGAATGCTCCACAAATTCGTGGATTCGACTTGGTTAAAACGCCATCTCCTCGTCCTGGCGATGCGTTTAGTCCATTGATGACCTGGGGTGAAATCGAAGGAACTCCCTTTCGCTTAGATGGCAGTGACACACCAGTGAGATCGAACAGCGGTCCCTCTTTCCGAATTAATGAGAATTCACGTCGTGAGACAATTGCCTTGGCACTGGCAGAAAAAGTGGGTGAAAAGATGCGTGCGCAGAAGCAACGAGCAATGGACACAGCGAGAAAAAATATAGGTTCTCCATTCATACGATCTTCAATGGATCGACTGGCGTCTATGTCCCCAGCAGCAAGACGATTAGCGACATCAAAATTAGGTTTACACACGCCAAGTCCCTTAAGAACACCGCCAATTGTGAAAAGTAAACTAAAAACCACCCCATTATCAATGGCGCAACGAAGAAAAACACCTTCCGGTGTTCTTCCTAAGCCACATCCGGCTAACGAGGTCGCTAGCAAGCCTGATTTGACAGATGACCTGTTGAAGATTCCAACAAAGCGGTTGAACGCAGCAGATTTCTTTTAAAATGTATGTGCATACATGCATTTGTTGTAGTCATCTTAGGTTAGAGCAGAAATACATTTTAATAAATAGAATGTAGTAGTTTAATTGCTACAAGAATTTCCCATAAGTAAGGAATTTCCCGTGTTTCTTATAAGAACAAGAAGCCTACTTCTTTCTTATCTTTCTCTAATCATTTAGAACACATAAATAGATTTGTTTGAGACGACAATAAAAAAAAAATTTATTCAAATAAAAAACAACAAAGCACCATTGGAACAACTAAAAATAATCTAAGGAATAACACACTTCACTGAGAAATTCAATCATAATAGTCGACATGGTCGCCAGATTTAAAGTTAAACTGCTCCAAAACGGCTAAGAATTTCGCCGTGGTTAGTTCCGTAGTGAGAATTGTTTTCGTTTCCCGTGACATACGAAAATGCTGTCGCAACTCCTCGTTCACAGATTCCTTTTGCACCAAAACAGTCATATCTGTGTCGACGGGACCCGGCGAATAGTTCAACACAACTGTGTCCTTCTCTTCCAGAGCCAGTACACGAAAGTACATTTCTCGAGCAGCTTTTCCAGAACAATATTCTGCCATACTTGGGAATGGCTCGATGCCACACTTTGAAGTAATGTTTACCACTAGCTTTGGGATATCTTTGAACCGATTCATGAATTCGGCATTTAAAGCACTCACTCCAAATACATTCAAGTGGTAATACGTCTTCCAGTTATCAATGTTGGCAAGTTCTTTTGCATTTTTGGACACATCACCCACTGAGCCAACGTTGTGAACAATGAATGCTCGCTCGAAATCTTTGACATCAACTCCAGACAAAGCATCGGTCAGTGTTTCTTCGTATTTATTAGAAGTTGCTGTACCCATATCAACGGAATACACCTTCACCGTGATGTCATTTTTTAGAGCAAGTATTTCGTTGCGTGTTTCCTTCAGGCCTGCTTCGGAACGCGCCAATAACACTACCAAACTATTTGGCTTAAACCGGCGACAACATTCAATTGCCATGGTTTTGCCAATACCTTTGGATGCTCCAGTTAAAATAAAGATGCACTTCTTATATAGATCCATGTTTAGGATGAAATTTTATAATTTTAAGAATCAATATCGATTGTGCCGTGTCACGAGATCAATTGAGAAAGTACTGCAAACTCACAAATTAAAAGGAACTGGTTAGATTGGGTAAACCCCTGCACCCACTCTGTGTCGTGGTTTTTGCAATGAAACAAGTGGACAGTAGATGTGGAATCTAAATCACTCAAATACCACTTGTTGTTGTTGAGTTGTGTTGCTTTTAGCTTTATATTTTTGAGGGGTTTGTGGAAGAGTGAAACAGAAAAAGAAGACGGATGATTAAAAGAAAAAAACTCAAAACAACGTGGTTGTAGAATAGTGTTGACACTTTTTTTTTATAAGTTTAGTTCAAAGTTAATCTATCAAATTGTTGTTGTTTTCGAAAACGACACGGCATTTTTATTTTTCATGCAAATTTTCTTATTTTAGAAATTCAACTTTAAGAAAGAAAATATCATTGCAGTTACTGGAAAGAACGTACTACAAGTCATTCTGACTAAAAATACATATGGTGTTAGTCATTTTGAATAGTTTTTCACAGCTTTTACTTAGGTTTTCACTATATGTCATACACATTATAATACTAAATACAAAATCATTTCGTACCAACTTTGTATTTTAATAAAAGTTAATGGACTCAGCATCCCGCTTATAAGAAAAAGAGGTTTGTAACTCATAATCTGCATTTTTATCTAGGATTTGTGTAAAACCCCTTCCAAAGATTATCTCTCTTTTCTTTTCTAAAGCTTCAAAATTAGTATGTGACTTCTTCAATTGCTCATATCGCTAGCCGGCATACACGTCATTTCATTTGGATAGCAGGTCATAGCGGCTATGAAAGCAATAAAATGGGGAAAAGGGATCTGCAAAGCACTTTAGATGCCAAGTCAATTTTGCACTACTAAAAGCAGTATTGATGACTGGATAAAAAAAGAGAAAGGGAAACATTACTGGAGAAACATTTAAGGTAACAGGCAATCCAACCTTTACACAAATGAAACAACTTCTACAACTCACCAGGATTCAGATGCGATAAGTTACAGGATTTCTAACATTGCCGAGTAAGCATCCCATTACCATAGAAAAGGCACAGGATTACGTGTTAAGAATGTGCAACGAAGACAAAAACATTCTGTGTCACTGTTATGCCTGAAACAGATGTGCAGCAAAGATGCATGCAGCAACGCATGTGAAACAGACGTGCAGTCAATTGTTGACATTTCCTTGAATAGTTTGCTGTCATCATCAGATGTGACAATTGAATTCCGAAAACAAATTTCTTGCAATGGATATGGAAAGACGTGATAAATAAAATAAAATAATTATTTTATTATTAGTTTTCAAAACTTATTTGAAATTTGAGCATTTTCTTTCGTATTTCTTCCTCAGTCCAAATCAAATTGTAAAATGTCTCTTACATGAAACGTCAAAACACAAAAATTGTACCAAATTGTACTATTTTGCTGTTCTACTACTGTAGATTTGCATTAAAATTAGAAATAGAGACAACTTGCGTTGATGCATGGCTGTGCAGCAAACACATGTGTCCTCTTCCATATAAATCCATGTTCTCTAATTTTGCTGCACAACTGTTTCAGGCATTAGTGATTCATAGTCATAAGAGCACGTCTTCTTTACCTAGGTGATTACATACGCGAAACGGAAGACATAATCGGAAGCTCACACAAAGACATAGCTAGATTCATTATTAACTCTAGCATCATGGAAGAGCTTTACAAAAGCGAGTTCATTTTTGTATTATGTAGGCTTCATGAACCTAGGCAATCGAGGAGCAGCCCTAAATAGAACAGTTATGACAATTGACAACCTTACACGCAACGCTGATCCCGCATTTTCGTTCAAAATGCCCTGAAAAGGAGCTACATATATTAATGACAACGAACGACGAATTTAAACTAACGATTTTGTCTGCTTAGTCTAACAGCTGGACAGATTTTTTAAAGATAGCATGGATCACCTTATGTGATCCCTTGTCTGTGCTGAATACTTTTGTTTTTATATTTCTAGTTAAAGTACGAGTAATATTACGCATACAAATTTGCGAATCTTTGAATCTGTATGTAGGTCATTCACATTTAGGAACACTGATAATACTTAATCTGAATCTTTTTTTGGTGAACATTTATTGGTCTAATTATTTATATCAAAGTTCGCAACGATCTAGTACGCCGAACATACTGATCACAGAAGTTACACCCTATCTTTTACCAGATACAATACATACTTAATCAATAGCAAGTCGATTTGACCTCCCTATACTTTCCAGTCAAGTTTGTGTAATGTAGGCTAACATTTTAATACCTCAAGGCTGTGAGCAAAAGCGAGAGTTTATACAAAATCTGTCTAAAATCACCAAAGCAAAGTTCTATCATTGTATACGAAACTGTCTTGAATATCGATCTGCTGTTCACCTTCTGTTCATAGATTTCAAAGAGGCCACCTTGCCTAACTGGTATGGAAAGGCATAAGGCATAATAGCGGGTCGGCATTTCATGTTCTGGGATCAAGTAGGCTTCCAGAGGATCCTAAGATTCATAATGCGATGCAACGGGATGTAAGCATTCTAAAGCATTTTAAATAAGCTTTGCTTGACGAGCGCCCGAAAAATTTTCCAAAAAGTCGTGGCACAAAACAGTAGACAAGTCCTTCGCCTAAACGAAACGAATGAATTGAAAGGGTGGTTTAAGTTCGTAACAGCCACTCTGTTATCTAAGTATTTCTGTTCGATTGTATTGCTTACGATTTGTTTGGAGACTTATGTAACTTGCACATACCAACCTTGAAGGCTTAAATGATAGTGATCTTAATCACACGAGTCATTTGAAAGTTACTCGAAAGTCGGCTAGGGGCTTGTACCCACTTGACATGAAATAAATAAAATCCAGTGAAGCTAAAAAAGTCGATTTAAAAAAAAAAAAAAAAAAAACAATACATACTGCTACGAGCCCAAAAACAGAAAATGAAATGCGTAAGACCGCACGCTTATAAATCCGGAAATATTAAACTAAACACGTTCTTCTTAGCGTGCACTGCATTGCTTTATGCAACGACTTCCGGCAAAGTCAGCTAGAAAATTCACAAGAAATAACGCGTCTAAAATAATACCCTTAACAATGCGTACATATTTTTTTTTTTGAGTTTAAGAGTTTAAGCTAAATCCTACTTAAAGTCTGACAATCAGTTGAGCAAAATCGAAGAAATCTCCATTTATCTTGTCAACCAGAGGCTCATTGCGCCCTTAATAGATACGACCACGTGCCAAGTGCATTGCTCTTGCATAGCGTCAGCAATCGTTATGCCGCCAACTAAAATGATTAGAAAATGAAAAACCAACAATATTCTGTGAATCCAGTTTGATTAATATTTTTATTGATTTTTTGTTTATTATTTTATTCATCAGTAATGTGAGCGTCAGTCCATAGTGGCAATCCGTGGTGCATGTTAATTGTATCAAATTTACGCTTAGTCAAGTGTTGTAATCGATATCGTGTCCAGAGCTGAACTTTAAGCACTCCAAAGTGTTGATAAGCTTGTTGATTGTTTCCAGAGGCTTGATCAACGGCTGTCTCAAATTCATTTCGCCCTTAATCGGATCTAAGTCATCGATATTGTTATTTGGATCGAAAAGAGTTATGTCATCCAATGCCTGTAAATAACCTGGACGATAATTTAGAACAGTCACGTTGTCTTCTGTGGCGGCCATTGCACGGAAATACATATCACGGGCTCTTTTCGCCGAACACGCTAACTTTTCAAAATGAAACGGATCAACTCTGGCACTTGGTGTCAAATTAACGACAAGTTTGTCACTGTCCTTGAAAATATCTAAAAAGGCTTGATTTAAGCCAACGGTTGCGTTGAGGCTAATCTGAACGTAATGCATCCACAAATCACTGTTTTTGGGTTCACTTACGACATCGGTAGCTATTGCGCCCTCATTATGCACAATGAAAGCCAATTCAAAGTCGTCCATGTTGAATGCACCCAGAATGTCTGCGAGATGATTTCGGAATAAATTCCTCCTGCCCATGGTCCAGTCGATGTTGCAACAGAAGACGCCCATTTCATTTTGTAGCGAGTTAATGGCAGCCTTGGTCTGAGCCAAATCCAATTGAGAGTCCTCGAAAAGCACTACTACAGATCCTGGTTTGAACTTTTTACAAAACTCCACAACGAGCAGCTTGCCAAGTTCGTTTGCAATACCACTTACAATGAAGACACAACGTTTGTTTAGATCCATTTTTTAGGAAAAATAAAAAATTTGTTCGATTCGGCACGAGGAAAATTTAAAATTGTTTTCAGTTGCTAAGGAGGATTTGATTTCTGTTGTAAGACGCTCGCAGCATGCGATTAAACTGAGAGTTCTGCACAAGCGGAGATTACTTTTATGAAGTCGAAAACGTTTGAGTGATTTTTGATTTCTGAGCGGGTGGACTAAAATTTGATAACGGATGTTATCACTATCAGTCTTCATAAGACAAGCTAATTGATAAGGACTCAACCAAACCAGGAACAAGTATGCATGGGGGATTCGTTTGAGTGACAATGTGTCAAGATAATGGGAGATGGTTTGCGGAATACATAATTGGCTTGTATGGGGACTGTACCTAACTATAAAAGATTAGAAGAGATAAGCGAGGGCTATGATTCATTTGCTTGCATTACAGTTCCTTGTGATCTCTTGATTTACTCTTGATTGGATCGGAAACAATTGACTTTTGCTGCATTCTATTGAGTGTTTCTGAGTGGGAAAAATGCATTGAAGAAGCGATAAAATCAGTGTCTGACCTTAAGACTTGTCTGGGTCCGCACAAGTTTGAAAATGAGGCAATTTGTACAAACAAATAAGCACTATTTCAAATCGTTTGAATTGGAAATTGTCTAGTGGCAGAGAGGTTAGCTAATTGATTAACAATTTCGAAATGATGCAAGAGAGTTAGATACATTCGTTAGAAAAATCAGATGTGGGTGGCCATATATACTCTTGGCAGCTAGTTTGTCATTTTCAACATGTATGGGGAAGGCACATTTAGCTTAGACCTCTTGACTTTAAGAGATTATGTAGTAAGTGTAAATACAAATAAGACAAGAATACGTTATAAAGTGGGATTCAATTATTTTGCTGTGAATATTGTGTCGAAAACAATGAATGAAAGTAAGCGCAGTTCCTTCTTGAGTTTGAAAGAAATAAAGATGAAACCACCATCTAGATCGAAATCAGCATCAATGACTCCCAAATGCAAACGGAATTGTTTAATCTCTTATTTGTAAAAATGTGTATATTTTATACACTACAAAAATTAGATTAATCCGTATATAGAAATGAGGGGATGTTTTCCTCCACAAGCTTGGCTTAATAGAAATTACGAACAGCAAATTTGCCTTAAAATTCTTAGGGTGAGTCTCATCAACGTCTAAGGAGTTCTTGATTGTCGCTCATCGTTTAACAGACCAATATAATAGCCGTATTTTATTATCGCCGATGATCCATATAGATCATTGGTTTTGTACGCATTAAAACAACAACACGAGATCCTGTTGTTTTTGTAATGCACACAAAACCAATGATCTATATGGATCATCGGCGATAATAAAATACGGCTAATATTAACCTATAACGGGGCATAGAGACATACCAGAGAACGATAAGACTAATAAGCTCGCCAAACACGGCACTTCAATGCGAATTTGACATTTCTGATACAAAGTGGGGAAGAGGAAGCATACGCTTCCAGAGACTATACAAATTTTTCAAAGCTAAAGTTACAGAAGGCATTTTGAAAAGTATTTATTAATACATTTTCAATTTATTTATTTTACTGACAATACTCTGAAAAAGAAATGAAATCCGTGACGGATATGTTCAGATGACTACTCTATTGGAACTTCAAAAATAAAAAAAATTGGAAAACAAAATCTGGATTTGGAATTCTTCTAAAATAAAAAAAATAAAAAAAACCAGTGAGGTGATAATGTCAGTAAGTACAGCGAAATGTAATAAGTAATTTGCAGTTTGATTTCAGTTCATCCCTAATAGATGGCTCTGTATCACCTTTGAACGTAAAACGAAGCCGGATCGGAAAACGAGACCAAAGTTATTTAAAGAAGAAGCACAAATGTTTGTGTTGATTAGCGAACTTATGCACAACTACTGGAGATACGACTTCAAAGTTCGAAACCTTTATTTCTCGTTTATTCATCAAGTAGGAAGTAATTATATGTAAGTACATATGTATATATGAAAACAAAACAGAAAAGCACGCGTTATAAGTGCGTACTAGTCATGAGAAAAGAATTGACCACACACATGATAAAATGCGAAAATGGTCATACTGCTAAAGTTCGGCATTCTTTTAAAAATAAAACCAACGTCTATACAGACATGCTTCCGATGCATTTTCCGAACGCCCTCTCAAAAACAAAACGAAAAAGAAAAACACAAACACTTCCAAATAAAACCGGCGAAAATAAGAAAAGAAAAATACGATCATATCATACTCAAGTGATCCGACAGAATATAAAAACCAACGAGGCCAATCCATGACCTCGAATGGAAAATCAAATGCATCACTCTGCGCCACACGTTAAGACGAAAAACAAGAGATTGTCACATATCCACAAACGAATTGACCCATCATAGAAAATATAAAAACCAGCTACCGTATCTTATAGCCATCAGAAGATCAGTGTCAGGTAATAGTGCTAGAGGCTTTCCGTGAACTTCCCTTTAAGCTCTTTACCAGCATAATCCGAGCACAATGAGAATTGGATATTTGTTAGCAGGAGCAGTGTTCTGTCTTCTGATAGTGAACCAGGTAAGATCCGAGTTTGAATTGATCCGAAAGGAGTAATTTTACTAATTGTTTTCCTTTTAATTTTAGGCTTCAGCCAATTGTCTCTGTGAGGCGAAAGGAGAGGACTATTGCGCCTGTAAAGGTGCAATTCGTCCTATGCCAAAGCTAATGGAACGCCTGGCAACAGCGAAATTTCCACCAATTGGAGATAGTTGTTGGTGTGGCAAGCAAGTAGTGGAACCAGCAGTTCCACCAAAACCGCCCTGCAAAGTATGTGACTCCTTTGAATGGGTATATACCCTAAACAAACTTTTAAAAAGAAAAATCCTCACTAAGGCAATTGAAGCCAAAAGGAATTGCCTAGAACGATTGCACTCAAAGCTTGAATCACTCGAAAAACCTGAATATTCTCCATACACGTAAAGCACTCATCAAAACATACACACAAAATCATACACTTCAATCAACATTTTTTATACGTTAAATTAGAGTATAGTTTTAGGCTTGAATTTAATTTATTTAAAACAAAATATTCTGAAAATTTAATTTGTTTTGTGGAATATTTTTTTTTTTTTCTAAAATATTATTTATTTCGTTTGTTTTTATTTGAGTTCGTGGACTTTACCACGATTCGCATTCAAAAACACACACACACACACGACATAAATTCTAGCACGCGGCTTGTCGGGACCGAAAAAAGTCCAAATTGTAGGTCAAAAGAAGTAGATGCTAGGCATAAACTAAGTTACGAATCATTTTTACAATTTCAGAGTCCCGAAGAGCCAAAGTGTAAATGCTGTAAAGATCCTCCACCTCCACCACTGCCACCATGTCTTGCCGGCTTAGTGTAAGATCTAATCTTAAACCTGTTTTTTCAATTTCCTAATTTCCATACATATTTTAGACCACCGAAAAAGATTCCAGTTGGTATACCTGCAGATCCCATTAGTATCGGCTTGGCATTGACGGCTGGTAAAGCTTGGGCTGTACCAGAAGCAAAACTCAGCTATGGACATCCAAAGGCGCCTTTGAACGGACTCAAGAAAATCTACTTTTCTCAAATTCCTGAAGAGAAGTTGTATGCCTTGAACTCTGAAGTTATTGAATTGAAACGACGCATTCCGAAGAAAGAAGAAATCATTGAAGAGGAAGAGGAAGAAGAAGAAGATGCTGCTCTTCCACCTCCATTCCTAACTTACCAAGAACTTGGTTATACACCAGAGAAGTTTAAGAATCCTTTATTCATGCGCTTCCACAGCTATGCACCACCAGCTGTTGTGGCTGAGAAGAGTAAGCTGGCCACTGGTTGTGGATTTAAGCTGGGAAAGATTACGCAAAACGCTAAGCTAGTAGAAGAACCCTATATTTTTGGGGATGAGTGCTTGTAAAGTTTTAGTTGATGTTTAAAGACCTAGTATATAGTATATTATGTTTCATTTGTGCACAGGGGGAACTTGTTTAAAGAGTTTATGTAGTTCTATACATTCATGCCTTAAGTTAAATGCTGACCATGGTTGTTGTTGATGTGTTTTTATTGTAGATACATTAAGGATAACTTAAGTTATAAATAATAAAAAGTAGAATGCTTACCTTATACTTTTTTGATTTTTGACATTTTTTACTTACATTATGTAGACAGTGCATCGTGTGGTACTAAATCTAGCACCATTCTCATCCGCCTCAAGCTTAGGTTGGGTTATAGGGGTAGCTATGTGATATGTACCATGATCTCGGGGTGAATTCTCCAACCTACTTGTCGAACCACTGTGTCTAGTCGTAGAGAGTATTGAGGAAGAATGCCCCCAAATGGAGCTTTCTTCTGAGTCAGAGGGTAGGACATGGGGATGCTCTCCTCTACCTTTAAGCCAAGCCTGTAGTTGTGCTGATGTTAACTCTGTTAAACGATATAAAACTCTTAGAGCACGTGGTACCATTGGATTAAACTTCGGTTAATTCTACTGATTGTATCCCGCTTCATCAGTCCCTCGTATGTAGCGACGGACCTTTAAATCTGCAATATTCAATGGGTTCTTCTTTTCTTGTAAAGGCTCAGGGCCCTCCATCTATTGTTGGATACTCCGACCCAATGGTAATAGATACTAAACATTGTATGGTGGTTATGTATTTATTTTTCAGTCTATTCAGTGTCTAATACCAACTTCATGAAAGACACAGATGAGCAGGTCGACTTTTTCGCACATAACTATATCGACAAAGGACGGAGTAAAACAAGTCATCTTAGCTAGAATTAGCAAAGCTGAAGGAGCATACTCACAGCTGGACAGCATGCAGAACTGGACATTGATTTAATCGAAACCGAAAATTCGGATCATTAAATGCAAAAGTTATCTCTCTACGGCTATGAAACCTTGCTTCCGACAGAACAACTAAGATCCGACGTTTCATAAACCAATGTCATGGACAAATTTTTAAGATATGGTGGCCAAACATTATTACCAACAACACCAAAGGTTTTACCTACAACCAATAGCTGAACACATTAAGCTATACAAAGTAAAATGGTATGGTCATACCCTTAAAAAAAAAAAGCCGAATGAAGTATACCACAAAGCCAAAAGAAAAGATCGCCCGAAAAAATGAGATACACAAAGAAATGAAGAAGTCGGAAAGACATGGAACGATATAAAACTTCTGGCAACACTCGATTTGATATCCTTCCGATTTTTTTATGGAGAATATTTGTTGAATCAGCGTCGAAAAAGACCAAAGCCTGACCTAACTTATCGCTAATATTATTGTTACATGTGAATCAATCCGGCCAGCGGACTGAGACGCTTGACAAGACAAATTATACTTTCCGAAATTTCTCTCCACCTGAGTTTTAAAATTACTACACCAACACTAACGCTGTGTGAATAGCATCATAAGGGTATTTATATCCGCTTTAACGCGACGCGTTTTAACACCCTCTAACTCATCTCCAGTGTCTTCGATTCCTCATAAACTGTTTTGTATCAAGTTTTACTTAGAGCGACCCACTCTTCTGTCTGAATTGATGAGTGGATTCCATTGAATGGTATACTTTGCAATAGAACTGTCTTTCCGTCTTAATGTTTTCTTGATGCACTATCACTTTCTTGGTCATATTGTGATGTCTACTGGTTCCTGATCCATTCTCATGTGGAGTATAATATATAAGTAGACACAGATTTACAAAGGCTTGAAGCTTATGACGTGCTCACTTTCCAAGTACTGCAAGATTTTGGATGGATAGCATTCCGAAATTTGCCTTTGCTTTGCCAATTCCGCAGCCAATGTCCAGTTCAGCGCTATCGTCGATCGAGATCATATTTCCTAGATAAAGAAACTAGTCGAGCTTCTCAGCATATAAGATGGAAGTTGTAACTAGCTCCAAGAATGGATTTATCGCAGCAGAAAGAAGAACTTTTTCTGAGTTATGAAAACGTGAGTTTAACTAGCATAGTAACACTTTTGCATGACATGGGTTACTTTTAAGAGGATCAGGCGAAAGAAAAACTGTCTTGATATTATTTCAAAAGTAAGTTGCGATCTTTGATAACCCAGTAAGCTTTTTAAAAATGTTTCCCACATTTGGGTGACCAAAGAGGTAAACAAAAAATAAAAACCACAACCATTCTCGTATTTTTCCAAGACAACTCACCATAATCACGTCGAATTACAAAACATGCACTTCAAGTTCAAGAATAAACTGTGATATTAATATCGCCAGCTCAGCTCTTCACAAAAGTTCAAGAACATTTGACGAACATAAAGATTTGTCATATAAAAGACGGCAATGCATGATTCAAGCGTTAGTTGAGTGCATTTTTCCAACTGAAATCGCAATGAGGCACTCTTTGGCTAAATTCGTTTTCATTCTTGTCCTAGTGAAGGTATGGATTAAGAACTTAACCAACAGGCTTTGCATTTACTTACTGAGGTTGTAAATCTTTTCAGATCGACCAACTCGACAGTAGAGCAGTCGAAGTCGTCTACACAGGCCAAGGATGTGAATGCGCCAAGTCTCTACCCTATCATGTAAATGTCCCAGTTCCACCTGAGCCAGCAAACTTGGATTGTCGCAGTTATGAGTATAAGGTCGAAGTACCCGTCCAAACAAAAGCGAAGTACTCATACTCATTTGACGTTGTTGTCGAGGAACCAGTACCCCCTGCACCAAAACCAATCTGCAAGGAGAACTTGTTCGCAGCAGTTGACAAGATTGCGATTCCCAAGCCAGGTTAGTAACAGAATTTTTGTATTTGGTTGAGTGATTTAATGTTTGTTGTATTAGATTGTGTAATGGAAATTGCTGCACCTTCCCTGCCACCACCACCTCCACCACCAATGTTTAAAGGTTCGTACAAGATCTCCAAGTCAAAAGGTTTTGAAATAATAAGTCATCTTCTCTTTTAGCTTGTCAATATGATAAAACAAAGGTTTGCACATGTGGTTCGTGCCCCAAAATACCAGGTTAGTACCAAAAACACTTGACATCAAGACTATGCCAACTAACAACTATCGCCTTTTAGATTTTGAGTACGAAGTTATTGCTCCAGCTCCATCTCCAGCTAGGCCCTGCTTATGCGGACAATGCAAGCCGTCGAATCCGCAATGTAGGTACGTATTATCGGACTTTCAAACAAATCATATAGACCAACTTGGAGGGCGTTCCAAGCGGGATGTCTCCTCAAAGAAATCGGAATACATGCGTGGAATCCGTGATTACATGAAGAATCTGCAAGCCGCACGTGTTGTACGAAAGGCAAAGAAACCTAAACTTGTTAAACGCGACATTAAAGGGGAGTATGACTTGTTGCAGAAGGATCAAGCTGCTTTGGACTTGACTATTCCAGAAATCATTCAGTATATGCCTGAAACTTTGAAGCCAGACTTTCAACGCGGAAAGTGCAACATTGGCTGCAATAATTCCATAAGCAAACACCAACAAGAGGAACCAGAAAATAAGTCTTCTCCAGAAACTGCTAACAGTGATGACAACCAACAGTCGGAGCAATCGATAGCTTCAACGGAAAGTTCCAATCAAAGCACACAGACCTTGTCCAATCAGCAATTCGATATGAGTCCACAATACACTGGGTCAAGCTATCTAAAGCGCAGTGTCGATCCATATCAATATCCATACCCATATTACCCGTCATTAATGCCGCCACCATACATTCCTAATCCACTGCATTTGGCGACGCTTGCACAAAATCCAGGTAACCCCATTTGGTACCAGCCCCGACCGCTGATTGACCCAAATGGTGATTACGTATACGACAGACTGGGTCACAAGTACGAAGTGAAGAATGGCAGCTTGAGACTAATAGCGCCAGACAATTCTGATGAAGTTAACGTATCCGCTCCTGCCACTGCCAGCGTTGCCAATAACGAAGGAAATGTACAAAGTACGAGTTCAGCAGCTGAGCAAGTACAAGGCGAAATAAATACAGCAATTGACCAACAACAGAGGCAGCAGGCGCCAGTTGTTGGTGCACCAGCGCGTCACGACTCAACTTACGATCCGCAAATGGACAAGGTGATTCGGGATATCATCTATCAGCATCCGGACTTCGTAGATGCAACTGAGCATGCTCAAGGATCATTAACTCAACCACAGGAAGTGCAAAGCGAAGAAACAATGCAGTTTCTGGGCAAACTGATACGTGGTCGATTGAACAATTGGTTCGGCGTTAACGAAGAGGTTCCGAGTCATAACTTACAAGACCTGAATCGATACTCGCGGGAAACGGGCACGTCGATCAAGTTCATCCCGGTGGTGACAGTCGACAAGGATAAACTCAACAAATACCGTCAAGTGCAGACACAAATCACCACATGATGTGCATAGATTGATAGACTAGTTTTAGTAACTTATAATAGCCTTAAGTTTATTAATGTTAAATAAATGTTTGTATTTATATTTCCTTTTTAATTTTTTTTATCTTATAGTGTCTGGCTATGAATAATTTGTACCACTTTGGATGAGTACAAAGCCAATCGATTACAAAGAAACATAGAGCGAGAAGTGGAACTTAGTCCAAATCAGTAGAAGAATTTTATCACTCATTTTAATAAATTGATTTTTTTCAAACACAGCGTTTTATTTGGGAAAGGTATCGAAACTCAGATATAGGTTTTCACATCGCAAAGTACCCTTCTCGCTTTCTTGTGTCAAATCAAGTGTTACTATCGCATATATGTAGCTCATACGTCAAGAGCTATCAAACTAGATTAATGATTCTTAGGTCAGAGGGTTTCCGTTCTTCTGGCATCTTAGCATAACGAAGACAGAAAATACTGATTGTTTGTTGGTTAAAAGGTTCTAAATTCTAAGAAGTTCTACATGAACGAGCTCGACGGAACGTCAGTTGTAATAGCTCAAAAATAATTGCGCTGATATATGTCTGCTTAACATCATACAAATGTTATGACGCATCAATCTTGGCATCCTTGGAACGCCTTTGGATTTCGTGCTCCAAAAGTGGACGTTTCTAACAACTTTAATTTGTATAGTTTTTCCTATAAAGTCTGCTGCAAAATCGATCTAAACAAGATGATGCTTGGATGTATTACGAAAGAAATTCTGTGACGCCAAACTGTGCTAACATTCATCCAAGTTAACGGCGCTAGACTCTTTCCCAAAAATGAAGAGCCACTCGAGCTATCTTGTTTTGCAAATTCTCAGAGGATAAAACCTGGTAAGACCATTCGGACAAAGAGAAATAAAGTGAACACGGTAAAGAAAAGCTTAGAAAAAGTAGATCCTGTTAATGGCAATCCAGTCCTTATATACTGATCCTTATATCTCTCAGTTTAGTAGTTGCTCTTAAAGTATCAATTAAAAGAATCACAGAATAAAGAATAGGTATAGAGAAATTCTCCATGTTGGCGTACCCAACATAACTTCGAAAATAACTATTGCAAGTGGAAGGTAACCAGTAAGCCCAAAGGCCAAAACAGAAGGAGCGACTACTACATTCATAGGACTAGAACCGTTCTAAGAGTTGGGCAGGCATATCATCAAGGAAGTATGAAGGAAACCAAGCAGATGTACCGCCAGGAATTTGAATCGGAAAAAGGTTTAAAGACTACCACTGGCTAAATAAAAACAGTCTTGGTGTACTAATAAACTCCTAATAGAACACTGTCAATTTGAAAATCATCGCAAAGCCAAGGAAACATAACAAACTCTGCAATGAAGAAGGGAACGCTTCGCAACTTTTTGAGAACCTACCTGAAGATAATTTCGTGTCCACAAAGCCGCACTTAGAACCTACCCGATTTACGAGAAGGATGTACCATGTACTATGTATGTACATCGAGAAGCATTCATAAAGGTATCCAGGCAAAATCCATGATATTTTATGCATCAACGCCGAAAATATCTGAGTTTGCAATCCTCCTAAATTAACTGAAAAAATAATTCTGTTGATGTCTCTTGTCAAAGGTTATCCCTTAAGCCTCCCAAAGTCTGTGGTTTGTTAGCATACATTAATGACCTCAAAAAGCTTATAAAGAAGAACTCCGGAATCGTCATACTGAACCATTTGCTAGCCACAGTAAATTGTCAAAACGATGCGTTGACATCGGGCAATAGATTGGAGCACTTGAAGTTGACGGCGCCATCAAAAGTTAAGGGTATCTTCTCTACATAAACGCAAAACGAAACAGGGACGTAGGTTCGATATATTTGACTAAATGGCATGTTAGACGCCTTCTAGAACTCAACTTATCGCATGTTGTTCTAGTCTGTTCGAGCAGGACTTTAAGCGTAAATTTGTTTGCACAGTTTAGTGCTAGACAGTTATAGAGTCTTCATTAAAATCACTGACGAATTGTTCTGTGTATGTGTCAAACTTTCCTCGAAATGCTTTAGTTATTGAGTTTTGTTACTAACATAAGACTCAAGTCCGGCATCGAGTTCATGGCATCGTAGGGATATGGACGTAGATTTTCGCTGAAGGTACTCATTTACAGAAATGCAACATGAGCAAAGTTGCTGGAACCATTTATATGTCGGTATTGAATTTCAGTACTAAAGTACAAAAAAAAGTGCTTTCTTTGCCTTAAAATTAAAATTATATACCAAGGACTGCAATATCTGAACAAATTCAAAATCTGATAATGGTTAAAAGTTACTCTTGGTGTCATGCAATGGCGACGGGTCTAATTCGTAACACACATTTGATAACAATGAATCAATTTGACACCATTGTCTACAAATTAATCACAAAGTAAAATCTAATTTGCTTCTTATTTCTAAAGAACTCTGTTTTGACCTACAAATTTGATTTTCATCATAACTTACGGTTAACGTTGCAGAACGAGCGTGCAAGTTCAATGCCATTTTAAAGCCTCACATCACGTAAAGCAGTCACAGCAGTTTTTCCATTCATCAAACATACAAGTTGCAACTCATATTTAAACGAATAATTAAGATTAAAGAGTATTCAGTACATCATGTCATAGGAGTGAGACACAATGAATCGAATTTACCTTTGCCTGCTTCTTCCCATCGCTTGTGTAAGTCGAAACAGAAAAGATGTCCAAGTGTTTACTTATTTACAATTCGTTGAATTTTTCATAGGTTGTAGCCCTGCCGACACATTATAACCCTGAGGATAGTAAAAATCATGACCTTCCTAATGAATTCTGGAGTCATCACTTCGGTCCGGATTTCCAACATGCGATCCATGTGCAACTGGAACAAACAGATACGATTGACACGGGCAATGCTATCCACAAACATCAGGCAGAATTAAAAGATGGCAATAGGAAACGCTCAGCATACGTCATTCATAAGCCCAATGAGCAGGATAATCGAACAGTGGAAAATTCGATGAGGGTGCATCTGTTGCAGCCTGCTGAAATTGAAGCCCTAGAAAGAGAAATGATGAACTTTGCAAAGCACAATAAAATGATGGATTCTCCAGTTGTGGTTAATTTGCCAGCTTCGGAAGGCACCATGGCGAAGGGCAATGATCATAAATCTCCTGTAATTTTGAACATTCCTCCAGTTGTGTACCACGGCAATAAAAATAGGGTACAGCCACAATTTTTGGAGAATGCCAAGAGCTTTTGGTCATATCATCAAAAATATCCTTCATATGCAAGCAAAGGACAACATCCATATGAAAAAGTGCACTCACAATACGAAAAGATGTCACCATCCTTTGAGTACAAGAAACATAACCTTTTTGAGGACAAAACGCACCCTTTAAATGAGGATCAAAGCAAGATTGTATCTCCCAATCTGCCATCTTTTGAAAATAAGCAACCTTCTTACGAGAAAAACAGGCAGACTTCATTTGAAGATAAGATTCATGCAAACATTGAAGAAAATAAGAAGACATCTCATGAAGACGGACAGGAAGTCAAGGATGACGACAAGAACAAGACTGAGAAAAAAGTTTAAAGAAAACAAATGTATTTATAAACAAATTTATTATAATGTCTAGTATTAACTAAACAAAAAATGTGATAATAAAAATAGTTTTAGTGTAACTGTTGATAGTTTTCTTTTTTTGGTTAAATATTGTCTTAATTCCAGTCGGTATGTATGATAGTTTCAGAAGACAAAAAGAATTTCTTAATCTTAAGAAACGGTTCATACATATATGTAGGAAGAGCTGAATGTACAGTGAATCAAAGTCCATCTTTCTTATCGTTATGTGAGTTCATCGTGGAGTTAAAAACTCTCAAACTCTATATTTATCCCGATAATGTTTACCCACCATCTTGAATGTGTTAAAAGCCAGCCTTTAGGTGAGTTAAATGGCAAAAAATAGATACAATATCAATACACAACACTAAAATCACCGAATTCAATAGCTAGAGGTAACCAAACACACAAAACGAGAAAGTACATATGTACAATACATACACATATTTGTGATAACAGAATTGCTATCTTCTTGGACTGATTCAGAAAGCGACCTAAAAGATCTTTTGTACCAAGCAAGGTCTTCCTTCAACTGGAAAGTATTGTGATTCTAAGCTAGGAAAATGTCATAAAAAACCTCAAGATCATACTTGTAGGTTAGGTTAGGTTGAAGTGGCTGCCAGTTATAGCCAGCACACTTAGACCAGTGATAGATTCATTGTGATACCAAATGGATCTGTAGATATCTCCATACCTACTCGTTAAACCATTTGGAGCTTTTTATAAACGAAGGAGGTTTCTGATATCCGTGTTTATCAGATCGCCTTAGTCGTTAAAGTTGAATAGTTTCCTTCTCCTCTTCATCCATGCAGCTTCTACAGAAGTCGTTTGAATGGACAAACGCATGCTTGCGACAGTGTCCCATGATGACACCTATTATGGAACTGATATGCGATCTGTTGAGAGAATTCAAATTCTTAGAGCATTTTAGATCCAGCCGTGCCAAATCCGCTTTGTCGCTAGACACGTTATACCATTTGTTCATCTAGAATTTGTTTCCTTAATAGTATCCAGCTTGAGTTTTAGTTTACATGTAGCGATCGGTATATCCAGGGTGTCTCTTTCTGATCATACTTGTAGATGAATGGTTTATTATTTCTGAATATTCTACCGAAATGTATTTTCCAGCATCGAGCAATGGTGGGACGTTCGCCTAAGCTGTGCTCCATATTTTCTTAATCTTTCAAGCAGAGGCGTAGGACAAATTTTGAAGGACTTATGTTTAGCTTATTGAGGTAGTTGAGTGAGCACTGTCCTATGGTGAAGTCCACGCTTGCTAAATGCGAGAGTTTTTGAACTTCTTTTCCGGTTTGTAAAGTTAAATCATTTTTAAGATTGGTGAAGTCCAGTAGATGAGTTCCACCTTCAGAGCTTCTCCTGGTGCTTCTCCAAGTTGAGTTCCAACCTTATGTAAATTAAAGATAAGCCACAGAAGTAAAGTAGACCTACGTTGATTGAGATCCTTTTTTGGCAAGCTCCTCTGAAATATCATTGCCTTCAATGTCTTGTCTAAGAAAACTCAATAGTTATTTTTTTGTAGTAGACTGTTAGCTGCTTGTGAGGTGGCTAACATGAAGGCCGGCGATTCTTAAGATTCTTCAGTGAACTACACTAACTGGGTACTTCTTGTTATGCGATTGTACCACTGTTATGCGATTCCGTGCGTTCTAGAATGGTGGAGTTAGAAAAGCTTGTAAAATTGATAACGTATATACATGTGTACGTATGTATGCAAGCGCTGGTGTGGAAGTGTGGAGAGATATGGTGACTAATTGGTCACCATGCAACCGACCAATTTTTTCTTTCCTTAATCTTTTTAAGAATACTCTTGCTAAATGTATCTTCAAATTCAAAATAAATTCGTGGCAATGACAGTCATCCTTACAGAAGATGGTGGAGAACTAGATTTCACACCAAAAATCTACAACAGCATAACGTATTTTTTCTAAGAGCATCAGAGCATTGAAAGTACAATGATCAAAAAACGTTCCAACAATTATTTGCTTAAATTGATTTGATTAAGTTTGGTATGATGGAGCAGTTTAAACACAAATTGGTAATAGCTAGTAATGATTTTACTAGTGTGCACTAATTAATATGTCAACCAAAGTGATCTTCATCTGAGATGAAGCTTTGATTTCGAAAAAAAAGTCACACTCCCTATGTGATGTGCTAAGTTTAGGCCTAATGAAGGCAAAAATGTAAAATATTTTCCATTTGCAGATCACTTAGGCATAACTTATACTTTACTAGCCTCTCTTCAAAGGTAGTAAGTTCGGTTGGAATGCAGCGAATATTGAAAGATCATAAATACGAAAAAAGTGGAAAAATTATATATCCAAACATGTCTATATCATGTACGAGTTTCTAAATCTCACTACCAGATGTAAGTATCGACATTTATCAGCAGACATCAGCAAATTTTACTTGTACACTTTTACAAGTATTTACCTATTTCTGGTTTGTTTTGTATGCCTCATTTGCTCCAAACATTAGTTAAAAATCGTCTACACAAGCCATTTATAAGAGTGTTAACACAAAACTTAAGCCAATCTGATTTTCTTTGTTACTTTCTCGTTCATGGTTCATAGACAATGCATTTAAATCACAATGCAGATACGAATGTGCGATAATATCACGTAGTGATACTAGAAAATATTTCAGTGAAACTGATATATAAATACGTAGTAGATATCGGAAGAGATCATAAGCATTACCATTAGATTAACAACAACATGAACTTCAAGTTCTTAATTGCTGTGGTCGCAGCTATTGCACCGGTAAGACGAAACAAATTTGCAAAATGTTAAATTTTTTTTCTAACTGACTTGTACATCTTTTAGCTTTCACTTTGCCAAGACTTGGTTTTAAACCAGTTGGGACAACTTAATCAGATTGCCGGAGCTTCCAATGCCCAGGCTCAAGCTCAAGCTCAAGCCCAAGCACAATCTCAATCCAGTTCAATTCAAGCATATATGAATGCTTTGCAATCCGGAGGTATTGCTGGTTTGCCTGGATTTGGACCTTTACAAGGCGTTCCTTGTTTAGCTGGTATGCAATCTGTAGCGTCACCAATTCCGGCCCTTAATCCATATGCTACTCAGGATGCTATCTCTGAATCTCTGTCTGAAACTAACTTAGCTGCCAAGATCCGTCAGGGAGCAATTCAAGTTGTACCACCAAATCTATCATCGCAGGCTGTCCATCAATCTGTGCATGTACCAATAGAAGGACGATACAGCAGCAGAGTATACCAATCTCAACCATTGCCACCAATGGTTGTTACTCAGCCAGACACACCAACTGTTCAAATCAGCAGCGGTCCAGCAGCAGTAGTCAGAGCAGCTCCAGTCATCTACAAACAACCACCAAATGTTGTGTACCAAAATGAGGTCATCAACAGGCATCCTGCTCCACTTAGTTTGAACCCAGTTTACGTAAAGGTCTACAAGCCAGGCAAGAAAGTTATTTCACCTAGGTCAGGATGTGCTGTTCCAGCTTATTAGAAAATTCACTTCTTATCGTGATAAGACAGTTTAAATGTATTTAATATATAAATAAATTTTAAAATACAAATATACACTTTTATATAAAAAAAAAATATTTTTTTTATTTTCTCACAATAGTACTCTAATGCATCAAAATCAAAAGTTTGAGTCTTTATAGAAATGTTATTTATGACGAATTTGACTTATAACAAAGATGCTATGACCATTTATAGACGTTTTTTGTACTAAAAGTTGCCAAACATCAAACTACAACACACATATGCATAAAAATTCCTAACCTACCCTAATATACTTCCCCAATACAAAATAAATCAAGTCTGAAGGTCGCTCAAAATGGATCATCTAAAAATGTCTGTTTGCCACTGTAGTCGTAGTAAAGATCTATCCTTACTTATGGCGTAATGGTTAAGTGGCTGTGTATGGTAAAGGTGCGTTGAAAACTTGTTTAACATCTGCGCTTAACACCATGCTTCACTTATTAAAGACATTTATTGTATGTAGCAAGCCACTAACGCGATCTAAAGGGTGAGAGAAACTCACCTATACTATAAGGACAAAGTGGGAAATGCCAAACCTTGTTGTCTCACTGCACCCTCCCTGAATCAACTGAAAATGACTTCAACAAGGCCTACAAGCACACAATACCATGCAGAAACGCCTGGAATCAGCGCCTTTAAAAAGGCCACAAATCCCTATCTTTACGGACGGTTCTAAAACAATCGAAAGACGGTGTCTTTTCAAAATACCTTAACATTCTCCACTCATTCAGCCTTCCTTATAACTGTAGTGTCTTTCAAACTGAGGTCACGACTATCAGCCAGGCCGCTGCTTGGCTAAAGATTAACTCAGTATCACGCACAGATATTATGATTCATATCGACTGGGATCAGATCCCTTGAAACGTACACAACAAAATCGAAGGCAGTAAAAGACTGCTGGCTGTCGCTAACTAATATAATATCACACTCTGTTGGGTCTCTGGTCACAGCAGTATTTCAGGGAACCGTTCGGCTGAAGAATTGGCTCTCAAGGTACATACATACCGTAGGAAGCTTGACCATGTAAAAGCTCCAATGTCGTTTATAAAACACCTGATTTATCCCTATGCTCTTTCGAAACCAAATCATAGATGGCAATATCTTGACTATTGCAACAATGCTAGGCTAATCGGACCTGTCCTGCAAAGAGTTAGACTTTAAGTCTTGAGTTTAGGACTATGGATGATACTAGATAGAAGCAAGTACTGGCTGTACAAGAGAGTATATAGTGGACAATTTGATCTCTTTGACCTACGGCTATTGGGCATCCTTATGATGTTTGACTTAGCTCAACTCCTTTCACTTTGAATCCTTACTTATCCGGAACTGTCTGTTCTCATGATAATTTCACTTTGACTTGGGTTTCAGGTCATGAAGGCACCACAGGAAACAATATAAAATTACCTCTAGCTTCCCCATTTGGAATCAAAAATCGTAAGCTTTACCGATATTTCCTTATAGAGTAGCTGGCTGATATTTTACATTTAGTGTCGAAATTCTAGATGCTGAGAATAGAAGGTGAAATATTTCAATCTATGCGATAGATATGTAGGTACAGAGTCGCAAATTTGTAAGCTGCTTCATTGCTCCGTATGACCTTAAGCTGAGTTTGAATTTTAAGCTTTTATAGCAAACAAGCTATCGCAGATAACAGAATGCTGGTCCTGACTAACTAGAAGCAAGGTACCTGGAGTCGAAGTGGATAAAAGGCTGCGCTGTGTCGGGCGCATACGTGTAGGTAGAATGAAAAACCAGCGATATTTAAATAGCCACATTGATGTCCATCTACACTGATAGCTTCAAGAAGAATGTAGACGCAAACATTTGGTCTACATAAAGGTAAGAATATGAGGACATTTTGTCAGCCATTTAGCAAGTAAGATTAAAAACCAATCAAACATGAACTTCCTAACAAGACTTTTAAAGAAGTAAGCAATTTTATTAGGACAGTACTTTAATAACCCATAGGTTGTAAAATATTTTTGTTGATGAAAAATGCTTTCATGGGAAAAAGATCTTTGCATTCCCGATCGGCATTACAATGGATGTACACAGATTTTAGTATGACAGGATGAATATTTCCTTCCTGACCTGGCCCAGCTCATTGTATTATGTCGATTTAAGCAAGGTTGGCAGGTTTTATGGCTCTCATCGTTTTTTGATCTAGATTCTGACCGTACGATTGTACGAAAGGGTTTTAGTTGATGGTTTTGAGTTTTCTTAAATTTACAATATGTAGAATGTGACAATGAACTAAGATTTATTCTCTTCTTGAAGTCAAATTATACTTTTCATGCGGAAGAACCATGCATTCTTACCGATTCTGTACAAGAAGACTACCCACGATCAAATAGCTATCATTCCAGTGAAGAAAAGCTACAGCTGTAAACCAATCATTAATTATCTCGCTCGCGGCCTTTGAATTCTCAAAACCAGAAGACATTTGTTTAGATTACTCCAATCTACTTCCCACCACGTCTAATTATGTTTTCGCGTAGATTTTCTTTGATAAGAGCACGCAAATTAAATCACCATGCCAATATCTCAAACAGATCTCAACCGACCACAAACAAAGTAATTCTCAAGAAAATTTCTCCAAATGTCACGTAATGCGTCTGCGGGACTTTTCATATTTAAACAACTTGACTTTGACTAACATTAGCAGTCTGTAAGTCGTCTCATAGTTAGAATGAATACATTCAGTTTATTGTTTCAAGTCGTGATTGCATTTGTGGTACGTACTTATGAACACCCATCGAGTTGTTTACTTGAACAACCTTCAAACTAAATTCCAAAATTCTCATTGTTTCTATTGTTTTATTATTTAGGCTGTAAATAGCCAACCGTGCGCACAACAGCAGTATGTAGGATCATACGATCAGGTCTCCCAGCAGCAGTCTAATTCTGCAGCTTCGGCAAGTGCATACGCCAATAGCCAGAGCAACGCCGGAAATCTTGTTTCCGGACCAGTTGCTGGACCCGGTTATGCTCCTTACACCGCTGTGGATCCTAGGGCAGAGACCACATATGCCGCTGAGGCGTATCACTCCAACAAAGGTGAAATTCTTATCCATCGTCCAGCACCAATCATCGTGAAACGTCCACCCACCAAGGTTTTAGTCAATCATCCACCACTTGTTGTTAAGCCGGCTCCAGTTGTTTTGCACAAGCCCCCTCCAGTTGTACTTCGTAAGGTGTTTGTTAAGCAACATCCACGACCAGTCAAGGTTGAGCCAGTCTATGTCAATGTTGTGAAACCACCAGCAGAGAAATACTACGTTAACGAAAAGGCACCTCAAGCAGGTGTTGCCTATTCGCAATATCCAGGCCAAATGCAACAACAGGTCCTAGCCCAACAACCATGTTAGACAATTTTTTAGCGCATAACGCTCCCGAGAGGTGAATTTAGTAAAATATTTTTTGGTATATTTATTATAAAATAAATTCTTAAATAAAATTGATTTTTATACAAAAAAAAAAAAGTTTTTCTTTCTGGAAAAGGATGCATGGACCGCCTATCAACAAACTTATGATTCGCAGAAATTTCCAGATTATTACGCAAATATCCACTACAGTAAACAATCTAAGAGCGTATTTCACAGGCACACTGATGTATGATTAAGAATAAGCAATGCTGAGTTCCCTTCTTCAAGAGGTTTATGTGAGATGAAAGCCAAGTTTACTCCTGGGCACACCCACTGAGACTCAAAGACTGGTCCATTGTACTTACAGGTTTACAACTCTATTTTAGTAGGCAATTGCATTCATGAAACCCGGATGTCAATGGAAGCCATAACGGAGGACGCTAGTAAACACAACCTGTGCTCAGGTCCCGAAAAATCGTCTTCTATACCTTGTCTAGCAAGCTCACCATAGATTTTATTTTCTGTTATCCTGTTATCCTTCTATGTCCAGGGACCCAAAAAAGATTCATTTAACTAGCCGTTCAACTGAATTTAGGGAGATTTCGTATTCTATTTTGAAAGTGGATAAAGGATTGACCAAGCTACTGTCGCATTTCCGCTCGTTTTTCAAAATATATTTCGCAGCCACTAGGATACTATGTATCTCTGCTTGGAAGATAGATTCATATTTGCCTGATGAGTAGCGAAGCCTTATGTTGTCGCATTTGACATATGTAAATGCTAATGCCAGATCACGGGGAAAGTCGACTTGTAATTTGCACTGTACAAGCAATGAGATCAATGCAATTAAAACATCTCTAAATCAATCATTTGAAACCATGTAAATACCTAGTAAATATGCATCTTATTTGACTCCGGCTTAACCGTAGTATTCGTTTTTATTTTTTTTCTTTTTTGTAATAATCGACTTTAGCAATATTTTTGTTTTCAAAACTCAAGAATTACATGCAACGCTTAAACAAGGGCGTATGTTGTTATCCGCCCAATGCATGACAAATTATTAGTTGAGAATTGGGTCAGTATCTAACCAAAAGGTCAGCAAATTGTTTACTTAAGCAAGTGATCAACACTCATCGTCTGTTTAAGTTTATTCAGTTCAACGTCGGCTAAATATATCTAGAAAAATGAGAACTAGGACGAGATTTATTACTCCATTTTTATTGCTTATCTGTCTTTTTGTAAATGTAAGTAAGTTCAGTTTGAAATGTGCAAATCTTTTGAAATTTTCAACACGAAAACAACTTCATTTGGGAATTGGGTTAAATATTTGCAAACGTTTTAAAAATTTCATATTTTTTGGTCGGGATTTGGGAATATAAAAGTAAAAAAGGTTAAAGTCAGTGTTACAAAGTTTATTCAGTGTTGAGGCAATGGAGCTAGCGTGTTGACAATGAATGTAAACTACCGGAAAAGTAAGCGACAGTATGAGGTGTTTTTTTTTTTTTGGAAGGAACCTTTTCAATAGAATGGAAAGTGTTTGAGTTTAGCCTTTGTGTTAAAATTGAGTCGTCATACTTTAACTTACTTTAGCACTTAACGTTTTGACTTCAGCTTTACCTTTAAGTGCTGATCCTTACTCAGCCGTGCCATAAAAACATCCCAAACTTGGATTCTGGCATTACATTTCGGCGAAGATGTCGGTGTTTTATTTTCGAATCTTAAAAATCATAAGTGGATTATGGCGTTTTTCCAGAAATATACAACGGATTTCTCTAAAGTTGCTATACAGGGCTTTGAATTCGTTAAGATTGCGGTGAATTTCGATCATTGTTATCGATCTTGATTTTCTATTACAGGATGTGGAGTGAAATCAATTACTCTCTAACCGGGTTCCAGAAACTGCAGCCATCCAACCTTTTTGATTCTGGGTGCGCTGCTTCCAGTTCTCCAAACAAAGCCTTCTTATTATTGACAATTGCTGGATATCTTCCTTTTTATCTTGTGCCTGGGAACTGAGGTTAAAAGATCCTATTCGCTTGAAACTTGTTCATTCGCGCGATGAAGTCGGCTTGTCTAAGCTTTTGGACTTAGTCCTCATTTTGATGCAGCTGATAGAGGTCGCGATTAAATCTTCTCCTCCATTGCTCCTCATCACACGCAGGATCTAATATCAGTCGAAGAATTTCTGATTTCTTATCATCTGGTAAGATCAGCATTTTGTAGCTCATCAAAGTTATCTGCCGAGAGAGAATTTTTGAACCCGATTGTTTTGCCAGACCGAGGTATTAGCTGTTTCCTAGGGTTATTTATCGAATCTGATTTTGATTAATCAACGTTCGTTTAATTCGTCACGTAAAGCGTGTAAATATTTGATGTATCAATAACGAGTTATGTCTTCAGTAATCGAATGCGTTAGCAAACGTGCAATTCATTTGATCATATCTCATTAGGTCGCCAGTCTTAACTTTGGTCTAGAATTATCTCCGAAATGCGCAAGACAAGACTGAAAAGGCTACATCCACACACTTAATGTTGGTGGTTGAAACTCATTTCGCACGTGGTAATCTCATCTACATATGTATAATTGCACTTTGTCAGTTATGTTACTGTAACTAGGCTGTCTGAAAAACTGAGCCATCACTTTCTCCTGTCACTGTCAACTCTCCCCCGACGGACAACAATCAAGTATTTTTTTTAGCAAGATGGGATTTGCTGTTCCTCATTCAAGCATACTTCCCTTGCCTGCCTATTCTTCTATTCGTCAAAGTTCTTCCATCATGGTGGTTGCCAGATTTTCTACTAAATACCATATCTCTTGCGATAGAAGCATACTGACAATTTGTTCTATTATTGCTCGCATTCAGAAACCTTCAACAGTGAAAGAGTAGATACCATGAGAAACACCAATGTCCGTTCATCACTGTATCCAATGATTGCGACCTTAGGATTTTAAGCCTCAGAAGGTCATTGCACATGGTTTTCACAGTAGCGGCCATAGTAGCTACAGACCGTTGTGAAGTTCCCCCGGTATTTGCATTTCTCTCAGGGACTTTAGAATGTTGCTTTAATTTTGTTGAACCCCAGTCTTGACACCTAAACCTCGGTACAAAAGGGACTAGGCCCAGCTATCCGAACCATTCACGTTGTGCGTGTTATATTTTTCGCACGAATCACTTTTGTTATAGACTTTGAACGGCGGCGGATAGAAAAACGTTTTTAACCCTTTTGTGACAGAAAATATGCTCGGATGCGTGTCATTGCCTGGGAAGTGCCAAAAAAACTTTTGGTTGATTTGCTGAGGCTCTGAACCACTTCGACTTTCAATTTACATTTGTAAACACAAGTGTTGCAAAATTGCTGTTTTTGGCATTACTAAACTCACAGTGGCTATCAGCTTGACCGGGAGAGAAGGTCAGGTACCTACTTTCAGATTTTTCGATCAACACAGTAAACTGCGAATACTTCTGCCAACACTTCTTTCATGATATCATTAAAGTCTCCAGTGGTAATCCAAAGACTATAACGTATTTTATCTTTCTTCACAGCTTGCTTATGGTTCCAGTTTTTCCTTACCTGTAATGGGGTTTCAAGAGTTTTCAACTCAAAAGAGCGCAACGGAGAAATGACTAATACAAGACAAGTTTTCTCATGGAGTTGATACTTGGTATAATTTGATAGACTTCATACAGATGCCGGCGCCTCCCGACACGAGGCTCGTCATACAAACCAACATTAGTCGTTTATAAAATAAAATAAAACAAGAATTGTAGCCTTATAAACTAAAGTTTATTATTTTTTATTTTTTTTTTTTGCGTTTTTATAAAACACTTTTCTTTTTTTTTGTTAACTACATACGTTAAATAGATAAAAACTAGATGCTAAATCTACCAATAATTGGTTAATAATACGTATATAAATTAATTAAATTTACTTAAAACTAATTGTAGAAAAAAAAAAATGAATAATAGTAAAAAATATGATTTGATCAAATATTTGAAAACTGTTTTTCTATGGTTTTTTGTTTCGATTTTGAACATTTTTATTTGAGTTTCAAACGAATTATCGCCCTACAAACCAGTGTAGAGCGTTCTATGATTATCAAATTTTAAAATGTATATTTTCTAAAAATTTACGATGAAGGATAAGTTTAAGTTTCGACAAAAAGTTGCCTACCAAGGGCTAATAAATTGATTCGTTATTATTTTAAGTTTAACTTTTATGTTTAATGAGATAAGCAAAGGAGGAAATAAGTTGAAATATTAAAAAAAAAATATCTAATGTATATATCGTGTACATTATGTGAGTTTCAGAATAAAATCGTTCATCTTACTGTTCGGTTGATTGATGCTGCTGCTTAGGTGGAATGTCACGTCGATTGGCTGTCGGTTGAATAGCGGAGGCCACCATGGCTACAGCTTGTGGCTGTGGGGAGGCATGAGTTTGCATCGGCGGCGGTATACACCAGTATCCCTATGGAAAGGGGGGGGGGATTAATTTATGTTACGATTGTTACTTGCAATATCAATCCAAAAATCCTATCGTTAACATGCTACCCAAATCCTGATTCAATAAAAACTACTTAATGTTATTTCAATGTCGCGATGCTAATCCTTTTTGAATATATCCCATGGGCAATTCAATTCTTACCTGTGGACCCATTCCGGGAGTTCCCGTGGGTTGTCCAGCAGAAGCTGGAACTCCACCCGAAGGGGAATAATAGAACTGCATTGGAGGCGGATATCCAACGCAAGGATACTGAGTTGGATCCATGGTGCCATCAATTATTGTGGCTCCTCCAGAATCAGAACTAGAAGTAGTGTAAAAAGTCGGCGTCATTTGATTTGGTGGTGCTGATGAATGAAGTGGTACACCATTTGGTGGTGGTCCACTTATATATGGGTACCCGGCTGTTGAGTGCATAGTCATTGGACCGGCACCGATCGATGGAGCAGCGGCATAAACTCCATACTGAGATGGGCCAACTTGCATGGGCATATAAACACCAGAAGCTTGTGGTTGCTGTTGTTCAAAATCTTGTACGTAAGGACCAACATAAGAAGATACGATCTGACCGTTGGTATTGAACGCGGCGGGAGCCTAGAAAATACAATTTTTTTAGAAACGCTTTCGACGATATGAGGATCGAATGCATACCTGCATCATTTCACCATTTTCTGTAGTACCAAACGTTATCATTGGTGAAGTTTGTACACCTAGCTCAGCAGCTGACGATGGATTACCACTACCCGGGCGTGGATGATTACCGTTGGATGAACCGTTTCTCGAATTCGGTGTGGAATTGTGTCCCGAAAGTTGAGATTGATGATTCGGATTAGATTTTTGTCCCTTGCCGCCACCGTTGTTATAGTCATTTTGATGATAACGATTAGTCTGTTGATCGGATCGATAGTTTTGGCGTTCCTTGTTGTTGAAGTAACGTGCAGAGAATCGACGATGCGTATTGTTTGGCTTATTCGAAGAGTAGTTGTTTGGATTTGAATGGTTTGTATTGGATGTGCTATTGTTGTTCGTGTCTGGTTTGACCTAAGCGACGAAGGACCACATTTTCAAACACTTAAAGTGATTGATGAACTTAACTTACCTCGACATCGTTACCGTTTTCATCAATTTTCGCAGCCTGCGAGTCGGGCGATGTCTTCACTATACCCTGCTTGCTGTCAATTGCTAAATCTGAGACAAACGGAAATTAGAACTCCCTCGTTGCTCTTAAATGCAATCTCTTACCAGTATTTGCATTCTTGGTTCGCTTTTGATGATATTCAAGACCCAAGTTGAAAAAATATCTCAGCGTGGCTATATCAGCCGGCAAATCAGAACCGTTCACCTTTAATGATTTTTTTACATCCAAATTTATACGCCCAGTCAGAGGCGTTGTATTCGATTGCCCTCGTCGATGTATAGATGGTGTAACAGCATAACTGCCACTAGCTCCGCTAGGCGGTATCGAGTAATACTGCGGATAGAGTCCGCCAGTGTTCTGCGCGGTAGCGATCACTTGAGGCGGTGGTGGTGCCTGCATGTACATTCCACCCGACTGCGGATATCCACCGGCATTGCACATATAATACACCGGTGCGCCGCCACCAGGCAATACTGCCTGTGGGCCAGCTTGAATAATACTAGGATCAAAGCCGTAACTGAAATATTCGTCTGTATAACCTGTCGTTGGATAAAGGCAATGGCCTTCTGGAGTGGACTCCTGCTCAGCTGAACTCTCCAAAGCTCCTCCATTTTCTCCGTCATATTCTACTTTCTGAATCTCTGAACATCGCGATGGACCACGCGAAGAATCATTTCTCTGCGATTTATTGTCCTGCATATTATCACGAGCGTGCTCCACAGTTAACGGCATCGTACAATACTCCATTGTGTGAGTACGAAAGTTCTCCAAGTGCGTATACTGCTTTAGCTTGTAAATACAGTTATGCTGTTTTGGATCATCATCGTCAAAGTAATCCACGGAGGACTTGCCATCTGGCAAGCAATACTCGTGTGTCGTGAATTGCTCGTCGACTTTAAAGCGGTAATTGAACTGACGCGCGTACCGATAAGTGTTGCATTTCTGAATGTGACGCTGTAAACGATATGGCAGAGACCATGGTTTAAACTGATCCGGTGGCAATGGCTTCAACGAATTATATGGAACCTAAAAGAAAGATTGTAAAGAATCAAAAGGCATTAATTCGAAGCGTATCCAGTGTGAAAGCCCGATAGAGCTATGTGACTTGCCAGGCGTTTTTCACCTAACTGCTCGATGAACACAATACAATATCCCTTTTCCACGAACATCTCCTGAATGTGACACGTGTATAGATCATTTTCGGATTTACAAAGCTTTACGTGACACTTGGCACCAACCTGCAAGATTCGGCGCAATCTTCGTTTTTCATATTTCATCAACTATACATGCAAAGACGAGGGAGGACGACAGATATGGTTGTTTTTTTTTTTTGTTTTTTTGTTTAAGGTAAACACACAAATGTACATTTAGGGATTATTAAACATAAAATGGGATCTAAGGCTCAATTACAAGGGTGAAGGGTAGCACAAGAAAAGTAAACATTGAACGAATCAGCGATGAATGTGTTCTCCTTTCATCCTTCATTGTGTATAATTGCTGTCAATGCGTTTTTAATTAAATTGAACAGAAGATGTACACGAAATTTATGACTGACTTTCGAAAAGAGCAACAGTAAACGTAGACATACAACACTTTATGCGAGGGGTATGTCATAGTATAATCTTGCAGTCATATAAAGCTGACCGGTGCTCTAGTTCGCTGAGGGACAGGTCTCTCTGCAGATGGAACAATTTCACTTGTTCATCATTGGAAAGAAGAAATTAATGTGGTTTGTACCTGGAGGAAGATCCAGAAGAGAAGGACTAAATAAGCGTAGAGCGTGTTTCAAATGTATGACATTTATGAGCTGACACATTCGAGTCAGAAAAACAACCGAAAGTTTATCACAGCACCACTTTCCGGCACACATTTGGAAGTAGAATCTGTCATGAAAAAGCTTTGCAATCCGTTCGGAGTCGGCAATTAAACTGTAGGTGCGAAAAAATATAACGCGCACAACATGAAAAGTAGCAAGAAGCTAGGCCTTGACCCTCTAAGGGCTGTCGCGCCGAATATTAAAGGCGCATATATTGTACTATTTATATGATAAGCCCTGCCGAAGTTTTTTATAAATACGCTTTGAGTGGGACAGAGGGCTGGAGATTCAGTCACAGGTTTTCAGCACTAGCGCTAAGTTCATTCCTTTAAATTGTTTTCGAATTTAAAGTTATTCCATTGAAAATATTATCTTGGCTACATCGCACACACCGCAAGGACACTTTTTTGATATTGCCTTGTTGTCCGTACTAGAAACCACACATAGAACAATAGGTAAACAAAAAAGTATATGTGGATTTACTTGACTTTAGTACGTTCAATTCGCACTACCCCTCGCATAAAAGCGTCTACTCAAATTCTTAATAAGTATTAGCTGCCACTACCTTCACCTTTGTTATATTGAGAGATCACCGAACAACAAAGTTTTAGATAGAAAAATTAAAAGAAGCAAGAAATCAAATGTCTTACCTTGAAATTCGAGTCTCCATTATACCAGTTTTGAAGTTTCATCTCTTTGCGGGCTTCATTCCATGAATCGAACTCGATATTCCTGTACATGTTTGGATCTAGAGCCTTTGCCACCTTATACGGGAATGGGGTGATCCCTTAAAAGATAATCACACACATTAACCAAACCAAAGTTAATTTATGTATATCAAATTTGGCGGTTTACCTTCCAACAATAATTGACGCACGCAAGAAATATATTTATCTGGTAAAAGTGAATCAGCTGTCTTGCTGAGGAACTTATGTTCAGAGTCCTCACGCTTGGTATTCTTTAAATCACGTTGCAATTCCTCTGAAAATCGTGGAAAATTTGGATTGTGGAAATGGCACAGTCGATAGTTCTCCAAAATACAAAACGTTGTATCTGGCAAGTCAAAGTCAAACGTACGACCATCTTCGATGAAGATTCGAGTACAATAGCCATCTTCGTTGCATTCGGTACGATACGATGTTGCTTCGAGCGAAGTTGAGTGTAACATTTGCTCTACAGCAAATGTTACGTCGGGAAGTTTGAAGAGATCCTTATAGAGAATCTCATAGCAGATTGCTAGAATAGACGTGAGCATGAGCAGTGCGCTGGGATAAACAAAAACAACTTACATTGACAAATGGCAACATCTTTGATGTAATCACTAGTAAATACCGAATCAAAATGCCGCTCGGGAGTGTAGAAGACTCGGAAAACTTCGGTTAAATGTGAACGATAGCTGAAATAAGTTCCAAGGGTATATGGTTCGAAAAGGAACACATTTCGTCTGTGGAATAAAGAAAAATATTTGGTCGGTCTTAGTTAATATAATAGTTTTTCTAACTGTAATGTTGTGATGAGTTTAATTCTATGTGTAGGAACGCCAAGCAGTCTCAAATGTTGTCAAAAAGATTGGTTTCGATGGATTACCTGCAAACTATTCTCTATTCTCCACAAGCTGCTGCAGAATATCTAGATTCAACTCCAGTGATTTCTATGCTGGATCATTATGCCCTCTTTGGTTACGTATACGTATAATCTTTTTCTGTTTTATGATACAGCAATGCATCAGGTAAATGCATCTACTTCACTTGTGTTTTATCGTTTTCCAGAAAATATTTCGCATAAATAAATTGCAATCTTTTTGGTGTGCCTTGCGTAAAAGATGTGTTCGCGAGAAATTGAGAAATTTAAAGACCGAAGCAGCAAAAGATTTCAAAGTGTCGAACCTTGATATAAAGTTAATGAAGTTGACATCTTCCTTTATTTAGGAAACCTTGCTTCGATGGTTTTGATCAGAACGAGAACAAATATTGTATTGGATTTAGTTGTGATATGGTAATACTACTGAAGGCTAACTGTTTATGTTGCAATGAACTAAGATCACATCACAATACTACAATATGCAATGGGCATATGGGAGATCGCTCTAAGCTGCAGCAAATTGGAAAATGTAAGGCCACGGAGAATAACAGAACTTATAACATAAATCATACCTTACGCTTGGAAGAGCTTGGAACTCGTTGTAAGAACTATTCTGTTAAAAAATTACTGACTTTAAGAGATAAGCCGTTAAGTATCAAAAACCATTGCAGTTCGTATATGACAGTCCAAACTTTACGTTTGACCTAAAAATTTAAGTTTTAACAAGCAACCGCCAAGCAACCGGTGAAAACTTCGCAATCTTGAAGACACACCAAGACCACATCCAATAATTCATTTGATTACTAGAAATTAAGTCATACAGTCGTTTTGAATGTTTGTTGAATAAACTCCACCTGCTCATCCAACATCGGCGATTTCTTTTAAATTCAAAATGTATTTCCCTCTTGTTCTTACTAACTTCCACGTGCGTAAGTAACCTACCCCATTCATTCACTCAAAGTCGAGTGAAAGAAACAAAACGAACGTCTTGTTATTGACAGCAAGAACTGTCACGACAAATGTTACGGAATTTTATTTGTGGTGTTGAGGTTGTTCGACAGTCTTCGAGTACATTTCCCGTTAAAGTTTTATATTAAAACAACTTACGAGTCGAACTCCAGTGCGGTTTTGGCTTGTGCAACACATCATTTCAATTAGGGAAACTGAATTCCCCTCCAAATGTGATAAATAAAAGTGAATAGACAAATTCTTTTGCAAACTTCAATAAGAAATCTCATTTCTCAGTCGAATTTGACGTTTTACTTTGCTACTCTTCGTTGGGTGCTGCCAAACCTTCGTCATGCAATTCGTAAAACCAAATAAATTCAATCATTGCACAAAATTATATCGACAATTCGAAAGGTACTCCGCAGCCCTATATTCAAGCAAAAGCAGTCCAAGTCCGAGAAAATTACCCGATGGACCTAATCTTCGCGAATTTCTCATTGTTAACAAAGACCTGTCGCTGAAGTCAAACATAGCGGCACAAATTCATCCCGACATACCATCTTATTTGGAAAAATCAGATTTCTCTGGACGGAACCGTTATGTCTTTTTCGAGGTATATGGCTGTCAAATGAATGTAAACGACACAGAGATTGTGTGGTCAATTTTAAAGGACAACGAATATCAGAAATGCGATGATCCCAAGGATGCTGATGTCATTATTCTGGTGACTTGTGCCATTCGTGATGGTGCTGAGCAGAAAATTTTGCATAGATTAAACCACTTGCAAGCTTGGAAATTGAAAAGATCCAAGAAGAAGGCACCTCTACAAATTGCCGTCTTGGGCTGCATGGCAGAGCGTTTGAAAACACAATTGCTGGAGAAACAACAGTGGGTTGATGTAGTAGCCGGTCCTGATAGTTATAAGGACCTACCAAGACTTCTATCTCTTACTAGCCATTACGGCCAATCGGCGGTGAACGTTATACTATCCGCAGATGAGACTTACGCCGATGTGATGCCAGTTAGACTGAACACCGAAGCGCCCACTTCGTTTGTTTCTATAATGCGTGGCTGCGACAACATGTGTACGTACTGCATCGTGCCGTTCACAAGAGGTCGTGAGAGATCCAGACCGGTGGAGTCGATTCTCCGAGAAATCAAGAAACTCGAGGAAAATGGAATTAAAGAAGTTACTCTTCTCGGACAGAATGTGAACAGCTATCGTGATCTTTCACAGTCAACAAATTCAGAGGCAGAAAACCACTTGGTTCCAGGATTCAAAACGGTTTACAAGCCAAAACTAGGTGGACTGCGTTTCGGTGAACTCCTACAAAGAGTTGCTGAAGTAGTTCCAGAAGTTCGAATTCGATTCACATCACCACACCCCAAAGACTTTCCCGACAGTGTTCTCGAGGCAATCAAAAAGCACCCAAACATTTGTGAAAACATTCATCTGCCAGCACAATCTGGCAACTCTGCCGTTTTAGATCGAATGCGACGTGGCTACTCAAGGGAGGCCTACATAGAGCTGGTCAAACACATACGATCCACACTGCCTAATGTGGGCTTGTCGAGTGACTTTATTTGTGGCTTTTGTGGGGAAACCGATGCCGAGTTTGAGGACACCTTAACGCTGACCGAAGAAGTAAAATATAATGTCGCTTATATATTTGCATACAGCATGCGAGAAAAGACAACAGCACATCGAAGATTCGCTGACGATGTTCCACACGATGTGAAAATCGATCGAGTGCAGAGGATGATGAATGTCTACCGAAAGGGCGCAGCTGAATTGCATTCGCGAATGGTTGGGCAGCATCAGTTAGTACTAGTTGAAGCGAAAAGTAAACGCTCCAATACCGATTGGTTCGGACGAAACGATGCCAACATTAAGGTCATTATCAACGATCTTGATCTGCCGACAAATTCTAGAGAGGACGGTAATATAAAGCCGATTGAATCTGGCGATTTTGTTGCGGTCCAAATTATAGGCTCAAACTCACAAGTGCTGAAAGGAGTACCATTGCATCATACAACTATACAAAAGTATCACGAGCAATATAAACACAAACTGATGGAATCTTGTAAATAAAATATAAGATATGAAATGAGTCTCAGTTGTTTTACTAAGTTTTTGCCTTATTCTTTTACAATTTAAGCTACAAGATCTGAAGACCTTAATTCTTTGTTGAAGGTAATTGAAGTGTGCATAGAAAATCTTTGAAGCACACGTTGTTTGACTGAAGAGCTATTACAACCACAAAATGCTTAAACCGAACTCGAGGAAAGATCGCTCTTTGCCGATCAGGGGTTAAGAAAATGGGTCATGACTCATGAAACTTAAATTAAAGTTTATCGCGTACTAGAAGATAATTCAAAGTCGCTACTATTTATGCTTCAATACATACATTATGATATTGATACATTACGCCTGCTAATGCGCCGCTAAGCTTATGCTCACTTAGTTCGGTGCTCTTTCGTCATTTGCTTTGAAGAAACTCTAATGTGACCAACTCAGTCGTTACCTCGTTGGTCGTAGCTGTTTCGATGCCGATGGATGTTGGTGTATATTATGTCGTTTCCTATAAATATTTGCCAGCTCGTTACTTGCCGGTATGTGTTTGGCAATCTTTCGACATATTTATCGAGATTTGTATTACTTGTTTCATTAAGTTTAAGATGCCTACATGACCGCAAGTTGCGACCTTTTCTTACAGAAAAATTATATAAGTTAACTCTGGAAATATCAAATTTTTGTTTACGAAAATTATCTGAAAAATATGGAATCCTTCAATCGTAAAAGTTTCAAAATTAAAATCGAATCAGTTTTTTTTTTTTTTCTCAAATTAGCCATTCCTACCAGAATATAGAAAACCATTAATTCACTTACTGAAAAATGAAAGCGATTGCTTGCAGTTCAACCAGAGTTCCATACGTTTTCGGTTTAGACATATCATCAAGATACTCATCCAAATCCTTGTCCACTTGCTGAAAGAAAAAACACAATCCAATTAAGTTCAAATTCAATTCGCATTAATTTTCTCCTCTTAACCCACCGATTGGAAATAGGAACTATGTTTCCGCATGTAGTTCACACATCTTCTTCGAATAGTCAAATGGTGTAACTGGGTATCATACATTTGCTCCGAAATAGTCCTAAAGAGACAAGATGAATCTCTCGCCGTATGCTTTCGATAGAAATTATTCTGCTCTAGGTATTGATCGAATGGATCTGGGGCTTGGCGACTGCCAGACGTAAACGGACGTTGCATCTTTGAAGAATATTGTTTTTTTTTTTAACTTATATCCTACACCTGTGAATTCAGACAGAAACGAAAGTTTTACTTGAAAGATTAAATAAAAATAAAAGTAAAACACTTTTTACGGCAACTGTACACAAAATTTCCTTTGACACTTGCGCTTGGAAACCAAAATTTACCGTTGCTTTTGCATGGCACACCGAAAACACAAACACAGCAAAAAAAAAAAGAGTTCATGGCCAAATAACACAAATAACTGTACTTTTAATAAAGTGAAGAGAGTTTGACAAACTTACTTTTCGTTCCTTAAAATATTTTTTATCAGCTTCGTCTCTACGAAATAGAAAACAATTTAAAAACAAAAAGTTCTACGATTGATAGAAACACGATGTTTAAACAATCATTTAAAAAAAAAAATGAAAAACTTTTATTTATATCGATGAAATAAAAAAAAATAATATTTTCTTCACGAAAAGAAAATAACTATCAAGGGTTAAGAATATTTAACCGTTTTCTTTGAGTTTTGCTTTTGCAATAAAATAATTCAATTTGAACAAAGTCACCAAAACCAAAAGCTGGCCGAACCCTGAACATTCGACGGCAGATATGATTTTTTTTTCCCTTTTCCGACTTCAGTGACATCTGTTTGTGGATAATCAACATATGAATTTGGAAAAAATAAGTCACAGTGGTGTCATTTTGTTGGCAGTTTCGTTTGAATAATTTTGAAAAGTGGGAGTAAAAAATGCAAAACATTTGTTTCTGTTTTTTCTAATGGGTTTTAGCCATCATTCCTTATTGGTGCTTGTTCATTCCAGATGCTTGTCGACATAAGTAAGAAATAGAAATAAAAAGGCAGACAACTTAGCGAAACAGAGGACTCGACTTGAAAACATCACGATAGACACTTCATGAGTAGCTTCATCTTTAAGTTAGTTTAAAACTTTGCCTTACATATCCTGATATTGAAGGTCTCGAAGAGTTTGTACTTAGTTTGATGGAGCAGTTTGTACTATTCTTTGTTGTTTAATACCAATGGAGCAGCCTAATAAAGTTGCAATAAGTCTACGGTCAACGAATATGTTTTCGAAGCGAACTACGTCAACCTTAAAGTTTAAGTTTTAAGGCTGACCTTGGTTAGACTAGAATTTGCTTCAAGAAAGCACAAAAAACTATGCATTACTCTTCTCAAAATTCAATGGTCTGGGGTCGAATTACGGCATCAGTGATCGTGTGACTCGTCACGTAAAAATGAGCATTATTACGTATAAACGATCATTCCGACGCAATAATGCTCGTTTTTACGTGACGAGTCACTCGATCACTGATGCCGTAATTCGACCCCTGCTTTTCGCTGATCATATCAGATAACTGGGAAAAGCTTCTTGTCTTTAGTGATAAGTACGTTCTAGTCGTCAAAGACCTAAAAGACAATTGGAACTGGTCAACATTGAATACCAAGTAAAGAAGCTAAACATGGCCTTTACACTCGATCCAAATATCGACATACATATGAATGTACAAACAGTGTTACAGCATACGCATTTTAGCATAAAGAATATGATGGGCGTTTGTAGCAAGTAACGTTTGAAATACGGTGATATGGAGATTGGTTACAACTACAACCATGGAGTTACATACCTTTACGTACATGGCCCTGAAACTTAACTTTAGAAAACATTTTATCGCCTTTTTAGCTTCTTATCTGGAAGAAATTAAAGACAGCTATAGGGATTCTAAAGGAAGCACTCAAATGAACTTGATAAATCCATACCAACGACGAAAATAGAAGTTTGTTTTTGTTTTTAAATGCATTTTTATTTATTTAAATAGAGTACTCTTACTTGCTAGGAAAAAAAACGCTTAAAACTAGCTTAATTAACTTAACTATGTTACTCTCACTTACTGGCCCAAGAAAAATAGAAGTATTTTGTGAGGCATGTCACGGGTTCAAAAAAAAGGAAACCTGGGTTAGCTGTCAAACGCATTCACCACTGAGCTACGTCGCAGATCATGGAAAAAAGCTGATGAACTAGCAAATTCTTGACTATGTGCCACAACAACAGAGCTCTTCAATTCAAATTAGATACCCCATTTCAGTCGGAAAAGTAAAATATGTCTAATGAGCATCACGAACTAGAGTACACTTAATACGATACATCATTATCACATTATGCACAGGTTCATCGACTTAAGAGTCAATCTTCAGCAATCGCATTGCAAGATCTAATCTCTCCAGGTATCAATGTGTTGTTAAATAAAAATGGAAATCGTAAACCTTTAGCTCACCTTGAGCCAGCAGTGCGCGAACTTTAGATAACAACATAGGTCACTAAATTAATTGAACACTCGGAAGCAGCAGCTCCATCCAACAAGATGTGATAAGTTTTCTAAATTTACACCCCAAAACTATGTATGATCTCAACATCCCCATGATTTAATAATCTCCACAGAGAAAATGTTAACCTAGTCTTGAAAAATTACAAAAAAAAAAAAAAAAAAAACAGATCCAATCACACACACACAGATACAATTTTCAAATGATTTCTTTTTCAAAAACGCCGCCAAATCCACACGGATATGTCATTAGTGTTACATGCATTGTCCAGCCACACTCCCAGTGACACTATTCCAGCGCCATACAAATTTCCCAAAGGTCCATTGCAAGATGCGCTTAGAAATGCTCTGAATACTTTGATTCTTCATCTTCATCGACTGCCTTATCAATTAAAATTCCGTTCAAGTTGTTCAAAAAAAAAAGAGCATTAGAGCATCTCATCATTGGCCGGCAAACTCCGGCACCGAGACTATTAATATTTCAATATTTTCTAATGGATGTCTTCCTATTTCTTTTTTTTTTTCTTTTCTTATCATCTCTTGGCGTACGCACATTAGACGAAGATCACCAATTAAAAAAAAAAAAAAGCAACAGTAATAGAAGAATTCCAAATCGCTATGGAACGAAACTTATATAAAGGCGGAACTATACTGGGACGATTTCAGTTTAATTTCGGAATCCGGGACTCGAGATGGGGCTTCCTCCTCAAGAAGTAGAATAAAAAAAATCAAATCTGAAGTTCGTTGGTTATTGTTCTTTTTTCCCTTAAAGTTTCTATTAGTGCCGTGTCAGTGCATATTTTGAAATTTTGAAGTGAGATTATAAGTGAACACAAGTTATACAATTTCGAAAGAGTTTTGAAAAAATGTTGTCCAAAAACGTGTTAAAAACGAAAAAGGAATTTTTATTGCACACCTTATCTAGTTTTGTTTTTCAAATACCTATGGGGATATGAAACCTATTTTTCGGATACGATAATGACAAGACCTATACAAATTGACATTTCGTCTTAAATGAGAGACTGAGGTGTTGACAGCCGCAACACCTCAATTCTACTTACATAATTTCAATAATGGTTTTAACTAAATCTTCACTATTTACCATGTCAACCATCATAGCCAAACTCAATTTATATTTTGAACTGTCAAAAACTATTAGTGAACTTATTTTCGAAATTACAAATTCTCTACCAAAATTCAGTATCATGAAGAGGAAATAATCACTGAAACCTTTTGTTCGGCTTCTGATTGTGGTCACTTTTTTGAACTTTCTAATAGGAGAACTATAAAATTAATTAGATGGTCATGAACTAAGGTACCTCTATGTATAAAGATAGGCTTCGAACTGATAATGGTTATGCAGAAGTGATGACAAAACAGGAAACACTATATAAGTTCACCAGACTCTTGTCAAAAAAAAAGAAGTGAATTAGCCGAAGTGGAATTGGAACAATTTGCTTTGCTTCTAGCTAAAGTGGGACAAAACTTAAAAATGTAGACATCAGAACATATGATGATAAGAATGAAGCAAAAAATAAAGAACTATTAAGTTTTTTTTTTTTCGAAAATTTATCAAGTGGAAACGGTCATGCTGATGACCCCTCGTATACATAAAAGTGAATAAAGTCAGATTCTATTTTCAATTTTGGAATTTAAATCATTTAATGCAATAAAGTTGAAAGTATGGGTTAGATTATTATTTAAATCTTCTGTATATAAATAGTGACATCTTAGGATTTGCTTAAAAAGTTTGTCTAATCACTAACAAGGCGTAGCATACTAAGTATTGGTACTGAACTCCTTAAACTCACTTATTTAAATTTGTTCAATCATCAAGGAACATAGGGTATGAATAATGCTTGACATCTTGCATTTTAGCTCTCAATGCATTTCAAAAGTCCTCGATTCCTCTCTAACTCTTTGTATGACTTAGTAGATTAATTTCACTGCATTACATATTTCGCAACGTAGTTGTCTTTACGCGCATGGTGCAACTGATTCTCTGCTCCATTTTTGGCCGTATAATAACATCTATGGAGCTATGGATGGGCTTAACCCGTTTCTAAGTGGGATGATATGAAGGCATCTATTTACGACAACGTTGGGCACTTTCCACGTATCACTTCATTATAGAAGTACTGACCTTAGGTCGGTAGGTAAGCTGTGGGGTGACTGCATCTCATATGATGCAGCCTTCACTCAGATATCCATGGAGACTGAATGAATGACCAATGATAGCTCCTGTTCTGATCCGCGGGGAGAGTTTTGAGCTCGGTACGACAGCGTTTTACAAGTTTAGGCTTTGCTACAGCTTATTATTTTCCAATTTTGCTATCCACATCCGGTTGGATGACAATTCTTCCCAAAAGTAGTCAGTTTATTACGACATTCCAAGGAACTACGTGGCTAGTGAATTAACCAGATAAGGCTCGCTTGGTACATACAGTAAGAATCTTGACCACGCCAAAACGCCTCTGTCGTTTGTTTAATACGGTATTAATAATACCTGATGCATATCGATGCTTTGTTGAATGCAAATCATAGATGATTATGCGTAAATTTGACTTCCAAAATATGTCCTCTCAAAACTTACTAATCACTTGCCAATACCAAAAAAGTAATCTGAACACTGCTAGTGCTGCTAGTTAGAAAATGTAAATTGCTTCAATTTTACAACTGAAATTCATGGATTTAACGATCGCAAGGTTTGCGTTACTTTTCTGCTCATTGTCAAGCAATAGTCAGACGCAGGTGAGATTCTTAAATAAATCGACAAAACCAATAGCCGATCGAACAAGTGTGAAAACAATTTATTACTTATCAAAATAATGGAACGGAAAACCCCGTCGGTTAGTTCCAAAAACGGGGCGAAGTCTTACTTCAATAATTGAAAATAAAGTTTCTATAAGGTCACTTCCTCCGCAGTTAAGCTACCTCACGAATTTTCTTCTCTTCAAAAGTTTTTGGATTGTTTTTCCTTTTTTATTCCTAGTCATTTAATGAGTTTGGTAAATGTACAAGAGAGGGCTTAGCAATTTATTGATGATATCAGAACTATCAAATGAGCCTTATCATATCAATGAGCTGCAAGAAAAGGTTCAGAAAATATTGCACGAACTAAGCTTAAGTATTAATTCATCAGCCACGGACTTGGCTAAGTGCAACTTTTTAATGTTTGCAAGCTTGAAAATTTAGCTAGAAATTCTTATCAAACAAGCCGTATGGCATATCATAGAATATCCGAAATATCAAATCCGATCACCAAAATTACTAACCATGATCATAAGGGAAGTAGCTATTTGTATTTTTGACGCTTAAATTCAATAGTTAAGTAGTTTCTGCCAACATCTGACTGTATAAATGCGAAAGCTACTATGACAAACCTTATGCCATCTTTATCATCCATCTTTAGACATTCCAAATTCCTTTTAAATCCTTTCAAAAAGGACTTTGCCATATAAAAAGAATTCATCAATCAACAAAGACAAAAACTTAAAAGACTCAAGACACACTTTTGGACAGAAATATTATTCCGGCAAACACTAATCTCAAAATTCATATTTTATCAACAAACAGATATTTAAATTAATAGAATTCATAACTTGTTGTCATAAAATGTTGAAATAAAAAAAACGAATAGTGAAACACAAAAAAAAAAAAGAAAACATGTCTAAACGAATTAAAATGAACAAAACATTCATAGTGCTATGTACTGTAATAGTACTAAGTGCCCTTATCGCAATCGCCGATGGCGCCAATAATGAATCAAAACCTAGAAAACTCCGAAATAAGTCACGGGGTCGCAACAGATCAGGCACAACAAATAAAACTTTCCTTAATAAACCACAAGCCGAAGAACCAAAACCCGAAGCAAATCTACCAAAAGATGATGAATTCGATAAGCTTTTCAGTGAAGATGATTACAATTACGAGGATGAAGACCTAAATGGTGAGTTATACCGATGACATATTACGATTATTATTCTCCCTTATCAGCTATAGATAAGGGGATGGCATAAAATAAGCAATTGCCACGCTTCAATTGACCCCATTATCAGTTCGATTCACACTTCAAAAGCACACATTGATTCTCTCAATTATGAATTGTAACACTTGTCACTGATAGTTATGTGTAATTAATATTTTCTTCACCCTTCGCCTAGCACCGTGTGTGAAATGAAACCATAAAATTTGTCAAATAATTGAAATAAAGTGAAAAGAATGTACATCATTGTCCGCCATTTAACAATTCCAATTGCATCGATGCGTCTCCATTGAAGTTGGGACATGCAAATTAATCATTCAATTAGTCGACTGACCCACTCGGAGACTGCAGCAATAAAGTCTAAAAATATGATCGTCATCTAGGCAGCTCAGCCTGCTAAGGGTAGGTCAGTAAAGCACGTGAAGTTGTGTGTGGCGATACTGTTGTTGTGCGATCCAAGAAGGCGGCCGAGACTTTGTACTCTGACGTATACGTAACATGTGTTGAAGCAATTTGACCCGATTTTGATGATTTTGAGGGCGCCTCTGGTGGCATCATAATGTAATAGATTGTTAGTTTTGACATTTGTTTGATTTTTTGAATTAAAGAAGTACATAGAAGAAAACGATGGAATTTTCTTTTGAAGTTGGTTTTTATACTTAGACTTGTTCAATTGTACGATTGCTAAAAGTAATTGCATTGACCTATACCTACATATGTACGCATTAATTTGTTTAGCTAAACCTTTAATTTTAAAGAATCGTAACATTAGCGATAATACTACCCATTGATGTATTTTTGTTATCGCACTTTGAAAAATGTTGATTTTCGAAAAATTTAAGGTATCTAGAAATGAACTTTTCTGATTTTCTCGCACTTGTTTTTCTCTTTCCCTCTCCCATTTAAATCAATTAATTTTCTAGTTTCAAGCAGCGTATTTTTTGTTAAGTTCAGACAATAGCGTGATAATAGGTGTGTTTTTTTGGTATCCCGTATGGGATTGGCGAAAAGAACGACATCGGGGATAAGCAATTTGCGTGTTAAATGCAACAACAACTTATCCCACACAGCATAAGCTAAGACCACAACATTTTCTGGGCTTAACTTTATCCCAGATAAAAACGGTGCTACCAGACTCGAGTTTCTATGGAAACGTGACAACTGACGTGCGTTGATGTCAGTCAAGCGATTCTTGTTATGAAAATATGGCTGAGCAAGACAGAAAGTCCGTAAAAGCAGAAATGCAATATGCAAAATAATTCGATAAATCTATATTTATTGTTAGCATACGTAAAAAGTGGTCAAGACCTGAGGAATTGGGGCTGCTGAGATGTTATTTAGCTTTTGTTTTGGTTGTCTATCTCACAGCTGTTGAGTTGAAATCTCAATCCATACGCAGTGCTGCCAATTTTTTTGTGATGACATTATTAGTCCCCGATGTCGTTTTTTTCGCCAATCCCATATGGGATACCAAAAAAACACACCTAATGAACTAAATACCTGGTCAAAACAGCATTCATGTATATCTACAAGGCTTTTGATAGAGCGTTCTCGTGTCAACAAATTTAACCATGGTCCAAACAGGAGAGCTTAACAACACCAACTTCAAACATCATCTCTATCCGAAAGAAGATTGAGCTACACTTTAAAAAATAAAATAAAACCAGTACGACCTGCTCTACGATTGTCCCATACTAGCCACCGGAATATTGGGTATTTTCTTTAGTTCCTGCTTCGATGAGCTGGAAAACCATAAAATCGTTGGTTTTAGGAAACTCCTGAGATTCCTATCCCTATTTAGGTGATTTTTCTCTCAAAGTTCAGTAATCGCAGTGTTATAGATACGGTATAAGAATTCATCACTAGGATAGGTTAGAGTAGCAGGCTGCATTGATGCAATCACACTTCATCATCAGATCAGAGAAGGTCCTTTATGACACCAAATGAATCTGTAGTTTCCTAAAAAAAAAACAATACGCTCAGAATCAGCCCGGAGCTTACGAAAGCTGCCTTAGTAGTGTCAGCCAGTTTGTTCAGACTATGGAAGAAGCTGGCTCCTAAGAAGGCTTTTCTTCGATCTAAGAGTGATATACGTAGAGAGAAGATGGAGAATCGTCTCTCATTCTTCCTCGTCCACACAGCTTCTACAAAAACAATTATAGAGGAGGCCCAGCATATTGACGTGCCTGCCAATGGTGCAGTAGCATTTTCTGTCTGATAAGATCATGCGAGCAGTTGTGATCCAGCTTCGGCCAAATCTGTTTGGTGATGCAATCACTTAAACTATATAAAGTCAACTATAGTTGTACCTCAAGTCTTATTATACTAAATACTAAATAGAAACGTTTTACTTACAAAAGGTTTCAAATATTTATAGCGTTCAATTTGAGATAAAATTCTAGAAAAAAAAACTTAAACTTTCCACTAAACACATCCTTACTCTTTGCAGGTTCTGACAGAGACATTGAATCTGGTGAGTATACATAGTTATCGTCGAGTTAAGTTTTAAAATAAATTTTCTTCTTTAAGCAGTAATCATAGAGACAACGACTAGAACAATTCCGAGTGAGAACATTATTGGTATAAACTTAAATATGACCCCCGATAGGTTTATTTAAATTTAGCATTCTTTCACAGAACCCTTCTCGTGTTACCATGAGGGTAATTGGTACCGTGAGAACGACCAGTTTCAAACAGGTGAAAATGGATGCGCTGCGTGCAAATGCTTTGAAGGATCTATCATTTGTGATGAGCGTCCTTGCAGGGTGTTACATGGTCAACAAGGAACAACTCCACGTTCATTTCCGCTCTTACCACCGAATACAACAACAACAACGACGACAACTACACCACCACCACCACCGACCACAACTTACCGTTCATATTATGGGGAAACTGAGATTTTAACGGGAACTGGATCGAGAGGAGTACCCGGCTACCCTGGAGCTAGAGGACACTCAGGTGAATCTGGTGTGCCAGGTATACCAGGAAATCCAGGAGTTCCAGGGGGTCCAGGACCTCCGGGGCCAGCACCTGACCTTAGTTACTACACTCAGCAATTGGCTGATGCATTGTCGAGCGGTGACAAGGGACCAAGTGCACCGGCGTTTCTTCCAGAGCAATTTCAATATCTTCAAGCATCGGTCGGACCAAGCGGACCGCGAGGTCCTCCCGGATCGGTTGGTCCTTCGGGACCGCAGGGTTTTCAAGGCATCCGTGGCGATCCCGGTGAACCGGGAACTCAGGGAACGGCAGGACAACCTGGGCCAAGGGGCTTGCCAGGTACACCGGGCAAAGATGGATCACCAGGTGAAGATGGAGAGGCGGGTGCAATAGGACCGGCTGGAACTCCAGGACCACGAGGTCTTCCTGGCATGCCAGGAATTCCGGGAGTTAAAGGTCATCGAGGCTTCCCTGGACTTGATGGTGCGAAGGGCGATCAAGGTGCTTCCGGTGAGAAAGGAAGTACAGGACAAATGGGTGGTGTAGGAGCTGTGGGACCAATAGTGAGTAGATCTTTTTTGTTTTGAGAATTCTGTGCTTGATACTTTTATTTTAGGGTCCATCTGGTCCACGTGGAGAAAGAGGTCGTGAGGGCCCTCCTGGTCCTTCTGGAGCAAGAGGGCTTGATGGAATTCCTGGAGCTCCTGGTCAGCCTGGATCGATAGGAAAACCAGGACCACCAGGTTTTCCGGGAAGTCCTGGAGCTAAGGGTGATATGGGTCATGAAGGGCCGAAAGGATCACAAGGTTTACAAGGTCCTCGTGGAGAAGCTGGACGTCCAGGAAATGCTGGAGAGCCAGGATTGCAAGGAACGTCAGGGAAAGATGGGTTACCTGGTGATAAAGGTGCTACTGGATCACCAGGAATTGCTGGTCCTCAAGGTTTTCCAGGTACACGAGGTCCGCAAGGTTTATCTGGAAACACCGGTGAGCCAGGAATGAAAGGAGCTCCCGGATTAACAGGTGAGCGTGGTTATAAAGGAGATTCGGGAAACAAGGGAGAAACCGGACAAGTGGGTCCACGGGGACTACCTGGTACAGTTGGGCCTGAGGGTAAACGAGGCAAACGTGGTATGCGCGGACCATCTGGTCCACCAGGGCCAACTGGTGAAAGAGGAGTATCCGGTGTAGCTGGATTACCTGGTCCAGATGGTCCCATTGGCCCCAAAGGACAAGCCGGTGAACGTGGACCGCAAGGTCCGATAGGCACTAAGGGCGGTCCAGGCGATGTCGGACAACCCGGACAACCTGGTGTTCAAGGCCTTCGTGGTCTCCCCGGTAGAATTGGTCCAGAAGGAAGACCAGGAGCAACGGGTGAGCGCGGTATACCTGGTGCTGACGGAAAGCCAGGCGAACAAGGATCACAGGGTCTTCAAGGTCTACCGGGCCCAATGGGAATTCCCGGAGATAAGGGTTTCCCTGGAGAACGAGGCAAAGATGGAGAACCTGGTCAACCTGGTCCAGGTGGACCAAAGGGTGATATTGGAAAAGACGGACTTACCGGAGCACAAGGTCCTCCTGGACCACAAGGACAAGATGGTTTACGTGGAGAAGCCGGCGCCGCTGGACCAAGAGGCTTCCAAGTAAGTGATCTCTATTTTGTCTTTAAAAATACTCATATGATGGACATTTCTTAGGGGCCACCTGGAGTGCCTGGAAACCCTGGAACTTCCGGAAAAGATGGACAATCAGGCCCACCTGGTCAACAGGGGGCTGTTGGTCCCTCTGGTCTACGTGGCGAAAGAGGATTCCCAGGCGAAAGGGGACCCATTGGTCAACCCGGAACTCCAGGCGAACGTGGAGAATCCGGATCAGTAGGAAATGATGGACAACCGGTGAGTTGGAAAAAAGTTTCCAATTGTTAACAATGATCTCGATTTCTAATACAATTTATAGGGGCTTCCTGGTCCTGTAGGATCGAAAGGACACCAAGGTGCACCAGGAATGATAGGGCTTCCCGGACTTCGTGGCCAACCAGGACCAAGTGGGGAGAAAGGTGAACGTGGAAGTATAGGTGCTCTTGGGCCTGAGGGTCCAGCTGGACGAGTCGGTGATAGAGGTCCACAAGGCATTGTTGGACCGCCAGGCGCTCCAGGAGAATCCGGCGAACGAGGACAGCCAGGAACAGCAGGAACTCCGGGAGAACAAGGGGCTTCTGGTTCCCCTGGAGAGCGTGGACAGACGGGGCCCCAGGGACTTCCGGGTTTTCCCGGATCACCAGGCATGGCAGGTCTTTCAGGTCCAAAGGGAGATAGAGGACTAATGGGAATTAAAGGTGAACAAGGAAACATTGGTCCACAGGGACTATCAGGTGAACCCGGAGCTCCAGGACGCCTGGGTTTGACTGGTGCCAAGGGGGCACGGGGAGAACCAGGTTTACGAGGCGAAACTGGCATGTTGGGACCTCCCGGTCGCCCTGGTGAATCAGGACACGCGGTAAGTTTTAATTGATAATTACAAAGCTTTCAAAGAATCCACCAACATGTCTTCAATAGGGACAACCAGGCAGTCAAGGACCACCCGGTGTTTCAGGGTTCCCCGGCTTGAAGGGAAGTCCAGGTGATAATGGAAGACCAGGATCTCCCGGACCGCAAGGTCTTCAAGGACCACCTGGAATTGAAGGATCGAAGGGAGATACAGGCAGTGAGGGTCCATCAGGTCCACTCGGAAACCCAGGTCCACCAGGAAACCATGGCGATCGAGGTCTTCCTGGACTGCCAGGTCCTCCAGGCAGTGCCGGACAACGAGGCATCCGTGGGCCCCCAGGAGAAGTAGGTCAATCCGGAAAATCCGGCAAAGATGGTGAACAAGGACCACAAGGACTTATGGGACCACAAGGTTCACCAGGACCATCAGGGGAGTCGGGTCCAGAAGGTCCACACGGAAAGCAAGGTCCACCCGGTATATCTGGACGAACAGGTGACAAGGGACCACAAGGACTGCCTGGTAGCCAAGGAAGCCCTGGAAACCCAGGCTTACCTGGTCCACCAGGTCAAATAGGCCAAGTAGGACCATCAGGCGAAAGAGGGTCTAAGGGAGAAACAGGTCTGCCTGGTATTGAAGGACAAATTGGGCCAAGAGGAAAAGCGGGCCCACCTGGTGTAGAAGGACCGAAGGGTGATATTGGCGAACTAGGTCCCAAGGGTACTAAAGGTCATCGAGGCTTAATTGGATTACAAGGTCTACCGGGAACTCCAGGTCTTAAGGGTGACAATGGAAATCATGGCATTGATGGACCTCCAGGTAAACCCGGTGAGCCAGGACCAAGAGGCTTGCCAGGCAGGGATGGTAATCCAGGACAACAAGGTTTGTCTGGTCCACCTGGGCCCAGAGGTTCGTCTGGCAATGAAGGAAAAGCGGGTCCATTCGGTCCATCTGGTCCACCTGGACCACCTGGTCCCCCTGGAGAATCCCTTGGCTATGATGCTGCTGCACTTGCTGCTCTTCTCCAACAAGGAACTACCAAGGGTCCCGACCCTATGGGAGATCAACCATTTAATGCACTCTCAGAAGGTTTATCAGATGAAGAACGTCAAGCAATTATATTGAAAGCCTACGAACATGTCAAGGCTTCTTTCGAACGAATTGTGAAGCCCACCGGACAAAAGACCGCCCCCGCGAAAAGCTGTAGAGACTTATTTGCGGCTTACCCCACTTATAAGTCAGGCAACTATTGGATCGATCCGAATGACGGTGATGCACGTGATGCTATTTTGGTGTATTGTGAAGCGGAAAGGCGGGCCACCTGCGTACTACCTCAGCCTAATGAGTCAGCCACGATTTCATATACCGGAAGCGATCGTGAAGCGTGGCTCAGTGAAGTCGCTGGCGGATTAAAAATAACATACAAAGCCGACTCGAATCAGCTGGGATTCATTCAACTCCTGTCCGCCCATGCGACTCAAAGCATTACCTTCCACTGCAAGAAAACCGTGGCATACCTTCACGAAGCAAATAACTCTTACAGGTACATCCAATTTTTCAGTTAGCTTTCAGAGTTTCAACTCCATATTTCTCTAGAAATGGATTAAAGCTGTTAACATGGAATGATGCTGAATTGACACCCAAAGGACCACAACGGCTGCGCTATGAAGCTGAAGTTGACGATTGCAAGGTGAGTCTTTGAGGTGCTTAAAGTGTTCGTTCTCTATTTTCTGATTTGTTCCTTACAGTACCGCTCTGACAAGTGGGCCAAATCCATTGTCACCTATACAACTGACAAATCCCAAAGGCTACCAATAGTTGACATAGCCATTCGTGATGTTGGTGAACCCCAACAAGAATTCCGTGTCGAAATCGGTCCAGTTTGCTTCTATTAAGCTCAAGTTTTAAATAATTTCCACACTAAATATACGTAAAATATGTTTACTTTTAATTTTTTATTTTTTATAAAGCAAGTAACGATACTTAATTTTTTAATTCTTAATACTTAAATAAATAAATAAAAAATTAGATCGTTTCCTAAGCAAAAGACTCTCTTAATGTTAATTAATTAGTTTATATAAAAATAATTTTTAAAGTAAGCTTATAAGTACACTTAATTAGATTTAAGAAAAAAGAAAAGACAGAAAATAAACGAACAGCTATTTTTTTATATTTCTACTTAAATTTTAAAGTAAATAAAAATATAAAATACTTAAGAAAGTAACCGATAGTATCTTTTTTCACAACAGCACTTATCCCGTGTTCAGATAGCACTTAGACATCTTCGTCTAAGTGATGTCTATGCTTATGTCTGTGCAATAATCTGGTCGCAAAACTACCTTTAGGATTGTATGAGTACAACCCTGGCTTGGATGTATGGATTTAAAATTAGCAGAGCATTCGATGAAAGTAACGATGCGCTTTCATCTTCAAATAACACTCGCCAATAGCTGTTACTATGACCTTGGGAGACAACTAGGCCCTATCGAGAAGAAGCAAGGAGACGCTATATAAGATCCTCATCATCCCCGTTCAACTGTATGGTATGATGCAGAAGCATGGACTTTGTTCGAGAGATTCAAGAGACTTCTGATAACGAACAGACAGTTTTGTCCTTCTTTAGCCGCTTGACTAAATATAGGGTCCAATCTCTTCTCCTTATTTGTAATCTTTCTATTTACATCTTGCACCCTCTTGTTGGTTGCTGTTTTTAACGTTCTCGTTCAGAGGTTCCACAGAAAGTCGAGTTTATCGTGAACTGAGACGCGAATAACATGATTCTCCACGATGATTCGCCAGCAAAGCAAAGCAAAGTGGAATAGAATAAATCTCTTAACTTCCCTCCAATGGGTTTTAAGTTTCCGACTGTGTATCCATTTGTAGCCTGTTAGTAAAGAGCACAATGCAAAGATCGGTGAATAGCTAGAATAATTTTGGACAAAAAAAATCGCGTCAGAAAAAAATAACGTCCACTTTTTGATTTTGAGCAGTGTAAAAGGTGCTTTAATGGTTCGAGTACAGAAATAAATTCCCATTTGAAGTTATTTTAGCGAAAACTCCACCCGATACATAAACCAGTGATGCAAATCAAAATAATTTCTGATTCACATCCTCACTAAACACACTATCGGCCACTTCCAGATTTAATGAAATTAAAATACTTATCGACAATCAATTATATAAAATAATCTATTTACAATTAAATAAATGTTACTTTTATTCATCCCAAGACAGAATTATATTTAATTTGTGAGAAAATCCATTTTAAAAAGCGTCTCCATTGTAAAATTTCCCAAAACAAAGAAAATGTCCTTGAACTCCAATTAGAATTCCATGACGCAACTGCTGAGTTGATATTGCATCTCACTCTATCTCTCTCTAGACAACCATGATGTGATAGGAATTCCCTGTCGGGATGACATTTCCCAAACTGACAAAAAACAAAAAAATACTTGCCCCTGCGCTCTGGCATCTTGAACTACAAAAGACCAGATCAAATCCAAATCACCAGCAAATTCTGCTGCTGCCCCAAAGCCGCACTGCCACAGTCCTAAACGTTAAGTCAATGAAGTCTGGGGTTTGCTTCAAGTTCGCGCTGTTACCGCGACTAAAGTTGTCTGGAAAAGATGTGAGTTCCTCTGTCCCTTTGTTATAATTCAAATTTTTTACACTTGTTTAGTTACTCTGTGTGTCATTTTCTACAAGTTAATTTTAAACAAATTCAAAAAAAAATAAAAAATATGCAATTTTGGTGTTTTGCTATCGAATCTTATCCAAGACGGTGGTGGTTTTCTTCTTTGACTTTGATTCGTTCTACTAGTGTGTGCGGATTGCGTTATGTGTTAAAATACGTAATTCATTAGTTTGTGCAAGAAGTTCTTGAAAACGACGTGAAAAATGTGTCAACTGTATGTACTTCGTGGGCAATGGCGAGGTGCAAGTGCTGCTGCAACTGCTGCACACTTGTAAAATCGATACCAGGAGGTGAATCCCAGTATAAATATGATTCTGCAGAGTGGTCTTGAAATAACAACAACAAATAGGAGTCAGTGGCAAAAGCTAAGGACCTAGGTTTGTAATTGTGGTACGGTGGTACGTGGGGGGTGATAGACACGATGTCACCCCGTGTGGTGAGGTTCTGGAATTTCGCAATAAAATTTCACAATTTAGGCTCTTATCCGTTAATTTATTTGCTGTCACATTGAAAGTTGATGCTCGTGTGGCTGGCACTGAGGTCAATCATCTCAAAAGAAATCAACTTGAACAAAGTGCTGCGAACAAAAAAAAAAAAAAACATCGTCAGACGTCGGCAAGGATGCTAAAAACGGCGACGACAGGCAATGGAATGGTGTGCCAGAATTCAGAAGAAACAGCTGCTAGGGGGAGAGAAGCGTTCATTCTTTGCCATTCAATGAATTCGGATGAACTCTACACCACAGCACGTTGTCGGTGCGAAATCGATTGTGAAACAAAAAGTCGTCCTTGAAATTCGAAGTGGTACCACCTTCGCCACCTACTCTCCGCGAAAAGCTGGTTGACAATTGGCTGGGACACAGTCATGTACCCTTACCCGAGTAGCGACAGAGTGGATACTTGGCGTGAATTTAGGTTGTTTCTTTGAATGTGGCAGCCACCCTCACTTGTATCATTTGTTCTTTACGTACGTCATTAGTGCAAACATTCGTACATTGTGCTGCAAGGGTATTCGTTCATGTGAGCAAAAGGCTAATTGATACGTTTTTGAGTTCATGTTGTGGAAGGTTATGGTAAATTCAAATGCTTGGGGCTACGGAGAAGAGTTCATGTACATATGTATATGTAATAATTAATGAGTGTATGAAGTTGAAAGTAGCAATCTAAAGTATCTTAACAAAGCCTCTGATATTCTCTGCTACCAAAAACGACGTCAACATCTATATGAACATCTTAAAATTCGTAAGGTTTGCTTACCCCTATGTACTGACTAAGTATTCATTTACATCCTTGAACCATCAATAGTATTTTTTTTTACTACAAAAATGTTTAGAGGTGGATTCGAAAATTCTTTTAACATACAGCGGTTAATATGCTCTAGCCATTCTATCAGATTAATGATAATCTCTCTGACAAGGACTATATCACTGTACATACACTGACTTAGATGACTAACTCTCTGGTATCACCTCCTCCACCTATCCCTTAGATCACTCCCAAAAGTTTTATTTTTGAACTGCCAAAAGCATTCTCATCCACTTCGGTTAAAGGTCATGCCTCTGTCTCGTAGATCAGGGGTCAAATTACGGTATCAGTGATCGAGTAACTCGTCACGTAAAAATTAGCATTATTACATATAAACGATCGTTCCGACGTTATAATGCTCGTTTTAACGTGACGAGAGTTACTTGATCACTGATGTCGTAATTCGACCCTAGCACTGAGATGATTAGGGTCCCATCAAGATATAGAAATTAGCAAGATGAATTCTTCGCTTGCTTCCTGCCCTGATTCAATGCGTATGTAAATGATGTACATGGTTGCTATAAGGGGCTATTAAGAGTGCTTTAGTGTGATGTTAGCCAAGTGTTCTAGTATTTCTAACTACCATTTAAGCTCAAGAAATAAATTCTAAATAAAAATCAAACAACTGCGTATAAGAAAACTTTTTCACGACACTGTAATGCGTGCTTGACGTCAAATTGAATGAATAATTTCTTTTTGAATGTGAATTGTGATTAAAATAAAATAGATCCTGGTTATAATAGTGCGTGCTATACGTAGTTTCTACTTCACTCAACTGTGTAGGTGAATAACTTCCATAAAAAGATTTCATTAAATAAAATCTTTCAAGAAAGACGTCATTTCCAAGTTCATCCTTTGTCGTCTAACATCCTTTACCCTTCTGTTTCTGATAATTTTTTTTTTCTTTTTCCGTCTTACCGCGGATGAATATTTTCCTTGCTTGTAGTGCTCGTTTTGAAATCTCGTAAATACCACGTCACGGTGGACTTTTTTGCCAATTTAATTTCATTCAGTTCGTGCTGCATATCTTTAATGATTAGTTCCAAAGACGACAGTAGCAATGTTTGTTCATCTTTGAATCGTTCCTATATGAAACCAAAGTTGTCAAAGTTGACATTTTATATTTTGTTGGCAAACCAAAAAGAGAGTAATAACGACCATGTTGCATATATACCCTGATAAGACCTTTCCATCCAAAGTAGCTTCACTCTATTGCATCCTTTATTACTGCTAAGGCGTGATTGTTTTTAAAGCATAGTCGTTTCTCAACAATACGCACCATCAGAAAAGTCTTCCTCTGAGGTGTTGTCCTTCCGGAATGGATGCACAGACTCTCCGGACATTCTTAACTAGATCAAAGTTGCTGGTGTTCATATCGTTCTCCTCTACACTCGATACCAACTAGAGCCAACGTCTTGTGGCATGTAGCATGAAACGCTATTGTACAGACGATATTTTTTTTTAATGCTTCCGCTGTGTGTAAGTGCTGGAGTTTAAACTTCGTTTAATGGATATTAAAGATTAAAGATTAAAGATTTATGAGGAGTATTTTCAAAACATAATTTTTGACGTACAAATGTTTTCCAACAATCTTTTATGTCATGAAAGAGGAAAACAATGCATTTGATGAGTTTTAGCACAGAACTTACATACATTGGTCAAGTTTTTGCATAAAAAGTGCGCATTTTGTGGGAATTTCGTAAAAGAGAGAGAAATGAGGGTGTAAAGCCTTGCAATAAATAACGTCACCATCGCCACCAAGTAGATATCTTCAATTTATTTACTAAGACAATAATAAATTAACAATCAATATTAGTGTGAAAAATGCTATTCATTTTTATCAACGTGTCACTTCACCTAGCTAGGTGGTTCTATTTTCGGTATCTTCAATTTGTCTCTATTCCCACAGAAAATGTTTTTCAAGTTCATGAATATTTTATTTTCAATTGAGAATCAGTTTGCAAACACTTTTTTTATTCGTTTTTGCGAAACGTGTAAACTCACAGACAGCGATCAATTTTGAAAAGTGCAGATAAAAGTACAATCACTTGTGAGAACTGGGAACCCTTTGTGCAATTGAAAGATTGAGATAGTGCTTCACAATTAAGGCTTTTCTATACTTAGCATGAGTTTCATTATTTTATTTGAAAATATTGACAAGTGTTTCCGCATTGATAATAATGAAAGGAAACGAAGTAGTGTCGCAGAATGTTTATTATTCAGTTAAAGTAATTGCACTATGCTATTGTATGTTTTATTTATGAATTTATGAGTGTTTTTATTGTTATATACATAGTTAATGCATCCAATACAGAAGGGTAACTTTACATTTTTTGTACAACTTCAACCTAAGTATATATCGTTCCGAAACATTTGGTCTAGCGTTCGTTTAAAGTTAAATACAACTTAGGGTATTAAGTATATAAAACCGTGTTACATGCTTGATCACTATGGTAGATTAGAAAACAAATTTACTTTTGAATTATATATCTCGCGATGGCGGGAAGACCAAACTTGTAGCTTCGTGTGTAAAATTCCTGATTTAGAAATGAAAATGTCTTTTCAGTGAAAAATTCTAAGAATCCAAGATGGTCATAAAAATAAGTAATCTCAACGGTTTGAATATGATTTTTTTCCACACATAACTCGAGAGGTAAGAGGACATTAATCGAGGCACGTTTCATAATTTGACGCAATATAAATCGAAGAAACACAAATTGAGGAATTACTTATTGTGCTTTTTTTGTTGACTTTAACTCTTGGGAACTTTCAAAAAAGGACTAAAGACAAGGTCAGGGTTAAATCGAAGGTTTATACAATCTCACAGGGAAATCACAAGACATCACATTGAGTTGTTAACATTGCCGTTTTTCTTCTTTTTTTTTCAAAGTATCAACTTCAACTTACCATCGCACGGCAATTGTCTATTACTCACATCTTCCCTTAACTCATAGAGCAAGTTTAATATTTCATGCCATTCTCACCTATGGGAGTGCTAGGATTACCTCTTCGACAATATGTTGTTAGCCTGGTGGCATATGTTTGTTTGAAGTTTAGTATGGAACAATGCAGCGCCGAGATCACGACAGATTTGTCTTCGAAACCATGGTTATTTCAGGCTAGTCGGTATTTATAACCAATCAAACGCTAGTTGAGTGCTTAAAAGGAAAAAGGTGGCTTGTTGTTTTGAATTACACTGATAGGAGCCATATACAAGGTTGCACGTCTTTACGTTGCATATCACCATCTTAGCTAACCCTTCATTCTCTGACTTAGTGCTGTAACTTTAAGTGTTTGGATGCCTTTATCTGGACGATGTAATCGAAACTCCTGGAGGAAAGTAAAAGAAGTTCTTCTATTTATCAAGTATCTAACAGCTGCAGTACCAAAGTCGTTTTCGTGGCAAGTTGATGCAAAGTGGGGATGAGAACAACGCAGGGCTTTTAACAGACTTTCTTATCAGCAACTGACCATACAACCGTTTAACATATGTCGTGATAGATCGTTTAAGAACTAAACATGGCATGTCACTCATTTGCCTGGATACAAACAAACTTCTAGTCCATACCCGGTCATACAGCAGTTCATAGGAAGGGATAACCCACACACGATTCACATATACTCTCATATACATACATTATTTGCATATTATGTAGGTACATCTTGCATTGGTTGCATCTTTTGGCAAACTTTTAAATATTTTGCAATACCCCTGTCAGCATACACAAGTTTTAGCTTTAATTAAAATTTCATGTATTTTATTTAATTGCCCTGTAGCAGTACCGAGTCTTATCAACGCGAGCGTAACCAAGCTGTTTATTGAAAATGAGTGCAAAATAAATCGGATCGTTTTTGAGTGTTCTCGAAGAAAACAAAACTCATTTGCTTCAAACAATCCTTCCTTCATCAACTTCAAACTCTTTCCTTCTACAATCGGTCAGTTTAGGCTTATAGTGTGTGATAAGAAAACTGTAAGCATAAGTAAGTCCAAACAACTTATTGGAAACGTTGTATTTATCTTATCTTTTCGGTAAATTTTCATGGACGCAATAGAAGCTAGTGACGTGCGCGTATCTCTGTACCGCCATTAAAGAAAAAATTCAAATCAAATTTTTTGGAAAGAAAATCATTGCAAATGTTATCCCTTAAGTGAATAGAGAATTCTCGCGTCGTGCAAAATAAAAATAAATAAATAAAAGTTTTCTCCATCTAGATACAATAGCTCAGATAATTTCGCTGTACTGACAGTTTTGTATGTTGTTTTTGTTTTGTTTGGCACGGGCCTAAGTGGATATTCTATTTTTATGTGAGCGAATGGCAATTTTGTGGTGCATTTGTGCATTTATCTCGCAACTAAAAGCTTGTGTTGCTGCATTTCAATCAGTTTCGCCGAATGCATTGAAATTGTGGTTTCCGAATTGAATTACTTTTTATTTTTTACACACATAAATGGATATGAAATCATTATAGGCTTTATCACGCCCGATAAATGATGCTTGAATGCCACATATAATTGTTGTAAAATTGTGTATTAAATGAAAATCGAAGTTAAATATTTTTTTTTCTTTTTTTTTTGACTTGATTGTTATGAAATAGTCTGAAGATTAACACTTGTTGAATTATCAAGTATATATTTTAATTTTATTAAATTTTCCTACGCAGTGTCTACGACCTATATCCCTGTTAACAAAAAAATGTCTGGAACCCTCATATCAGACGATCTGACATCAAATTCTAAAAGAAGAAGAAATATAAGACAATCTGGAAATGTCCTTAATTAAGCTGATTATAACAAGACGTGGCCGTGGTTTTCGTACCTCAAACAAGTTTCTTTAAGGGCAGTTCACAATGTCGCGTTCGGGCGCTCGCGCTTTGACATATTGAGTAGAAACAACGTGCGCATATGGAACAATCCTAAATGTGACCTCACGCGTTTCTGCCGCTTTTGATCGTAAATATTGTAAACGCGCGTTTGACAGCTCACCGTTGTGTTGCTATTGGTTTTTCATTGACGACATTTGACGAAAAATTAATTAGTCTTGTTCGGGAGAACGATTTCTTATTCAACACAAAATCAAGGAATTATAAAAACATCCATAAGAGAGATCAAACATGGGCGACAATTGCGGCATAGGATGAACTACTTACTTAGATTTGGACTTACTAACTTGACTTACTGTAAAATGTATTTTACGGCTTTATTTCTTTTATTTTTGAAACTAATGTTACTTGGAGTTGTCAACAAACAAAAAATTAAGCCGAATGTATGTTCTGCCAAAATCCTAAAGCTGCATTTTGTTTTGCAAATTGCGAGGTCGGGCTTTGTAACAGTTAATATCGTAAAGTCACTGCAAAGCCTGGTAAAGCCCATTAACGCGCGAGCGCCCGAATGCGACATTGCGAATTGCCCATTAACCTCATCACGTGAGATGATTCTGTCATACTGTAAAAATACGGCCCGCTGAAAATTGAGGAATAAACCTCGGACCAGCGTTGCCATTGGGTCACTTTTTTTTAATGGCAGGCAACCAGGATACTGCATTTCTAGCTAAAATAAAACATTTTTCACCAAAGTAGCACACTTTGGAACGGTCGTTCAATATATTATACAAAAACATCTTTAACTCTTTGATCACGTTTTCTGTTGTTTCATTCACATTTTGTCACATAACTTCAATATTCTCGACCAAACGACTATTTAAGTTTACTTCACATTAGACAGTGACCGAATGTAGTTGTTGTTTCTTGTCTGCATTGAAGTCTTTAGCACGATCCTGGTTATTTTGTATTTTCTAAACCTAATTTCGAGCAATCAGTTTCTCTCAGTTTGAGGCAGTTTTACTGTGACATTTTTGACTTGAAAGAGTTCATATACAGTTCTAGAAGCTTTGATTCTCTTACCAAAAGATTGCCCATTAGTGACGTAACTTTAACTTTTCGTACAGTATAAATCGATTGGATTTCTCTCCTTTTTAGTTAATGTCTCGATATCTTAAGCCCTTATTGAATGCAAAAGATCATTTGCACCTCAGATAAAGTTTAAACTTAAAATGTCTTGTTAGTTCTTTTCCATATTTCCATTAAAATTTAATTTCTATAATTACATGAATTCTTTATGATGTAAGTACATGCAAGACAATAATGTTGATTATGATGAGAATTTCATATAATACTTGTACGTCGTACATACTCGTATGTTGTAACTGAGTTATTATTTTATAATGGATGAATCGTTATAGGTAATTCAGTGATTTTTATTATCAACTGTAGTTGTTAATTTATTATTGACGTGGATATAAGAGCTGACGTGCTGAGTCTTTACTATTTTTATCTAACCTTACGATAGTGGAATATGCTATCAAACAAAGTAACTGTTATTCGCGCATCTGATCACGTATATTTATCCAATGAAATAAATTAAGGACTCAGTTTATAGTTTTGCGATCGAGGAACTAAGAATTGCTAAAGCTTAAAAGTTCTAATCTAACGGAGCATTCACTATTGGGTTTAATAAACTCATTAGTTCTTACTTAGACCACTATTGACGTCTTACTTTAAAAAAAATCGATACTCGATACTGCCCCTGAAGTTTTCTACGCCTAACCGCAAAGAAAGGTTATTATTCCATGTTAACAGAATTCATCAGAACAACATTAACCATATTGTAGGTGATTTCCATGTGGTTAACTCTTAATGGAATCCCAGGAGCTGTACCTGGAAATTTGAAAAAAAATTTTGTGGTCTCTGCGATCGCGAGTGATAGGAACCGCTTATTTGGTTTTCGTGATGTAGTTAGCTGGAAATGCTTTTCGGCTTAGTAAAAGCGTGACACTTTACACGTACTTTTTTCGCTTGCCCTGACATTGTCCATTTAAAGGTACATGTTTTCAATAATTATATTTTCTGATCCGAATATTGCAAGCTACCTAGCCTTACAGTTTGATCATAAAGACTCTGTCAAAAGTCCAGAATATTTTCATCTGATCTTTGAGAAAAAAAAAAAAAACAATATCCTACCTAAGTCAGCTAAAAAAAACGATCTTAACTAAAAAAAATCGTTTATCTAGCTAATAGTCAAATAGTTGGACGTTTCAAGAACACCTTTGTTGATATTGCACACCCAGGCATTCTTTATCTTATTGAAATGTTAAACCCATTATTTCCCTGGTCGTAGCTAGACAAATAAAAAAAAAAAACACTACCAACTGCAATTAGAGCTAAGCTTCTTCCACTAACATGTCCTTCGGAGTAGCTTCCAGAGAAGGTTCGGTAATCCAACCCCGACTACATTTTTATCCCTCTGAAGAGATAAAATACTAGACACTGCAACGCTGTTACAAATTGCTTCATTCGATGATTATCAAACTTTGCAAACCTTATTCAACCCAAAGTCAAAGTTCAAGGGATGGTGGTACAATTTTGGTACCGCTGCTGGTATGATCCAAATTTCATATGTTTCAATTGTTGAATCCACAACACCGCAATTGATTGAACAAAGTAGAGTCTGTGAAGTTCCAATCAAGTCAAAAAAGAAGTAGGTTTTGTTCAATCTTAAAATAAGATCTATTGTCATTCTACTGCACTGTATTGGTTTATTGATAACTTTAATCTATAAAAGTTTTATGTGGCCGCAAGCTTAAATTACACAAACACAATTTCATAAAAAAAAAAACGATCAAGTGCGAAATAATTTGAATCTTTTGTGGTGCTAAAAATGTAATTTAATTTTAATGTGCTTCTTCTATTAGTTTGCCGTATTGTAAACATCTTGACGAGAGTTTTTTTTCCCCTGATCCTGTTTGGAGTTTATTGTTGGAATTGACAGAATGCGTCGAAGGGCAACCCGTAAGATTTTATTTTTAATATTATGTTGGCGTTTATTTTAGCTTGCCTTCATATTCATTACGGCTTGGTTTTAATTTTTAGTTTTTTTATTTATTTTTACATCTTCTGTGGTTTATAAAATAAGCTACATTAATTGTATGTAGAAATAATTACTAACAAAAAAAGACAGATTTACTTTCAAAAACATTTACGCCAGCACCTTATGTTGAGTGATTATCGTGGCTTGTGCGTTACATTGATGTAAAGCTCGGAAAATATTCTAGTTGATGCCATTCTATTTTGCAATTTTTAAATTTACTTATAATTTGAGTGTTAAAAAACCCGGATACTCTGCGTTGTACCCATTGGTATCTATGAATATGTATGTGGAAATCGATAACCCTACCATTAAACTTGCGTTCTCTCTCGACCACTTTAGATGCATTTTTAAGCAGCAGATCCTGCTATGACTGTCCACCAAACTGAACTATTTTCACAATTCGGTACAAGAAAACACAATCAATATCATACACCGTCAATCTGCATGCACAATCACTTGACTAAGCATGCAGTGTTAACTTTTTGGTCTCGGGCTTGAAAATTGACTCAAAGCGCAGCTAAAGTACTTTCATTCAACCAAATTTAGTTTGCGCCTACGAATATGTGACAACAAATAAATGTTTCACTACTAAAGTAGTGGTTACGGAGTGATTAAACCACTATAGCTAAGTTTCACTTAAGTTCCAGAGAATGCAACATCAGTAGACCCTAGTTGAAAGGCCTTCTGTACTGGGCTGTATGGAATTGTATGTAGACAACTAGCCGCCAACTTTATAAGATTCAACGCTACCTTCGGCAACCTTAGCAACCGTCTCGACCTTCTGTCCTGCAATGTTAACTTAGGAAGCGAGGTTCAAAATGCTGACACTTTTTTTTTTAATTTTCTTCATAAAACCGCACTGGAACCTGTGAAGAAGGTACGACTCATATGTTCTAGTGCTATGGTCAGTACATTATGTTCTTTTATTTTTTTGTGAGAACTGGTTATGTTTCGGCAGTTTGATATCCAGATAAAAGCTCTTACTAATATGACGTTTATAAGAGTCTATAGATTTTTACTGAACCACCGAAGTCCATTCGAGACTATATTTCTAGGTAATTTATACTAAATACGTCTATCTGACTTGAGTACTACTTGAATACTAAATCTAGATTTTAAAACACCAAGATTTTGTGCCACTTATGAAGGAATCTCATTCTGCGTCAGAAATAAGAAATTATCTGAGCCTGTTCTAATCTTTTTGGCCACACAACAAAAGTCCAGAAGTTTGAAGAGCTTGATAACACTTTAATTTCCTTTTAAGTGTAGTCAACAAATTTTGCATTAAAATGTTGATAGATGCGATAGGTATAGATACTTATCAATAAAAAGTTTTTTTTTACCGAATCCATGACAATCTTAATTCATTGTTGCCAATAACACGTGCTCGGAACTCTGAAATTTGTAATTAAAAAGTATTCGCAAGTGTTTCGAAGAAGTTGCATAAAAAAAAATATCGATAAATACTTGCCTTTATTTTTGGAACGAGATACTTTGTTGTATCAGTTGATGTGCTACTTGTGATTGATAAGATAAATTTTACCAATTGTATAAAAACCCCCGCCTTTGCGTGCATCATTCCCAATGAATCACTATGCTTGAATTTAAAGGAGATACCTACACTTGTCTGGGATGTATCCTTAGTAGGATTGCACGTGTCACAAACTATTCAATTACATAGAAGATAATATTTTTTGATATTTTCAAACTACTATCCACATGATTAAATAATTTGCAAGACACGCTTTCATTCGGCGCAATGTGCTCTATTCGAAATTGAATCCATCAAGCCTTCACCCTTATCTTTGAAGATAGTTTTCATCTGCAAATCAGCTGATAACATTGAATATTTCGTCTGTAAACATACTGACTGGCTCAGTGAAAAACAAGCCGCGTAAACAATTAATAAGAAAATGAGAAAGTACCTGTATTTACGCATTGTTCGACACCTCCAATTAAGATTAAGGCTTTCGGCTTTAGTACTGACTTTGTTTACATAATTACTTTAGATAACAATTCTGCCGTATATGCCAGACGAAAGTGAACCTTTAAAGAATTAGTCGTAGATATTTTTATGTGTCACTTCCTAATCAGTCACTTCCAGTCTGGTTGAGGGGATGTTCGTCAACCTGGCGACAGTGGTTTTGTTTAATTTTTTTTCGAGTTTCAGCTGTCAACAGGATATTTGGAAATTTGATTCTGGAAAGTCAATAAACTTTATTGCCAAAGTGCTAGAATTCTCAAAGATAAAACAATGTCTACTTGGAAGTGTGGAGTTGGCTTTGGATTACTCCAAAGCAGAAAAAAAATGTTTGTCGATAGAATTCTTGGATTCCGGAGAAGGGGTTAACAACTGTTATACTTTTGATTAGACAATCTGCAATCATCAAACAATAGGCTCACTGTTATCTTTCCTTGTTTTGATTTCAGCAAATCGAAAGGTGTCTGTTTTTGGTTATTTGGCGAAATAAAAACACCTTCAGATACGGATTTTCGACTAAATTTTTGTTAACTTATCAACTTTACGGCGGCGGTTTTTTTTTTAATTAGTTACTGATGGATGGGTTGTGGCTGATTAAAGAACTGCACCCAGTTAAAAATTTGACCATTTTTCATTGGGCCTTTATATCATAATCATATTATTTTGATCTTGATGGGCGGGTTCTTCATAGTACAACAGGCCTTAGTTCTAGATGGTAACTAGTAACATACAAAACGGAAGAGATGCCAGAAATAAACCGTAGCAATTACGTGCTTTGTGAAGCAGGTACTTTCCAGAATAATCAACTGCAACTCCTCAATGGTTTACTTGCCAGATTATAGAAGTCAACTTGATTCCGACTTTCAAGATAAAGACAGTGTTGATAAAATTACTTTAGATGAGGTTGCTACACTATGTGACAATTGATGTTTCAAAACAAACTTAGGCCTTAAGCTTGTTGGTCTCTCTGTCTGTACATTTTCCTTTACTTACTTAAGTGACACCATAAGTTCGCAACAACCTTTTCAGTAAGCCCGGCACTGTACTAATTTGATTAAGTTTCCCTTCTTCTTGTGCGAGTTACCTAAAACGAGGTCTTCCCCTACTATATTTTGAAGAGTCGATGCGAAGATGTTCTAGCCCTCTCAACCATCGCGCAGGTCAATCAATTTCGCTGTACAGCTCTTACTGTCGTTTATAAATCGTCTCCTTTAAAGTCCGTCAATGTAGAGCGGGGGACCGAAGAATTTTTGGCTCGAAGAGGGGAACCGCAAGTAGAGCTGGAATGATTAAGATCGAACTTAAAGTTACCTAAGTTATTTGGGAAAGTGCCTCAATTGCTTTCTTTTTTCAAAGAAACACCGATTGGTGAGCGTTTTTCTTCGTTTGCTTTCTGTGATAGCCGAGCCAAGTTCCTTATTGTTGTTTTGTCCAATTTAATAGTTTCTGTTCTCTTGCTTACTTAGGTGGCACTACAATTCAGAGTGAACCAGGGTTTCAATCAATAAACCTCTCCAGTCAGCACGATCCTTTGCGAGCTGTCGCCAGTTGCGTACGCCGAGTTGTTTATGGTCACCATCTACTTCGTTTACCGATAAATCCAATTAAGCTGCTTTCGCCTCAATATCGAGCTTGCTTAAATATAAATAATCTAAAGCTAAATACTGAGATACAAAAGCAAAAAGTCGAGACGTGAGAATTGTATGAAGCGTTAAACCTTGTCAAACGAGGCTTTCCATCGGAGTCAATTCTTGGACCAATTTCATTATTTTTTGTCAACTTACAACAAAAAGTCTCAAAAACGAAGCTAAAACCTGACTTGTAGGCTCAAACTTAGGTGTTTATCGCATACATCTTCTAATACTTCTACTTTCAGCACTAAACGCCAAATAACAGAACTGATAGGAGATTATAAATCTCACCCCTTCAAATACGTAAATCATTTAAACATCTCTCATTTAATTTTAGAGAAAATCGATTGACGGATTCGTCTTTGTCTTTCGACGGCACGTACACACTTGGTTTCGATTTGTAGTCAAGCCCTTCACAACGACTAATTGAGAACGTGCGGCAATGTTGATATCGATTGCGTAACGCAGCAGCGAAACAGATTTGTTAAAGATAATGTCTTGTGTATTAATATTAACGCCTTCTTTGATCTGCACCAACAAGCATCTGAAGCCATGACCAAAAGAAAATATCAAAATCGATAACGATCTAAAATGTAAATCACTTGAACTTCTCATGGACAATACCTATAGCATATCAACCTTAACCATAGTAAACTTTAAAATGTTTAATATTTCTCCAATAAATTCAGACTTCAGAGAACCTGTTAGTAATCTTGAACCACTAAACAATCGATACCCATCCATTAATGCGTCTGCCGATTTGATTTTATAGCGATTTATTTTCGTTAAGTTATAGCCCACAATTAAATAAAACAAAAAGGAAATTATTAATTATAAATGAAAAGGGCAGATTGATGAAACTATGTCAAGGAGTTGCATTGAAAACAACCCAAGAAGCGAATGTGTTTATTGTTTTTCAAATACCAACTGCAAATGGTGGCGTTTCATTAGATTCAGGATAATAACAGGTATCTCGATTGATTTCGAAGCACCACTTGATAATGGCTAATAACTGGAAATTATTAAACCAAAACGATTGAAGCAATAATGTTTTATTTTTACCACAGAAAATATGACCCCAGCGACCATAACTTTCCCAAAATCATCATAAACAATCAGCAGCAACGCTGTGTGGTGTATTAATGACCTATCAGCAAGTGCTAACTAAATTAATGTGATTCGTAAAGTTTCGTCAACCGCAAAAATACGCGTTTCATGTACAAAGGGAGATTTTCAATTTCACTCCTTCGTTATTCAAAAAAACAATAAAACTGACACCAACTCTAAGTGTCTGTAATTAGAACAGCATTTCACGGATCATTTGATTAAAGAAGCATGTACAACAGGTAACGAAAAAAAGGGTAATTTACAAAAAAAAAACGGGGATTACAATATGTTTATTTCCATGTACAAGGCTGGTAAATGCAGTCCTTAATTGAATGAATTTTCAATTCGTCGTTCTGCTAATTCTGACTCTGCGTTTGAGCAGAATTAGCATTACTGCATAGCTCCGTTACCTTCTAGTAACAGAACTTAAACTTAAAACACAGTCAGTAATTTTCCCTTTTTACAAATTTATTTAAATGGTTTTTATGGCCAAGTGTCGATTTAAAACCGGAAGCCATACTTCATATGCCACTCTCAGTGTGATTGCAAAATGGTGGTGACTGTTGCAATATTATAAGTGCTGCCAAATTTTTCTTATTGATAAACTAAATACTTACTTTATAAGACTCCCGACCTATCTAGACTATCCGCTTGGATACAATGCCCTTACATTGATGTCAAGCCTCATTGCGTCGACGGTCTTTTGGATTCTTGAGCCAGCTTGCTGAGCGGGTGTCAAAGATTTTCTCCGCTGCAGTGTTGTTATCCATTCGGTTGATGTGACCAAGCAATGTTTCTTAGCTCTTTGGACTATATCCGCATCCTGGACCAAATCATTTAATTCCCGGTTATATCTTATTCTGCACTCGCATTTGTGGTTGCTGTTGTTAAATGATCTGTAAGGTGGACTGCTCAGTGAAAGCTTACAGGTTCGGGCCTAAGCAACATCCCAAATTGTTTTGTGACAGGCATTGACAGATCTCTAAGAGTATAATCTGTCATAAAAAAGGTAGTTAGTCCGCCGTTCGGCAATAAAACTACGAAAAATATAACACGCACATCATTTATGGTTGCGAGAAACTGGGCCCTGGCTCTCTATGATCTGTTGCGCCAAATATTTGTATTTTTAGCATTCCTTCTTCGTTTTAGGAGCTTTATTCTCAGTTTTTTTGCCAAACCGAACTAGCAGTTCGCTGAGATCGCGTGAAGATGTGGATGGACTTAGTGCAAATTAGACGAAACAAGGGCTGTCGACGGCAATATACAAAATCTCTTCAACAGCACAGCTACAGGCTAATGAGAGGTGGCGTTATCGTAAAAAGTGCAAATATGTGTGATAGCCTCAACTAAGTCGGCGCAAAAAAAAAAATAGCTTTTTTTAAAATCAGCAGAGTACCATTGCCTTGTCGGTGTATTCATAGATCACTGTGCAATTGATAGACAGGCCACCAGGCAAGGAATTCTAGCTTATGTCCTTTACCGCGGTTGCAGAGACGTGGAGGAAGGGGTAACACGACTCCACCTGAAACTCGTTGATCTTTGCCTGGATTTGTCGAGTTTAAAGCCACACTGGTACGTGTCGATTAATGCAACGATATATGTATATACTTAGGTACCTCTTTCGTTTTTACAGAAAATAGAATCGTCTTTCTTGTAGATCGAACATAAAGAGCTAATAATTTATTACCTGCGTATATAAGAAAGGAATGATCTCCGTACGTATGCATAATTGTAACGCTCACCTAAATTCCTTGAAACCTGCATAAACCTACAGACAAACAGCAATAAAAATATAATTGTTCCTCATATCCGATTTATTTAAAACGAGTGGGGTGTGATTCCCCCCGAAGTTTAAATGCACGCATACTATTCATAAACAAGTCGCTACTTTATTACAATTACAAATTGCTTGTCAATTGTCGACCTATGTAGCTTCTAAAAAAAAAAATTATTATAAACCTGCCTAAGCATTTCCTTATCATAATATAAACCATTGACGTAACTTAAATTCCCTCTTATTACACGAACATTTTATACACAAAGCACGAAGTGGGTAACTTCCAATCAAAATGCCAATAATGTGCATCATTACCATGATCATGATCATGAACAAATCCATTAGTCACAGCACATTGTTTTCGATCGATTTGATCAAAGACTCGTCTCATGTTATGCCATAGAAGCAATCAAGCAATGGATAACACACCACACAAATACACCCCAATCGACCAACTGTCTAAGTTCACTGTCAAGGCGTTAGAGACTAGGCCAGTACCAGCTGGTTGGATACATGTGCGCCATATACTCTATACCAACAGATCCGGTAAATTGGAGATACAACACACCAGTAGCTTTGTGAAATTGAGTCTCCATCTACCACATGCAATTTTAACTGTTAGCATAGCGCGCATCTAAGTAAGTCCGATACGCATTTCGCTAGAGTGACTACGAAAGCGTTTCGTATTACAACTTTGTGACTTATGACGTAACAGCTAATTAAGGGGGAGGCAGCTGTTGCTGTTGTCGGTAATCACAAACCGCAGAGACGGTAGTCCGTTTCTAGATTGACAACTTATTCCGAGTGAGTTCCGAAGATCTACAACCAATTTAGAGACGTGGTTCGGACATTTTTTTTTTTACAATAATTAGAGTAGTTTTCGTTCAAAGTGAGAGTGGGTGGAAGTACTATGTCAAAGTAGCCACATCGACACAAGTAATATGAGTGATAAGAACACAAATAGTTTAGTGGATTCAATAAGATCCATGAAAGGATACGATTCATTACTATTCAGAGGTATTGTGATTTTTAAGTGACATTTGTTATTTAGACGCCTATCAGAAGCAGGTTGCATTAATAAAAAAAACTAGTTCAAGTCTAGACCGTGTTTGATTCGAATTTTAGAAGTTATATCCGCTTGTTTTTTAGTGAAATCGTCATTAAGTTTCTTAAGTGTGTGAATAAAACTATCATTAATAATGAACCATAGAATATTTAGAATTTGCATTTGCCGAATGCTTAGATCGTATCTAATTCTTGTTGACTAATTAAATGGTAATGCAGGAAGGGAATGTTTTTTTTATGAGTTTTAGAATCTCAATGGCCTTTGTGCAAAACTGGCTGCTGATTGTCTTTTTGTAAATAAATAAATGAGTGCACTTCACATAATGGATAACAGCCCCTAAGTTATGTCCAACAAAAACCAACACACAATATGTAGTCATTCATCTCCACAATTTTTTAAAAATAAATGCCAAGTGTTAATGTCAGTTGGCCACTTGGCCCAAGACGTGCCGTGTGATGGTGTGAATTTTACAATCCTGACAGCCGGATCTTAAATAAAACAGACCTCGTTTATAATCATATGCCTTTCCGGAATTAGTGAGTCACTATCCCTGATAAACAAACCGAATTTTTAAACCTTCAGTCTTTAGGCACGTGCTCGTACACTTTTTATAAACATGTCTCGAAATAATCTACAACCATCAAACATTTCCTAGATATAGTAAGGCTTTGCCACATGAAACCACTTACATCAAATAGTAAAGAAAATATTTTAAAGAACATAATACTCGTACTCATCGAATCTCGCTTTGAATTCCAATCGAATACGTATATGCGCAATAACATCGTACTTAATACAGCATTTACACACTCAATTACACACTTAACGCACAATAATAATCTAATCATTTAAAATTTTTAATTTGGAAAACGCGACATTTTCAGGTACTGAAATTTAAATCGCTACGACAATTCTCTCAATTGATGCTCATTACCTGGTCTCTGTCTAATGTATTAATTTAATCTTACTCGTTACGTTTATGGAATAAATAATGTTAAAAATCCATGCGATTTTCAATATTCTATAATTAAATGCGTAATACTCGTATATATTTTCAATATTTACTATCGTCATCGATCACTTGGAATCTATTGTTCAAGGGATTTTTTTGTTTCTACAGAAAAAGTACTTGACATGTGTCAAGATATTGATCTGAAGTTATTATTATTTCTTTTTGGCCTCTTTACTTTATTAATTTATGAATGAGAGTTCTCGGAGGCTCGTTGTTTTGTTTGCGGGAGGTATTCGGTACAAGCTTTGGTTACATTACTTTAGACGATGCTGTAGCAAACATGATCCTCGAGAAACTTGTCTTCGTGTGTGCGTCTCTTACTTATTTACTTTCCTGTCCTTAACTGCAAAAAGGTCGCCTGCCTATGATATCAGTACTGACTGACAGTACAGATGAACTCGCATGATATTTCTCACTATTTAATAACAAGTTTTACATTTTAACACCTCTGCTTTCAAACAAAAGGAAAATGAATTCGGTAGAGCCTTTATAATTCGGATGTATTTATATAAAATCAAGCTATGAAGTATTACCGAAGCATTCGGATTGTGATAATCTTTCAGGAGGTTATTATTAAGACCTATTGAACCAATAATAGGAATTCAGCCATCAGAATTCAATCAACAAATTTCACTTTAAACGTTAGATAAATTAAAAATTTTGAATATATTAATTTAATTTGTCAATCTTTCTATTAGATAAAGTACAAAAACCGATCTTATCTATCTATCACATGTCAATTTTTGTCAAAATAATCAATTCCTATCGGTTGCGATTTTATTTTAAAAGGTAAACGACTTGCGAGTACGAGTATATACTAATTGTTAGAAACATTCGCACATTTCCACTGTAATTGTTGATAGCAAATTGTTTTCATTAACTATGTATGTTTTAAGGGTTCGATAAATACATATTACAGTTTTATTACTGTACAAGTCCATGTAGAAGATTGTAAATAGCACATGAGTGTATCTAATCGAATAGTTTAACATGAACGCAAATTGACTCGTGTTATTTTAAAACACTCGATTTCGAATCACGTTGCACGTGAAAGACTTTTGAGTGACATAGACAAGAATAATTGAATAGATTGCCATCCTGTCAAAACAACTGGCTTATCTACAACTTTAATTATTTTAAATAAAATCTGTTTAGAGATCCGGTACAAAGTTTTAGTCTCTTCAACAGATGTCGCTCTTTTCGAATTGCAATAGCCATTTAATTTTGAGATGTGTAATTACGTTTTCTATAGGCTATATTTAAGATATAACGCAAACGAGGTTTCAACTTTAATATATATCAAAGGCATAAATAAATAGTAATATTATAATTATCACTTTACGTTTATTCGATCAAAATTATAAGATGCATTGCAGATTGCTGGAAAAAAGGTTTTAAAGGTTCATCAAAAACAAACTCTTCTCAATCATCAGTTGAAGTTGAAAAATAATGGCAATATTGATTTGTTACGATTATGTAAAAAATACAGATCTACATATGTACAGTATACGAACAAAAGGTAATTTATTAGTTAAAGCTAAATGTTGAGTGTTGGAACGTGCTAAAAAGTTATGAGGATTGTCATTATCTTCCCCATAACAAATTGCAAATAAAATCAAAATACATGGTTCACTTTCACTTAACACACCCTTTAATTGAATTATTCAAAGCTGTTAGCATCATTGACGTACTATATCTTGACTTCTAGTAGCTAACTTTAAGTAACTTCAAACATCTCTAGCGGTTTTCTTTCAATATCAGAACATATTGGAAACATCAGTTTGATTGGCATTGTTGCAAGAATTTGGGTGTGTAAATTGAAAATATTTGTACAAGAAGATTAATTACTGTATAAAACAATTAAATAAATAATTAGCAATGAAGTTCTGTGTAGTTGGCTGCATTTGCTAACACAAATCATCAGTAGAACGAATCTCATTTCACAGGCAAGTATTACTTTAACTAATTTCATATTTTCTTATTTAAATTCCAATTCTGGCATCTGTTGTGAATAATTAAGAAAGGCACAGCAACGATTTGAATTTTAACGATTTTTTCAGTATCTAAACTTTGTGATAAGAGATGACGTAAGAAAGTTTAACAGAAAAGGTTTGCATGGATGGCATTTGATATTTGAAGTTTCAATCTGACATTTTGGTCACACTGGCTAAGTAGTTAGTGCGTTATATTGCTAAGCGAGCAGAAATACCCTGGTTCGAGCCTCAGCAAAATAAATCAACCATTTTTTCGCGACTCCACCTCTTTGCAGGCATGACAAACGTGTTATAAAAAGCTCCTCAATCTGTCTTTCGGAGTCGACAATAAAACTGTAGATCCATTCCATTCGTGCGAATAAAACATATTCCTGCAATTTATCCATTGATACAAAAATAAAGAAAAAAACATTGCGAACCTTCTTACGCAATTCTTTCTATTGAAAAATTAAAAGATGATTAGGGAAAAAACAATTCTAAATATGTAAATATAAATTCAAGTTCTATTAATAGTTTAATTGCACACTTGGCCAAATACCTGTGCTCTGCTAATGTGTCTCAAGAATTTTTCGCATTCTATTGTCAAATTTTCGTGATACGCTTATAAGTGAACATAAAACTAGTTAAACTTCTTTACACAGCTGGAAGAGCGCTCAACTTGAACTTCAAATTTCTCACTAAGGTGCATAATTATAATAGCTAAAAAGAAAAAAAAAAAAAAAACCCCCATAGCTATGCCGTACACGATTATTCTAACTAGCCTTGAAAGCACTTCAATCACAGCGATGCTCGTTAAATCGATTTAACCATGGCTTGTGTGAGACTTAACGTCTACAGTATTAGCACTTGCCAACAATAAATATTTAAATCAATCTAAAAAAAACGTATCGTGTGTCAAAAATAGACCGTGCCAGGTCCTAATGGCCGATGACTGGTTCCTTTTTTAATTTACACTCTCATTCAAAAGTTAAATCAATTTTAAAATTTTACATTTATGAGATATTTTATTGTTAAATATTGACTTTTTTGGATGCCGCCTTCACACGGGACCGCCGCCTTGTGCCATTTCTTCGGTCACAGATGACATAATAGCGCCTCGATACAGACGTCTGCTCAAATAATTGAATTGTATCATATATCAACCGTGTGGATGTCAGACATCTTGGGTGGTTTCAATAAAATTGGATACTTTCGAACAGATCGCAGTAGTGGTCATTGCTCTGATTGCTCTGCTCACAAAAAACCATAAACCATTAGGTAGGTCTCATTCATGAATATATCAGTGCTGGTATTTACATTTCGTATCATGGAGTTCTAAGTACAATTTCCCTGAAAAACTTTTACTAGTTGGCCCACATTTGTTGTGGGTTTTTACCAAGACTGGGGTTTTTCATTTGCAACAAATAAATACGTTTTTTTTTTGTCCTAGAATAATGGTTAGTTTTAAATAGTTTATGTGATTTTCATGGCTCTTTGATTGGCTAAGGGGTAATTAATTTTCCTTTCTCATTGCAATTGACAATTCGGTAACATGAAAAAGTTAACATATATGTACATACATTATGAAATAAAGACTTTAACTATAGAGTTTTATCTTTTATGAAAAACTTAAAGAATTATGAGAAAAAATTGCTATCGCAAGTGTCATTAAACAGGAGTGCATTAAATTTATTTTTCATTTGGATGAACAAAAAAAAAAATCTAAAAGGAAGTCGTATTTAAAGGTTTTTCGAAACTTTTCTTTACTTTAAATAAAACACACTTATTTTTTTTCCAGTAACCCCGGTCCTTAGCTACCTGTTTGCATAATAGACTGCAAGCTGGAAAGAAAACACTCTTAAATGAACAAAGAAAGTTGCATTTTATGCATGTGACAGAATCTTTGGGAACAAACGGGCCTCAAAGCCCATCTTTATCTACTGGATATATACGACCATCATTAAGACAAATTCTGAGTGTCTTATCTCATGGCCAGCCGCAGAAGAAGCCACAATTCTTAAGACACCCTAAGGCAAAGTTAGGAACAAAAACCGATTACATAACGCATGCACTGACTTTAACTTGTATGTATGTAATTTGGCACGACAGCTCATGGAGAGCCAAGGCCTAGCTTCTCACAACCATTCATGTTGTGCGTGTTATATTCTTCGCACGAATGGAAGGGACCTACAGTTTAATGCCGACTCCGAACGGCGAATTGAGAAGCTTTTCGTGACAGATTGTACTTGCAGGTTTGTCATGCCTGCGAAGAGGTGGTGCCGCGAAAAAACTTTTGGTGGTTTTTTTGAGAATCGAACCTGTGTCTCTCGCTTAGCAGTCCAACGCACTAACCACTAAGCCACGGCGACCAGCGATGACTTTAACTTAAGCTTGAAAATTCTCTTTCTATCAAGAGAAAGTTGGCACGAAGAAACATTTAACTCGACAATACATTCATTTTCATTGAATGCTCAAAAATGTCTAGACTCCAGAATCAGAAGAACCTGCTATTACCTAGTCGATGAAACTTCCAAACCACGCTAGTGTTCCAACCAAAGTTCTAGCAATAACCAAGGCCTCAAGAGAACTATCCTTAGTAATAACTCGGAGAACACACATTTACATATAAGTACACACATCTATAATCAAGACGCCATTAAAGCCAACAATACTCAAATTGAAAATAGTAAGACGAGCTTAAAATCATACGTTCAAAGCACAAAGTCTCACTTTGTTGGCCGACAAAAATAGGATCAAAACTGAACTTAACAATGGTTGACCATTCGGTTCTGACTCCTATAAACTAGGAGTAAAATAAGGCATAAGGTTAGCCTTCTGAAAACTTGCCGATGAGAGATGAAGTACACTTCCATTATACCGCGTATCAAAGAAGATATGGTCACAACACAGAAAGAAAGAAAAGCAAAAGAAATAATTACGCTGAACAAATCGTACTTAGCCCTAATGTTCAAACATCCGTCCAGATTTGTATTTAGAATCTTGTTTTTTTTTTTTTTTTTTTTTTAACTCCAGATGTTATCTGTGGCTCTCTGAATGGATAACAGCAAGCTGTTAGCTAGTTTCGAAGATTCTTTGGGCTGCGGCTTTGGTGGTCATTCGCTCTTCATCTTATAGTCATCTCTAACATTCAATACTCATTTCGTTGTATAGCTTGAATAGTTCGTCATTCAATCGCCAAACAAGACCAAATACCTTAAGAAGCTTTTTTTTCTCAAAACTACCAAAGGAATGTTCATCCTCCGATAGAGTCTATGCTTCACTGCCATAGAGTACGACTGGGATGATTATTGTCATATATAGAGTCTTCTTAGTTGTTCAGGATAAAACCTTGTCAACTCAAAGAAACGGAAATTGGCAGGAGTTATTCTTTGTTTAATTTGATAGATGTCGCTGTACCTTACGCTGTAAAACGGGATGGCAGTGTTGTTGGTTGTATTTTCATGTATAAAAGTTGCCATAAATATTGCGCGTAGTACACTTATCTTCCTTAACTTGGCTGCTTAAGTTTCCTTTATTTTCTTTGAACTTCCGCTCATATAGAACAAATTGAATGTTCTTTTTTAATCGTGACAATATGATTAACATCAAGGCTTCTAAAGAAATAAATATATTTTATATTTAACAAAATATCCATTGATTTCTTAATCTCATTTTTGAGTACAAGCTTAGAATGCTTAAAATTAATTTTTTTCTTAGTTTTTACATGAATAACTGACAACTTCAGTGCACTTCAGGCAACTATCACAAGACTAACTAACAAATCAAAGTAGTTCAGTTGAATCAAGTGGAGGAGGCTTTCTTCTTTTGAAGAGTGTTTTGACTATACCATTTCCTGTTGAATGACGTCAATCTAGACATTTAAAGAGGTCTTACTCGTGGCACCTGCTGACAATGGGTTCATAGTTGCATAAAATAACGATTGATTTTAACCACCTTCGTATATATGTAGGTATTTCAGGAACCTACTTAATAGAATCATCTACATATTCTTGACAAAGTCCAAGCTTCTGCACTATAGAACAGGACTGCGATGAAAAAGTCCGCTTTAATTATTCGGAAAAGGGCCTTATTGCTTGGTTGCATTTTAAGCTTAAGGACACAACGATTGGCAAGAGTAATTCAGATCTCAGCGCTGGTATCGTTGTCTGAGCTTATAGCGGAGCCATAGTTCCTAACTACCTTAAAGCTATATCTGTCTAGAGCGACTTTCTGTCCGAAATGTCATTGTTGGGTTTCCTTTTTTGGTCTTATCATGTTGATATTTTATTTTGCCATCGTTGACCGTTGTTTTCTTCAACCTAAATTTACCTATGTATGTCATGTTGTGACGAAGTTAATGTGGTTTGACTTGAGTTGAGAAATGACGACTTTGTCAAGATTGCATTCTAGATCTAAGACTGATTGGTACACACCGGTACTACATTTTGCCGACAATCAACCTGTAATTTTTGGAAGAAAAATCTCCCTAAAGAAGGTGATAGTGTGTCTTGTTATTAATTGTAGTGATGTCAAACTTTAAAGGGCACTCCAACAGAATAACCATGCACTCGTTTGTTGGTTTTTAGTGAGAGCTCACTTAAGTACCTACATACTTCACCCTTTTAAAAAAATGCTGAATACAAACACACCCTTTCTGATATCATCAAATAAATAGTTCGGCAAATAATATTCACCTGCGAAACACTGCCAGTACAAAGTCAGAAGCCGCAGTCAATATTTGCTATGATTCCTTCTAACTTTTGCTATCTCCTCTCTAAGAAACACTTCAGAGACGGAATACGTAAATAGAACCATCTCCTTGAGATATGAAAAATCATCACATTATCACTATCAAGTTTTTTAGATCACCATTGGTTTACCTTTTTCTTTTTGTAAACAACTTTGTAATTATAAAATGTGTAAACGTTTTCCCACTCATATTCAAGGGCGATACTCCAGATCCCGAATGAAAATAAATATTTGCAAAACATTGGAGAACATGCGTTACTTCATTGACGTTCGCAGTCAAGATAACCATCAAATATCAATCACGTTCTTTGATAATCTCAAGAAGATTGCTCTCAAGTTTTGACAAAATGATTACCAAACACTGACGTCATTCACGTACTCAAAAAAAAAAAAAATCCCATGGAACAGATCGGTCAAGGAATCTATAATTTCATTATCCTATCACGACTAGATGTCTGTTTCGATTTTGATTAAAATCCTTTTCATGTTGAATGTCATGTGACTATGGCTGTATCAATATCAACATTTTTGACAACTTGTTTAGACTAAAATCAACTATTCCCTGTTAACACAGACGTAATCCTACGGATGAAAAGCTTGCATCGTAATCTCCATTTATCATGCAACAATATGTTAGTACCAGCGTACAACTAAAGATAATACAAACAGATGACCAACATGAATTAAGGAATTTACATTTAAACTGAAATGATCGGACGAACCCCCCATTCAAAACCGAGGATACAAAGGAAAAATCCCAGTTCAGTTAAAAATAGCAAAATTAAGGTGTGACTACCGCTTGTCTACCCGGTATTATCACAGATGTCAGTGATAGCTTGCATCTGAATCTACATAAGATGACAAGACAAGTTGCCTCATTGCACGTGTGCTATGAGAATCGTGTGGGGAATAATCAAATTGGGGGGTTTTTCTCGTTGTGTTCTCGGTAAAACACTATGACCCTCATTTTCCGAATGAAAACTAGGCACTTATGCGAATGTGAATATCTGTAACATATATGGACTAAAATTTTAAATTGGGGTTTTCCAATAACAGAGCTTTAAATGGAAAAAAGTCAGCTTTATGTGTATGATATCATTGAAATGATGCTGAAAGTGGAACACAGTCTTCTAGTAATTAAGAGATTTCTTATTTGGTTGCCCACATTAAATACGTTGGCGCCATCAACAGAGACATTGATACTTCAAGCTACTTAAAACGAAACGTGACTTAGACTGGTGATCTGAATAAGCCCGATTATTTGCTTCGGGCCTTAAAGGCCTTAAAATATATATAAAAGAATGGTAAAACTGAGGAGTGTACAAAAAAACCATGCTTAAATGACTCTTATTCTCACAATCTGTAAATATTTACACTTGACCTAGTGGTGCTCTAGACCAAAAACACAGTTAAAATCCTTCATTTCGCCACTTCTATCTTCTCTCCGAGAGTAGTGTCGGATTTCTTGACATCAGGAGTTGAACCTGGAATCTTCATTGTAACAAGTAATGATGCTACACCACGGCCATCAAGTTCGTCTTGAACTTGGCTCCTAACTAGATACGAAGCATTTCTTCACCCGAAACAGAATATCTTCTTAGCTTAAATTTGGGAACATTAACTTGTCAGCCCACCGTCATGGCACCACTAATTGCTTGGACTCGATTTCCTTAGTTTAAGTTTCAGTGTCCAAATACCGGTGTCAAATCAAAAATGTAATGTTATCGGAAAGAACAAATCATTAGCATTAGACTTTACTTTGTCCCCTTAGGCACTCCGTCATCACAAGTCTAAAGTTTATCTGTTCGTTAAGACTCCCCTACACATTAAAGTTTTTATCGTTATTCAACATTCTTTGTATGATGTTCAAGTCGTGTGTCATCTTGGTTAAAGTCAATTAATAGCAGAATTACAGATGACACAGATACCTTGTATAGGATGGATGGCATGCTTTGTTTTCACGGTATCTATGAAGTGCAAAAAGTTTGCAGCTGTCAAAACGTCACAACATTCCTTAGATCAACGAAAATAACAAACTATAGGAGTAAATTTCGCACCCATCACAAGGTGTCACAGAACAATGCGGTAAAAATAAAAAATTAAAAATACACACTAATTTAGAATAATTGTCAAGTACAATTAACGCACGCAGCTAAAACTGGTCGTTTTTCAAAATTAGCAAATGTTTTTTCAGCTTTCATGACTAAATACTCGTTTACCGGCAAAACAATAACCAAACAACTTGTTTTTTCCTTACACCAGTAACATCAAATAAAATTATGTTTATCACCACTCATTCCACCTAATCGTTCTTAATTTGTTTTTTTTTTTTTTTTTATTCCACCTGAAAAACACAAATATTAAGTTCTCAAACTTGCAACGAAAAACAAAAATAAAAATATTTTGTAGTTAGAACAAGTTTTCAATTGTTTTTTTATTTATTTTTTTTTTTTAATCTGATCAACAAAATAAATTTTGTTGACATCGGTCAATGCATTATTATCAATATGTCAGTATTCCTTTCCCAATAATTGTCATGCATTTAACGAAGTTTTGATTTTTGCGAAAACAAAGACAGAACAGAAGAAGAATGTGGTTCATTCACATTTTTATGCAACAAGTTGTCGAAAGTGTTTTAAATTGAGAAATTCAGTTTCCAGAGAGAAGGTTAAGAACAGAAATCTTTTCCTTAAGCTAAAATGTTTGTAAAATTTCCACAAACAAATTTGTTTGGGACTCTTAAGTTTTGTGTAATAAGTTTTTAATATGTCAAGAGGTCTACAACATAATGAAATTTTATTTAAGTATTTAACGTACTTACACCATAATGCTATCCAATTTTGAATATTTTTATATAAAGCTTCAAAAAGTTTATTTCACCGCCTTTGATCTTAGGAATCGCATAAACTCTGCAAAAAAACGTAAAGCATGCTGCAGAGACGTTTGACTATGTTTCTATTCTTGGCTTTGAGAAAAAAAAGGCACAGAATCCTTCCAGAACTGAGTTCATTTGAAGAACTCAAAGTTATCTAAAGAATCTTTCGCAATACAAAGTTATGTTTACCTTGACGCCAATGTCGATGAAAACGAGTTCGGACTGGCTATCCGACCCGGATAGTGACAAAAGCTGTTCCCTGCAGTCTGGCTGTTTCCCTTTGCTCAAGATCTAGATTATAGTTGGACTAACTCTGCTTAATGTAAACTGAGAAAATGTTTTCAACCTTTGCTAAACATCAAGTTTCACTCGAATGCAAACATTTTAATGTCTGTACCCTCTCCAGACGTACTTTTTTCCTCAGCGTACATATGTATATATGCATCTTGTTAGAACTCGTTGAAATTAGTTTTCGAATATTAGGCAATCGCTCTTGTCTGATACATTTGGAACTACTGCCAATTTGATCGATATTTTTCTAAGATTTCGCTTGCGTGAAGTTTGTGTCCATTTTAAACTCTCGTTTTGGAATAATGCTAGTTACAATATGATATTGCGAATCTTTAGCAAAATATAAGAAAATTACATGATTGCATGATCAATACATTTTGTGCTTTCAGTTCCAAACATACAACTTACTTACTTACTTATCAGGCCAGCGACCCTTGGAGGGTCTGAGCCTGAACTAATGCCGCTTCCCATCCTTTACGGTCCCGGGCACGCTGCTTCCAATTTCCTAGACCAAGGCTTCTGGCGTCCGCGATTGCCTGATCTTTAAACCGGAGGTTCGGTCTTCCTCTTCTTCGTGAACCAGGTGGCTGGGATTCGAAGATCCTAGGTTCCAAACATACCTAATGCTTTTTCTGATAAGTTAGGCCTTTTCTCTCTACGGGCGCCAAATAAAGTGACATTTGAGCACTTAACTTAAAACGATCAATTTTTGATTTTTAAGGAAATTTATTCACATCCAAACCACATTGCGTGTATGCGTACTTAGATTAAGTGTACCAAGATGTTAAACCTAACGATGTTTTTTCTAAGATTCGAAGGAACTTACGATATTTTGTAGTTTTGTAACAGATTTCTCTATTTCGCATTTCAGTCCATATTTCTTTAGAATAGTAACATTGTTTCTTATCAACTGCACGCTCTTCATCAACTTCAAGATAACTAGGTTACACTTACAAGTGCACCGTTTTCGCTAAAATTCAAAATCCCCAACGCAATCAAAAGCTGGCAAACAAAAAACCACTCCAAAATGATCTACTCACGGGAAAATCACTTCTCTAATTTGATAAAACAAAAGAAAAAGTATTCAATTCAAACATTTCCCACCCCGTCTACAACAGGAGAGATACTATCAACAAGATAATACCCACTCTCGAGTATACCAACGTTATAGTCATCATCGCGCGCCATATGTCGAACATATACTTTATAGGTAGATGCTTGCTATCAACAAAATACAGTACTTCAACTAAATGTGATAAAAGCAAGTCACTTGCATAGAACAGCTCCTCTTTCATAGTAAATTACACTAAAAATAATCAACAAACTTACCGTGTAAAAGTACCCGAGTTACTAAGAAACACCTCTTTACAGTCTTTTTTTTTCATTTTTTTCACTTCATTCATCATATCTTGCGCGATTCGTAATCGGGCGAACGAATTGGATTATATACCAAGCGGTAGTCGTCTTTGGTCATTCAGTATTCGGAAACTCGGCGCACAGTCAACAGACTCTAGCTACAAAGATACAAACAAAAACAAAACAAAAAATAATATCAAATAGCAAGTATAACGCGCGCCGTGACAACGAACGTGTGTCTGGGTTATAGTCACAGCTGAGAGCAAAAAAATAAAAATAAAAAATCAACCTATACAGTCCGCATTTAAGACTTAAAACCGATCACGAACGTTGACACCAGTTTTCCAAATATATTTTTATATTTTTTTCTTGAAACTTAACGAATTTACTTAAGCAAAATAAATTTTATTATTAAAAAATAAATAAATCAACGGTCGAGAGTACAAAATTGGAATTTAAAAATCGAAAATCTGCAAAACAAAAACAAAAAACCCATCATCGAATATTGTGCGCGAATTATTTGAAAAATTAATTTTTTTTTTACAAGAAAAAAAATTATTTTATCCTGCAAAAGAAAATGTAAATTTAAATTAAAAAAAAAAATATTGCTACATATATATATTTAATTTTTTCTGTAATCAATCACTTAAATGTTTGTGAGTGCTACGCGTGCGCGAATTCTTTTTCGAAAAAATATTTGTTTGAACCCGGTAACCGAGGGACGCGATCAATATGCAACATGACACTTGTCACATTTGCATATTGCACTTGCATAACGTGAAACGATAAAAAACAAAAGTGAAGGCTTCTTAATAAAAATCCATGAAAATCTATCTTTAAGGTTGAAAATTTGTGACAGTGAAAAGATACAAATATATATCTGCTCTGCATATATTGAAAAGAATGCCTTGAAAGAGTGATGAAAAGTATCTCGAAAATGCAACCTTAACCGAAGGAAAAGTAAACCCTAAAATTTCAAACAAAAGTCATAATTTGGAATACATTTGCGTCAATTTTGTGGTAATTATTTGTATTATGCGACTGTCTTTATCAAATCTTGTTTAAATGTAGTTTTCCCGCCTTTTGAACACTCTCTTCTGACTATCTCTTCTCAAAATTTAACAAAGAAAAGTGCAAAAGCAGATACATTCTGTTTTCCACACGGAGATGCACTTTACTTTCATCTTTTATTAGTTTTAATTGGTTTGAGTTGGATCAGTGCGGATCTATGAAGATCTTTTGGTAGTGCAGTCATTCTGAAAGAGATAAAAACCCCAACTGATGGATATTCGTTAGTATGAATATTGATGAAATATATTTGAATAATTCGTTCGTCTTCTTTTTTATGAATATCATGTCACCGATAGTAAATAGTGATATCTATCGATGAAGTAAAAAATTTAACTAATGATAGATGTAGGGAAGTGGGTTATCGGTTCTACCTCCTGCTCCAGGAGACTTTCTACATTCTTGAGATACATTTTGTTTTTCGTTTAACATACCTAGAGACTTATTGCGTTTGTTGTCCAAAACAAATTAAGATGTGTATGGTAAAATTTATATCGGAAGTTAATCTTCTTTGGCGAAAGATCAATGGCTTTCAAATGGAGAGTTCAAACGTGTTCCGGTTTTATAAATGATTTTATTATTCAAGCAAAGCAAAAGATGAGTTGAATATTATCCTTGTAGCGTTGCATTCAGTGTTTTTCCATTTTGCATTTCTCTTAGTTGAATTCCGGTCTATTTGCATGGAATGTTGTATAGACAAAAACTGGATATGTGTTTTTTATTCTTAGTTGAAGGTGGTAAATCAGATGGAGCATATGTGCCTGTAGGATTTTTCAATTAATATTCCAGTTACGATTGGAGGTAGCTTGGATTTTAATTATTCAGGTCAAATACATAGTTGCAAGTAAATTAATAACTGATTGTTTTTATGGAGAACTTAGATTTTTACATTTTATGTTTAAGTTCAAGGGATTAAATCTTAAAAATGCAGGAAAATTTCGAATCCTATCGTTCAAGACTCTGTAAATCACAAAACAATCTTTAAAAAATCAAAAGTGTTGACAATAAAAATGTTATAAAATCAATTTCAGACCATGGAAAAGGCGTTTGAATTCGGACCTGGCTCTATAAAGAAACGTTTTGCCAAATATTTAACAGGTCAATCTGGGATATTATAAAAGTAAGAGTTTTTTCCTGAAATAGATAGTTTCGCTTTATTTGAATTGAAAAAATATTCTTTGATAATATTTTGACTAAAGGACTTGGACACCGCAGGTCTGAAAACTGCGCCAAACTCTAACCTCTAGAGTTTTCGGAGTTCCAGGTTTGAATGTTTTATTAACTGAAGAAAAGAAATCATAGTGAGTTGCCGTCGGGTTCAGCTCCACTCTATAATGAAGTGGCCGCCGTGTATCGGTGGCTAGTGCCTTGGACTTCTAAGCACTAAAAGACGTTGGAATCTCACCTAAAAAAAACTAAATGTGCTATCGCGGCTCCACCTTAAGGCAATCAATGACAAGCCTTCAAGAACATAAGCTAGCTTCCGAGTCGGCAATAAAAACTTTAAGTCCCTTCTGTTTGTGCAGAAAAATACAATTTGCACAATAAGCCACTTTGTACTTTAAGCAGTAGGCTGGACTGTCAAAGTCCAAGTGTTGTGATCGTCTTGGAATAAACAAACTTAGGTTTTCTGCTGCACTTTTAGCTACAATACCAATGTTTTTAATTGAACTAGCACAATCATCACCGACTGGCATCGTTTCATCAGTAACTTAGCTAATTTGTCCAAAATGTTTAAAGTAAATTTTCGCTCTTTCTTTGACAGGAGTCGAAGGATCACTGAAAATAACGTGTTAATAATACTTCTACATACTGACAAGTACATTGATGGTGCTAATCTGGACGGACACAAAGCACACGGCAATGTTTCGAAAGGTCAACCATATGTTTTAAGATCTTTAGGAAGGTTTACTAAAATGTCGGTATTAAAAACGGAGTTGTCATTTGAGTACGTTCTTTATGTTACTAAAAAAAAATGTTTCGTTTCATGCTTTCACTTGGCCCCATATATTTTCAATCGTCATTGTCGGGAACGTCGCAAATGTAAAAATTACTTAGGACTTTGAAACTCAACGTTAAAGCGTCGATTTCAACCCGATTTTCACTTCTAGGCACCATGGCTTAACATAAGATTCATTCGCATACCTTCTTCCCAAAATTAGTGTTCTTAAACAAAAAATAAGATACCTTCTAGTAGAGAACATATTTTTGACTACAAATTTGGTTACAATGAACCTTGTTGTTTGTCAAACGAGTGAGATATCTGTTAGCCTGGCAAAAATATCACATATATCATGAAAATAAAAGTGATCCAATGAGTAATTTGACGTTTTAAAAGTTTCAAGAAGGAAATGCGAAAGGATTTGTATTCGAAATTTGTGTGTTGCAATGTTATAAATTTGTTCCAAATTGACAAAAATTGAAGTTCAACTGTCAAATTTCTTTTTGAGCGTTTATTCAACAATTTATTTTGTTAATTTGTTCATGACAATTGTTGACCCTGATAAAATGATACCTCATGTCATGAAAAGTTTATGTCAGAATTGTTTACCTTTTTCTTTTGACACTTTTGCATAAGTACGCTTTAAGTCAATCCGCTAACAAACTCATGTATTATACTTGTGCTTATTTACTGTCTTCTTCAACACACTGTAAACAATCTCAACTTTGACGCCAAGAATCATTTGTTTTCGTGGGAAATTAACACAGTTAATTGACCATCCCAGTCAATGGTAAAATAAAAAAAATAAAAAATTATCTTAATTAGTATCTTTCACTCCGTCATGTCACCAACAAACCGAATAATTTTATGATTTACGAAATCCAGTTTGATTAGACGAGTCTCCATGGAAGTCATAAGACGAGTAAACAGTTATTTTTTTTTTGCAAACATCTTTTTATATGTCATTTCTATAAGTCTTCGAAATATGTGTGTATTTTGACAGATGGAAAACATATATTTGACAGATACCAAATTGAATTGTCAAACAACAACAGAATTTATATCCCACACAGTTGATTTGACCAGGTGCCGTCTTTGATGATGACACTTAAACGATCATGTATGCGGATATGTTTAGAACCTATTTTTTTTCCAACGAAATATATACACACGAGTATAAACTCATTTTTCTATTGACTAAGCTACGTTCGCATCAATGAAAAAAGAAAGATGTCATCTAGAATGTGATAATCAATCCATTGTCGGACGAATACATTGCCAGTTAATCAATTCAATTGCAAATGTCAAAATAAGAGAAAATATATAAATTGATTTGATGACGCACATACCTGTATTTACGTTAGGTTTTTCCAAAAAATCAATTTTTTGGTGCAAATTGTCAACGATGTCAGAGATGGCGGCTAAAAACGGAAATGAAATGATGTGAGGCGACGTGTTGCGATGTCGATCGCATCACGATTTGAAAATTAATGGATCGGTCGTTGTGTCTACCTGAAAAAAAAAAAAACAGATGGAAGATAGAAAATGAGTTATAAAGTCAAGTTATAAATTAAAATTTTTATTATCTTTCAAGTGGAAAGTGGTGTTGATGCAATCGTGCATAGCTTTGTTATAAGTTGAAAACTCATCTGACTTTTTTATTGTTCAAAAACTTACCCGACTTATTAGTTAAAAACTCACCTGACTGTCATTGTTTGATATTTTTACATAGAGACTATATAGTGGCAGTTTGAGTCCAGAATTGATACTCGAAATTGTGAAGGACACAACCTAGCCAACAACTCATTGCACAGAAGATCCTTCAATAGACCTATTTTTGTATCTCAGTGCTCCAGCGTGATCTTCCAACACCCAGACAGAAAAAAAAAGTATGTTCTTGGAAACTGATTGATAGGATCCATTACGGTCTGAGGTAAGCCGTCGTAGATCTTTGGATGGATTAAATTCTGTCAAAGTAAGATCAGCCCCGTAATTGTTTTCTGTGGTGACTTGACTCTATAAACCACAATAGTTGTCATTAACTGACGTTGAAGTCATTCCTCAGCTGCAGGTAAACGATTTCAGATCAATAACCTTGTTATCGTTCATTCTAAAACCCTTAGAAAGATTGATTGATTTCCATCTCAGACTACAGTGTTGACATAAATATTTTGTCACCCTTTCAACATGAATACGACTCTCATTATAAGTAGTTCCGCACAAATTGGCACTCTCTGGTTGTCTTCTAGCCAATTTTCATAATGTCAAACCAGACGTAATTGCAATAGTTCATATCTCATTTTGAATTTCGAAATTTCTGTAAGGCTTCGAGAAGTAGGGGTGTTATATTCGGTAAAGTAAGACTTGACACAAACACACTTAGACCAGATCTAGGTATTTCTCACAAACAACCTGCAGAACCAATTGGAACTCCAAACATCCATATTCGCCAGTTTCCCAAGATTATCGAAGAAGTAGGTATACTTTCAGATGAAATTTTCTTCTAGAGGAGAGAACATGAAGAATTATGTCTTCCTTCTTCTTATCCCTACAGCTGCTACATAACCTAATTGTGGTTTGTTGTTTTTTGACGAAACTAGGCTACTAGAAAAGCGATATTATGTTAAGAGAAATAGATAGAAGATATACTTTCCCAACCCAATACCCAATTCAATTGGGTTTGAATCCTTATAAAATCTCATCCAAGTTTATCGCACAATATGTCTTCGCATTTTGTACAACAGGTGTTCAGATATGTCAACCAAACTCACGTTTTACTACAACGAAAACACGTCAATTAGAATTTACATTTACAAAAGTCACTTAGAAGCGCTAATACAAGTCAATCCATAATACAATTTAACACTCTCAAAACCTTGCACCCACTGTATATTAGTAATAGATATAACGTTCAATTTATTTATAGAAAAATATATTTACTCACAAAATCAAACTGTCAGTTAAAGTTGTCATTTCTAATTAAATTGTTATGCATAACCTGTTAACAGTAAATTCAACGATTATTTCATAACAAGTATTCAATTTGTGATTTGAATACTATTATCACTATAATGATTAAATGAATAATAAATTTATATTTGATAGGTATAATTTTGCAACGCCACTGAAATTGACATTTATAGGTTATAATAATAAATTTGACAACTCAATGAGTGTTATGGAATTTATGACAGTTCTAATATTCATAAATTTAAAAAAGAAAATGAATTGCTGTCGGAAATAAACTATTTTCATTATTTTAGTTGGAATTTATGTGTTTTTTTCGTTACGTATCTGCGCATTTACCCGAAGGATATTTCTTACAAAATAACTTTATCCATTCTTGACAAAATCCATGCTTCTGTGCCATAAAGCAAGTCTAGAATTATCAGGGTACTCAATTGCTTTCTTAGCCCAAGGAAACAGAATTACCGACATCACGCTGAGTTCTCCTGATAATATTAATATCGTCGGCCTATGCCAATAATTATATGGAATTTCAAAAGATTCTTACTCTGGTGTTCAAGAGCGATTTCAAACAAACCACATGAAACCACAGTGCCATCGTAGGTCTCGTTGAGGTCTTGACTGACTTCAATAACATCCCGAAAAGTTCAATTTGAAATCATGGTCCTAATCAGTAATTTTGAAAACACTTTATACATTTTGTCTTGCTCAGGAGAAAACGGATGAGTCAGAGTCCCACTTCTGTGGGTTATAAATTTCAGATTTAAATGGAGTACCACAAAGCTGCATCCTTCTACCAAAATTGTTTCGATTGGTTATTAATGAAATACCTCGTGCTACTTTACCGACAGGTTATGAAATTTGTTAAGATCGTCTTTTAGTCAGTCCAGCACGAAGATTTCTTAAATCTGACTGAATTCCACGATATTTGTGGAAAGGTAAAATATTTTTCAGAAAATTCTTAGAGCGCCTTCAAAGAGACTTCTGCTAATTGAGGCGATTAATTTCCAAAGCAACAAATGTTTCCAATGGCATACGAGTTGCCCACATTATAACTCTAATATCACGACCTGAAAGTTTAAATTACATAACGTATATCCTTTAATTGAGTATAGTTTAACAAATTTTCCATTTGCACTTTTGAAGTTGACATCGCAAGGTTACAAATTTTCCAGAAAACCCTCAAAATTAGTAATAGATGAAAGTAAACAAACAAAGCAATTCGACAAGAAGTATCAATAGTAAACAACAAAATGTCGTAAATAACTCGTTATCTAATCGACATGGTTAAGGGAAAACTTATATAAACACCCTGACGACATCATTTCTATTAAGACTTGCCATACATCACCGGCTTTGATGAACAATATCCAATCTTACAGAGTCATTACGAGTATAAAACGCTTAGTTCTATGTTTGCCTGATAACAAAGGGCAAAAGAAACACTTCAATAAAAATGTATCTACACGCCATTAAGCTTTAAAAGATAAATCTGTTAAATTGAGAATCTCCAATTAAAATTTACCACTACGATATGTAAATAGGTTTTAATTCGTTAGATACGGCAAATATGGGATGTGGTTGGCACAACCCAGACACAACAGCTAGCAAACAATTGTTAAATATTTACTCCGATGTGTACTGCTTGCTCGAAAATTCCAATAATTTCATGCACCTGTAGTGCGCACTTATGCCCAACAACATAACTATCTCATAATTTCATTGCCATACATAGACACTAGTATGTAGCACGTGCCGTGGTAATGCTCCTTGTTGGAGATTTATTCATCATACGCCAGAGTGTACGAACGTGAACCTGAACCCGTATGACAACATGTGCATCTGACGTAGACATCACATCTCTATGGAGACATGAGGTAGATATATTCCATTTGCACGCGAGTAATTTTTTAAATGTTTCGCATAAATTATTGAAATGAGGCAGAGATACATTTGATGGAGATTGATTTAGATTTGAGTGCAGAATAGAAAAACGGAAATGACTTCTTTTATTTAAATTACTTAACTGACGTTGGACATCTTTTAAGGACGACACTTTAAGGGGGAAGTGAATATAACCAAGAAGGTGAAGCAATCATTAAAAGTTTTAAGACAAAATGTTGTCTGAAAATAACTTAACAGATTTTATATGGTTGGGACCGAATACGAGGATGTTTTCTTTCACTTTTGAGAATGGAAGTTAAAATTGTTAGTCTTCCTTTGCAAAAAACATAAAGGTTTTGATGTCTGTTGCCAAATGACATTGTAAATCAGGACGAAGAGGCCGTAAACAGATCATGATGAGCGACATTCGATTAATGTTTGTTTTTCATCTTTATATGGATGAAAGTCATAACTTAGCTCCCGAATTTCTTGAGTCTGATTACACTAAACCTCGAACAATTATCCATAAATGGTACGTGCATAACCATACCACATATTCGGAGTCGCAAAAAAGCTGCGAAATATCTAGGTTTCCTTAAACAATGAGAAAATACTTAACCCCTTCATTGAATTGCAAGGCATTCATTCGTCAAAAGCTCGAGTACAGCACACATAACATCTGGTCAAGTGTGTCAAAAACTGTTCTAGATAGACTTAGAGATGACAAGAATAATGTAAAGTCCAAAGAATCGCTGAAACACTGAAGAAATATTTTTCAGTTTCTCACTGTTTTGTCATGATCCTGTGAAATACCCAATTGCATTTTGCCCATTTAAGGCCTTACATACGTCTAGCAGCGCCAAAAATGCGCTAAAAGAAAAAAATAATTTTAGTAGGGATAACAATAGAAAGTAATCAAAATAAATGGTACACCTTTTTTATTGGTATTTAAACTTCATAAAAAAATTTATTTCGATTTATTTTTCCAAAAATTACTATATAAAAAATCACGTGATCCACAACACTAAGAAAAAAAATTTGCTCCTCGGTCGGCATCATATCTCCCGTAAATGTTGATCGATTTGCAAAATTTGAAAAAATTCTTGTAAAATAAAGTTGTTGTTATAGCCAGTCGAGCCGGAATTTTGAATTTCGAAAAATTAAGCAATTTATGGCAGTTTAAAAAAAGGATGCGTTTTACGTCATCAATTATACACTTTAATTACTTTCATAAAATTTTTAAATCAAAATATCAAAAATCCGGCTCGACAGACTATAGAGAAAACGATTTCCAATATTTAAAAAAAATTGCAACAAAAAATATTAAAAACTGTAGGAGTTATCATGCCGACCGTGTCGGAAAAACTAGTTTCGAGAAAAACGCGTTTAAACTTTTAAGTGCGTTTTGTTCGAAGTCGCGCGCAGCTAAAGCAAGAACTTTATGATTTTTTTTATTTGTTTTGAAAAACTTAATTTAATCTCCCATTCCGGCTTCGTATTGTATTCCTTCCTTGTCGGTAATTAATTGTTTTTGATGCTCCGAAAGTAACGGTCACCGGTCTCAAACAAAGGACAGCTACCTGCGCGCACCAAACTTTCGTCGGGCAGTCACATTTTCTACCATAACTTTGGATCCATGGGGAATTTTTACAATCGACTTCCACAGAAATAAGCTTAAAACTATAGAGAACAACAATCTGTTTATAAAAAAATCTATTTTTTGAAAATGCTGGACGTATGTGAGGCCTTAAAGACTTCACGTGATACGCTTTATGCTTCGAACGCTTATCACTTTGCCATAACGATTTCTTCCGGAAGTACATACTGTCAAATATAGAGATTCTGGAATAAAGCTCTGAGTTTCCTCATCACTACTATCTGCAAGAATTTAAAACCAATGGGCATCGGTGTCTCTTTTGCTTTTCCTCTAATTTCCTTAATACCCACGCTCTAGTCATTAACCCCTTAGGGTGTGCTAACTATTCTCTGTAAAGGCTTTTATAACCAAATTCAGAAGAACTTGAGAGAATATAAAGTAAATTCCAGCTGAGGGTATACTTTTCGCTGCTTCCGTGGTCGCAAGTCTCTCCAGCGTTTGCACAGCGATAAATTTTCTCATGGGCTTGAATTTGTCCTTTTTTTATAATTTTTTCTCCTTGAAGCTTGACGCTAAGAATGTTCCTAAAATAATATTCCACCACAGTCGTGATGTTGATTATGGTTTCACGTGCCATTATTAAACAAAAGCTAACAAATCCATTTGTGAATGCATGCAAATTTATTCTGCCTAGCAACTTAGTCCAAAAGATGCCAACAACCTCTTCTTTCATTAAATGGGAAATACGAGGGAAATACTTTTAAGTTTTTATGCAAAAGAATACGGTTCCGATATATTCTCTTCGTTTTGCAAATTTAATTTTATTCATTGTTAAGTAATCAAGCCACGGTGAGATGTTAAGTCGGGATCATATCCAAATAACTCTTTCGTTTCTGTTTTTTTTTTAACAATAAATCTACACGTTCTGCTATTTATAGGAGCATTATTGCAAATTTAAAGGTCAAATTAGATAGTATCCATAAATATTATCGCATTCGTTTGCCATTCAATTGCTCATAAAAATTCAGACGAATAGTAGGTATCTTAAAACATATTACAGACAACAAGTTGAAGTTAATTATCTTAAAAATTGTAGCCCCGTCTATATAATTTCAAACAGATAATAAAAATAAATGTAATTTATTACCTAATCAAATAAATGATGATGAGATTTCTCAATCAAAACGATCTCATTAGTTTGTAAAGTATCTAAATCTTCTCACGTCTTAATCTTCTTCTTCGATTGACCCATGTTCAGATTTAGTGAATTTTAATCATTTAAACAAGGTCTACAAGCTGATTATCGAAAGAAACTACAAAAAGATGAACATTTTTCTATTCCCATTATACGCTGTTGTATCTTGATGAGTAATTTTTAATTGAAATAGTTGGATAGTTATCGCAAAACCGGCATCGTCATGATTGACTTTTTTTTTTTTTTTAGTTTTAATCGAGGTAGACAGTGTCTCTGGCATTTTTTTTTGCAGTCAACAGTTTAACAACCAAAGCTGAATATGAATTGAGTTGATGAAATCAATTAATAATGACCCAGTTAATTGTTTGATTGCAGAATTGTTTAAGGAGAGCGTAGCGTACACAAGTTCAAAGTGATGTTTAAATAAGAATTTATAGAATTTTCCAAAGCACGAAGGTATTTACACTCGATAAAATGAAGATAATCTTGTTTTTTTTTTTCTGAAGATTTTCCACTCGACATTTAACTTTCTGGACTGTACTCTGTTCATGGTTAAATTGTATTGTATTGTAAATATTATACAAAATATCGATTAAATATTCATTTATGGTTTTAAATTAGTTGGGATCAATGAAACCACTAATTCTCTTAAATGAATGATTCGTTATCGATACATTTGTAATTAAGGTTTGACGCATGATGTAGAAGGCTCGACAGATATACTTGATTAGATGAAGCTGTATTTAAAGTATTAACCTCGGGATATTACACGACAGTTGGTTGAGAGTTTTCCGGGCGTTTATCATGGCTAAATAGACGGAATATTCAGGTTTTGAAACTTTTTTAGTCTAGTATTTCAAGTTCGTGTCCGAATTTTTGATAAATGTATCTTCTTTTAGTTGCTTGAGTTTGTCTTAAGTAAACTATATGAGACAGCCGAAATGGTAACTGGTTCTTCTTTCGAATAACTTAAAAAGAAAAGAAAATTTTAGTACTAGTCTTGCCATTGTGCACAATTTTTTGAAACTGATTCAAGCCAACCACTTCAATTCGTTCAAATATATAATAATTGTTGGCTCACTCTGCAAAGTAGACATCTACGGATGTGATGACCTCCAGAATGAAGTTACAACTAGATTTAGCAATCGATTAATTCGAACTGATACGGGAATTATCTTGAAGGAAACGCGTTTTCTTTCTCTTCAAATGGCCGTCATTGACTATGACTAGAAAGACGCTACAGTGATTAGAGAAACTTAAGCAGGGACAATGAGCAAGGTTTGGATTAATCTTAAGACATGAGACTGGTTGAAAGACGTTCCAGTGATAAGGGAGACTGAAGAAGTGGTAATTGTCAAGGTCTTTCACTCCGGATATCACTTCATATTGGATTTCCTGCAAATAACCCTTGTAACTGGTACAACAGTCCCCCCGAAAAGTATCGCTTTCCTCCCAAATTACTACAATTGTTCGCTGTATTCTCACTACCATGCATAACAACTTCAAAAGCCTCAAATCAATTCTCAATTCGATGAAACTCCCCCATGGATACAAAAATAAGAAATAAAAATCAATACTCAATGCAAAAACCAAAGTGATACCAATCATAATTATTATTTATATTTCAATTGCGTTTTAACCGCATGCCTGAGCATTTCAATAGACATCGCCTTGATTGGAGTACCTCAAGGTTATGTACTAAATAGAAACTGCAAGTAAGCCCAACCCATTAGGTAGAGTAATAACCCTCGGTAGATTGGTAATGTAAAAACCAATAGATACTCGTACAAAAACAAAAATTATTGATAACATTTAAACATAAACAAATACTTTGACACTGAACTTGATTACTGTCGTGCCCCATAATTGCAATCGTAAGACAATAACCCAAGCGGAAAGCCACTAAGTAACCTTTTAAAATAGTTCCGCCAGCGACAGATACTAAATGAGCGTGTGGCAATACTATTTGGCTGTAAACAGATGTTTATCGGTAATCAATGGATAAACTTTCTAATTCTTCAATACAAAACAAAAATGGAATCAATTAGAGGAAAAATTATACATTACACAGTTTCTATGTACATACATACATATCTGCTATGTCTACGAATATAGGTACTTGAAGAATGTATTATTATGACAAGTGGTAGATACTTGATACGCCACAAAAGATGACAATTTAAGTGAGAATCTTATAACTATCTCGGTGCAGTATGCGAAATTTATTTCCTGCTGTGCTAGAAAAACTTATCAATTGAAGAAGTTATGAACGAAATATCTTTTATCTTATACCGGCTACAGTTGTGGTGGTCAGAAAAAAAAAACAGTACACTCACACTAATAAGATACATAGATCATCTGGCATTACAGATGTTCTTGCATAATACTCGTATCTCATTGTAAATGAAATTGAAAAGCCAAACAGTCCCACCATTGGTTTTAGATACGCAGATACAATATATTTTATAAAAAATGTAGACACTTTGGTTTGGCATTTACTTCCTGATGACCGTTGTCAGGTTTATTCAACGGTTTTTTTTTTTCAAAGCCAATTTCTATTGCGGTGATTGATTAGCTGTTTCGATTTTATGAATGAGTTTTTTTTTTTGTATGAATGGTCTATAGATACTGATAATGAACTCAGAATGGGGGTCATAAAACCAATTGACTGTCTCAAACTGACGATGAAATGGTTCGATAGATACAATTACAATTTATTTTAAAAATATTTGATTGCCAAGTTGTATCTTAATGCCTTGTAGTCGGGTAATGACAGCACATTGACAATACCATCTATGTAGTGTCATGGTATTATTTTTTAAGCAAGCAAGCTATTTAGAGTACCTGTTGGAAAGAAGACTTGTGAACGACGAATGTAAATAAAGTAATTAGGGTTGAATTATGGGGATTTTCCGAAACGAAATTTTTCATAATTCGTCGCAATAATTTTTTTTTCTGCGTTTGTGTTGTTTCTATACAAATGACTTCTTCTAGTTTGATAATGTTTATCTCTTAGGAAAATTACTACAGTTAAAGAAATACGAGTTCCGGGGCGACGGTAATTGTATTTTAATTTCAAATAACGTGTTCCTGTTGTTAAATATATAACCTTGACCCTTGCTTGGAGGATTAAGTCGACAAGGGTAGACAAGCATGAACGATGCTGTAAGTCGAGGCGTGCATGGGCCAGTTTTATAGCTTACTAAACGCTTATAAGCATAAAAAGCAACCAGGTCAAATCACAGTGACTCGTGGCTTTATACAGTTTTGACTGGTCTTTTAACATTTAAGACTGCAATATGACAGATTTTTTGTTTAACCAAGGCGCACTCAATAGCCCCTAGAACTCGGTTAAATTTGTTCCAAGAAACTGGCTCTACCATGAACCTTAATTTTTTTATGACTGTGTTGCCACCTTAGCATATCCTTATATCAAAAATCAATAAACATATAAACGTCTATCAATATATTAATCTTTTACCTCATCTACTTTAGATTTGTAATCTACTATTCGACAATTTTGATTTCTTTATGTCAAGGTTCATTATACTTAAAGAACTTTGAAGCTATAACGTCGTAATTAATTTGTTTTTCTAAATAAAATTAATCTTATCGTAAAATCAATGATTTTCAAAATCACACTTCGTTTTGATCCTTATTCTTGCTGAAGATTATTCTTAATATATAACAATTTCTAGTTTAAGATATTTAAATGATTAAAATAATAACAATCATGCTTTGTTGTCCTATCTAATCGGTTGAATTTTTGTGATCTAAACTTGTGATTGTTTTGACATAAAACGGACACATTGTCAACATTATTACTCAGAATAATCAAAATTTATCAATTCAATCAAAAATATTTAATAATAATTGTTTTGCAAGACTTATTGTAAATTTAACTTTTGAGCTAGGCTCCTTCAATTTTTCGTTGCATGATAGACGTAAATTCTAATAAACGTCAGTAAAAAAGGTGGTTTACAACCTTACCTTGTTGTAATTTTGAAGTTGTTTATACCTTTTTTTTTTCTTTTTTTTGGTATCTTTATCTACCTGTTTCCTGACAATTTGGCCTTTATGAGACATTTTTGTTTTTACTTTAATCTACAAGGTCAGTTTGTATATGACTTAGTTGTAATTTAGGAGAAATATTTAATCATGTGCTTCCTGTTTCCGGTAATTGAACATAACAAAGAAAAATCTCTGACTAATAACGCATGAGTGTGTACTAAATGATGAAGGTTAATCCAGACGATCGTATAGGCCGAGTATTGACGACTTTTGTTAGACGTGACAAAGCTCAACAAGTCTCAACACTGGTCTTAAATGTTTTTGTTCCATTTTAAGTCGCCTTAATGTTAAAACTGAGCATCCTTTGAAGTAAAAACATGAACGAAGTTGATCGTCCTCAAGATCTTTTGTCTTCATCCATTCTAGATTAAATTTTGTTTCCGACAATCTACTCTTCTTGTGTCTTAACAACTTTCTTCAAGTCTTTCCCTATAGTCGTTCCTCCTAAAATGTTCTGGGCCACGGATTTCCCTTTTGATTAAAATCTTCTTTTCTCAAAAGACTACGTATCAATTCGCAAAACTAAACCGAATTTTTAGATAATTCAATTCGATACCTGTAGTTTGCGACAACTGAAATAATATCTATCCAATTCTTTTTTTTAAATGTGTCGTACATATGTAAATATTATTTTGCTTTATTTTCTATAGATCAAGTCGCATAATACAAATATTATTTAATCCAATAAAAGCAGGAGACTTTAACTTCAATATAGTGATTGATTGCAGAATCTTAAAAACAAATTTGTTTTTCATTCGGATAATAGAAAAATAAAATGCTTATCCTCGACAAAAATTGTTAATTTTAATTACAGCCATCTCAACGGTCCGGTGACTAAAGCTCTTAGATTTTTCTCTACACCAAGACATACCTTTATAAATAACAGATATAAAAATGTAAACCAACAGAATAAACATAATTTAAAAAGCTATAATAATAAATAATTAATTCCCAGTATTTAATTATTTAATAATTAAGTGTTATAAATAACCAAACAAACAAACAAAAAAATTGTGTGATATATAAATTATGTAAACAACTAAAAAGTATTTCTTTTTCCAATATTTCCTAAATTAAAATTAATTGGATTATTTTGTTGTCTTTTTTTTCAAATTAATTGTGTATACACTTTGCTAATATAATCCACAACCTACTTAATTTTATATTTTTCCTTAATTTTGCTCTCATTTTTTTATTCTCTCTCAGCTTTAATGTACATTTTAAATGCTTTACAAAAACAAACATTTAAAAAGAAATCCATTGTAAAACAATTTATGTAGTAAATATTAATTAAGTAAATAAGTAGTTTAGAGTATTAGTATTTTTCCAAAGGTTAACAACAATGTTACATCGTCAATACGCCGACTTAAATTATACAAAAGAATAATTTAAAACAAAAGCAAAAAAAAAATATAAAAATAAATTTTAGAAAAAAAAATCGTAAAAGTTCAAAACAAAAAAAAAAGATACATATTTTTATTTAGTTCATTTTTTCCTTAAGAAAAAAATAAATACACAAACATACTCTTACAAAGTTAGATCTTCCTTAAATTATTCTTAATTTATTTATACATATAAAATAATTAAAAAAAAAAAGAAAGAAAAACTTTCCATAAAGCACTCAAAATGAATCAAAAAAATCCAAATAACGAAAAAGATATTAATGATAGTAATAATTTCCTAAATAGCTGCGATAGTAGTAATAAAAATACAGATATACACACAATTAAAATAAATGACACACTTATAAACACAAATAATAATGGAGTATCACCAGGACACTACACACAGGATGACAAATTTAAATTATTTACTATTTATGGAACTGGTGAGTTTTATTTATTACAAATCCTTAATTATTTTCTTATATTTTTTCACTTGAGATTGTTTTCTTTTTAAAAATTATGTTTTTCTATACAAAGTATTGTAAAAATGTTATGAAAAAGAATATCTACTTTTTTTTCTTTTCCTTGGTTTCGGTGATGTCATATTTTAGTGTTAATGCATTTTTTTTAATTACAAGATCTGATAAGTTTGTAGTGAAACGAATTGCCTCAAAATTAGGGTGAAGGCCGATTTAATTATTTAACACCTTTCATGAAATATTCCAATATATCTTGATGGCTTAAAATGAGAGCCAATGTTTTTAAATTTAACTAATTTTCCCACACGGAATTCCATTGACATACTCTCTACTATTCCTACGCACCATATCGTGCTATTACTGACGATGAACTCCATCCAACTCTTCCCTGGTTGATTCCTCCTCAACAATTTTGCATCAGGTACTACGGGCAACGAATTCACTGGCTCAACATTTAAATTTTGTATTTCTGCTTCTGAGTTTCTGATTAGTTCCGTCGAAGTTTACCTGATATCAGATCAGAGCATCTATGGAATCTCTCTCTTGAACTAGTGGAAAAGAATTCTGAACATTTACACGACAAAGATCAGAATTAGACCATGAATCAATGTGGGAGAATAATCTCACTCAGCAACACCCATGGCACCTTAGTTCTACGACTAACTATCGTGAAATCCAAGCTTATCTTTAAAATTTTAATCTTGCTCTGAAATGGATTGTGTAAAGAAAACATCGGATTCACTGATTCACTGTGCATTAATTAGATCAGCTTTTCCAGTTTTGATGGACTTGAATAGGACTTACTTTCTAACCTTGTTGTTTATTGGGCTGCCGACCCATGGAAGGTCTCTACCTGAGCATACCAGTCTTCCATCCTATTTTATACTGGGCACGCTGTTTCCAGTTTATCCAAACCAAGAGCTTTGGCACCCTCGATTTCTTGGTTCTTTAAACGAAGGTTCGACTTTTCTCGTCATTTTAAACCTCGAGGCAGCAATTCGAAGATCCTCATGGTCGGAGCATTTTTGTTCATTTGCTCGTTGTGCCCGAGCCAGTGAAGTGTTGGCTTTTTTTTTAACTACATCCACATCTTGATACAGTTCATAGAGTTTGGGTGGAACTACTTATCGTCCAGCACTCGACACCGTATAGCAGAACTGGCACAATCAGTGTTTATTATGTTTTCTCCGACTTAGTTCCCTCCGTGTTTCTGTTAAATTTAGAAGAACTGTTTTCAAATTGCACATTGCATTGCATTGGGATCTCGAATTCAGCCATTCAGCCAATTCAAGACAGTGAATGCGGTTTTGAAGGCGATGAAAAAGTGGTCTGTCTCGACTTAAAATTCGTTGGACTTTTCCAGTATTTGTATTGAAAATTTGGTCGATCGTCAATCTGCCGAGCTGGAAGCCACACTTGTACTTGTGCTCGTAAAACATGGTTCTTTTTAATACACATGCTACAAACCTCCGAGAGTCAATTGAGTTTAGGTTTAAAAGCCGGTATTTTTTCAAGTGTTTCGAGTGAAAAATCATTTCTTTTTATTTAAAAACAAAATCAATCTCATTACGTACCCTTCAGATCTTGTTCATACCCTCGTCGTAATTTTTTATTTTTATTTTTTTCTATATCAATTGGTGTTTGCATGCCTTACGCTTCTTATGAACAAGTCGCGTGTTGTCGTTTTTTTTTTTTTTTTCTTAGACAAATATTTAATAAAGCTCCGGGTATAATCTTGACCGTTATTATTTTGTAAAGTTCATGGATTATCCCTAAGGCTGATTGAAAATGAACTCGTTTGATTTTTTCTTCTAATTGCTAATGATTGTCCAATTGTATACCTTTTTTTCAACTTTTTGTAAGGCTAGTTCAAAAAGAGTTAAGCTTATGTAAATAAAGACACAAAGCTAACCCTTAACAGTCGTTAAGTGGATCCAAATGATCGGGATTGATCTATTCTTAAATACTGATTCAATTTGCTTCAATTGAGAGAGTTCCGTCTTACGAGTATGTATTATACTATGCTTCAAATCTCTCTTCTTTTTTTTTTTTGATCTTTTATATGAAAGGTATAAAGCAAAGTAAACAATATTTTTGAGAAATTGAAACAGTGGAAACTTTTAAAGTACACTTATGTTAATCAAGGAAAGAATTTATGTATTAGCACACACACTATACTTGTTCAGGTTTTTTTTTTTTACTTTTATTATTTATTTTTTTGTACACTTGCATAACACAATTTCTAAACATAAATTGGCTTTGATCACTCTCTCTATACATATCTACACAAAGACTACGTTTATATTACTTTATGTATATGTGATGGAATTTATATAAATTATTTAAAAGAAAACAAAAAATATTGATCGTGAATCAATAAAAATGTAAAGAATCTTTACACAAGCTAGAGGTATCTGGTAAGAAAACGGTGGCGATTGCATTATTTCTTAGCAGTGAAGTTGTAAACTAACTCATTTGTAAATTAACTAAAGCATAATCTGTGGATAAACAACATTTGCGCATCAAGTCATCACCTAAAAGTCGTGTAGATTGTCCTAGTACTTAAATGCTATTAAGACCATTACGAGGAGGACCTGGTCTACAAAATGTTTTGTGCCATTTAGCCAGCTTCTTCTATCTGTAGACAAGTAGGACTTGAATGAAGGAAACTGACTAGAATCCCTATTGAATAGTTCTATTTTGTATTGAATAGATCATAAAATACCTTTTATTCTATCGAATCAGGTCATTTTTGACGGTTTTAAATTGGCAACTCACCACATAAATCCTGTTGTTAAACAGGATTCAGAAACAGAACCATATCGACCATATCGATGAGCTATCAAATGGATCACCGTCAAAACTGCTCAAATTCGCCAGGGCGCGGGCGTCCGGATGGCTAGAAACAAGACGATAATTCCACGGTAGGAAACAAATCATGGGTATCAGAATGGGTCCACATGGACCTTAGTATGATGAGGATGTAACCATTTTCATCAGCCCGCTAGTCTAACCTAACCTAATGCTTCGTTTTGTGTCAAACTCTTGTTATTTTTATAAATGATATCTTGTCTGTAACTTCTTATCCAGATCATGCCTTCGCTGATGAGAGAAAGAGAGAGTTTCTTGTTTTCGTTCCATAACTGACGTTCGCAGAAAATGAAAGACAACGTATTTCAAACTCATTGAATTTTAACTATTAATAGTGTGGAATTTAATGCGTCCAGAGCTCATTACTGTCTTCAACCTAAATCTCTAAATATTTTCCATCAATAGTACCTACTTGTATCGCCGAAATCGAAAAACTTTTCATCCTCGAATGACGACCTTCGCAGGGGTTATGCTCCAGCGAAATAGCCGATTGCATCCTGCCCCTTCAACACCTTATCAGGAATACGCGTTTTGCTTTGTATCCACATCAGTTTAACCTAAGCCTTCTTTTGGACGGACTGTCAACTATAGGGATTCTGTCGTGCATCATGAATGTGAAATGAATTGGCATTTAAAACCAACGTGCATCAGTATCTCCTTCGCCTCTCTTCCAATTTTCCTAATGTTCGTGGTTGATGGGTAGTTATAAGACAGGGACATTCAGGGGAACGATTTGATTATTAGATAAGGATCTCAATCAGCATTTTCCTTTTGGAGTCGATAAGCAACATAAAGTTGGAGCTTACATTTTGGGAACACCAGCGAAGCTTTCAATCTCGAACTCAACAACAGGTCTTTGACAACCCCTCAAACAACAAAAGAAAGCGTGATGCTAATCTTTTTAGGAACTTTCTCACTGGACTCTCCTCACCCAACTACTATCTCAACACGTTTCGAACACTAAGAGTCTCCTGAGCACGTTTTGTTCGAATGTCCAGCCATATTGGGATATTATGATAATACGTTGCGGTAAAATTAAGAAAAAAAAAATCATTTCCTTATTTTATGATGATGTCATTTACCTTTTACAAAACAAAACTTCGCCGTAAAAATTCAAACTGTTAATTGATGAGGAGGTATGTACCTACCTATCTATAAGTATCTGCTTATTCTATTTTTTTATGACTTGATAGGTGTAGTATATATGGGCAAAGGTCATATTATTTAACAAGTTTGTACTAAAATTTTAAAAAATGTTATGCGAAAAAGCTGACATTGCAAATTTTTATTTATCTCACACAAGTATTTATTCCGGAAGTCATGGCTGATCTAGAAAAATTGATAATTGACAATGCCATCGAAATGGGTCAGTGAACTTGTAGTTATAAATACATACATGTACATATAAATATTACCACATAAAGGCGAAATTGATTTAAAGAATAAATTTACTTTTCTAGTCCTTGCATTCCAAAATATTTACTTATATAGATTACGATGCGGGTCTTTGTTTATGAATTTCCAATAATAATTAATGATAGAGAGGCTGCAGGTCAGTGGTTACGTCTCAGTGCCTGTTGAAAACTCTGTGATAAAGCATCTATTTGATTTTGTTTTCGGCAAAATGAGTATCGATAAAGTGCGAGCAGTCTCATATGACTTGGTTGATGAGTTGATAAGTCGAACGTATTTTAAGCCTAAGGCTGTATACACAAGCGATATCAAATCGTATACTGAGGAATATTTACCAAATGGTATGATAATCTAAATTCACAATGATTTTAATGATAAATATAAATATATGTATCTCTTTTGTAATGCTGATTAGGAAATAATTATTTTATTCAATTTAATACGTGTCTTTGTTACACTTTCTCTGAAGCCTATATAACTTTGCACAGGCGGTCAGTGACTTCCTTTTGCTATATTCTTTCATAAGTGTTTTTTTTTTTTATATAAATCTTTTATTTTTGTTCCTTGTCAGTCAAATGTAGACCCTTTCGTTGGCTATTCATTAACTGGTTCAATACTAACTGCCAAGCGAATAATTTTGAGTTCCTTGCGACAACTCTCAAAAAACTTCGGGTATATCTCACTGTCTGTTAATGAAAATGACATCTTTTTGATGTATTTCCTTCATTGAAATGAAGTTGGTGGCTGGTGGCAAAAACACAGAGCTGAGCAGTTCTAAAAAACCCGTCAATTGCTTTTTACTCTATAAAAGCAGTTAAGTGTCGGTCTTCTATCCCTTAACTTTCGTACTTTGTTTTTAAAGTCTCCACTGTAAGACATATATTAAAATGAAAATTCACTCAAAAGGAAATGGACGTTTTTGTAAAGAAAAAACTGGACATTTATGTAGGTATATTCTAAGATATTCATTGAACTTTGCTAATTTATATTTTCAAAGATTCGGTTTTATTATCTTGCTCATCAAAGGCAAAGGTAATGAAATTCAAGGACGATTTTTATCGATCCTAGCCAATTTTTTTCCTCCAACGGGGTGGGTTTAAAGGGACAATCAATTCACTGATTTGGAAGAACTTATTCTAAATCAAAGAATGTGTACACTAATTTTGAAAGTAACCCTTTCACGCTCTATTTACTTTGTTCTGTAGGATATGTAAGACCTAAAAAGCGATGCTATGTTTGTCTCTAGGAAAACTGTAGTTTGTTAATAGTGTTTAAAAGAATAGTAAATTTGCGCTTACATAAACCTCACGGAATTTTCTCAAGTTGAGAGGATTCTAGTATTTTCAACTACAAGACTTTAAAATAAAATCCCTTTAACTCGAGTTTCCACAGGACACAAAGATCAATTCGAGTTTAAGGGATTTAATGGATGTTTTTGTGAATAAAAATGACGAGCTAAGGAATAGAAGGAAGTCTTCTGTATTTAAAAAAAAAAATAGAAAACTGTTCAGATTATATCTCTTTTAAGCGTTTCCTTCCAATAACTGGGTGACACTTGGAAACTAGCTCTATAGTCCGTTTCAAATCACTATGGACTAGATCCGTGGATGTTTTTTTCTTTTCCAGTGGTCCTTTCTTGTGTACATAAAAAACCGAAAAAAATCGCATACCTTATCAGATTGTATCTCTTTCAGTGTTTTCATTTCATAGCTCTACGAACATGCTTTGAATTGAAGTCGGTTGAACGAATTTCGAAAAAAGAATAACCTTTGTAATAATCGGAGACTAGTTCTACTTGCAAAAGCATTTTAAATGCAGTGATAAAGTAACAAACATATAAATACTTCTACTGATATTTTATATTTATTTTCCTGTGGTTAGTTTACTTAGATCGAACGCAGCTTTATGTAATCTTCAGGTTTGACTTGAAGCAATTTGTTTCGGGATAATCTGTCTCATGCTTGTTGAAAATTGACAAGCTCTATAAATTCCCATGATTCAGTAGCAATTGCATTCGTAGTTGGTCAAACATTTAAGCGCCATGTGAAGTTATAACTGATATAAGCAAAATTCCCAGTAAATATCTAGGTCGACTTAATCTCATGTGTCGCGCGAATAAACCCATATAAAAGTGCGGGCGATAAATTCTGGTTTATTGCTCCTTTGATTATCAATGAAACATAAAATTTTTTATCAAATAATCTAGTCCAAAAAAGTATTTTTTTTTTAATATCGCCACACGCTGTCTGCTATAGAACATCTGATTTAAATAATTAAGTTTGCTGCCGGTGAACTTAGTCCTTCTGAAGTGATAATCATTACTCATTACTTGTCGCCTTTAATTTAAATTTTTAATTTTAATCACACGCTTTTTAAATGTTTACAAAAAAAAAAACAGGTACTCCTAACCAGTTTTCCAAAAAAACGTTTACGACTTAAAGATTGCTCGTGTGGAAGTGGGCGATCTTTTAGCGGAAAGATACAATTCGACTACCTCTCTCATTGACGCTTTACGTATCCGCATTAGACAATTAATTCACCATTTTTTATGTTAAGAATATAATATATAAAGAATTGTGTGCTAATGCCTAAGCATTTAGCGAGTCTTTATCATTTGAATCAAGCGTGAAATGAATTAGCTTCTTCTTAGAATTTATTGAATAAAAAAAAAAAAAATACGCTCTCCTTTGATCCATGTACAATTGCACAATTGATTTAAGATTTAAATGAAATTTTACATAGAATGTGTTAAATTGTATCTTGTGATTGAATTGACCGTACGTTTCTTTTAGGGTTTCTTGCCGTTTTTTTTTTTTATCTTCTTTATAGTTGAATATTTCTTTCAATATTTATTTTATCTTATTTTTTATTTTTTTCATTGGTTAACACTTTTACTATAATTGCTCTAATTTTTCTATAGAAATAAATGAAATAGATACATTTGTTTTGTTTTCTTATGCTGTTACTGTTACTTTAGATACATTTTAACTTAACACATTTTTTTTTTCTATCTCTATCTTGCTGTTTCTTTGCATGTGTTCTTTATGTAAACTTCCTTTTTTTAACTTAGTTTAGTAAATTAATTTTTTAATTTTGTTATTTTTTTTATTACAGACACCGACAATGACAAATTGTCCGGTCTACCACATTCGACAACTGGTTCACTAAGCTCAATCATCACGACGTCAATAGCTTCATCAGAACCTGATCCAGGATCGGATAGGGGCGGTGTGGGTGGTGGTCCTGATGGTGGTGGAAGCAGTGCTGGTGTACCGGGTAGTGCCGATGAGAAATTAGCCTTAAATCGTCCTGGTGTAAAACAAGAGAAATGGTCGACCATATTGGTGCAGGTATCGATACCATTCTTTTTGGCCGGTATCGGTACCATTGGGGCCGGCATTATTTTGGGCAGAGTTGAGGTAAGATTTGTTATTCATTAAAATTAAATAAAACTGATTAGATGTATTATTCGTGCGTAACCTGTCTGGACCAGCTCTCACCGAATTTATTTCGCTTCTCATTGGGAATGAGTGCTGTTTTTGTTTTTTTTTTTTTTTCCTTTTATCTATCTAACTGATTTCTATTAAAGAATTAAAATTTGTTTGGTTACAAAAAGCATTAGGTGTTTTTAGCGTTTCATCAATTAAATTAATTAACAACCAAATATAAGATATTAGTAACGCCATTAGCGTGCAAACAATTTTACCTCTAAACTTTGAAAATTACCCTTAGTAGGTGGAGGATAGTATTTTATTCTATTGCTAAGCAAAATGCATCATTGCAGAGACATTTTCCAATTTAATTGCGTGCTTTTTTTTAACAAGTCATCTGACTGGAAGAGTAATTAAGGTTAGATGCCACTGAGATCAGTGATAGGTCATTGGAGTAACTTTCCATTTCTGTAGAAATCTAAAGGTGTTATGTAGCTTTGAATAATGCACTAGTTTGTCAGCCGGTGGAAAGGTCAATTGAGATTAATTGAAGTTAAGTGATGTAAATGAAATATTTATGAATTGTCTAACTTTTTTTTTTATTTATTTATTTAAGTCAATTGGGCATACAATAAGGTGGTACAGCTGGATACATTTTTAAGGGATTCCTGATTTAACACTCCTCTTAGGAAGAAATGTGTTGTCATATATGTAGGTACGTCATATTTGTAGCCCTTTAAAATGTTAACTTATTGGTCTGTTCCAAGATCAGTCCATAAGATTGCCCTTGTTGTAAATCAAAAATAATACACATGCTGTAATATTTAAAGACTATTTCGGAAACTTCCCACAAAAACTTGTTGGCAAATAAAATCATGTTCCAAGTACAATTTAATTTTCCACCATTGTTCTTCTCATTGCACAATTTTGTAAGACCTAATCAGTCAAGCAAGTCTCAAAAATTTTAATTACTATCGTTTTGATTGATCATTTTTGTTGGGTTTCTTGGATATTGCACAGCTATGTACCTAAACTATTCCACCTAGCAAGAGCCTTGTTATCCAAAGTTTACCTGGACCGAAGTCATCACACAATGAATTCTGTCTGGCAGCGAAGCCTGTTTTCTCAAATCACATATTATTTAACACGTTCTTTCAATTGGGACATCAAGTCTACAATCATCCTCAGATAGCCCCTCTCATACGTAGTAAATAGTTTCCCAGAACAGTGCACCTACTTGGAAATCTAGGCAACTCGAGTTGGGCTTCATCACTTATAACCGTTTTTTGTAAAAACCAATATCATTTGATTAGCGACTCTGCACTCTGGAAAATACCCCCCAACAAATTTGAATTACGAGAACCATCTTCCTTTCGCCGTTCCTTTCTTGATGTCTTGAAACACAAGCTAGATGTTATCTACAGAATTACTTGTTCAAAGTCTGCTCGAACTACATACATCTATCTGACTTATTCTAACTTTGAAGTATATTTTTACACACAATTCAGGTGGGTGTCTTCCTCGAAGTTTGTAAATACTAACTGCCAGTAGAGTTGATGAATTCTTTTAAATATAAATTATCACAATTTCTACATACTTTCGCAGTATTCATACATTTTCTACTTATCAGTGCTCTCAGAAATAACAACTAAATTGACAATCATTTCCATGTAGGATTCACTTTAACCACCCTTGTCTGATTTTTTAAATCACAAAACCAAAACCTAATTTTATAATTTCTCTAGAATTCAAAAGAATCCCTCAATGCTAAACTAGAAGTTTCCCAATTCCAAAGTTTGTAAGATAATGTGAAGTGTGAGTCAATCAATCAAGGGTTGGTTTTGCCTTTTTAAGTAACTACCTTCGTCAACCTAATCATATTTAAAAGTTATAAATATTTTTTTATGAGACAGACTATAAAACAAATGGGATTTGTTTATAAAGTTTTGATTGTAAAAAAGTAAAAAAAAAAAACGGCAAGTGACATAAGAAATTGTTGCTTAGTGAAAATGACGTGATAGTATTGATAAAACTTATCGTAAATAACTTATAAAACTGAAGTGTGCTCACTTAAAAAGTCTAGAAGTCTCGTGACATTCAATATTACGTCTTTAACTTTAAACATCTAGTTCAATCTGAAAAAATAAAGAGTTAACAATAGGAACATTTTTGGTTAATTTTATTTAAAAAGTTTATCAACTCAAGTGTTTTTTTTTTTTTTTCATAAGAATAATAAACTTTAATTGATTTTCTTTTCTCAATCGCAATTTACTTTGAAAGATTTTAACGATAACTTTTCAGTTTTATTACTAATTTATTGAAAAGATTTGACTAGATTGTTTTACCTTATGTTATCAAATAAAATTCACTAAATTAATTTTTAATATTATTCGGCCAATAGATTACTCATACATTTCGGATGGTGTAGCTATAAAAATTAACCTATCCGTTCTTAGTAATCGATGAATATATAAATTAAACACACGGTTAGTTCGTTGCCAGAAATGTACAATTTGTGTCATTGAACTTCCTGCATAAATCATGCTTATGTATAATAAATTAATTAACAATTATTTTATCACGAGAAGTACGATAAATAAGTGTGATTTGCAAACTGCACGTACAGATTATCAGTACGAAATTTAATTATATTGTGATTATCTTTTTGATTTACATTTTTAATTTCATTTTTGATATGAATGTGTACTTCTAAAAAGAAGATGGTTTATTGGGTTATTCTTAGAATGCTTGCCGAGAACACAGCGTCGCAAAATAATCAGAAGTTTTTCACGGCACCACTTCTTGCCAGGCAATAAAAAACCTTCAGCAATACAATCTGTTCTTGGCTTGTAACCAAGCATAAATATTCACTTTTATCCCTATCAACTTCAAGATCAACTCTTTTTGTCTCTCCTTCAAAGCCAACAAATTGCTGAGCATATTTCGTACGAATGTCCGGCTTGAAACAGACAAAAACACTTTGGCAGAGTATACATACCTTCAGCCATAATCAACCTCATCTACAACCGCGATGGTGAAAATCCTCCATGATCTTGATCTCGCTCGGGATCACAACCTTTTCCAGTAATAGGAGGACTTTGATTGCAGAAATGATTTTTTGTGTTTCAATACTTTTCTGATCTCTGTCAGGATAGATAGCCCTCACAAAGCCTAACGTCTAGGAAGGTAGCAATTCTAAACAAGCCTGCCCATTTCTGGTTTCTGTAAAAGTATTCACAGTCTTACTGTATGTCTGAAAAAGTTTTTTCGAATACCACCGTATGCCTGAAAGTATGCTCGAAAAAAAAAGGTACAGATATGAGAAAACTGGGGTCGAATTACGGCATCAGTGATCGAGTAACTTGTCATGTAAAAACGAGCATTATTATGTATAAACGATCATTTCGATGTAATAATGCTCGTTTTTACGTGACGAGTCACTCGATCACTGATGCCGTAGTTCGACCCCTGGAACGAAGGAGTTTGGTTTTGTCTGTGTCCCGCATAACATAACGATCACGTATATGAACTAGTGAACCGATGAATGCAGTACATGCACCAAATTATCAACTAAGGACAGTTGAATTTGAAAAAGGGTGATCGTATGTCGTGTAACAAGTCTCTACATACCAACAGACAAAATATTGCATATCCAACTTAAGCACTGTGCGAATGACACATAGGAGTACGACTCCATGTCCAACTGACTGACTATAGGCCAAAGCTTTTCCTAAGATCCAGTTAACCGGTCGTTAAGTAAGTACGCAAATATAGACCGGCACACGCAACCTTTTCAGACTGTAAAAGACTTGTAAAAGACCCAACGAGAGTTTAAGAGTTTTAAAAGTCCAACTAGGCAGTTTCTTTTAACTAAAACGACTTTTCTGTACACGTATGAGGATTAATAGAAATTATAAAAAATATATATCTGTCAATGATTTGAATATAACTAACTAATTCTCATCGTAATATTATTATTTTTTTAGAAATGGAAAGTGTTCAGATCAGTTTCCGAACTGTTCATCCTGGTTCCCGCCCTTCTTGGATTAAAGGGAAATCTAGATATGTGCCTAGCTTCTCGACTCTCAACCCAAGCGAACCTGGGCAATATGACATCACGGAAAGAAGTGATCAAAATGATTGTTGGCAATATAGCTTTAGTTCAAGTGCAGGCGATAGTTGCGTCCTTTTTAGTATCATTATTTGCCATCTCAGTTGGTGCCGCAATGGATGGACATTTTGACTATGATCATACAATGCTCCTAATTGCGGCAAGTATGTTCACTGCGACATCGTCATGCTTTGTTTTAGGTAAGTTCACCTTTACGCACATTTATTATTGTATAAAACTAAAAGTCTTTCTTTTTATTTGTAGATTTTGTATTAGTGGCTGTGGTATTATTATCCCAAAGGTTCCGATTAAATCCGGATAATTTGGCAACCCCATTGGCGGCGTCAATTGGTGATGTAGTTTCCATAAGTGTACTTTCGTTTATAGCATCTATTCTCTTTGAAAACTTGGGTAAGTGAACGATTTCTTGAACGACGCAAAAATATCTAACACTCCTTTTAACTCATTACAGACACCCACCTATGGATAACCTTTGTAGTGATTGCTGTTTACCTTTGTCTTCTACCAATTTGGGTGGTTATTGTGTATAAAAATAAGTATACTCGTCCTATTCTAACGAATGGCTGGATTCCTGTACTCTCAGCTTTGTGTATTAGTGGGTAAGTTAAAAATAATATTTGCAGGCTTACTCAGTTAGCTAAAAATAAGCACGGATCTTGCCACTCCATATAAAGTGGATATCTGAAGATCTTTTCGTTGAAATTAGTTAATAATACACCTAAGTTGGCAGCATGATGCCAAAATATGCAAAGTCATGTTAAAAAAAAATTCACAAGTATTAAGACTGTCAAGGTTGTGCTTAAGAAAAATGAATGAATTTTAATTAATGGTGCGCTTAAGTAATTTTAGATTTACATTAAGGATTCTTAGCTCAGCAATTGGGAAAACAATCAAATTGAAATTTACTTGAACTGATCTGAGTTGAGAGAATTCAAACAGAAATCAAGCTACAAATTAACAAGACGGCTTCAGGATTAGTCAATCAAGTTTTGACCACGTGAAGCAGCATGAGAAGAGCAAAACACTTACCATTGCAGCTCACATTGAACAATATCCGTGTTATGACACATGATGGCCAGCTTGGTGGTAATCAATGAAATAATAAGCATCCAAGATCCAAGGAACCAAATTTTGTCGATGAAAGCAAGCAAAGCTGGACGGGAAATATGATCTAGTCAACTTAGATGAATAATTTCACACTTGACGAGTTGAAGAAATTTAAAAGCTGCATTGGAAAACCTTTTTTTTTTATAGACAGAGGCTGCTCTCAAGCTGCTCTGATTCATTGGTTAGTGCGTTGGACTGCTAAGTAAACTAACACAGATTCAAATCAGCAAAAACAAAAAAAAAATCAAATATGCTACACATATTCACGTAGAACTACATCGAAGTAGTGAGCACCTGGAACACTACTTGTACATATAGGCAATCAATCTCGCTCATTGGCTAAGATTTCCTTGATCACTGCCACTTACAATACGCTGATGAGGTTCAACTATAGATTAAACCAAAGTTTGCCTCACACACAACTTGCGAAATGTGGCGGCAGAATGCTTGTTATAAGTCTCGTACTGAAAGTCCCTTAGATTAACATCTACAGCATCGTGTCCCTCGGGTTGTGGCTCTGAGACCGCATGTGTTATTTTAGAGACTTTTCCTACAGTCTTCTCCCGGACACGCAGCTCACATCTTCGCTCCGCCTCTATCTTCTTTTCAAGAAGACTGCTTTTTCCACGCGACAACTTGTCGAAAACTAAAATCTCATTAATTTTAGCCACGATATCATCTCACTCAAATTAAACCAAAAATCTATACATTATACGAGACCGTCTTTTCTCTTATGTTTTTATGAATTTATCCATAGACCTGTTTTTGATTTCTTCTCTTGTCTAATTTCAGATTTGGCGGTCTGGTTCTTGATGCATCTGTCGATGTATTTAATGGTTTCGTTGTGTTCCAACCGATTATCAACGGCATCGGTGGTAATTTGGTTTCAGTGCAAGCAAGTAAAATATCAACAATGCTGCATCAGAGTTCTATTATCGGTATAATTCCACCACATGCGAAAATTTTCGAATGGCCATGGAAAGCACTCTTCAAAGGAGGTAAGAAAACAACTTTCTCATCTTTACTAATACTAATAATGTATATTTTATAGTTCCATATGCGAAGTCAGCTAGAATCCTTCTCATGTTGTCCATTCCCGGTCAAGTATGTTTCATCTTTGCAGCCGATTATATTCATATGTCTGTATCAACGATTACGTTTGCATTCGTTATGGCATATCTTTGTGCGAGTATAATTCAGGTAAGTTCAAAAATAGCTCTTCCATTCTTTAAAACATTTAATTAATGATTCATTTCTCACTTTAGGTGATGCTTCTCTTGTATTTAGCCCACATTATTATCCATGCCATGTGGAAATGGAAGATAGATCCCGACAATTCTGCCATCCCATACTTAACAGCTTTGGGTGATCTCTTCGGATCGAGTTTATTAGCGCTGGCATTCTTGTTCCTTGTGTCGATTGGTAAGGAATATGGTGCCAATACAGACATGATTGATGCACCTAACTAAAAATAAAGACACTAAGGAGTCTCTTATCCTCGTCCCCGTCGACTACTCCTCATGATAAGTACCTAAACAAAACAAAAAAAAAACACAAAAGCAACCTACAGTTACCAAAATGGAAAACCATCAAAGTTTCTAGTTTATAAAGCATAAATTTACATGTTGTTCAGAGAGATTCTATCTACACCAACAAAAAACAAAAGCAAAAATTATATAAACAATTATATTGTAAGTGTAACGAGATTCGTAGTTAGAACAAGAAAAATGCAAAGAATTAGGCGAAAGTAGACAAAAGATGAAAATCCTAAAAACAAAATCAAAAGAAACAGGTTTTCTTTTTCTTCAAAAGTATTCTTGAGAACAATAATTTCAACTGTGTATGTCCTTAAATTTAATTTTAATTTAAATGAAATTTATTTTTTGCAATTTACACTAGGTAAGAGATCGAAAAGTTTTTGAGAATTTCTACACCATTACAGGAAACTATCGTACATAAAAAAAAAGTCTTTGTTTTAAGTGTAAAGTTTTCTAGTTAAATTTTTTTGTTTTTCTTTTCATTTTTCCTATTTAAGTAAAAAAAAAAACATTGTTTTAGCCAAGCAATTTATGTTATAAGCAACCTGAGGCAATAATTTGTTCAAATGTCTTCTATTTTTATTTTTTATTTTTTTTTTTTTTTTTTTTCTATAAACGAACAGAGTTTTTGTAAACAATTAATTTTTGATTTGCTTTACAATTAAAAACAAAAATAGAAAATCTTAAAACGATTTCAGATAGTATTATAATATTAAATTATTATCGATTGGGTTTGATTTTTACAAGCCGATTATATAGTTAGATTTTAATTTTAGTTATTATTTTCCATTTTAATTTAATTTTATTTTATTTTTAATTCGTAAAAGTGTGTAAAGTTTCTAGACTTAAGAGAAAATAACATTAAAAAGTTGTCAACTAAAGAATGATTGTAAATAGATTGGTATACATAATTAAATATGCAATTGTCCCATATTTTTCACACATCTTCTCATTGCCCCATCCGGTGAAAGAGAAGTAAAGTTTTTCTTTTTTAAGTTTTTTGCGTGTGTAATACATATTTTATTTTTTGTATATGATTTTTATTTTTATTTTTTTTTAAAAACGAAACCGTGAAATGAATTAGGACATTACAAAAATTAAAATAAAATAATAATAATATAAGTAATGTGAAGGACTTGTGATCGATATTAGTTATGTTATTGTTAATAAAATAAATAAAAAATAATAATTTATAGAAAGAAAATTAATTTATTCTTTTATTTTTGCCGATCCGGAAACAGAGGGTAACAGAAAAAACTTCTCGATTCGTCAGAAAATACTTTTGGGTTTTGTAAAGAAAAAAACTTGAGATTAACTTCAAGCCGATAAGGGATCACCTAACTTTAATCCACATCAATAACGCAATTCTAATCTTCGAGAATGTTTCGTTCAATCTCGACCAATAGCTACCATTCTTTACCAACGTAGCAGTTCCTCACTTTCATTGCTAAAATTGTCACCCCACCACTCACCATTTCTAATTTGCTTTTACATCTACAGAAAAGCAGGTCAAAGTAAAATAATTTTCCGACATCAACTCTGTTGCAGATAACCCAATTAACCGGATACCAGCGGTAACAACCCAGTAAAAGAAAATCTCAAACGCAACGTTCATGACAGTTGACATCAACATACAAATCCTCATCAGTCAGCACTAAAATGTGCGATTATATCGAACGTGAAACGGTGTGCTTGAGTCCACACTACTACTATTTGATGCGATGGAAGCGGTGCGGACTAATCTACAACAAGGGCTTTGAAAATAAAACAAGAATGCTTGAGCAATTTATAAAGGCATTTTATTTTGAAACGATTTATAACTAATCGCAAAAGAGGTTGCTCTATTAAAGTTTTCCCACACCTTGTCTTGTACATCTTCTCACGAATAACCGAAAATTTATTTTTTTTTTTTTTATTTAACTTAACTTATATAAGAAACAATATTCTTTTGTAAAACAATAAATGAAAACAGATTTTTGTAAAAATACAATCAATTTGGAGGAAATTGTATTTCCTTTCATCTCTTCAACTTCTTGCGGCGAAGAACCAATGTGAGTTATAAGACAGGAATTGTTCGTTTATCGTTTGTGATTAAGATAGTGGGTGAGGCAGCCAAGCTGCTGCTCACGATGATTGTGGTGGCGTGATGTGCTGGCCTTTTTACAGGTGATTTAACTGCAGCAGGTAGCTGGAGTAGGGTCTAGTCCAGAACGCTTAGTAATTGACAGTCGAGTGAATTCCTCAGCAGTTGTAGGATGGATTCCGACCGTATTCATGAGAGTCTTAATCGTGAGACCAGATCTGTTGATAGAAAAAACAACGCATTAGGCTGAGGAAAAAACATAATTTGGCAATGAAACTTACTTAACAGCAGCAGCAAATCCTTGCATTACTTCGCCAGCGTGTGGTCCAAGGTAGTGAAGTCCCAAAACCCGTTGGTCTCCAGAGCGTTCGGCTACCGCCTTTAAGTAGCAATACCTCACACTCTTTTGAGGAACGAAGAACTCAGTAGGCTTATAATATCCATGGTAAACTTCCACATTATCTTCGCCGAGTTTAGCGATAACGTTTTCTTCAGTCAAGCCAACTGAACTGTACTCCAGTGGCGAGAAAACTGTGGTAGCCACATTATCATAGTCCATTAACTGTGCAGATCCATGGAAAATACGACGAGCCAATAAGCGACCAGCATGAATAGCGACTGGTGTCAGTTCTGGTCTGCCATGAATAATATCACCGACAGCGTAAATATTGGGCACATTGGTCTCTTCTCTTTCGTTGACTGGTATTTTATCACCCTTGATTATAACGCCGGCGTTCTCCAAGTTCAAGTCATCAATGAGTCCTTTACGGCCAATCGCCCACAGGACGGTATCGTAGACATCGCTGCCTTCTACGTTTGTTGTCGTGTTAATGTACTTTACTAGTAAACGACCATCTGCTGTCTTTTCGACAGACTTGGGAATGGTTGTCCTCAGGAATGAAATGTTTTTCTCAGCCATTGAGTCAGCAACAAGGTTAGCCATTTGTTGATCAAAGCCACGCAGAACAATTGAACGTACCATTACGGTGGAATCATAGCCTAATCCCTTCAAGAAACCAGCACACTCAAGACCAATGTCTAAATAAATAAAATAAGATTTATATTTTCTGATTCTAATACAATTTCATTTTGTTTTTCCACTTACAACTCGCACCAACCACCAAAGTCTTTCCTGGTTCTTTTTCCAAGCTAAAAAGATCGTCGCTAGTGACGCCTAGTTCTACTGCTCCAGGTATATCAGGATAACGTGGACGTCCGCCAACGGCTATAACAACATTCCTTGCCTTGAGCTCTTTTTCAGTTCCATTCTTAAGACGAGCCACAATTGTGTGGGGATCTTTAAATGAACCCAATGCGTTAATGTACTCAACTTTTCTGAAAAAATAAAAAAAATAAATACATATAATAATAAAAACTGTTAGCAACAATTCCTGAGCCTCGACTGAGTCCCTGAGTCTAGAAAGCTGAATAAAGGGGTTCGATGGAATAATATGACTTTAGTTAACTTACATAGAAACTACTAATTTGTTCGGGTAAGGACAACTACGACTACAGCACCCGCCAAATTGACACCCCAGTTATTGTTATTGTTGTTGCAATCGCTACATTTCTTCTGAGGTCAGGTCGGTTTCCAGGTCCGAGAAGAGGGCCACATAGATGGGACACCTCCCATCTGCACATGGTTGTTAGTTTGGCTTGGCAATCAAAGCGATGTTACCTACCGTGCAGTTCAAGCTAATGTCCCCTATGCTGGGGTATAGACGTGCAGGTAGCTGTCGATAAAACCACACCATCCAGAATCTGACAGGACTAGGATTGTTCTAGCTTTGCACGGGAGTCTACAATCCTCATTAGCCATGAGAGATGAGCTTGTCATGGTTCAAACCCTTCAAAGTGCACTTGCTGGGAGTGAAGATTTTGATAAGTTTACTAACTAGATTTAACTTTTCTATAACAAGGCAAGGGAGACGAATTCCTAAACAAAACTCGAACGAATGTCGCCAGTATTGTTTCAACTAAAGGCCATTGGCAAGTCAATAACACAGTCCGGCTACTCCTACAATGCACTCAGTACAAATGAGACTCCCATGGATACTCCGATGGAACAAAGGTTCTTCTATTTACTCTAGCTTAATTCTCAAGGCATTCTATAGATGCACGCCACACTTTGCATCAATCTTTTCCAGCCCTAATCTAGATTCAACGCGTTACTATTGATCGCTTAGCGAAGAACTAAGCTCAACAAGTGTTGTTTGCAAATAAATAACAACCCTGTTGAGATAAACCACTCAAAAACTTAATCAAACTGTACTAAAATTCTAAAACAATACTCACTTGTCTCTCAAATCAACTCTGGTAACCCAGTTCACCGACTTGATATGATTCTGAACAGATTCCACAAGTTTTGGCCAAACAGCTTTTACTTCTTTAACATCACCAACTTCCCAACCATATGCAACGGCATCCTATAAAACAAAACAAAACGTCATAAATAACAAACCACATACAAATTTCTATTATAAAATTACTTACATTAATACCCTCACCCAAGAGAGATGCCTGATGCATGAGTTTCTTCGGAATACATCCAACATTTACACAAGTACCACCGATACCCCATTTAGTGCCCAATGTGGGCGTGGGTGTCACATAATCAAGAACAGCTACTTTAGCACCATTTGCTACGGCATCTTTGGCACAGGCTAAGCCACCAGATCCGCCACCAATTACAACCAGGTCATAATCGTATTCGTCTGCAAGTAGAATGAGAAAAAATATACATTTAGCTACTGGAGGGCGATATGAAATGTGATTAAAAGTGGATTTTCTGTTTACTACTTCTTTCGCTTTCGCTTGATCGAATAGAAAAACATTATAAAGACTTCTGAACTTTTCCTTTCTATCCGCATACCAGGCAGTTAAAGAAAACTCACTCATTTGTTCCTCCAACTCTCATAAGGTTGTCCCCGATGACAGTGATTCGCTTTTACGCCAGCTCACGACTTTGTCGTTTAATTTATTATGAACATGTGAAATGTATACTCCCATTGAAATCGTTAATGTAATTTAATCTACAAATATTCGTTGGATAATTGCAGTTAATTGGAATAGCTTGTGTAATTCTCGTTAAGCGATGACTAGTATTCCTCCAAACACTGAGGTGATATTATTAGTTGTGGTAGGTATTTACTGTAAATTGTCAAGGTTACCATATATCATCAACTATGATTTAGGTGTGTATTAAAATAAACTTTCGTCATCTCTACAGTGGTGGCTAAGAACTACGTAATTCCATGTTTTTTGCTAGAAGGAATTTTTCCACATGCGCAATTATACAGAACTTTTATTAAAGTTGTAGACTCAATATTGACTGACCTAGATGTGGTCTTAGACAATTTCTAATGAGAAGTCCAAGCTGCAACAGTTATGTCATAAGGATATTACTACTGCGATTAAGAAATCTCAGTTCAGAGATGGGTGATTTTCTTGTGAGCAGCTAGCTGCTTGGGGCTGGTTAGACAGGTCTTGACCAGCTTTGAATGGAAACAGTATGAACCCAGAGCCTTTATCATTGCCTGACAGAAAAGATGACAATCTGGTTTCGTTAAATGTATTCTCTGGCGCACAATTTGATTGCATATAAAGACAGATATAGAGCAGCCAAAAGAGACTGATAAACTCATGAAAAATCGTACTTAAGGAGGTTTGATTGTCATTGTGATGTCTAGAAAAAAATGTTTGGTTGTTGCTAGGATTTGAACGTGAACCCAAGCTAACGATTTATCCAAGAATATGCAATCAGTTCAGTATCATGCATACATGATTAGGAAGTCTAGAATCATCGCAGAAGAAAATCGCAAAGAAGCGAAAAATCTGCAAGAGCCAAAGCTTTATTAATCTGAAAGCTGTAAATTATACAGTACCATAGAATGTAAGTATGTAGATAAAAATAAAGACCAATCCAAGCCAAATCAACGACTATACAGTTTGTAGACTTTGCACACTTCTATCATGCATGTTAGTCGTTATCAACACGTAAAAATGGTTTAACCTCTACAAGTAAAGCAAAATTATCTTGATTGTCCTAGGTACGTGATGCCCTCGAACAATGTTTGATAAAAATACTCTACGCACTTAAAACAATAATCAATTTGTGAAGTGCCAATTAAAAGGTAAATTCTACTTTTCATCACCACAAATTGATGAATAAAAAAATGTTTCAACACCCAGAAATGCCCACAATGTATATGTATAAATAATAAATCGCTATGGATCATCACAATCTGGTTGCATGCATGATGCCATACACTGTTCAATCACAATATCCATGTGTGTACTGTTGGCTTCTCACTGCAACGAGAATACAAACTACATATCTTGGTTATGCCCGAGTCGTAAACAGTGCTGTTGCTACTACTGATACTAAAAATAGTTACGACGATAACGATAGCAAAAATTTGTTCATTTAAACAAGCGGACTTACAACGATTTTGATAGAAGGAAAAGCAAAGTCATTGCCACCATGATAATGATGATGATGACGTTGAGATGACGATGGTGTCTTTTGTCATTTAAGGCTGATGTCATCAGAATATAACAAATTTCTATCGAGTTATTGTCCCGAATGGCTTTGCATGTGGCTGACTTTTATATTCAACGATTGAAAGTAAATCAGACGAATAGTTTGTTTGCTTTTGCTTAAAGATTCATAATTCAAAAGTAAAAGGGGAAATGAAAGCCATATGGCGATTAAAAATACCTCAGCACACCAGAGATAGGGAATTGTTAACAAAGCATAAACTCGTTTATTATGTCTGGCATGACAATCTATTGCACCTAACGACGATTGATTGGTTTTTTCGCTAGACAGAACGGAATATAGATTTTGTGGAAGATGGCGACGGTGGAATATCCTAGACATCTACATGTGAAAACACAATTGCAATATGAAAAAAAAAAAAAAACGGAAAGCACTTTCCGTGGGTAAGATATGATGGTTGTCGAACAAATGCATCTAAGACATACAAAAACAATATTTTTTAATCAAGTAATAACAGCTAGTTTAGAAGCAAAAGCGTGAATACAAGATAGGTATGCTGGCCAAAAAGAGGCCAACAAGTTTGGCGGTGTCACATAATCTATGCGATACGGCATAGGTGTTTCCGGGCATACTTGCATCGGTTTGGTACTGCCGCCATTCGCCCTCGTAGCACAACAGTTCAAGAAAATGTGCCCGTGACTACGTGTGAAGTTAGTTTAAGTGAATCAAATTGGTGGTATATTTGCAGATTTTCGAATTTTAACTCTCGAAAAAGCAAAGGCAATGGCTTGACTGCTTGCAAAACACTTTCGCATTTGCGATTCTATCGATTTCCAAAAAAATCTTACCACAACTCTTACAACTGGCCCGCAGTGAAGGAAAAGTATCAACATCTTCGTTTAGCAGAGTCCCAAATGAATTGCATCAAGCACCGTAACTGAAACGTGGTACTTATGTATTAAGATTCTTATGTTTCTAAGCTTTCGTCATCAAATGGATTTACTGAACTACTAACTGAAGATGTATGTATGGCTAATTCAACGTTTAAATTTTCCAGTCACATTCTTATGACAGAGTTATTAATTGGTTTAACTTTGTGTTAAAATGATTCCCACGTGCCGCAGTCAACATCAACTGTGACAAACTTGTTTTTCTAATTTGATTTTGTGTGTATCTTCGTAAAACTTGCGTACACAATCTGTAATTCTCTCAAGTATTGGACAAAAAGACAAAGATACGAGTATAGAAGTGTAGAAAACCCGATCATTTTGAATTGATTGTGGCTAAAAGTATGGCCATTCGAATGGTGGCATTCTGCTTCAAGAACAGAAAGCAAAACTAATTTGTTTACGCTATAAAATTAACATGACTTTGAACACACTACTTCGGCTGACATCCCTCGTCGTAGAATCGTTAGATAACTCCCGTGAACGCTATGGACTGGATTGAAACAATTGTAACCTGATTTAGGCAGAGTCGCAGAAATGATTGAAGGCTGAGTAGCAATGCATTTCTCTACGTAAATATATTGATCACCTACCTTTAATCAAACCATGGTTTTGTTTTTGTTTATAAATTGTTGATTAAGGCACTATTTCATACTCTATCGACAGTTCTAGAGATATCTGGTGTGGAATACTTTACATTCATCATGATTCATGATGAAGAATGCATTAATCAATATACCGCTACCCGGATTCATTGTAACGATCTCTATGACGATGTGTATCTTTTAAGATAATTCATTAGTCGTTAGGTAGCATAGCAATGCTCCCCACTACTTTAAGACAGTATTGACGTTACATCATTCGGCTGATAGTTAGATGTTTTTAGTATTTGTTGGCTTATTTAGCGAGCCGTTAGAAGTGTTATGTAATTACTTTCTAGCGATATGAAATTGGAAATACCCAACAAGCATATCTTCTCAAACTACCATACGGAAACAGAATGAAGGATGACGAATAAATTTAACTCAGACACGGTTCCCCCAGTTGTGCAGCATGGTACGCTCAACAACTGCCATGATCACGAATATGAAAGGCTTAATCCAACTTAAAACATTCAAAAAGTCATCGAAGCAGAAAATACAACTTAAAATACATATATGTATGCACAAAGATAGTTTAACTTAGAATTAATTTCAATTACTTCGTCGTATATAAATACTCTCCAGTGTTATCTTTTCACAAACAAATAAATCCGCCAGGCAAACAGGGAAAACATGCAACGCAATCATTAACAAATACACCACCCTCTCACTTCCATATAATTTGGCCATGGAATGGAAACGAGAACTTCTTTAAATTAAAACAAAAATTAAATTTATTATACTAATGTTGAATGATGATGTCGATTTGTTCCCACTTCCCATAGCCAGCCACCAACAATTTCATTCCAATAGTCAAATGAACAGAAAAACCGGCACCGACCGACTTCCAGTTGTCAACTTATCTCTTTCGCCAAACAAGAAATAAACGAACAAAAAAGGTTTTTTCGTCGGTTTTTCATACCAAATTGCCAGCTTTTTATTATAATTCAACAAATAAAAACCTCTGAACCACATCCGAAATTCGCAGTCGGACAAAATTCGACACAGTAGCGCTCCGGCATTCATTTCGCGAAGTAAAATTCCATTCCACTAAACAAAACAAATTACGTAAGCTCTCGAGTTTCGAGTTTAAATACCCGTGCGATTGAACATTAAAACATTTGAAAACAATTAAAAGTTGATTGCACCGTCCATTTTGTTGTGAAATAAGAACTCTCTTTGGTCGTGATCGTGACACAGCGGTTCTACACAAACACCTGCACTCAATCTACGTCATCAGTTCCCACTCAATACTTACTACTAGCCGCTGAAAAACATCTCTGCGAATAGCTCCTAGCAGCACCCCGAACCAGGATCAACGTGGACGTCCTGCTCCAAATTGTCAAAATCGACATCTCAAGAGCTTGGAATTTACCTCCGAATCGTAATCGTAAACGGGATAAAATAAAACTGATAAGTGTGGCCGCGCGATAGTGCACTCCACGAGCACCGTTCTCTTAGATTATTCTAGAATCTTTCAATCTTAGTTCGAATTTTTACAAATTCACGATGAATTCGATTTTAATAACAGGCTGCAACCGTGGACTCGGACTAGGGCTAGTAAAAACGTTGATTAGTCTCCCAAAACCGCCGAAATATCTTTTTGCGACATGCCGTAACATCGACCAGGCCGTGGTGAGTTTTTTTTTTTATTTTTTCTTTCTTTCTACTTTCTTTTCTTTTCACTTCTTGTTCGTTGTCTTTTTTTTTTTTTTTGTCGTGTGGGCGAATGGGAAAATTATATGGCGTGTGTTTTCGACGTTTGTGGCAAGAAAAAATGTTTTTAATTAAACTTACTGTTTCCAATTGGAGCCATGTTGGTTTATTCAGTTGTGGGATGCAAAAAAATTCACGAAACAATTGATAAATATCACAAGATATGTTTAATTCGCTCGAACGCCGGACTTCGAAGTTTAATAGTTGATTGGAAGTTAATGAATGAATGCGAAGAAATTTATCTCCTTTTCATATATTCCAATTTGAATTGAAAATTCACTCGGTAATGGGATGAATTTCCCATTCCATTGGAAGTTAAAGTTCATTTAAAGGTGGAAATCGATTGTGTTTTTAATGGAAATTGTTTACTTAAAGTATTTTTGGGATGTCATTCTTTGCAATAAATTAAGAATGTCGTCATCAATAGTTTTTTTTATCTGGTGGACCTATTGCGAAATTAAAATGTATGACACAAAGTTCGCATTTGCACGCTGATTAAAATACTCAAGTGCGTTGATAAGTTTACCGAAAGTTCTACAAAGTCGGACAGATAGGTCAACATTGGTAAGTGGAATTGGTTGTGAAATGTCAAGCCACTCAAACCTAACTACATATTTTGTTATGAATTTGCGTTAATTTACCCTATATCATTGGTTTAGAAAAGTCTCACAAGTCCCACAAATCATCGAGACAAAAATTCGTACTAGAAGTTTCTCTATTCGCCGCTCGGACTCCGCAATAAAATCTGGGATCTAAAATTTCTGAGCAAAATAAAGAGCGTCACAACTTTAAATGTTGGCAATCTGAACACTAATTTTTTAAATTTGGTGGCATTGCCCTAAAGTACAGTGGTTTAAAGAAGCTCACTCTGTCGCGAGTCAACGCCCACGAATTCCTTCCAATGTGATCCGAAGTCCTCTCCACTTGAAGTGAAGATTTCGTCTTTTTTTATGCCTCGCTTCCATACTGCAGCAGTTGGACTTCAAACATTTAGTATTGGCGAGGCTTTACTGAACCAATTGGCACAAAATTTAATAGTCAAGGTCTTTTATTAAAAGAAGCCTTGTGGGTCAGAAAAAGGCTTTACGTTCTTAATATTTCTCTCAAATCAACAACAGTAGTTATAATAACGTATTTTGGTGACGACTGCCTTTTCATTTTGTATGGGCATGTCTGGTTAACGTTTAACAAACTTTTTCGTTAACTTACCTGCGCCAGAGAACTTTGTTGGTTCAGACGTGTGGTTAGGCATGAAATCATGCTTTCCATAATAAAATTACATGTACTTGTCAACGGAGGTAATTTTGCAGACTGATTTTGAATGTCTGTGAAGTTAAATAAATTGCTTTTCTTAACACTTCTTAAAAAAAAAAGTAAATTTTGAAATCTTTTAATTGTTTTAGGAGCTCAAGGAACTCGCTGCCAAAAATGCAAATCTTCATCTTCTAGAAATAGGTAATACAAGGTCATCAAATCATTTTTCATTCCATTAAACTTTACTTCCATTTTCCAAAGATTTGAAAAACTTTGATGGCTATGATAAGCTGGTTAACGAAATAAGTGAAATCGTCAAAGATGATGGCCTCAATGTTCTTCTGAACAATGCTGGTATATCACCAAAATCGACACGTCTAAATTTTGTCAAATCCGATTCCATGATTGATACACTAACTACCAATGCTGTTGTACCCGTTATGCTGGCAAAGGTAAGAAATAAAATAATAATATCGGTCCAACTAACATTTTTTCGATCAAAAGGCCTGCTTTCCACTTCTTAAGAAAGCAGCTGAAGCTAACAAATCCTCACCGATGGGATTAAATAGGGCTGCTATCATCAATATGAGTTCTATATTGGGATCGATTCAGGACAACGATTCTGGTGGCATGTATGCATATCGAACTTCCAAGGTAAGACAGACCTTCCCATAGTTAAAAGTTTCGTTAATTTTTTTTTCTTTTCTCACAATTTTACCCCAGAGTGCCTTGAACTCCGCTACCAAGTCATTGAGCATTGATTTGAAGGATGAAAAGATACTTTGTGTTAGTCTTCATCCTGGTTGGGTGCGGACCGACATGGGAGGCTCCAAGGCACCACTTGATGTCGAGACTAGCACCAAAAGCATGGTGAATACCCTGTTGGCAATGAATGAGGCCCACAACGGTGGCTTCTTCCAACACGATGGAAAACCTCTGCCATGGTAGCCCAGGAGACATTGAAACAGATGATCTTTTAATAAAAATATAATTAATTTGTTTTCTTTTTATTTAAAATAAATATAACAGTAGTTGAATGCATGCATTTCCTTTCACAAATTTTTGCTTTTTCGTTAAAAATTTAAAAAAAAAAGAGCGTAACTCTGGTGTGTGTGGAGAGACTATGAAGACGAAACATCAAATGGCCGTTCACAAAATCTAAGAACTGAAGAGTCTTCCCGCTGCACGGTGTTTTAGGACAATCAAATATGTTGCACTGGATTCACTCTGTTCGGATTGGCATCGGTTGGATTTGTTATTCGCGGCATTGCTGGAACGAAGACACAATTTGCTTGGGGACTGCTGCTGGCCGACGTTTGATGTTCGTCAACCGTTGGTAGGGATCGAGGATTATTCGGTTGTAGGGTTAAGATGATGTGTCGTAATGCTACTGCCCATGTGGAGCACTCATTGGAATGGCTAAGTACCAGAGCTGTGTAGGTTTCCATTGCCTCCGCTAAACTGTTTGTTTCGACAGCTAAAAGAAAATAGAAGGATTTCAAGTTAGTAAACGAAATCTGTGAAAAACTCTCCAAACCTTTAGCGATTTTGAAGATTTTTCCTTGTACAGGTATTGTCAAATTTCCTGATTGCCAGAGCTGTTCCATCACACCGACACGTCGTTGAATCTCATCTAGACGAACATTGGGTGACTCCTGTACCTTAATCAATTGCAAACGTATAATGCCTAACGAAAATTGTTGTGCATCATCGGGTAAGGGTTCCTCAGGCAGCGGCGGTGGAGATTGATGAGGCAGTGTTGTTACCGATGCAGTTGAAATAGGTGGCTGGGTTGGTGGGGGCGCATTTACATTGGGCATTGGGTGTACAACGGCGACTGGGTGTTGACTATTTGCCGCCCCCACTAATGGTGGCATTGTCAGGGGCAACGGTGCACTAGTTTGATTAGGTTGAACAATTGCAGTAGGCTTGGAAGTAACAGGACCACCCTGGAGCGGAAATGCGATTCTCTTGTTAAGACTGAGTTTAGTTTTACCCGCTTGTAGTGGATTGTATTGAAGATTTGGTGGATCATTCCAACCTGGGGTATGTGTACCTGTTAGCCGATGAGAAAAGTATAAAGTTAGTATTTTTCAAAGCTATTTGGAAAAAGTTATATACCTGAAGTGGGTGGAGGAGTTTTATCTGCCATTATTTTCAATATAAATTGAGAAGTATTGCGTTGAAATGTGTTTAGAAGAGAAAATTTGTTTCGCAAAATAAATCAATTGCGATTGACGTTTTTACTAAACGTCACTCGGTTAAGATTGACATTTGGCGCACAAAAGATATAACCAGAGAGTTAGATGTGTTAGAAAAAGAGAAATTTTTGGGAACAATTGTGAATTGGTCATAATTATAAACTATTTGTTGTATTTTCTATTTTGTGTTTACCAATTTTAAGAATTTTCTAAAATACATATCATGGGTGTTGTACAGATCTTTTAAAATTGTAAATTTAAATTCTATAAACATAAAGAGTGGAAAAATCCATTGATGGCACTTGTAGTTTTTATAAACCACCTTTCGGTGTAGTTTTTTTTTTATAATTCACTAGCGCTAAAGGGGTTATGAATACCCTTATGATGCTATTCACACAGCGCGTATTTCTATTTCTAAAGATCCAAGTAGTAAATCCTTGTATACATGGAGCAAAAGCTAAAAAAAAATAAAGCATTTAAGAAAGCTGGACTCACAAATCTCCAGACAGATCTAGACAGACGAGAGAGAAAGGGCAAATCCCTTTCCGAATCTACTCCATGATTTTGAATTTCTAGGGAAAACTAGGGCACTACAAGAAAATTTGACAAAAGGTCTCGAGGGGAGCACTTATGCAAAGCGGCCTTGCATTTAATGCATTTAACCACTCATTTGTAAATTCCATTAATGCATACGTATGTAATGTATGTATTTACACAATCCGCATGCCAGATCAAATATCGCGGAACTGAGCATTTAATATTCAGAATTCCACTTCCTTCCTCAAAGCATAAACTTTATGCATCTCTGGCCAACCAATGAACCAACTCAACTGAACTTAAGCTTAGATATGCGAAAAATGTAATATCTTTTCGGATGATGGTTAAACATAATCAAAAAACTCTGCAGCCACACACATATGTGGTCGTAGCTATGACCGGCTTTATAAGTAGATTCTGCAAAAATTGCCTGCTCTATGGGATCCAGATCCACACATGCCGCACACTCTCCCCGGTGGGCTATATCCCAAAAAATAAACTCGCTCACTCTTTGCAAAAGGTGTATTCACAACAATTGATAAGCCACTTCATCTTTTTAATTTTGTGGTGTATACTTATGGTACTTGAAAAAAATATACAGAAAAAAACTGTTCGAGATACAACATATCCCACAAAGCAATCAGATTGTTTTTCTCCCTCTCTCTCGCTCTTAACTGACCTCATTTGAACCGAATCACCACATAGAATCTATCTATAGCGAGCGAGTAGTGATGACGTGCTCTTTGGAGTGAGCATGGAATCCTTATTTTCCCGTCAAGCCTATGCCAGTGCCTGCCTATGATGAAATGACACACTTTTAAGGAAGATTAAGGATGGAAATCATTACAAAGGAGGCATAAAAAAGAAGCCAGCAATTCATTCGTATTGAAATAGTTTCCCATGAAATGGAAAATAATTAAAGGCACTAGATACAGCTCTTCCTTCTTCCTTTTTTTTTTTTGTTTTTTGTTTGTAAAGAGCTTTTTGCTCCCTCTCCCTCTTTATTCTTTTTCTGTCCCTGTCTCTTATAGCTCATTGTTATGAGAGTTGTCTTTAAAATGGAATTTAAACCTTTTGTAGAACCATTACATTCATGCGGAAGCGGATTTGCTCGAAGCTGAGCGTAATGTATCCGCCATGTGCATCCAATTACACTTTTTTCTTTGCCATCCTTCATATCTGTTCCCGCCGCCGCCTTTTTAAGGGTTTTAGATACACACATAGTGGCGAATGAGAGTGGGTTCCCAGTTGCAGATGAATTTCCGGTTTTCTGTGAAAAAGTCATATGTATTGTTAGTTGTCTATCCTGTGAACCGGCATAATATTCCAGAAATTTAGTTGATCCTGGGTGAAAGTCTTAAGTGAAACGGATGCTCAACTGGAAAAGTGGTATTGTTGGGATAAAATTTTGAACCTGGAATCTGCCACCGATTTCACCTATGCGAGATAAAAAATATCAACTGTCACACATGTTAAATGGCGTTTTGGAAACTTCAAAATATCAGGACATCCGGTCCCAAACTGGCAAAAGAGTATGAACCTTCTCGAAATAGAATAATTTAAGGTTTCTGAGTTTGTTCAAAATGTTTATCGCATCTGATTAACCCTTTTCAAAGATAAATGCAATTTTTGTTCCTAAATCAAGCCCTCATTTCAGAGAAGACATTCCCAAACAGATGTTTTATATTAAAATCCTCGAATGGATATGTGTGGGTTTGCATGCGACACTCTTTGTGGCAAATCCTGAATAGAAGTGATTAATATTTAATTTTTGAAATGAGAACAACCAAACGGGTTTGTGAAAGGTACCAGGATTCCGAAGGGACACCATCTGGTGGCTGCTATTCAGCGCGAGGTATTTTAGAAGTGAATTATTTAGAAGTGATGGATTGGGAATTTTTCGGTGTGAGTTTTAGGAAAAGTTTTCAAACCAGACAACAGCCCATTTAGATAATTGAATCATTCTTTTCGAGAGAAATATATGCAGTGAAACAGGGTGAAACTTAATAGAGGCAATGTAACATGTTTTGCTTGAGAAAGTCAAGGACTTGTAAGGATCAGCGAAGTTGAAGACGGTATTTTCTTCGTTTTGACAAAGGAAAATGTGTAATAAACAGCTGGATAAATGAAGAAGAATGTGCTTTGGATGCTTTAAGCCGAGTGGATAGTTTTAAAGTAGATTGCAAATATGTATAGTCACTTTTACATGGTGGAACTGGACAAGGCAAAGAGATGCTTAAGGCCAAGCAAAGGGTTCAAACAGATGCACCAACAAAGACAATTGATTAGCCTTCTCATGAAGTATGTGAAATTTGTAAGAGGTAAAAAGACGTATTTTCTCGGGTTTAGTATCCAGTGAGGGTTTGAAGGATTCAAACTAATCAAGGCTAATCAAGCGTATTCGCTAGACCTGACGACTTAGGTTAGGTTAGGTTGTAGGGGTGGCTGCATTTAAGTACAGCCTCACTCGGATTTCAACGGATCCATTGTGTTCCCCGCTGTGGTGTGGGGTACGTAAAGAAGATGAATAAATGTGTTATATTTTCAATTTCAAATGAATATGTTATATTTTCAATAGGCCTCCCTAAACCATCCCGAGTTTCGAAGGAATTTTAGGATGGATCTCGGTGGCTTGTCCGACAATTCGCCCAGATCATTGAAGAAATGTTGTCCGAGGGTTGTCTTCCTATTTCTACTGACGGCTTACCGGCGAAACTATTCAAAGTGAAGCTGACTTGATAAAAAGTATGTAGAAACTCATTTTAAAACATTGGCGAGACACGTCTATGCCTGATTAATGGAACTTCAACATCGTTTGTCCCTTCTTCAAAAAACGAGACCCTCTCACCTGCGTCAACTATAGTGGTATCAGAGTCCTTAGCACCGCGTACAAGATCATATCATCTGAGCGTCTAAAACCTTATGTCAATAACCTGATTGAGCATTATCAGTGTGATTTTAGGTCAGGAAAGTCCACAATCGACACTTCAGTAGATATTGGAGGAAACCAGCGATACAGAACAATGTCGTGTTTTGGAATCCCCAAATTCGTCCGTATGTGCAGGATTACGATGGAGAGAGATCATTGCTCCACCAAAACTCCAACAACTTACCCCCGCTGACGATATTGACATCATTTGCAAAACTGAGTAAATGGTCACCAGTGTCCAGAATAGGTTTAACAGCGAACGAGGGCAAATCAAAGAACATGCTGTCAAAAAGATGGGACACCCAACAACGGCGAATCTGACAAATCGTCACAGAGGACTGCTATAACTTTGTGGTAGTAAGGGATTTTATCTTGGCTCTTTTATCACTTCTGACAACGACAGCTCATCAAAAATCAATTGAAGAATAACTCTTCCAATGACTGTTTCTTTGGGCTGAGAAGGCAACTGAATATGGGATAGAGAACTCATATTCCAGTCACCTGCACATCGCCCACCCAATCAATCAAAATCCTCGGCTTAGATTTTCAATATCTTCTTCTACCCTCTCTACACTAGGCTTTCTCTCCTTACCCTTATCTCTCTACCTGATTCCCATTTGTTGTTAGAAAATGTGTCTTAAAAAATCTACGACTCAGAGAGTTTCTAAATATTTTCCAGATGAACGATCCAAAATTGGCAAACCTTATCCTTGCTGACGTGCATAAGTGAAAGTGACAACTTCGTGTACTCAACAGTACATAGCTGACTACAAAGGCTTTTTTTTTATCGCAAGATAATTTGTCACTCTTGACTGAAGTCAATTAACTTTATTTCAACGTAATCAGTGTTGCATACAATTTTCAAATACGTCCCCTTAAAAATCACTAAGCATATTCACTTTATAGCTAATACCATACGAACAATCTGGGGATACAAAGAGCGCCTCCAAAATTAAGGCAATGTAAGCCAAATCGATTCCAATATATCGCTTTTGAAAGACCCTCCTCTACCAAGGACATAAGTCAAAAGGCGACCTTAATCAAAGTAGAGATAGTGTGACAATGTATCACTGCCAACCCGCATCTAAATCCCTTTTTTATTCTAATCTTCGATTATCCCCTGGCAGATTGTTTATTCCTTATCAAATTCAATTCATAGGGAAGTTCCTTAAAAATCAATTTCTCTTCGTTCGCATAGCAACTTGATGCCTCATTCAACTTTCATCGCCTTTTCAATCCATATGTATACACAAGATACACCATATTCGTCAACAATCAACCAGCCCACCCGGCAACGCAAAGCAATTTTCGCGCCAAAAAAAATAAATTTCTCGACTCCTCGCAGTCCTCACAGTCCTCGCATGTCAAATAACACTCAACGGTGCTCTTTGAATTAGTTCCAAACGTATCTATCTGGATGTCAGACGTCGTGACAGCAAATCCATTTCATTATTCAATCACTAAGCCTTTTAAGTTGTTGAAGCCTTATGGTCGTACTGCCACAACAAACACCTACTTCAGTAGATGGCATAACGATGCCCTAAAACCTGAATATAACCCATCAAAGATAAATGAATATGCACCACCAATTCATAACTCTTCAGGGACAGGGATGACAAAGCAATAAAAAAGAAAAACAAGGAAAAGGAAGAAGCCAACCACTTTCAGGTGATGCAGCAGTGGCTGACCTTAAAAATTTAAATAAAAGCGAAGAAAGTCTCAAGAGATAAAGTTTTGTGCTCAAGTGATGAGGTATTGCATAAGTCTGAAGTGCGGTTCATGTGTGATACCCCTGAGAGGAGTACAAGGACGCAGCAAACACTACTTCCAAATGAGATTAACTAGATGTCATTACCTTTCCACTTGATTTCCGAAAGTGTCACGGCACTGAAAAAAAGAAAACAAAACGAAAACCAACTCAGAGCCTTAAGCTTTTTAAATGCAAATGTTACATAAGTTACTCTTACAATGCGAGTGGATGGTTGTTCCTGCCACACCTTCTCGAGCACACCGCTCAGCCTGAGGGTCACCAAGCCAAATAAATACATGTGTACTCTCGTAAGTATCGTCGTCGTCAACAATGGATGCAATTTATTCCACTCCAATTCTACAAACTCATCAGCATCTTTCGGATTTGAATTTGTATCTAGATACTTGTTTTCTGCGCTTTCTTGCGGAACACATATTCAGCGGGAAATGCAAACAACGACAACAAAAAAAAAAAACTTCCTCCTCCTTGCATTACATTTTCTGCCGACTGTGCATTGAAATTTCTCAATTTCGTCCTAGTGGATGCCACGCAAATTTGAAAACTAAAACCACATCACATGCGTCCTGCAAATGTTCATTCCATCCACGCCTCCACGTTAGCTGATTTCTCGTGCTGCAGGGTTGACCATGCCACACAGAGTAGTCAGTGGGAATATTTCAAGGCCAACAGCGCATAACAATTTTTCTCTCTTTCTCTTTATGGTGCACACAATATCAAATTATTTCATTACGAGGACTATTGAGATCCTCTGCAGTAGATAGATGCTCTTTGTTGCTTTCCTTTTTGGAATCCTTGCTGTGCGCAGTATTAACAAAGAGAAATCATCTTGATTATAATAGTGCACAGGGCTACATATAATGCAACTCTCTCTGTATGCAGACCCAAGAGAACCACTTCCCCTTTAAGAAACTCCGAATTTTGTACAAATTCCCCTCGTTGTTGTTGAAAAAATGGTATCCAAATTCAAATACCCCCTGTGGATTCTGTTTCCGAGGTAACACATCTCTTGAAAGGGGGTTTTTGAAAGGGCAATACTCTCATATCCCAAGCCTATGCACCCGGGAACATTAGAAATTATTATTTATGCCTAACTGTAGCCATAACAATAGAAAAATGCATCGAAGAAGAGTAAACTTAAGTGCAAAAAGTGAGTTAAAAAAAAGACACGCGAAGAAGAATGGAAAGGAAGACAAGTTAAAAGCCGCGTTGAAATTGGAGACAAGGAATTAGTAATTTTAATGCGATGACACATAAATCTGAAAGAGTTGGTTGACTGCCAGGAGATTTTGAGATCTCGTTTATCACAGACAAAGTAAAAAAAAAATACAAAAAGGATACAAAAGGACACACTGTTTCCACTTTCCAGGGATGTACGAGTATTTCCGGATACTTTTTTATTTTCTTCAGTTTTTCTTTTCAAAAATATCATCTCTGGGGTAAACATTAAATTTAAATCTTACCCACGCCCATTCAATCGATTATGCAATTCTAGCAACTCGGTCGGAACACACAATACAAAAATCAGGACTCGAAAATGATGCTTTTGTTTCTAAGCGCTGAACTGACGTAGGACAGGGAGCACAATGAAACCATGAAAATTGCTAACTTTTGGCAGTTTGACCAGTTTTTCTGTCGCTTTTTTCATGGTAACTACAAAGTCATTGATTTGTCTAAAGTCTAAAAAGGACTCTCTGCAAGGATGTTTTTTTTTTTTTTAATTTCAAAATTTGTATTTCAACGGATTAATCTTCATGCTTAGTGTGGGAATAGAACGAAAAAAATCGATTAATCGGATTCAAACCGAGCAAATATGATGCCAAGTGCGATGCGATAAACTCTATTAGAAGAGGGAAACCGGAAATGAAAATGGTACACTCGGGGATTAAAAATAAATTCTTTCGAATTGATAGGACATTGAGTTACTATTTTGTTGTTTTTCTTTTTGAGGGCGGGATTTAATACAGCGTTTTCGATGTTGCAATCATCTTTTACAAAAAAAATTGTTTTTTTTTTCACTGAAACACGACGCTGACGTTAACGTTTATTGAAGGGGACATCTAAATGGGAAGCAAGGGACAGAGATGAAGTTTTTGTCTTTATTATCTGATAAACACTTGTCAAGGATTTATTTAATTTAATGTGAATTGTCTTTAATAATTTTCTAGCATGATGTTTTAAAATGAGGGCTTGGGTTAGGTAGGGTTAGGCAGGTTAATGGAAACCTGGAATATGGTGAGATTGTTGATTTGACTTAATGACGGTTGAAGGGATAAGGTTCTTTTTTTTCCAAGCAATTAGACGTACAAAAAGGTTCATGGTTTTCTACTGTTGACTATCGATTATTTTAGAAGAATTTTTCTGGCCAAGGATAAATTAACAGCAGTTTTTGTTCTTAGATTTAGATCAGTAGTCTTCGAACGCACTTTCCTCTTTAACAAGAAATTCAAAGTTGAAAGTTATCCCTCATTCATTTGAATTAGAGACTATTAAAGGGAGGAAAAGAGGACATTAATTCATCTTTTATACGTGACCAATTTGGCTCAGATTTGCAGATCCTTTTCATGTCGTTCAGATCTAGATAAGTTTGTCCCAATCACTGAGACATGGAAATAGTTCATTGTACTTGTCCCCGGAAAGAATAGGCACCTAGTCAAATTCCTTTATATTGATAAGAGTGGCTGTCTGCATCCAGAAACGGGCACAAAACTGGACCAGAAGTCGGTCTAGGATCTAGATATTTCTCAGACAACTCAGTTGGAGCTTCGTATTAAGCATTGGAGCACCTGACATACATATTTATCAAGTCTCCAAGATTATCGAATAAATAGAGAGAGTGCTAGACAATTGCAGCGAAAATGGTGAGTTTTATCTTCCACCTCGTCATCCCTACAGCTCCCAAAGAAATCATTAGAAAAGAAACCAAGCCTTTTCGTGTGCTTTTCAATGAGGGCGTGACTAATAAGAATAACTTGGTTCCACTTAAAAAGCCTGTTCAGCTTTATATTCTAATACAATCTTTGAGTGATTCGTAAGACTCGGGAAGATTACTTAAGCATTCGTGTTAGAGCTATAAACGTGACTTCTTAGACAAACCCGACTAAATAACGAAATGCTACTGTCCAAGTCTATTTCTATACTCACATCAAGTCGACCGTCAATGAACTCATGGTTGACTACAGACTTCGAATAACAAATCAGCTTCATCTGAGGCTCAGATTGTACAAAACAAGGCTTAAAAGTTGAGTTTGACTTCCCATATCAAAGATGTGTAATTCAGCGAATTTCCTTCAAATGCTCAAACCAAGCCTAAGAATTATTCAATTTGCTCATTTCGAATAGTTTTTGTACTAAAGATCAAAAGGGCCACGGCTTACCAGTATAATAAACACGATGTCGACCACAATGAAATTAAAATGGAACCCTAAAAACATAAACATGTATCCCATATGTACACATATGTATCTCCTACAAGGGGTCGCAAAACCAAAGCTTGCTCCTAAACCTGGTAGAAAAAGAAATGATATTCATTATTATTAGGGAAGACTTCTTGTCATAATGTGTTCTCGAGGAAAATAATACCAACCTACATACATAAGTCCAGTAATGTGTCATGAGAAGGGGACATAAATTATAGTTACCCTCAAAACTTTTATCACTGCGAACCTACATAATTTGGGAACAAAACAAACAAAAGACCTAAATAAGGACAAAACCATGGGAAGCATATATTTCAGAAACAATTATTCAATTAAAATGGGGTTGATGTACTTTCCATGTACATTTACCACAGATAATACGTCCGTAGGAATTAATTGACTTCCCGAAAACCGTATTTTTTTTGCAGGCTGTTGGACTATTTTCTAAGGTGGGGGGTACATATTATGTTGGTTAATGCATTTGTTTTGACATAGTTGTAGAGTTTAAGTACATGTGATATTTAATAGCACAATCAGGAGTGGATTTTAATTAAGAATTCCATCAGGTGGAATACGGTTTACGGTACGACTACTTTAGAAACTGCAGCGACGAAGAGAAATAGAATGCTCTGCGACTATCCCTCACTAAGCCACCAGAAGATTGACTATTCTCGGTATAAGTTTCTCTGATAGATTGGAGCCTGGAGGACCTTGAAATAGCTTATTTAAGAAAACTTTTGACATTCCTATTGCTTTCTAAGTGGTTGTCGATCTCGAATTAGCCGTCTTCTCATGGGCTCTTATACAATGAATCTACCAGAGGTAGATCCGCAAAATCCAAACAACCAACTATGGCATGATGTAGTGCAATCAGATAATCTGGGTGCTGGTCTACTATAGCAGCACTCGACAAGAGACAGTGTCATCCATTACATACTATCTCACTCCCAATGATTTCGTGGCCCGTATTCCGTTCAGCACGGAATGAGGGAACGCAGATTAAAGCTCTGCTTAGATCGAAATTGAATTATCTTTGCAGCTTTAAAAATTACTGAACTTTTCAAATGTTTTCCCTATAAAAATGCTACCGATCATGAAGGTGTGCCATGGGCTTAGTAGCGAACCAACTCCCAAAGTTATATTGCAATATTCACTGACAGTCAGGTAGCCATCAAGCCCTCGTTTTCGCAGGCATTTTCTCTGAACTGGTAAAACAGTTTCGAAATGAAATGTTGAAACGTCAACCATCCTGGTCTAGATTCCAGGTCATAGTGATGCAGAAAGAAACGAAAAAACCAATGATCCAGCTAAAAAGTTAAAATTTCTCTCAAAGTTGCCAAAGGGAGAATCATGTCAAATGATCAATCAAGAGATGAACAGAAGTGGAACAGTGTTAACAGCTGTATCACATCCAGAGAAAAATATGGCCTGAGAACAAGTTAAATTCCTCAATAGAATTCATAAAGATATTGAGCATAAACTGATAACTTACACGTATCATTGTACATTCCGTAGTATACCATAACTGCAAGGATGTAAACAAGGAAGAAATAATTGGTCTCTGCAGGATTCCTGTCTAGGCACATTTTTGAGGATCAAGCAAACTTAAAGGGGAAAAACATTTATGTTTTACTGCTCATTCTGAAATCGCCTAACAGCTGTAACTGTCCCAATGACGCATCCATACTTACATATATGCTGTCTTAACCAAGCCTCCCAGCTTTTCACTTTTCAAGATGAGAGGCTGAAACTCCGTAACGTGTCAATATCCAACAGACATGATTGAAAATCCCCCCAAATCTGTAGCAGTCCACTGGAAAACTCCTCAAGACGAACCCATAAATACAATAAAGACTAAAATAACACTGATAAGACTTTAATTTCCCATTCGCTTATCTCACACCCATCTTAGATATAAACTGAATCTTTTTTGAAGTAGCAATAATCACAAAGATGTATTGTTGCCGAATCAACAACATTGCATGAATAATTTCAGAAAAAACAATAACCAACCGACTTTGGTCAACGAAAAATGACCCACTTCGTTCCGTGACAATGCCAGCGTCCATAAATCAGACGCCACCCCAACATAAATTCAACGAGCTACTCTACAATGTTTTCCCTTCGCAGCCCATATTCAACGGATCATTCACCCAAAGTTTTCCATTTATTCAGGATTCTGGGGAAACTTTTTACGGAGAAAAAACACCAAAACCTCCAACACATCCCTCTGTACGAAACCAAGATAAGGTGCCCGCCGCCACCGTTCTCCCATTATAAACATCAGGATTTATATAAGGATGGAATTAATAGCCTGAAATAACAATAGAACGATTGCAGATATACAAGTATTATACAAGTCTGTATTAATGCGAATGGAAATTGTTTCGAAAATCTATTACGTTAATTTCACCGTGAAGCAGCAAGTCACTGTTTCGATATTAATTCCAGCGGATGTTTATCTTTTGATGCATATCGAAGCCGGTTGGCTTCCATATACATAGATACTCCTATGGATGCACTCAAATGAAGAGTAAATTGAGAATAAATAAATCAATAATTTAAAAGTTTTTGTTTTATAATATTTTCAACTCCATGTGCGCAACATTAATTCGGATGCGAATACCGTGAGGCAATATTTCAGAAACATTGGTGCTCTACTCAATTTGCATTACAATTTCGTTGGCTTGAGTATGAGAACAATGGAATGCACTCAGTCCCTACAAAAGGTAGAATATAAATTGATTCTTAAAGTACAAGTATGTACCTATCTATGGATGATGATCTTTTGAATAAGGAGATTTCTGGAACAGAACTGAACTTTAATTTACTCGATTTTTTCTAACCATAACGAAGCACGTCCAAATACTAGGAGACCACCAATTAAGCAGAATAACCTCTCCTGCGATAGGCTTGTAAAATAAGGTAAACCTTTTCACAATGAGTACTAAGGGCGTGGAAAAACAACTCCTGTAGGCTGTATAACGGTGACAAAGACCAATAACCTGATGTCAGACAGAACAAATCATTCATCTCAGATGATGACAGCTAGCCCTGACAATTTACCGACCAAACTATTCAAAGTATGTAGATGGAGGTGACTTGATGACAAATTTGGTCAGACGAACCGATCTTCAAGATAGGAGACAACTTCGCCAACTGTAAAAGCATCAGTCTTCTCAACATCATGAACAAGATTCTATCGACCATATTGTATGAGCGCAGAAAACTGTTCGTCGATAACCGGATTAGCCCCTATAAGTATGGTTTTAGACTAGGAAATTCCATAATCGAGACTTCGGCAGATCCTATAAAAAAAACCCAAGAAAACCAAACTTTGGAGCCGCTTATGAAAGCATAGTTATACGGAGCCATGCCCTTCATCATGGGTGAAGTTGAAGACGCTGCTCGGTCAAAGGATTACCACAAGCTGATAACTCACAAGCCAGAGGTAAATTCTTTCAGAAGTTTGTGCAATGACTTATATTGACATCATTGGCAGAACTCAGCGAACTATCATCGGTGCGTTTACGAGTATTGAGGTAGAAGCAGCTGTAAATTTTTTATTTTTTTTTATAATTCACTGGCGCTAAAGGGGTTATGAATACCCTTATGATGCTATTCACACAGCGCTAGTGTTGGTGTAGTGATTTGGAAACTCAGGTGGTATTAGGTTTCAGTCTTTTTACTCCGAGGATGGTGTCCAGAATGATTGAGGAGAATTATTGGTTCTGTTGCCATTGCTTATAATTCACAGTATTTGTTTCGAACATCCCGATGGCACAAGTACGATCAACACTTTTAAGCCATTGGCTACCCTACTTGCCAGTGTTATGCGCCTATACAGTAGAGTTGACGTCAGCTTTTTTCGCAATTGAACGACTTTTTTTTTCTGTGACATCGGGATTCGAATATGGAACCTTCAGAGTGACAAGCGATGATGCAACTAGTACACCATGGCCACCCTTAGCGATGAACGGGGCAAATCTAAGTGAGTCAACGCCTGATATTGACCAGTCGGACGGAACGTTACAGAGCACTGATATTATGTCGAAGTAGTAACGACATATCTATACTTCTCCAACTGCGGTCACCACATTTTGAAAGGTGGTTGAAGGACACGAAAATGTATATAAGCTTGTAACAGCTGTTTCGTATTATCCTTCCGACAAGGATTAGTTTGAAACTCCTAATACTGCACTCAATGAGGTCTCTCTATTTCTATGATTTCCTCAGAAAATATTTCTTTCGCGTAGAAATTCCTTTCATCAAGACATCCCAAAATCTTCGCTCGAAATATTCAACAACAAAAGAATGAAATGCAAACATTTAACTTAATCCATTTATTTATTATATCTCCATAAAGAATTTTTAGGAAAAAAAAAATAATAATATGCACTGCAGTAAGTCCAACATCCTTGCGCAACGACCAACGAAGTCCTGCTCTACATTTGTGCGCTTACCGGCCGCCTACTAAAATAGAAGAAAAATCCTTCCAAATACAATCCTTTTTTCTATCTCCATTGAAATGTAAACAGTTATATAAAATTTTATCCGTGAGGTAACAAGACGGTTTCATTTCGAAACACATTCAAGAGAATTCTTTACATAACTCAAAATCCTTCTCCTCCTACTACTGGCAATAGTCAGTGTTGTAGCCCATCACATCCAAGCAGCAGTACAGAGGAATTGCAGGTAGGTTGAACGAAAAATGAAAAGGATTATTTTCCCTTGGGGGAATTTTACTGGAACAAAATAAAAGCGAAAGGATTTCCGAATTCATACCTTTGCTGGGTTGGCACTGGCTTGGCCGGTGTGTGCCAACCTACATATATACATCCGACGACGAGTCCTTCTCACCGATTCAGCTCTCGAGATATAGGTTTCTTAAGGAGCTTTAATTGTGCCCATTGGGGAATAGTCTTCGTCGTCGTTGTCGTTGTCGTTGTCGTTGTCGTTGTCGTCGCCATCATACTCCTCCGTAAAATAAAACTACAAAAGGTTTTATTATTTCTATTTTGTGTCCTTTTTGTTTCCCACTAAAATCCATTTCATTTTAAGTGAAATAAATAACCTAAATAACTAGTGTCCTTAAAATGGGTTATCATAAATTCGAGAGAAGGAGAAAGGAGACAACAAAAAAATCATGCTGGCAGCACTGAAACAAAAGGGATAACAGAAAATTGACCAAAGGACAAGATTTTTGGTGTTGAAACTTTGTGGTACAAGGGAGATAAATTTCCTGAAATCTCTACTTCCATCTGGGTTACACATTAGGGACTCGCCATTCGGTCTGTATAGGCCGTTGCTTTCTTTCAGTCCAGTCAGTCTTTGCCAAACAATCGAATGGGGACATGTCCATTCCATGCGATTGTATTGTTTCAATGGAACGAAAGAGACAATCTGAAATTGCTTTTACAGGAATGCAATTGCTGATAATTAATTTTTTGGAAAACATACACAAATTTTGGCGTTTGTAGTGCCTTTAGGGAGTTAACAACTATTTACCGAGTCTGTTCGGTGATATTTCATGGAAGTATTTTGGGGTTTTCTGAATGAATTTCCCAAAATTAATGTGCCCTTAACATTCCCGATTCTCCAATGCAGCAGCGCGCGACGAGATGTTAATGAAATTCCTTGTCAAGGTGGCAGAGAGTAGACTTGCAACGAGTACAGGACACACAAAAGAAATGTGAAGTACGCCCCCATTCTCCCATGCTGGTGGTTCAAGTCTACATTGTGACGGGATACAACAGTATGTGTACTAAATGCCGCTGAAAAAGTTGATATGGAGCGCCTAGGAAAGAAAAGGGACGTGGCGCTCACACACAGGAGATGACAAATTGTTCTGCAATTAAGTAAACGATGTACACAATGAGCCCCCATTCAGTGACCTCGCTGCAGGAGTAAAGCTATGGGAAGTCCTTTTTATTCTAAAAAAAAAGAGAATAGTTTAGAAGAAAGTGTGAAATAAGAAACACTACGTGTGATGAAAGGATATCCTTTGTTACTGATTAGTTAGCTGAATGAAGTCGGTAATCACAATTATAGCAATGGATGCGGGCTATTGCCTAAAAGAGCATTTTCCTGTTAGCATTGCCTTTGTCAAGATTGAAGTCTCAATGGGAATTCTAAAGGAAGCAGTGAGAGTGCATTAAAAGGATTTTAATAGTCGTTGCTTCATTATGTTGCAAGAACATTCTTTGTCGTGTGACTCTTCATTCTCGTGCTGAACAGCTTTCATAAAAAGGAGCATTTTTTATCAAAACTCGCCTCCTGTCTTTGTAAAAGGAAATAGGCGATAACTCTTAAGACAGCCTCTTCGCCTCCAATTAAAAGTTGACGGTCAATTCTGAAATCACTCGAAGTACATCGAGTAAAAAAAATCTTACCACTGCCATCAACAATATCACGCGACAGCGATGAACTTCTAATGAAGCCTTTGAAAATAAACTTCTTTAACAGGCTTAAAAACAGACCAAGGCAGACTTTAAAATAAACTTCCGTCATTTCTTCAACTTAATTCGTCAAACTAATGTATTGTTGTCAGTTTTTAGAAGTTACTTTCTTAAAATGTTTAAACTGCCTGAGTGTAACTATTGTATAACTTCCCGATGCAATTGTCTAGAATCCTTGTATTAGCAATTATAAGTGTCAGGTGTCACCTGCTTAATACGCCAAATCACATCCTCTATTAACCTTTCGAATAAAAAATATTGATGAGAGTCAAGGTTATTTAAAAATACCGTCAGCAAGTACCCGTCAATCTTTATATTTATAAGCTCTTCCAACTTGTCACCATGCAATCAACCTCCATCGTTCGTCAAAACTGTCATGGCAGTCTCAAGTGTGGAAAGCTTTGACTGTATAAAAATAGAACGTTATCTTTGTCATTTATTTCATAAAAATTTACTGAATGTGTTGCCAGAGTTTTTCCCTTCACTTTATTCTTATTTTCAAAGCACACTTCAGGTCCACAAGGACCCTTCTTTCATTTAATCACCATATGAGGGGATACCCCTTTAAAATGCGCTGAAGCCCTCTCGAAGCAAAGAAAATCACTTCATGTGACACAGGTGCCCGACCTCTTTCTCCATATGCCTCCTGACTTTGTTTACAGAGACCTCTCTACTATGTAATGATGAGATGCGTGAGTCAGGAGTGCGCCACTTCAAAGGAGATATCATCTCTCGGTATGGTTTCATTCGAGAATGGATGAAGTAGCTAATGGGATGCACAGTTGGAGTTGGATGAATGTTGTGTATTTGCAGATTCAGGTGAGCATATAATATCAACTTCACACGAGCACATTGCACATGCAACGATTGGAATGAATCTGACGCAGTGCGACTTAAGATAAGTAGTTAACTAAAGGATGACTACTGGGATCTATTTCAATTTTTTATTGAACTTTTACATCGAGGACTGACTGGGAAAAAAATAAAAGTTTCCTAGTCAAAAAATGAGCTCACATTACACACGTAAAAGTTTGTTTTTCCTTTTCCAAAAGAAAACGATTTACAGACGGGATGGGTGTAAGTAAGAACAGAAAGCTGGCAAAGTTCCAACGTCCTACGAATGTGTCCATTAGATGAGTTTTCTTCTTTTTTTTTTTTTTTTTTTTTAACTTTACCACTACTCCACCCTTGATTACGTTGGTCTGGGGAAAGTTTGTTGCGTTTTTTATTTTATTTTCCTTTTAATTAACACTTCTATACAAATGGGTTTTTGTAGATATATTCCTAAATTTTAACTGAATATTCGAATAACTTTTACCATTTATTTTGTTTTGTTTTTTTTTAATTTCTTTTTAAAAGTACATCGTCATTTTGGCACTCTACCCGTTTGATCCGCTTCTTTCTTTTTTTACGCTGCGTTCCGCTTTTTTGTACACAATTTGTGGTGTATTACTGGCGGAAGTTGGGTCCTTGTTTTTGCCAACACTTGTGACTATTTGACTGCAGATCCAATCAGTGAATCCCAGATTCAGAGTCAATCAATATCGAGGGTTAAGAGTTTTTTTTTTTTGTTTTGCTGGAAAATCCTGTGATGACAACAATTTGCATCAACTTTTATGTTGTGACTTAGTTGCGGAACTTTCCGAAATTGTATGCAATAATACTGATACAACGTTTCACAGATATTTGGGAGACATCCATGATCCATCCGAAGTAGGTGAATAGTGTTTCCAATATAATTCCTTCTTTTTTTTTCTTCTCTCTCATTTTATCGAATGAAATTGTAAATATTTTTTAAGGCTAAACCCATTCATGATGCCAAATAGGCTTCGTATAGCCTTTGTGAAAAGTCGGGTGGAGGTTGTTTTTTTTTTTGAAAATATGAAAGTACTATTCGGTTCGTTGACCACAAAAGAGCACGAAATCGCTTCGATGTGGGCTGGTGTGCATCAAATTTAAAAGTTTTTTTTTTTTTTTTCAAATACATTTTAAATTTCAGAGGAATGTGGGAATGCATTTTGGATTTCGCTTTAATTCGAGGCGATCAACCGGGAAATAATGCTACAATTAGAGGGAGATTTTTTTTAGGAGTTTGTTACATGAAATTAATTTTAGTATGTACTGACTGTAGCACTACAAATTTGACCAGATATACGAAATATATGTAAATATGTCACTCAACGAACCTTTGATGGCATAATGGTACAAAATGCCAGATAACCAAGCAGATAAGGCTCAAACTGTATCTGAAACGCTTTACATTATAGGTACGTTAACAATATGAGCAAATGTCATCCCGGGCACGCAACAAATCTATGCGTCTTTTCAAATGATTTCTGTTGGAGCTATAGAAACGAAGAGGAAGAAGAGGCTATGCAAGGATAGAGTTTCTTCCTCAATATCATTAAATTGACTTTTTCCACCCACATTTTGAAGAATGAACTGACAAATTCTTCTCTAAAGTTACTGACAGAGATGAAATGGAAGCTGAAGTGTTAAAGAGGAAGCTGAAACCATCCTTCGCCGGGTACGTGAATGTCTCGCTAAGACTACAGACTCTGGACAGTTTTTCATTTGACGAGTTAGATGACCTAAGGAGAAGCCTCCTGATGTTCATATTTTTAACTGGGTTGCCTTTGACCTAAAGTCCAATAACAAATACAAGCACAATGCACACCATCTTCCTACCTATCTTGGACCAGATCAAATTATCACCCCTATCATTCAATCCGACGGATCTGAGATTCACTTCACTTATTCGATCCGCGTTCACCTTGAGGCTGATCATTCAATCCGCCGGATGGACTGTTTTACCGACAACGATTTTTCTTTTTCAAAACCGACTGTTCTGTCATAGTTGACGGCGATTAGAAACAGCTGCTGATAAAAACAAAATAAAATAAAATTTAAAGACAGTGGATAGCATTGCTCTGTTTTTGAAAACGAAGAAATATCTTCAAATAGGCGAACATCTCGTGCATATTTACGGGCATCCAGTGACAACATTAGTTAGTTAAACGATTTCGTTGTAGTTTATAATTTCTATGAAATCAATTTGAATTTCAGTTTCATAAACAATTTTTGTTTGAATAAGGCAGTCTTAAATTATGTGTTGGAAGTGTTAATTAAGGACAATAAAAGCATATTCAACTTAATACACCTAAATAATTAATTTGTCCTAGAAAGAACATACATTTTCAGATAAATTTTCCACCCAAAATGCAACACAACACAAATCCGCAATGAATTTCCTGCGGATTTGAAATGTCAAACTTTGTATGGAGAGATTCGATCCGTTCGTTTTGAATGATCACGTGAAAAGTGATTCACATTACCGATAAGTGGACGATTCCCTTCGAACGGATTGAATGATACCGAAGTTGAAATTTCGGTGGATCGTTCCCCCCGGCGGATTGAATGATAGGGGTGTATATCTTCGCCAAGAATAACAGCGAATTTAAAAGCAAAGCTGCTGGACCATAATACTCTATACCAACATTATTTCCACACCCACACACATAGGTAGATCACCCTTGAATAAATGTTTGTACACATTCACACCCCCTATAATGAACACTCAAGTGCAACTTGAAAGAGAATTGCAATTAAATAAACAATCACAAGGGTGGCACGCACAATTCAAACACTGAACTTTTTTATGAGAAATTCTATCCAAAAGATAATCTAGATATTATTGCATTTGCTCCATACCTGTAGGTATCATGAACGCCCCCATTTTTTTTGTTTTTTTTTTTTTCTTTTGTTTGGTTTCAGCTTCTCTTGCTTCTTTTTCCCGTACCTAATCAAGCATCTGTACTGCTATACTACTTCTGCTTTGAGAGGAGGGAGGTTCAGTACAACGCCACCACACATCTGGAAATTTCAAAAGCATAGAATCAACCACACCAACCTCGACCTGTGAAGCCTTTGAGCAATTTATCCTTTAAAAACGAATTCCATCACCAGCACACACGTTAGCGTCCTTGAAAAGAACACACAGTGCACTCAGTGCTCACCCTCATGGATATTTCTATCAGTCAAGGTATTCCAACCTCTGTTCATCTCTATCTCCTCTCTCTGAAAATATAGGGATTTCCTTTCCTTTCTTCAGTTCTGGCAGTTGTTGTTGTTTTTTTTTTTTTTTTGAGTTCCTTTTTGCAGAAACTCTAAATAGACCCAACGAACCATTGAAATTGCCTCTAATTAGGATGCGGGCTTCAACAATATGTCATTTGCATTTGCATATACTATGCATGTAATTGCATTTATATTAAATTAATTGGAAAATTCCGATTACATCTATTACAATTGTGCAGGAGTGAGCGTTTAATTGGAGCCTTGTCACCCACGGGGCATTGTTCCGCCTCTTATTCCCAATTAATTGTGTTACGAGGCGTATTATTATTTAAATACTTGGTCCTGGGTGGAAGCAGACCTTTTTAGAAAAGTTTTACAGTCTTTGTCTTAAGTTGTGGTGATTGTAGTTTTCAACTCTATAAATGAGTTGTCCCTTCATTTGCAATAGTTTTGTAGTTGGAGGTCCTTCTTAATTATAAGTTGAGAATTTCTGTAGAATTCAACACACTTGAAAAGTCCTTTCATAAATAAATGAAGTAACCAACTACTAATTGTCCTTCTTAGAAATTATGACGAATGGAGACAAATTTAAGACTGACAAGGGCTGGTTTTCAGTTTCCTTCCTTTCATTGTAAATAAGTTCCTCTTCCTTGTGCGAGTGCGAGGACAATAAAAGGAAAGGAAACATGTGTGTGTGTTATGATGAATGAAATGATTTAAGGACTATTTGTAAAGATATATGGATTTTAGTAACTCACTGAGGATACTCTGTCTTCTGATAGGATTCGAGACAATTTTTATTCAATGACCACTGCCTGCATCACAGAGTCATCGAAGAATTACTCATTTTGCTTCCTCATTCTCTGAATACCTGTACGGTACCCATTGTTTAAAACCTTTGAACGATAGCTGATTCTTCCCAAGAGTTAACCTCGTCTCCTGCCCATAAAGGACAATCGGTTCAAAATGGGTTCCCTTGTAGAAGTGTCCATAAAAGGGGCGTATAAATGATACCCCAACATGTAAAGCGTACATCTGCCCTATTTAATACCAAAGTCGAATGTGAGGGTTGGGATGAAATATTCTATGTTACAAGACTTCATCACTGCTATAGACAAAGCACATTACGAACTAAACAGGATTATTGCTAATCCACCCACCGATTCTGAAAGTCCACACTACCACATGGCACCACCTAAGAGGGGTTAAGCTGAAAGGATGATGGATAGCTGCTTGAAGAAGCATGGATAATGGAAGTTGGAAAGTCTCCAGGTTGCAGACAAATGAAGCAAATGCTTGCTGCGATGTCCTTAAGAAGAATGCAAAATTTTTGCTATTTATTAACAGAAAAACTGCAAACATCTTCTCATTGCTGATTCTTATCTCTCCTGTCTACACTGCTTTTCTGGCGTCGGAGTGGGTGATCCTCTATCATTGGCTGGAAATTAGCTGACAGCTCCATTACCAATGTCAATATTGATCTGAAACTTAAAAGAAAAACAAACCAAACACACCTTTATGACCAAAAAAACCAAGTCCATCTCACTCAACAAGGTGTATTCGGCAATAAACTCCCACGAAGATTGTACTTTGAATAGAAAAATCTTTCAAGGTCATGATGATTTTTGTATTCCATAGCCATTCTTATAGAGCCAAACCAAATTAGTGGTCCAGTTCCAGCTATTCGGTTCCTTCAACCGGCATAACAATCCACAGATAAATACGCATAAAAAGAAAATTGAAAATAATCCCAAGGATTCCAACAGACAGTCGAGTGATTCCAGTGTGGACCATTACAAAATCATTACAAATTACCCATTTCCCTACGCAAGGATAAACAAACTAAGTACCCGTACAACACCAGTAAAGGAGTCGTAAAAAGTAACTCAATATGTCATTTGCATAATTAAAAAGCAATAAAGCTGCAGGCGACGGAAGTGCCCCCCCCCCCCATACCGCCTGACAAATACACTTAAACGTAATGGGAACCGACCGACCGTCACAGCAGCCTTATTAAATTTATTTTGAAAATCCTCGAAAAAAAAAAAAAAACATTCGAAGATATCAATCATCCTCTCCAGCAGCACACAACTTAACTCCGGAGTGGCCACGTAACTGGATCAAGTGAATAAAATGAGCGAATGAACGAAGGAAAACTGTCACAAGCGAGGCAACAGAAAGGATTTACATTTTTATAAATCGTCCTGAAACTCGCTTGCTCCTTTCTCAAGAGTGGTGTCTCTTTTTGAATTATGTTCTCATTACTTGCCGCAATGGGAGTGAAGGTCGCGTCGCTACACCATACACCATGCTGCACACTTTCTCCGTATCAAGGCATCGGCGAACTTAGACTTTTACGAAGACGTGCTGGGAATATTACTTTCAAAGTTTTGTGTTTCATAAAGTCTAATCGAATGCGAAGGGGGAGCATAGCTCTCTCCCATTTCTGTGCTGTGCTGACATTGAGGGATATTGTGTGACAAAATCCCCAGGTCAGTACTTATTCTCCTTTCGCTATCAATTATCCTCCGAACAGCAGTGACGACCCCCGGGGTGTGGTCACACACCATTTAATTACAAATTTGAGCCTGAAGGGGTTCCACGTTATGGCTACTAATAACTTGAACTTCCGCATCTTCCAAGTTATCTCTGAACTTTCGATTTCTCTTCTTCGGTATCTTGTGCACAATCATCTCATCAACGGGGTGGTCTACGTTTTCCAAGGAACCAACATCAATGTCCTTACTAATCCAAGGAAAATAAACAGTAATTTCTCTGTTCGTGCCATTCTAGTGGTGAGGGGGAATATAACTAAACGAGAAAACGAGTCCTTTTTTCCGTTTATACACTCCTCAACGGCTTAGGGCAAAATATTACAAAAGTAGCAATAGAGCATGGGTTCCGGGGTGGCTGCCATGGCTGGCATGGATGGCAAAAGAGCGTAAACTTCCCATCGAGCGAGCATAATGGTGGGGTAGTTGTACAACACAACAGTAGTGCGGTAGGCAACATCAGGAGGAGCGAGTAATATTGGATAAGCTGTAATATCAGCTGCAGTACCGTACCGTATAAATCATGTCCCGAAGGAGTACGTGATTCTGAATAAAAACCTTTCTTCCTTCGTGCCACCGACTGGTTCTTGGGGTGTCTGCACAAGCAGATGGTGGCCAACTCTCGCAACAAATGTTTGTACTCTCTCAAGAAACACACAACACAAGATGATGATGAGAGTGCGAGTGCGAGTGTGACTCGTTCTCCTTACAATTGTACCAAAGGCTCCTTATGATGTTCATGCTCCTTCTTGTCGACGTCATCATAGACGTTCCTCGTTCGTGTCCGGTTAAGTGTGTGGGAGTGGAACCACTCCCTCAAACAAGGGGGAATGGGGATGAATAATTGTGAGACGGAAGACGAACCAAAAGGCGGCTGCCTGACTGCGGAAGGAAGAAATGCCGCTTTTGTACTTACAAACAAGCTAACAACTGCCTGCCTGCTTCGTTCGTTGTTTAAATAAACAGATAGTTAGCTAAATGAATGCAATCAATTTTATTAGCTTTTCGGGAGAACGTCAGAACACCGAAACGACGTCGGAGCAAGTCAAGTTTAATGCGAAATGTTTCATATTAAATCTTCTGTTCGGTGAGTGCAGCCAGTCATTTGTATCTTTCCATTCGTCCGATGATGGATGCAATGACTAAGTGAAGACTTTCCTCCCCTTGAGATAGAGAGTTCTTTCACACTGAATGCTGAGATATAAGAAATTCATGAAGTTTTCTGCGAAAACTGTCTTTCAAAAGACAAATGATTTGAGTAATGCTCTCGGTCGTAATCGCAGTCTTGAAGTGGTGTTCTCGTCTTGGAGCTGGTCTCCGGACACGCCAAGTGGTATTCAATTAAGAGGCGGACAAGGACACAGGCGATATGCAATATCCGCATTTTTCTGCATGAAAGAATGACATTACCAATTTGCTTTCAATTGAATTGACGATGACAAACAGTAGTAGTGGAGCGGATGGATGGATGGATGCCTGGCAAACTTTAATGTCTGCTGGCTGTGGCTTTGTGCATCAAAGGGAAACGATAATGAAGTGGATTTGCATCGGAGTCAGTGGAAATTAGGTCAGATGACAAGAAGACGATGGTATTGCTGGTGATGGTGCTGCTGCGACCTGGTTGCTTGTGTACCCATGAGATGATAATTCCTACCTACATACTGCCTTCCGAGAAATAAATTTAATTAAGTGGGCGTAAATTGAGATCACGACGAGAAATGTCCGGCAGCAGTATCAGCCACTGCAGCGATGGAATTGACAGTTTTGGTTAAAATATTGTACAATGTCATTGGGGTGGACTTAAATAAAGGACTGAAGCAAAGAAAGCTTAAAAGGAAGTATCTATACATTTGTCCTTGTCCACAAAACATCAAGCAAATCCTGTGTCCAAGTCTGAGTTTTAAGAACGAGATTTTAGAAGGGATGTAGGACTAATGTCCTTCCATTGCTTTTCATAACTTCTTAAACATGACACAATTACTGTGCCTAATTTTGCCCTGCGACAATAGGCCAAAGTGAACTTCGGACTTTCTTTAGGCTTTCTTTGATGGAAACAGAAGTCAAAGACCTCCTTGCCTTTGGAAAAATGCTTATCTTATGCAATGATCTAAGAGGTATTAACCTTTTTGTTTAAAATCGTACTTAAAATAAGATAATTCGCATCTTTTGTCATCACGTTATTCGTTTCACTTCAAATTCCTCGAAATGAAGCAACAGCAGCAAGATTTCTAACCACACGGGGAAACTGCAGGGTCAGAGACCTATTTCAAAGGTTTTCTTCAACTGTCGAAATGCAGTTCGTTGTACAATAACCGAATCACAGACGTTCCTTAATGAGGCAGTGTTTTCCAAAAGCATTTCTTTACCCTTTCATCATAATGACGACAACACCTTTAACTGACGAATTAGTTATTTTTGGCGGCCTTTCTCCTACGTCTCAAGCAAGGCTCCAAGCTCAAAATTATTCAAGCCAAACTTACAAATATTCCCAGTGTCACAGATTGTCTAATCTTCGAACTTTCAGTTGTAAACAACCTAAGTGATGAAACCAATTTACACTCCACAAACCACTCTAAGTCTCTTGGATGTAGATGTGCCAGAGTTCATTCCTGTAGCTGCAGACAAATATTTATCCATTCCTTGTTTAAATTTTCCAGTTTCATCCAATTTAATCAATATAAATGGCATCAAGTTCCTTGGATGTAATCCAAGATCTTCTAAATTCTCAAAACCAGTAAATCCACTAAATGGCACCACGAAATTACCTCGCCCATAAAATACAAACGTCATAATTACTGACGCTCTCCAACTCTTCAGCACTCTTGTGGCGCCAACCGAAACAGCATCAGCACCAGCAGTTTTCCACGTAATAGAAAACGAGTACCACCATCAATTCAAGTTTTAAGAGAGAACCAGCTAAGGAATTGTGTTGTATGGCTGGCCACAGTACGAAATAATTCCTCAAGAAACTCCCAAGCATCTGATGTTGCCTCTAATCAGGAGTAGTTTCACGACTCGTTTCCCCTTTCTCATAGCCCACGGAGCACACCCGTGAAAAATTGTTATTTTGTGCCTCCTGCACATGCTACAACAAGTGAATTTAAGAGCAATTCTGTCAGAGAGGTTAACGTAAATACTGAATACAAATTCCAGACCACACCGTCATGCGTTTAGAGACGCTCGACTGTTTAACGAAGCCCATCATCCCGAAACTGTGTGGTGTAGCAGGTGTTTCAAATCTATAACTAAGATCCGGTTGGTACTGGAAGTCTTACAAAAAAAAAAAAGGTCTGCACAACCTTCATTCCGTGTCCTTCAAAAAACGAAAAAAAAAACCATAATAGTGTAGTTTTCTCTTTCCTCACACCAGGACTCATCAGGACATCTTTGCAGGCCCACAAATAACTTTAAATAATCATAATAATAATAATAAAAAAAAAATTGTCGGTTGTAAATATAAATTTAACTTGTTTTTATGCTTAAAATCGTTTAACTTTATTTTGTACATAAAACCGGCATGCAAGGGTCTGACATTTTGTTGCCTCCATCCCTTCGAAAGGTGGGTTCATCAAATATCCTTTGATTACACGTATTTAGATGTCAATGAGATGGCAGCAACTTTTTGGGAGGGCATATCGATTGGATATAATTTTTCATGGATAAAGTTATCTTATGGTGTAGGTGCCGTGCCACCCGACAGGAATTGAGAAATAAAAAGGACGGTGTAGCAAAGGTGCCAGTAAATGGGTTATTAATCTTCAATACGATCAGTTTGCAGAGAGGACCAAAACGACGGCAGTCAACTCGATAAGGAAGCAAATTGAAAAGAAAGGCTTAATGGGGGATCTATTGGAAATGGCGAAAGGACATATTTTAGATAGAGTTTTCTCCTATTGATTTTCTTTTTTTTAGAGTTTCCATATATACATATGCATAGTTCGTAGGGAGTCCTTGAGGAGTTAATAACTTGTAGAAAACGTTGTTGTAGTTGGTAATTTTAATAGAAGCCGCTTTGGATGGAGACAGGAGTGAGATGGAAGCATCCAGTTCAAAGATATTCCAACTTTACAAATGCAGAAGAATTTACACGTACTGTGATACTACTTACCGATAAGCTTAAGAAGCACGTTGATACATACGAGTATCTTCTAACTTTTCACGGGTTTTTACCTCATAAGTACAGCTCAATTTTCAATCCTCGTCGGCATCTGCGATTGCACTTGATCTTTCAAATATTGCAACTGCCTAAATCCTCTAATCCAACGCCTGATTATTCTCCCGACAAATTGTAGTATTCGCCTTACATTTCTGTCTAGCAACGGCAACCAAATGAAGTCCTTCACCGAAAAATAAAACTTAATTTTACTACGGATGCTCTGTCTCGGCGATCTTGTGCATTGGATTGCAAGCATTGTGGGCTCTGGAAGGAAAAACAACTGATTTCTATCCCTTCTCGGGATGCTTAGAAAAAAAATTAAGATAATAAACCAATTCTTGCAGAAAGGAGTCATCAGACTAGCAGAATAAGTAGAAATGGACATCGACCAATTTCTTCCACGAAATTAAAGGCAAATAGTCCTACACTTGGCTCATAAAGGGTCTTTCATTAAGCGCTTCCTATCTTTAAATTTAAATAAAACAAAGCGTGTGTGAGATATCATCGACATTTTTTATTCGTTTGAAAGGCCTATTGATGCCATTATGTATGAAATATAACATCGTTCAAATGTCTGCTGCGGCTTCTCTGGGTGGCACGCATCCGAAATATCCAATTTTCCATATCTCTGGTGCATAAATCGCGCTGAATTTGACCGATGGCATGGGTTATGTGAAATTCAGGACCGCTGTGGTTTTTGGCTTATTGACATGGACCTGCGACTTCAGAAAAAGTCTAACTGGGTCAAATCGCACAATCTCGGTGGCCAGTTCACATCACCTCCACTTGAGATGACCCTGCCCTCGAATCGCTCGTGCAGAATTTCCAATGTGGCGTGAGCTGTGTGGCATGTAGCGTCGTCCTGTTGAAACCACATGTCGTTGGTATTCATATCATCCAATTCAGGCCAAAAGAAGTTGGTAATCATCCACCTATAGCGCTTTCCGTTGATAGTGATGACCTTACCAACGTTGTTCTCAAAGAAATATGAACCGATGGCGTCGCCAGCCCAAAATCCACACCAAACAGTGACTTTGTCGGGATGCATTGAACGCTCTTGGATCTCATGTGGATTGGTATCGTCCCAAATTCGACAATTTTGTTTGTTGATATACCCATTCATCCAGAAATGGGCCTCATCGTTGAAGATGAGTTTTCGTTGAAAATTAGGGTTAGTTTCCAACTGCTCCAGAGCCCATTCAGCGAACACACGTCGTTGTCTATGGTCGTTTACGTTCAGCTCCTGGGTCAGTTAAATTTTGTACGGGTACAGGCCCAAGTCACGACGCAAAATATGCCAAGTTGTGGTCTGCGAAAGGCCGAGTTCTTGTGAGCGACGCGAAATCGACTGCCTCGGATTCTCCTGTACACTCTCACGGACAGCGGCAATGTTTTCGGCAGATCTTGCGTTTCGTCGACGTACAGGTGTTGGTTGATCGTTTACTGAACCAGTGGACTCAAATTTATCCCCCACACTGCGAATAGTCCTCTCGGAAGGACGATTATGGCGACCGTAAAGTGGGCGAAGCGCGCGGAACGTTGTCAGAACAGATCACCCATTTTGATAAAACAATTTTATTATTTGCACGTGTTGTTGAACGCTATATCCATTCATGGTGATTTGGCAAAACAGACAAAATAAATGACAGCCAATTTGACAGATGAAGCTTCAAAAATATGACCGCTATCAACTGTCAAAGTTCGGAAGTCCCTATTGGAAGACCCTTTACTTTGGTCGTTGCTGTGATTTTGATTGAAATTTATTCACTTATTCCTAGCAAGACCAGCAGCTTATGGTGCTTGAACTCTTCCAGAGAATACAGGATTCATTCACCTTGTATTTTCCTAGGTACATACACATTCCTTTTTCACAAACACTCAGAAAATAGAAGAAATATCTAATTAGTATTAAATAGCTCCTGCATTGCGAAGCCTAAAACAAAACTCTTAAGCCGTACTCTTTCAATGGCCAGCATGACTGCCACTTAACAATAAACGAGCCTTTCACATTTTTAATTTATTTTTTTTTTTTTCTTGCATCCAGTATCCTGTGCTACCGTGCAATGTAATGGACGCCTCCAACAGTTACCCACTCAAGCAAATTCTAAGGAAGAAAAGTGCAAAAATAATCAATTAATTATGTACCCTTTCGTTTTGGTCCTTCATTACAGAGTGTTGCTCTTTTTTTTTTTCCTCTCTCTCACTCTATTTCACTTAACTGCATTTCGGTTTCTAACGAATATGTACACAGTGCAGATGAAAATTCTAATTTTGTTTGATTTTCTTGTACACTTGGGTCTTTCTTTGCTCTCCACCGAGTGTTTACATGTACAACACCATTTGCTTACCTCTGGCGTCACCTGCTTAAGATAAAAGTAAATGAAAGTCCTTCGGGCAAAAGTGTACATTTGGTTGGTCTTCCATTTCAAAACGAATGGCTTGTTTCAAGTGAAACTGTTTCTTTACAATTCATAGTTTTCAGGATGCTATAGAAATTAAGTAGAAATACGATACACATCACATGAAAAAGATGAAGAATAAACTCTGTCCTGTCGTCCTGCCTCCAGTGGCAAACAATTGCATTATAATTTATCATTTAATTGTTTGCCACCCATCGCCAAGCAATCAGTCAAAATGAAATTAGCAAACATCAATCAATAATGCATTAAACCTATTCACTCGGCCCATTCCGCACACGTCGGGCATGCCATCATCACATCCTCGGGGTAAACACATCCTAATGGCATTATGCCATTATGCCATCGCGTACATTAAAGTACACAATTACTCGGCCATAAGGAGTTTATTTCATAACAAGTCAAACAAACAAAAACGGACCAGGAGTCGATAGTCGGCATCCCAAATAACCACCGGACGCAAGCAGTAGTCACCATTGGAAATCCAGGTAGCAATAGGTTTTTTTTGTGGCACCTCCTTCGCTGCAGTGGTCGGTCCGAAAATTGAATGCATTAGTTGCATTAAATTTGTCCGCTCACGTGAAAATTCAATTACCATTTCCTTGGCAGATTCGATTGCGCACATAGCTGGAGAGGGAGAGAGAAAGAGAGCGAGGGAGAGAGAAATGCATCTGCAGTGCCTGCCGCCATGGCCACCGATGGTGTTATTGTATTTAACCGAATGGGTTCCGGCTCCTGTTGGTCCCCCACACTGCTGTTGTCCTAACATTCGTTGTGTCGTGCCGAAGAAAGAAACTTAATGTTATTGAAATAAATCGAAATAAAGTCAAAGGACACAATCCTAGAGCGGAAATTAAAATTTCTATTGAAATGAATGTACAGGATGATAGCGGTGCAGCAATGAGCACATAAATTCGGTGGAAATGTGGTCAAATGTGACAAAAGTTTGGTATGTCGTCTGCAGGACGTGAACTGAGATGAAGGATTGCCTTCAAAATTTCCTCTTTAGATGGAGAAAAGGGATGAGCCAGAGAAGTCAAATGAGGCAGTTTTTATGACCAAGACACAGAAAGAACTAGTCCTTAATTTCAGCTTCTACATCTTAATCTACTAAGCTGCTATCAAGTCATCTTTGAGACGCCAGAAAACATTTTCTTTTTATTTTGGAAAAGTCCAGTCTTATTCCGAGGAGAGTTTTTGTGCCTCAGTGTATGCAGATGATATGGGATTGTATGACAGTATTATGCTATCCATGCTTAGAAGCTTTGAAACTTTGAAACACTTAAACTCCTATTTACGAATCCCCAATCTCACCTTACTTGCTTACTTTGGTGACACTGCAGTCACAATACCGTCTGCATGGATAATAAGTGGAGGATTGTATGGCCCGACATTCACCCGAATTAGAATACAAAGACTAAGATGGCTAAAGTCAGTGGACATGGTCTTCGAACCGAGCTTGGAACGACTAGACAGTTAAAGAAGTAAACCTCACATTATTCGAAAGACTAGGCGGGAGATAGTAGCGGAGTGTGAACAGCGTGCCCAGAGAGTGCCGGAACATGTATTCAAGTGGCCTGAGAGTCACATCCATTTACTCCTTAAGCACCCAACATCGCCCTCCAGCATAAGCTTATGGACGTATGTGCTTGCATATGTACCGCAGCGACCGAAAATATATATGGGCATAAAGGTTCGCTCAATAAACGCCGTTGTTAGGGACGTTAAGTTCCCAGTCCTGCTCTACGGCGCAGAGGCATGGATTTTATCAAAAGTGGATGAGGGTGCTCTTGGCTGCTTCGAGAGGAAAATACTTCGGGTGATTTTCGGTCCCGTCTGCATAGACAGTGAGTGGAGGAGGAGATACAACGACGAACTGTACGGGCTGTACAGCGATATCGACTTAGGCAGAAGAGTGAAGGTCCAATGACTGAGGTGGCTGGGTCATGTAAAGGGGATGGACACCAATGCTCCGGTCCGAAAAATCTTCGAATCCGCCCCCGAGGGACAGCGCAGTAGAGGAAGACTGCGACTCAGGTAGCGCACGCAAGTTAAAGGGAACCTCAACCAACTTAACGTGCGAAACTGGAGGCAGCTAGCTAAAGATCGAGCTGGCTGGAGACGCTTGTTGGTTGAGGCCCAAGTCCGGCTGCAGCGCCACCTTATGTAAGTAAGTTAGTTCGAGGCTTACTACAAACTTATTGATGACAAATTTCGCGAGCTACTCTTCTACAACCCGTGCAGAAATGTCGTGCGGCATATATACAACAGACTCTGGTTCAATCTATACCTGATCCGCGATCAATAACATGTGTGCAGTTGCTGTCAACAACATTCATATCCAACAGACTAAGATTGAGTATGGGCTCAATTCTGAGTCCGCTATGAGTTTCGAATGTCAGCATTATTTGAATGTAAGATTCCTCCTGTTCCTTGGTAAAATTGGAAGATAAATTTTCTTTTCATGAGCCTTCCACCAGACTGTAGACGCTTTGAGATCCTAGTTATCGCTGAACATGATTTTACATGTGATGAAACCTGTACAACCGCAATCGCAGCTGCGAAGCTATTCGTAGTACGAAGTTCGTAGAAGAGCTCTCGATTACCCGTGTTGGATCGAGACCTCGAGTTCTTAGGTACGAACCAACTCTCAATCTTTTAAAACACCCCAATTCAGAGTGTCTTCTAGCTCTTCGATCAGCTTAATTTTTATAGATGACTCTTCTTTCCGTGGGTTGTTCTAACATAAGACGTCATTTGTTATCTCCTAAATCTAATCTTGTATGTTTTGGTTAATGAGTTTTGCAAATCCGTTTACAAAACAAAGTACCAATCACCTTCGTGCTTAATGTTACCTTCAACTCAATAAAAAGAAACATCCATCCATCACTTCAGTGTTTCATTATACCTACATACTGTAATATAAAATTTCCCCCTAAAAGCAATGTCAACGTGTCTTCACTAGACAGAATATCAAATGAAAAGCTACAGCCCCAAACGTCTACTGACTGGAAATACACAACAGACATAACTAACACGACTGGTTGCATTACAACATTCTATGATCACCACTGTACCGATTTACGTGTGCAAACCGCACACACATAAAGCTAATTTAAAGTAAAATTCTCCAGGTATCTGTTTTCATAAAAATTACCTCTGTCAAGGCTCCGCAAATGTAATTGTAATCCCTTGCTGACACTGATTGTCTTTGGGCATTGACCGTGGAAAAATCATCAACCCTAATGCTCCACTTTCTACCCGGTAGCTCACCCCAATAGATTCCCATATCATAACTCAACACCATACAACACACACATAGACACACATCCTGTTGGTTGGCTTTTGCCTTCTTGTCCTGCACTAAAACTCTTAATACACGCGCCCAGCTGAAATCGAAAACACATCCCCTAAGCCCATTACGAGCAAAGTAAATGCACACACTGATGCTTAGTACTGTACTAATACTGCTCTTGTTGGTTGATGTTGCTGCTTTGCTTCTCACGGCCTTGCTCCACATTTTCCGTTCCTCTGCACCCTTTGTAGCGTTTTAGCATTTTTTTTTTTTCTGTTTAAACATGACTTCATTACAACGTCAAACAATAAAACTCAATGTCACAATAACTTATGATCCATTTGGAGGAAAGACCTAAAAAAAATTAAATAAATACTGCTAAACTTAAATATTGTTTATTGCTTGCTATATATGACTTACACACATCAAAAGATAAACAGATACGAACTATACAATCTGTACAGGGTGGATGGGAACTCACCCTATGCACTGTTGTACAGTCTGTAGGCGAACTTACAAAAGACTACCATTTGGGGGTGAGTCTATTCTACTAGAGATTCCATGTAAATATTTGCGGATATTTGTGCCAAGTTCCTTAATGAAATTTTAAGGACGTTTTGAGTTTTGGAAAGCATGCTTCAGGAGTTAATTTATCAACACAACTCATGCTACGTTTTCAACAGATAGGAATAGAGAGGAAAGGATGCATTTCAAATGATACATTTGGAGGCGTTTACATAACAATTATTGTCATTTGTTCTGACAGATGGTGAAAGCATCGTGGTAGTTGAAGTCGTGGTGTTCTATCAAAACATCGATGTCAGCCTCAAACGAAGGCATTATTTTTTAGAGCTCGACCTACCATTTAAAAATGTTCCTTCCACAGTTTTTAAGGTGGCGTAAAAAACTACACGTAAATTGACTGACGAGTGAGCTACTCTCTTTCATAACTGCGTGATGTGGCAAGAAATAGTGTGCGATCCGCCATCTGAGATAGTGTGATCCTCAACTTCCCTCATGTGACCTAACTGCGAGTTTACTTTAAATAGTATTCAAGTAGCGTTGTAAAGTAAACGCCAATTCAAACGAGTGAGAGTTTGCAGTGCACCATCTCGAGGCCTACCCAGACGTCTTATATTCATACGCAGACGCTTATCACATGCCATATTTTCCTGCATGTACTTGTTTTGAAAAGGTACTTCTTCCAGTTCTCCGAACTTTCAAATATCATTATCTTTGATGCAGGTTTGATGAAACTCTTGATTAATGGCAATTTTGGATCCATCTTTCGAAGAGGATCCACCTAAATTTTATTCTCTTGCTTATGGGCAATCCAAAAGCAGACTTTCCGCAAGAATATCGCTGCCTAACAACTTATCTACCCTGGCTTTCTTTTAAAACTCGGAATCTTCTATAATCATGTGGTTAAGATAATTGCATTAAGATCGTACTAAGCACTTGTAATCAACACCCTTACAGGCCTATCTAAATAGAATGCGACTAAATACGACCAACCTCTGCAGAGATAGTGGCGACATTCACATGAAAGAGGAAACGATGTACTTCCTCTCAGCGTCTGGTTTAGAGAGGTGAGCAATAAATATCAAATTATTTCCCTTCAGTTCTACGCAGATATATGTACATATGTAGGATCCTCCAACAGGGAACACAAGGTCGCAATATTCTAGTGAGGCGGTGCCTTATATCCTCCGCCGCCACCCCTTTAGTCTGAACCAACCTAATTGCAGTCTGGCGATGCCGAAATTTGGACCGGAAAATGCTCACACAGTGACGTAAAAATTAAATGAAAATGAAGGCAAGTCAAACACCCTTTGAGAGGCACCACTTCAGACGCAATATTTGTTAGGCTGATGTGATTATAAAAGGTGGGAACTGCATGTCAACACATTATTACAGTTTGTCTTGTAGGGGAGATTGAGTGCTTCCAGGTTTTGAATGGATGCAACACTCCTTCAGACGAAATTTTGGAACTTAACCATCAGAAGTAAAGTTAGCGATTCCATAACAGAAGCCATCTACTTAATATAGTTGTAGCTCTGTCGGATAAGAGTGATTCGTAAGTTTGTTTTCTCACAATTGTTCTATAGTTCCATATGATCACACCAATGATGTACTCGTAAAAGCCGAACATAACTATGGCAAACAACGTCAAGCTGACATTGTCGAATGTTTAAATTTCGACACACAAGGGACTTTACATTAAGATTCAAGTCCAGAATTGGTTTCAGTTCAGCGATAACCAAAAGTTGACGTCTTCGTACGTCAAAAATGAATATGCCTTATGGAAATAAAAGAGTTTCTTAACAGTAATCAACAAAAAGCCAGACTGAGGTCCCAGCACTTGAAAGTTTGAAGGCTCATCATTGTTCATCATTGTTTCTGTCTTTATGGCATCAATTGTTTTAAAAAAAAATGGAAATGAAACAAAGCTTATCTACCCTACTGACGTAAAATACAAAACGAATATTTCTTCAAAAAATAATTTGCTTGGCAAAAACTCATCACGGCCGTGTGTAGGGGGTGACAAGTTTTGAAAGTTCAAAAGTTTACCCATGTACAGATGCTCCCCAAAGTCCTTTAGTTCTTATACTCGTACACTTTTCTGCAATGCACTTACACACATATTTAGTTGTTCACTTTAGCGTGGCGTGCATATCAAAGGACATCTCAAGAGTGCCTCATGCTCTAAGGCATCTTGTTTTTTTTTTTACTTTTCTTCTTCTTAGTCCTTCTGTTCGTATCCGTCGTTGTTTCCTTGGAACGATGCGGAACCAAAAATTACAAATAAATGGAAATTTATCGAAAATGTTTTCCCCTTAACTCTGTGTGCAGTGCAAACCTAATACGGCGGACGACAACGAACGCCCCACTCATATGAGGACAACACAGGAGCTATAACGAAAAAGCAACCAACCAACGCCAAACCAACCACCAGTCAGGATGTGTACATCATAGAAAATGTGTTAGAAAACTTTTAACAGGATTTCTTTCACTCTGTTCTTTTTTTCCCTCCGTTTTGGTCCTGTTTGACTGTTCTCGGGGTAAATTTCGACGCGCAAACTTATTTTGAATATGTCAGGGTTGCAGAGCGCGCGAATTATGCTTATTAGTTTGGCGAAAATTGTTTGCCAATGTGTTTATTTTCTCTATTTTTGGAAATCGTTTCGTTTTATTCACGAAATTAGGGATGTAACTTGAGCCAGTGTTTGTGTATGTGTATGTTAACAAACACATCAACTCGCTAGTTGGGAGGATTATGATGGCAGCGAAGACAAACTTTATGGAATCTCATCTGCAGGAAAAATTGGGATGCAAATTTTTCATACTAGGAAGTTTTGATTGAGTTTCAAGTGTCTTACGATAGGGGGCGATGGTGTGGTAATAATCGCTTAAGATGAGATGATATTTCAATTTAACTACATCGTGATAGTTTTTCTTTGCTCTTTTCCTCTTTATTTTCTTTTTTTTTTGTGAATCCAAAGTCTTAAAAGAAAGTTGGTGTTGACACAAGAAGAACTCTGAGAGAGTGGAAAGTGTCTTAGTTTTGAAGTAAATTGTATTTAATGCAAAGAAATGGTTGCTGCCCTTGAAATACAATGTGTAGGACAGATCGTTACTTCGATGTAAAGTTTGTAAGTGGCTTAAGGAAGGATAATAAAAGTGGAGAGTAACACTTTGCATCTAGGTTGCTTACATGCTCATAAAAATGTTTCAAGGATATCTGGAGATACGTTAACTTGAAGATATAATGGACGATTTCATCTCCCAACATTTGTTTCATTTTCTTAAAAATGGTAATTGTCAAGCAAGGTAATGTATTTTAATACCAAATCTAGTCAATACACTCGACAATAGTGAGATCCATCCTAATGTATTGAGTTTTGATTAAGAAGATGGTACTGGGTAAGACAATGCACTACTACAAAAATGCGCATGCTTTCCGTAAGTAAATAAATGTCGATCAATTCAACACCAAGGAAAAAGGAATCCTTGCAGTTAAATATCATTGGAACAGGCCGTTCACGGGCTCTGATCGACAACAGGCTCAATCTTTGTCAAAATAGACTACACTGTCTTTGTCAATCTCAGTAGAAATTATTATAAATTTCGAGGAGAAATTCTAAATGAATCTAGAAGACAGACAGGCATATTTCAAGAGCAGATCTTTTGTTCAGCTCATCTGGTATAAAGATCACCACTTGACTACTCGATTGCTCATTTGGAAATCATAACAGTCAGTATTGTGTATACTATAAAATCCTTGGAATACCTAACTACATGGTTAAACAGATGCAACATAGTCTTCTGTTGAACATCCAGTTCGCTCTTCGGCATCTCCTTGGAAATAAAAAGGAACCGCCTGCTTCTATGGAATCAATAAAATTTTGTATAAAAACTGAAGAAACTTGAAATGCAAAAGGGAGATTTAACAATATCAACACTTATCTTTCGTTGACTAAAATCTAACGAGAGACTTAAACGAAATAAAGAGTCTCGTTTGAATAAGCTTTCTAAACACTGACTTATACATAGCCGGAATAGTTGTCATTATTAAGCGGAAATTAACTTGAAAGGTTCTAAGTGTTTGTAAATATGCTTATAAGTGGTGTCAGAAGGGACCTTAACTTAGTGTATCTTTGCCTAAACAGAGGCACCCAGACCTATGCAATCCGATCATAAGGATCCCATGTACACGGACGAAACAATCTTTCAGTTTAATAGTCAAGTCATGTTCCATAAAATTATATATAAATAATTTTTAGTTAAAAGTTTAAACTAAATTTTATTGAAATTCCTAAAATGATTGCAAATAGAAAAGTTCAATCGAGGTTAAACTTATCTAATATGTAACCGGTGCCCCATGTGATGCGCGTGCCATGAATAATAATTTTTATTCACAAAAGGATATTGCATATTGCGAGAGAACGCCACCCCATAACAAGGTAAACTAGGTATCTAACCAAAACCACTGATACGGCAATTGGTGTTTTACTTTTTTTCAACGAACTTCCGCAAACGAGAATATGCAGCACATGTGTTGTCGCGTACGGATGTTTGTCAATTTCATGTCGTCATGTGCCATATAGGTTATGTTCATCCTCCTTTCACTCATATAACAACAATAATACACATCCGACATCGCCGCAATCAAATAAAAAAAAAAAAAAAACATATTCTGTCTCCGTATATATAAAAACATCCTCCCACCGGAAGCATAACCAATGTAAGCCAATTATTGATCCCGTACGCTACAAAGAATTGCAACATTTAAATGTATCTCTTCCGCAATCGTCTGATTATGCTTCCTGTTTTGACCAAATTCAATACTCCAATCAATTTATTAACAACTCCGCAATCAATAAAACAATTTCACTTCCTGTAAGTTCCCTATATGGAACGATTGAATTATAGATCCAATAGAAAAACGTTTACACGCGGACTCCAAGGGGTCATTGAATCAGGAACAATCCCCCTGCTAGTATTTGTTAAACGTTCGCCATAAATTATTTCCCCCATACAGACGACTACAGCAGAACAACGCACCCGCGCCATCCATTATACATTACAGACCATTTCCCAGAATGACACCCGCAATAAGGCACCCGAAACACCGCTATATGCATCCGTAACGACCTAATTTGTTGTGAAACTGCTGCCATCGCAGACTCCTCTGGTGGCTCTATTCCCACGCCATTGACCAACTCAAGTGGGGCGCCCCAATATTGTGACAACATTTGTGCTGCGTGTAGCACATGTCCTCCGGGATAACCAGCAAATCGACCCGATTGAACTGAATTTTGTACGTGTTGGTCGTGTTTTACCAAAATGCCAGCAATCACTTTGCTAATGATTCAGCGGCTGTTAAGCAATTGTCAGCAGGCAATGTCATCATTGTAACTAAATTGAAAGCCACACCACGACGCAACAGAGCTGAAGTGATCGAGCCACCCTTGCTTTAGCATGAATATGCAATTATATCCGTACCCGTTGCCATCGTCAACCAATTGACACATTGATTAATGATTGACACACATGTCACAATCGCGCGCACGATGACAGTTGTTGCACTTAATCGCAACAATATGAGGGTGCTGTCAATATTCGAAAACTTTCTCGAGTGTGAAGTGGGCCCAAAGGTGATCCAAAATGCTGACACCAAAGTTGCATTATTGCAATTCTTCGTATTTGCACATTTTAATTGCTATTGTTCAATGATCCAAATCTATTGCGGAAGAGAGATACTTACAAGGGATTACAGATTTTCAGATTCCACTGGTGACATTGCACCATAGACGTGTAGATATGTCAACAGAGCGCGTCGCAAATAACAGTCTACCCAGGGATGTCTTTGGCAACAACAACGGACGCATATGCAGATGATGTGGGTGTTGTGTGTTGTGTGTAGTCAAATCCACGTTATCTCATCATGTTAACATGATATGCCAAATAATTAACACTGCTTACAACGGCTTTGGTTTTACACTGCGCGTCAGACGGGAGGATATTAATATTCAGAATATGACATACTGCTGCATCTGTGCACCGCGGTGGGGGATGCAGCACTGTGTCAGCGGTGGCGGCAAGAAAAATAGCAACGATATTAGCGAGTGAAGGAACATGATTTATATTCTTTTGACATCTGAATTTATGATGGAGGTGATTAATATTTTAATCTCGCATTATTGTAATACAAGCGAGGTTTCGTGTACTTTTTTTTTATTATCTCACTCAACAGCCACAGAGATACATATGTATGTACATGAGAAAATGACGTCCTTGAGGTTTTAAATGATCTACGATTAAAGGCACGCACCAGGAAACAAGATATGATTAACAGTTTGCAGAGAGGAATGATGGCATAAGCTTATGTTTGTTTTTTTTTTTTTTTTTTACACAACAGATGGCAGCACGGAGGTGAAGTAATTTGTGACACGTCTCATCATTTACCCATTAATTGAAGCACGTCGATAGGTTAAATGGATAAAATCGTATTGCAAAGGAGTTCATCGAAAGGGGCTGTGTATGGGAATGAGAAAAAGGATACAAGGAAAGCTTTTAATAATTTAAGATAAATGGCATGTACTATAGATATCCTTGAAAAGAAGAAAACAAATTGTTGAGACATAAAAGTCGACTGTGCAAAAAATTGATAAATTATCAAACAAATCTTCCAAGCGTGCCCTATTTTTTGGCCATGTGCTCTGATTGACTATTTGCTTTGAGAAAGATATGAAATGGCCAGACAAGCTGGTAGCATTTCCCACACATTTCTTTATGAATGGCAGCGTTACCTAATTTGTATAGGTACCCCTAAACAACCCTTGATCAGCTTTAGCTTGTTCTTGTGTTCCAAATTATGTAATAAGATCTAAAACGTAAATACTTTCTGGATGGATTAGAGTGAGGCTTCCACGTGTTCCTATAAAGTGTTTTTCACTTTCGTTGCGTACTGTACAGATATTATCCAGCTTAGATCGATTTGAAGGGTGTTCTGCTCAAGTTCATCACAATTTTCTTTATAGATAAAACAGGGAGTATTAGTTTGGTTCAATTCCATTCTGGAAGAGCCATCCAAATCTCATTGGATTTTATCAGGGACAGATTTGTTAAGTGGATTTCCGCAGAAAAGCTTAGAATGAGTAGAATAGTGTTAGTATACTAATCAGATGCTTCATTTTCCTTGTATCCTTTGCAGTGCTTGAGGGCTACCACGACAGTTGTACACCTTTCCACGGCGCTGCAGCGACTTTCTTGCGTTCCCGACCCCGCTTAATTCAGTGCTAATGGGTCTCATAAATATCATTGGATTGCCGCCCAGACACTTTCTTTAATAATACAATTTCTATACTTAGACTTGACTTACATGCTTCAGGCCGGGGTAAACCTGGATTTCAGTCAACAAGCCACTCAAGCCAGCTCGATCATTAGCCTTCCTCCACTTTCGCACACCAAGTTAGTCGAGATTGTACTGACTTTTGCAATTTTCAACTTCAACTCCAAACAACTTCACCGTAACCACCTAACGTCTATGTAGATAGACTGTCTCATTCAGGCAGCACCAAACTTTCTCACTCACCATCCATAGGGAGGGCCTAGCTTGAACTAGTTCTTAAACTACACATCACCTATCATTTACCTAGCTAGACTGTCTCTCTCAGGGAGCTCCAAACATTCTCACCCACTGTTGTCAGGGAGGAGCTAGCTGGAACTACTTCTCATACTAAACATCACCTTGGCACATGTTCGAGGGACTTATACCAAGTTGATTGGGTAGTGCGTGATGTTAAGTTCCGTACATACGAATAAACCACCAAAGAAAAATGGGCCCATGAATGATTGAGTTCCTTGTCTGAAGAGCTCAGAGCCTTCAAAGATGATAGAGTTGAAATTCGTTTTAAAATTGATTCCAGAAGACTGGAGGTAAGAAGTCTCTGATGAAAATAGCCGAGTTTGAAAGTTTGAAGTATTGGAGATCTATAGGCGTCGAATCTGGTCACGCTATTACAAGTTTCTCAAAAGTTGAAGCGAGAAAAGTCTAGGAGAGACCGAGCAGCTGTGCATAGTATGCGTTAAATGCCGAGAGTTGCTCATGTATATATACATCCCTACAAGTGATGGATGTGTGGTTGAAGGGACTGTTATATTTCATTCCTGTCTTTAAGACCCCATTCTTCCCAAAAAGTCTCGATGGTTTGTGATGGTATATTTTCAGATGTAAACTCCAACTGAGTCTTTGGTCTCGAATTTTTCCTAGATACTTGACGTCCTTGCGAGAATGGGATCTGATCGTCGCGACGGCGTCTGGTAAAGGAGATTATAATTAATTTTGCAAACTGCCACTTTACGTTAAGCTGGTAGTCTGATGTTGTAGAATGAGGCTTTGGGCGGATCAAGACAAAACGATTATGTACCTACCGACTTAAAGTCAGAAGCTCTTAGTTTCAGTCGATATTCCCTCAGAAAATAAGCGAATCTGCTTAAAACCTACCCAAACATCTCTCCCCTTCAACATAAAGGAAAAATTTCACTTAATCCCACTTAAAGAGAAAAATTGCAACCTACTCCTGACATGTCAAATCAAAGTTTATTCTTCTACCCCCGTTTGTCAAAAAGCCATCAGATTACGACACCCATCGAAGCTCATTGCCATCACTTCGTCTATCATTCAAAAACCATTAGAGAGGGATTAACCTTTAAAGCAATCCATTAGCCAGCCCCCCCACAGTGATGTCTTAGTTTAAAAAAAAAAAAAATGCTCTTATCTCAAGAGAAATATATTTCACTGTCTGTGCATAGGAAAAAAAATCCCCTTTGCTGCGACAAAATTCACTTAATAATGGGACCATGAATACGAGGTTTAAAACTCCATTCCACATTCATCTTCTTAACCCGTCCATCGGTTACATAGTCCCACTTCATGGTTTTATTGATTTTTCCTATCAACATCTGCACGATGTAACTCAGCCCCGGGAATTTAAAATTACATAACAACGAACGTCTGCTGTCAGCGGATTGTTACCAAATTCTAAAGGCTTCGCCACAATCAAAGGTACTGCTCAAAATTGCTTACACTTCTCTCCCACGCAAGACACACATTGCAATGAAGCAAACTATCAATTCCGCCAAAGAATTTCATTTAAAACGCTTAATACACCTTCTTTTTGGTTTGTGTAAACACGTTACCTCCAGAAACTACTTAAAATTGCAAAGATATTCGTACCTTCGCCCTTCGCCCTTTGAAACCGCGCTATGCAAGTGCAAGTATCTGGCAATATACGTGAAATGCACTCGAATAAAGAAAAGAAGTACCCGCCCAAAGGAAGGATGGATGACTAGTGAGCGCGATGTTCTTCCACTTCACATAACAAATGTTGTGGAAAGTTAACCCCCCCTCACCCGCATCGTCATCGCATTTGGAACGAACGTTGTTGCTTTAAGTGACTAGCAAAATCTTTAGGAGTTTCTTCAAATTCACTTTCAGTTTCGGTACAAGTTTTCACCAAAGTTGCGCCTCTCTACAACATCCTGTTCCTGCTTCTCGTCTAACACTTTAAACTGCCAGCTTCACACACTTTCAATAAATTCAATTTCATGATTATCTAACAAACGCCGGCATCCTAGATGCTCTCAAGCGCGAACGAAGAAGAATGGAAATTACCATGGCCTTGGTGGCGAAGGCGGAAGGGAAGGATGTAGTAGGTACTCTCCCAGAGAATGCTTCAATTGATAATCGTTCTAGCGAAAAAATTCTGTTTATGGAGATGTAGTGAGCGGAGCAGAGCGCCACTACAGGATCCTTCAATATCAAAACTTTATCCTTTAACACCAGAAGGGCCTAGATTGTAGACGACGACAGAGAGAGGGAAATTGCCAAAAAGCTGGATCTGTTCACCACCACATCCTCGTCATTAGAAAGTCAAAATAGTTTCAGATACATATTGATTGGGGTATATATGGTCGTTGGATGAGCAGCCGCCCTCAACCAGGAAAGACGACAGTGCTTCATCGTGTTTTGTGGAATTCGTATTTGCATTTTAAGAGCGAGCCTCTTCGGGCGGACGATGTTGGGTTTTATTGCAAACATCAGGCAATTCTGGACTACCGATAGCACGTCTGTTTAATTAAGTTCCTAAGACTGAAATTCACTTCTTTGGAAAGTTTATATTCCGAGAAATACTGGTCCCGGTGAGGGATTCCTTTAACTCAAGTGGAACCCATAGTTCATCGTGGGAATAAATGGAAAAATATGCCGGTATACGCAAACAGAGAGGACGAAAAATAGGAACATGCAAAAACACTAGTAATCCCTCACCTTTGAGAGAGAGACAGAGAAGCGAACGACCGACGGTTGACTCGGTTATCCCCCAGCATGTGGGATTTCATTCTTTAATAGGTTTTCGGTTTGCTGACCCGATTTCTAGGTCAGAACATCATTAAATATTCGATTTGGTCAGAAGGACCTCTTGCTCACAGATGTTTTGCGTACTAAATGCAATCGGGTTGAGTGGAATGGAATGGACGGGGCAACCTGAATAGACCAGCTATAGATACTTCTGGTGCTTTTGTTAACACAATAGATTGTGGTGAATCAATTTGATCAAGGGATTGTGTGTTGAAAAATTCAATAAACGTTCAGATGGTTGCTTTTACCAAACGCTGCCCTTTATACCACCAGAGTGGTTGATGATCATTGAATGTAGTCCGTCAAATTGGAGTTTCGAAGCTACAAAGGTATTGTTAAATTGCAATTTGGAAGGTCTACTATGTTTTACTCTGATTTTTGATGTAATGTGCTTATAAATACGTACATTAAAAATCAATTTAGGACTCGTTTGTAATCCTCTGCGTGAAATTGAATTCACCGACGAGGCATTATTGGATCCTTGTATAGCTAAGCGGAGGCCACAAAAAAGCGAAGTGGCTGTTGAAAGCACAAAAAATGCATGGAAATATGTTAATTGCATTGGCTATGGTGGTTGGTATGGTTGCACCAGCTTTGAACGCGCCAACAATTTAGGTGCCCACAAACACAAACTGACTTTTGTTTTCATTAAAAAGCGAACGTTCGTGAATTTTATATATAAGTGCACTTGCTGACTTCGACGATAAAGCTAGACTTTAGTTTTTTCTTATTTGTACACATTCGTTCATCTGGATAGTCCTTGAAACACCAGGAACGCCTTCTAACTGGTATAGCCCTATCCATCAACCTATGTACAGCCATCTTAAACACTCAAAAAAATCCAAGAATTCCCACATTCTGAAAGTTAATCAATTGGAATCCCAATTTCACTACCACTATACCTTGATCTAAAATAGCCGCCCCTTCAACATTTAGCATCGCGGAACCACTGACAATGAAGTTGAGGAAGGTCGACGTAAAAAAAAAGGTTCCCATTACAAGTTTCCAGCCATATTGTCAAGAATTTGCATATGTGTGCGTACATTTTCCATGCAAGGCACATTTGAGTCAATGGCTTATACCCAGAAGTCATCGTCTAGACAAGAGAATTTTGATTCGAATGATTTGAAAATTTGGTCGTGGGCAACTGAAGGCCAAAAATTATTCATGAGAGACCATTGCATTGACAAAAAGTAACCTTTTGGTTGAAAATTGTAGACTTGTTGATACCTTAAAAGGATATAAATGAGTATAATGAAGTCCAAACCCCTGGAGAAAAATAATCTTCAAAAATTAGACACTTTTAGTTCAGAATTCAATCCGGTCCTGTGCCTACAGGGTATTTACTCGAACATGATCCTAGAAACCATTAAATCAAAACAACAAAAAAGGTCCTCGAGCTACTTAACAGTCAAAACATTCACGTGTCCTTCATGAAAGATTAATCCAAATCGATTAATTTACAAAATACCTCGCATTTTGATACAATTTGGTTAGATGTACAAAAACAGGACATCCCACTACATCCAAATAAAAAAACAACAGCGTAAAGAGCGTTGCAGTTGTCAACTTTGACCCAAAATACCGCAAAACTAACAAAGGCCCAACTCAACCTCGAATTCCTTCTGCTGGCTTTAACATGTTTATTTTTGCTGAATATCTAAATACCTTGACTTCGTATAAATTTGTCGTCATGTCCCAACCATAGCATGGTTTGGTTCCATGCTCCATCCAGCATTCAGCATCCAGCTTTAAGGCCGCACTCACTATGCAGTCCTGGCATTAATTGGAAAAAAAAAAAAAACACACACACACACATACAATACACGATGCAGCAATTCATTTCGGATTCATTGAAATTGTATTCTTTTAATGAAATAAGAGATTGGGATGGTGGGCTGCCTGTCATCGTAAAGATAATGGGCGCGGGCGGAGCGATATGGGCGAATGGCTGCCTGAATTTAAAGATTTATTGCGGTGCGGAGCAGGGGCGAAGATGAATGGCAACAAGAAATGGATAGGAAAAAAACCCAAGGGAGAGAGAGACAGGGAAAAACTAAGAAATTAAGAATCCTATTTCTTGTCTGTCTGTCAACACAAGACTCTCGAAATTTATCCGTTTTTTTTTTTTTTTTCTGCTCCTTTTCCGAGGTCCTTTTGTTCAAGAATACATATCTTGATAAATTTCGTTTTAAGTCGTTTTTAGATGGTCGTGCACCCTGGTGAATAAATTGCATTTGCAATCTCGGATCTTTGCACAAATTTCTTCACGAAAAATCATCGATTCCTTGTTCTCAAGCCCGGCACTCAGATCAGATCCCGTCTGTTGCCTTATACTCGTACCATGGCCGTTTGCCTTATGCAATAACTTTCCATTAGGAATTCAATTTATCTGCTCAACAGTTGAACTTGACAAAAGGGACATACACACAAGCGACGAATTGAAATTGTTCGAGCACCCCCATTCCCATTATGGCTCCTTCATCCCATATCCATATTCCTTCCGGCAGCACGACAACACGCCCGACGACCGACGTAGGGGATGGATGCTTTCAGATGCCATACAATATTTTATTGGGCTTTTTTGTGAATTTTAATTCAAACACTGGGCTGTAATGAGTGCTGGGATGTGGTGGCGGTGGCGGTGGCGGCGGGTGCCAGGCAAACGATTTAATGAGTTTTCCGGATGTGTTTGATTTGGAGGTTTTTGTCTGCAGATTTTCATTATCTCAAGGAAAATAAGCAAACGAACCTCATTTTCTGTGTTTTATCTGAAATGTTTGCTGGAAAGTCTCAAGAATACCCAAACAGTATTAAGGATTATCTCTTTCGCTGAACAAAAAACAAACAAAAAACAAACAGAAGTCTCTCATTTCTTTTGTTAATAATTTTTGAATGCGGGAATATTTCAACGTATTTGCGAGGTGATTCAAAGGATTTTTTTTTCTCTCTCTCTCTTTGGATCCCATTATTTCTGCAGAATAAACGACCTTTAACTGGCTGCCGTTAAGTGCCTCACAAAGGCTGTAATCTTTTAGGAAAATTTGTCATTAATTTCATCATGGCTTGTACCGCGTTAATGCTTTTATTTTATGGGTAATCTTGTTTTTCTTTAGACCCATGGAAGTGTATGGCTTTACATAATCCTGCATAAAAGGAATTTCAGGCAGTCAAATCTGGGTAACAAGCAAAACGTGAAATTAATTGTTTCATAAAAGAGACCGAGCAGTACAAAGGATTTAGAAGTGGCCATTGGCTTAGGAAAGACTTTTCAATTACTAGGAAATGATCATTGACAGAGTTACAACCGACACTTGTCATAACCATTAAAAATAAACTGTTGGTTAGTCTGATGTGACAAAGTCAACAAGCAGGGATGACATGCAATGTCAATGAAAGCCTTTAACCCTTTGTTCCCGGAGGTATCGCTTCAAATGACACGAATTATCAAACTAATGCACAAAAAATCACTTACAACGCACTGAAAATTACCCGAAAAAAATTGTTTACCGTTATAAAATGAATAACAGTTCGTAGAAATACACTTTGTTTTACCATGAAACCACTAGGAATATAGAGAAAAATAAGTTAAATAAATTAAGTGTGTGGTTTCACTGCGAAACCACTAGGAAGCAAAGGGTTAAACTCTCGTCAGCAACTTGATTCGTTCTTATCAATGCGGTTTTACGCCAGATCAACGGGACTACCTGCGAGGTACCTACAAATTTGAGAACTTCATCTACCTACCCTTCGCTCTTGGCATAAGCTGCTTCTTTGGCATCAGCCCTCCGGTCTGTGGTGTCGGCTATTCTGCCCCTCTGCTTATGTTGACCCCCGACAGGAACCTCAATCTTGTTGGATGAAGCCCAGGTCCACTTCAGACTGTAGCGTCATCCAAGTGAATAGAACACAAATCTGTTGACTTCTGAAAAGTAATCGAACTCACTGCCCCTTATCATGCTGGATTCCACACCAATTTCCTCAAAGTACTTATTTTTTTTAAATTGGATATCAGCAAGTTCGCCCATTCGTCAAATCTTGTACACCACACTCAGTTTGAGTTGATACAACTGCAGATATAGAGTAGCGACTCCTTGGCATATGTCATCAAAGAACTCGTTCATGATGAATTCGCTGCACATACAGCACCCATGACAACAATTCCAGCCATAAACCCATATTCATCATATGTAACTCCTTTCAAAATTCATGTCTATATACTCGTACAATTCATTCTATCATAACCCCACACAATTAAGATCTCATCGCGTCTGCTAGCAAACAAAGCAATTGTTATCCTTGATTAATTACTTGCCGCCATAAAATCTAGAATACTGAGTCAAAAAGTTTCCAAAGTCTCACGTCAACTCTGTTAGGACCACCAACTGAATATCTGATGTTGATACTCAGCTCCTTCCACCCTGGATGGCGTGATTTCTATTCAACTTTTCTCCACCAAGAAGTGTTCCAGAGTTAGCTGTCGCCCTTTCATCTTGGATTAGCAGTTTCCATTGCAATGTAACAATCAAGACCATAGCGTGTTGACCGAAAACTTTCATTTTCCTATTGTGATGCTTTTCTGTTGTTAGGAACTAGTATATCGCCTTAAGCTGTTGAGTGTATAATCGCTAGAGAAAAAAAACAAAAGTAATAGAAAAGGACTCGTTTTCTCGTTAAGTAACCAAGCGCACGACACGCACAGATAAATATAGTTTTACTTTCGCTGGGATAAACAGGAACGTGGCTTGCTGCCACGCTGTTGATGATGCAAAGGACACAAGGATACAACACGAGACTAAAGGAAATCAAAAGTTGTCAGTTATCTAGGCTAATGGGAAAGTAAAAGTGATTACTATTTGTATCTGCACACATAATGTGAATCCCTTGAGTTCTAAATTGAGATTAAATGCTGTGTCTACATTGCCAGCACCGCACCGCACAATGGACTGTTCGAGAATAATTAATGTATGTAACAGAAAAATAAGTACTGACCTGGGGATTTTGTCGTACAATCTCTTTCCTTGAATGTCAATCTTGTGCTTCTTCGTTTACGCCAAGGGATTTCCTTTTCAAATTGAATGGTATTTGGGTGGAATTTATATTCCCATCACGTTCGCAATATGGTCTGTAGGAGCGACAAAGGAGACACTGGGAATGGGTGTGAATGACCTTTACTATCATTGCGGTAAAGATTCCTTTCCTTTCCTTTTTTTTTCGCTGGATTCATTTGCGTGACCACTTGAGCAGAGAGTTGATCCCTGACAGGATGAATTATTTTCCTTGTGCTAAAATATATTCAAAAACAGTTTTCAGAAGCGTTTTCTTGTTTTTTTTTTTTTTATATTCTTGTGAATAGACGGTTGAATAAATAGATGGCGTCCCCAGTTAATCAAGGCCTCAAGATCTTTACTGCATTGAAATAGAAGCAAATATATACAAAGGATATAGCTAATCCCTGTAAGAGCAGAAATCGTATGCTTCCCATGCATTAGATCTAGAATTGTAGGTTGCAAATTTCCTCAAGCCATCCCAGTAAAACAAGACAACTGAAGCGGTAGGACTTCATAACAAGCTCTTTCAAACTCTATTACAAATATTAATCAAATCAAACAAGTGCTCATTTTAGACTCGAGAAGCCTGGGGTCGAATTACGGCTTCAGTGATCGAGTAGGTAAGGTTGGGCGGCGGTCCCCAATAAGCAGGGACCCACTTAGGCCAGAATGAAGGCCCATTGTGATACCACGTGTAGAGAACCGGAGATCAGCCTCAGAAACCTTACATGCAGGAATTCCCTATAGAATGGAGCTCTGGCTGGCTGCACTAAGTGCAGAACCAGTTAGACCCACATTCGAAACTTTTAATTCTAAAGATATCGAGCCTGGCTAGGTCGCTGAGGTCATTGAAGAAGTACTCTCCTAATGTTATCCTCCTCAACCTTGATAGAGCAGGGCATGTGCAAAAAAGTTGAGTGAGCGTTTCCTCTTCTTCCTCGTCTCTGCAGCTTCTACAGAAATCGTTGGAAGGAACACCCATTCTGATAGCATGCCTGCCAATAAGACAATGCCCCGTAAAGGCTCCTATTATAATTCTAATAAGTTTCCTGTTTACGGACAGAAGTCTTCCTGTTCTCTTCAGATCCAGGTTAGGCCAGATCTGCTTCGACAGAAGACATGTTTTGATATTATTCCACCTGCTGTTAGCTATTCTTCTAGCTTCGCTATCAAGGCGGGATTTTATCACTTCTAAAGAGACCAGCAGTTCCTCCCTATTATCAGAGAGGATCCGGCCCTCGCCTTCTTTCGCTAGTTCGTCCGCTCTGCAGTTGCCCGGAACATCCCTGTGTCCTGGAACCCAGCACAGGGAGACGTCGCATCTGTCAGCGATCTCATTCAGAGACCTGCGGCATTGCTTTACCAACTTGGATCGTACTGTCGGTGATGCCAAGGCTTCCAAGGCAGTGATCGAGTAACTCGTCACGAAAAAATGAGAATTATTTCGTATAAACGATCATTCCGACGTAATAATGCTATTTTTTTCGTGACGAGTTACTCGATCACTGATGCCGTAATTCCACCCCTGGGCTATGGCTTAAACTTCCGCTTGAAACACAGAGGATTGGCTTATATTCCGGAACTAAGACCGTGAAAATGGAAATAGATATATTACTTAGCTTTATTATCCTTTTTTAAATGCAGTTTTATCTTTAAACAAACTTTACTTAGGTAAATATCCAATCATCTAATCAATTCCAATTCGCTGTGCTTCTTCTCAAAATATTCACTTGCACGCAAATGCTAACTAAGTATAACTAGTTAAAACCCTTGTGACAATAATCAGTTCAGACAACTTGCTTAAATAATTTAATCTACTTATTCCACAGGTGAAAGTAGGTTAGAACAACAAAATCCACTTAGTGGCTTTTCTATTCCGAACCATTCAATATTGCTCATCAGAACTTGGCAGCCACTTCATGGAGTTCTCATGTGTGCTCGCAAATAACCCGCTATTGGCCACTTTGTGACATTTTCTTGTTCCTAACCCCATGCCCTCAAGAAAGATTCTACACACATATTATTCCAAAGCAAAATCACATTAAATCATAGTCAAAACCTCAACTCAACCAGTCGAGAGATAAAAGATATGGCATGTTTACAAAGGCCAGGCAAGTGGACCAGGTTCAGCATATTTGCCATTGAATCACTGTCCTTAAGCCAGACGAGAGTAGTGTTTAGCTCTGCAACGACATCCAACCATCCGATGAAGAAACATTTATCGAGGAGCACTTTTGTTGTTCTCACAAGTCGATCGAGTCCTCTTAGAGTCCTGTGAAGTAGGTGTAAACACTCAAAGATATCAATTTGCTTATGGGAATTTAAATGTTTGAATACAATTAATTTGATGAGGGTCTTATACGCTCTCACATGATGTCGATGTCGATGGGGTTGATGGCTCGATATCACTTTGCCTTGCTGCCCAATTGAGAGTCCATCGATTTGCCTGTCGATGTTTGTCTTTGTCAAGGGTTGGGCCAAAGGCCCATGTTAATCAATAAACCCCAAAATGGATTCTTTGTTAGCCATAGCGGTGCTTTAAATTGGATTTTGAGCTGTTTGACAAGACACTGTATAGATGGACAAGGAACGGTTAAATATATTCTGAATTCCGATCATTCACTGTGGCGATTAATTTGGCTCCGATTGGATTTTGTATTTGCCAGCATGTTCGGTAAACTTTGCCGTAATGTCGTGGCCTTTCTCATATGAAGCTGAGCATTCAACATCTACCAAGTCACGTAGCTGGTGAACAGTGCCTTGACCTACAAGAAGCACCTTGCCCTACTTAACACAAGGGAAAATGCACCAAAAAAGAGGCAAGATGAAGGTCACATTCTAGAGTGATGGCTGCTGCTGTAAGGGTGCAAGGAGAATGTGTTCAAATCGCAATTGGATTTTTTGTTGACAGAATATAACTGGCAGGAATCAATTGGGAATCTAATAAAATACAACAGACCGTCTTCCCTTGGATGGATAATGCGAAAATGAATCTCTTACCAATCGAAAGAGACATCTCTAAAAGAAATTAAAGGATAAAGTGTCAATTAATATGGAAAGACTGCTTTGCCAGGCGATGAAGACTGGAATAAGAGAACATGCCCATTCTTTCACTGGTGGGTTGGACTGCAAAATGAGAGGACACACATTCAGTCCTAGCAAAACAACCAAAAGTTTATCACTGCACCACCTCTTAGCAGGCAAAGGCAAACCTTGAAGAGTATAATCTGTCATGAAAGAGCTTCTGAATTCGCCGTTCGGATTCGGCAGTAAAACTGTAAGTCCCTTCCATTCCTTCGAAAAATATAGCAAGCAGAGTACTACATAAATGGTTGCGAAAAGCTTGTTGCTGGCCCTCTATGAGCTCTCGCTCCATATGTATTTGTTTTTGATTTGTTGAGGTGGTGGGTAGATGCTTTTTGCTGACAGCAGCATTTGTTGGTTTTATCGTCGTTAACTCTAAGAACATTTATTTGGTTTAGTTTTATTTTGGGTCATTAAATCAACTTGTTACAAATTTAAAAACGGAGCTCAAATCGCCGTTATGATTCACTTACCCGCTCGAATGATGAATCTGGGAAATCAAAGGATCTAGAAAAGACACACAAGCGTTCCGCTTCCAAACCAAACCAAATTTAAAGGACTAATAGCAAACACGATATCGAATTGCCAATGTCGCCCCAATTGACTTTTGTGTTACATGATTCTTTGAAGTGTAGTAGTTCCTACAAAAAAGAAATTCTTTTAACTAATGTCCAATTAGCTTTCACATAGCTTCTCTTTGTGAACCATTTCCGTGCTTTTAAAGAGGAGCCGAAATTGAGCATGACACGACGACAGGCTTGTAATCCACATCGAAGTCCAATAACGTTTCCAATTACCCGAAGGAAGAACAAGTCCACAGATCACACATCACAACTATGGTGACTGCAAACAGAAACTAAACCAAAGAAGGCCACAAATCACATTTAGAAGAACAATAAAGGAGAGTGGTAAAACCATAGATCAAAGGAATGGCAGTGAGTGGATGAAGAACACCATTACTCTATTCAGTCATTTTATGTTTTTTCTCTTAATTACTCTTAATGTAATTAATTTCGAAACAATGCCTTCCGTAGTCGAGTTCAGAAATAATAATATAAAAAAAAAATCGATTTCGATTTGTCGAACAACTAATTAGATGCTTCCGATACGTAACACTGCAGACTTGAAATAACACCCAGATCCCACGCGAATTCTTGTGCCACTGGCCAAATTGAAGTATCAAGGAAAATTATTAATGAGAACTAATTTATCGTCTGCGGTTTTGAATGGCGTTCGTCCTTGATGCTACAATACCAAGTGTGTATAGAATTTTCATTTTATTAGGAATCTCCACCGCTTAATTACCGTATACCAACCGAAACGACCGGGAAACCGGGAAACAGGAAGGGACGACGTAGCGAGGCGGGAAAAACCCTCAATGTGAGGTAATTAGGTGATTTCCGGATTCAGATCAATAATTAAACATTAACAACTTGGCACATTCAAATTTTAGCATTCCACCATTAGAGGGCTGTGTTCGTAAATTCACCCCAAAAAACGCCGAACCGGTCGCAGTGATTCGAAGACATCAGATTCGTTTTGGGCTGGATTAGAGCTGGGAGCCGGTGGTGGCGATTTGACATGCTGAGCACGTTTCGGATGCTCTTTCGTACGGTTTGTTAAGTATACTGCTAATGGAAGTCTGTGTTACATAGCGCAGTGAAAGAAATATCGAAAATGTTGAATGAAAATGCTGCAGTGAGGGTCAGGTCCTGCGATTGTTTGTGCGGTGATAATGGAAGGGATTCTGAAAATGAAATGAGTTAAATTCAGCATTGTGTTTGTTTTTAAATGGATTTTAGGAACGAGCATTGGATAGAAGAGAGAGAACGTTTTACAATTAAAAAGTTTATGACAGAAGACTGTCCCACATTGGCTGACATTGTAACCATTCGATGGGATGGTTACGAACCTTAAGTAGCTAATGGTTTACGTACCCCCACTAGCATAAATAAGAAGATTGACTATATATAAAAAATCCACCAGCACCATTAACTACCACTTTTTACAGATTGAAGTGGTAATTAGGTGTCCGGGCACTATTCGAAAAACATGACCTTTGTAACCACAGCATAAATTTGAATTTTTCCATGGAACCATTTCTCGGCAAGCAATGATCAACCTCCGAGAATATAGTTTGTCATGAAAAACTTCCCAATCCCTCTTTCAGTCGTGTAACACTCACAACATAAATGGTTGCGAGATGCTAGGCCTTTGCCATCTAAGGGATGTTGGCGCTCAATATTTATTTGGAAACATTATCAAAAAAATTCGACTGGGGAGCCAGTCCTGTACTTCCCACCTCGTATTGCATTATATCACAGCGAACATTGTTTCCAATAACAACACAAAGTTCTTGCGTTGTCACACACCTTTTTATAAAGCATTTTTTTAAATATCTCAGCAACAACTGAATTAAATTTGACGTCCCGTGCAATTTCGAGTAAAAGAGATTTAAGTGTATTGAGTAATGTGCATAAATGATTTTTTTATTTTTTTAAGTTTTGTATAGTTAAAAAAAAAAACTTAAGAAATGATCTAGCGAGAATTAGAAAAACAAAAACAAAAAACAATTGTAAGCTTTCGCTCCGCTACTGAATGTTATCGAAAAGAATAATACATATTTTTAGAGTTGCGTCGAAAAAGATTACTAGAAAAAAGAACTATTTTTGAAGTTCTTTTTAATCGGTTGAATGATGTATCGAAGTACTGTTGCCAACATCGAATTCAAAATGGAAACACTTCCATAATAATTGAATCATTTTCCGTGTACTGAAGCAACATGCTGCAAAACTTTGTTTCGTTGTTGCAGCATTTATTTCCGTTTCGTGGTTTCAAAATAAGATATGGTTTAAAAATAGAATATTTCTTGCAATATTTAATATAAAGGACTCAAACCTACTGAATTTTCAAACTGTTACCAATAAATGTAGCCCCTATTCACCAGTAGACAGCAGCAAATGTGAATTAAAATGAGCGACACTACGCCATTAAAAATTTATAAATTTCCCTCAAGTCGTATGTGGTGTCATCTGTTGGACATTATTTTAAATCAACTGCGATTTTAGCTGGGACACAAAATTGATGTGACTTGCAGGTGCTCAAACTGTAAAAATGAAAATGGTTTTTACTCGGAACTACGATTTTGTAAGACGAGTAAGAAAAAATCTTGGCATACTTTTCAGATGCCTCCCCTCAAGTATACAAGCAATTCTTACGATTTTTCCAAAACTGTCTATTTGCCACTAGATTGCGTTTACGTTTGGTTATACAGTGGTGATCCAATTTTAACGAATGATGGGCATTCGTTATATCGAAAAATATTACTATAGAGTTCATTATTTATAACATTTTAAATTGTTCCAGTTAAAAAGTAAAAGAAATAAATAAAAGGAAGAAGAACAACAAATCTTCGTTGTTATTTTTCGTTAGAATGCCAATATTTTTTTTCATTCGTTATGTAGGTAATTCATTTGAGAAAAGTGTTCTTTCGTTATGACCATCCCGGTATCTCGAAAAGCAGACGAGTATTTATATTAAAGTGCTTAGAACCATTCTACAACTACAACATTAGTGAAAATCATCACCTGGCTTCCAAATAATTACATTGAACATTTTTAAACTACGTACCTAGATGAATGCAGTTTTTGTGAAAAAAATTTTTTTAACGAAATTTGTTGAAAAAAATAACTTTCGGTGTTGCCAAGAGTAATTTCTTTTATTTTTATGAAATGTTTCAGAGAAACGAAAGACAAATAAGAAAGACGTAAGCTAGCAAATATTCTGGCGATTCCTCACGGCTCACACAATCGTTCAGAATTCAGATTTGAGCTGAACTGGTGACAGCTGTATCGTCGACAACTGCATTTGTTCGTTGTCCAAAAAGCTCCATAAAGTTTGGTTCAAAGCGCGCCGTAAATCAAGTGCTTTGGCCTCTGGAAGTGATTTTAATTCCGACAAAAGATAACTGCAAAAGGTGGAGTTTCTATCTGATGTTTCCAACGCGTTCAGTTTTGCTGGACGAAACGAATTAGTTAATGGCACTGGTGATACCGGTGGCGTGGGTGTTGCTGTCACATTTCGACGTTTTCGTCGACCTCGGCGGTCTGATGTTGTCGATTCAGTGGACTCACAAAAATCATTCAAACCCGATTGGTCGGTGACATTTACAGCAGATGGCTACGATATAGGTATATTGCAAAGAGGGTCGATCAAAATCAATTACTCAAATTAAAAGCGAGATATAAATTACCAATTCCATTGTGGACATTGATTCAGTTGACTGACTCAATTCATTGGCCTCCAAAAATAGCATTGACTGAAAGTATCGCCATGGCACAGTGGATGATTCGTCTGCACCTTGTCTCGATTTCTTTTTTCTGTAGTTTGCCAAGTTCACCTTAAAGCTGACGCGAAGAGACGACCACTTAAATTTCGCTTCTTTCGAATCGATTTGAAAGCCAAGTTCATCACAAACTTCACGCCAGAGGTTAAATTTCGACAATTTGTATTCGTCTGACCCCACGTCCCAGAGACCATGACGCTTTTCGACTGCCCCGATCAAAGAAACGATTTCCTCGTGTTTCCATGGATACTGAATTCTTCTTGAACCTGCGCTGGATTTTCGATTGCGTGTCTTCGTCTTTCCACTTGGCGGTACAAAATCTGCATCGTTTGCATCTTCCGCACATTTTCGAAACTCATGGTCGTCAAAATCTGAATTTTGTTCACTCATGCTTCTTCACACTGCACATGACAAAATAAGAACGGAAAACGTGAAAATAACAACAATAATAGAATTAAATGGAAAAAATAAGTATGTACATAAGAAAAAATTAAAACAAACCAAACCAGAAGTGTTACCTATTGGTTGAAAATAAAGCGTCTGTTTAGGAAACTGTCATTGAAAAACGTCATAAATAATAGCACTTACATGTGGAATACATGCGATGGCACGAACTCATGCGATAGCATCTACTTTGCATGTGGTATTTGCATGCAGCCAACCGACGAAATGTCAAATGTAGTCACATACATGTAGTATCACGCACACACGGCGTGTAAATTACATGAAACGTAACCGATCAATTATGAAGTCATATACATGCAACCATCTAAATGTCCACATTTTTATTTCCTTACATAATGAACTCTGAAGTATGTAAATATGTATAACCCCACCTCAATACATGAATGAAAACAGGAAAAAAATAACCAAACCACTTGTTTCTTAAAATGTATTTTATTTTAACCATTTCTTGTGGCTTTTCGTTGAAAATATCTCTGCAAGGCTGCATCAAACACATCACCAACTGTACGCTTTTTCCATATTAAAGTCTTATCCTTTTTTGGTTTTGGTAGTGGTAGATCAACAAGCGCTTTTTCTTCGGCATCCTCCTTCTCATTTTTCATTAGATCCAACTTTATATCTGGTGCATTAGCAGCGGGAACATCAGTTGTACCCTGCGGAGAAGTCCTTGTGCTTTCTTCATCTGGTTCCTTCTTTATTGAAACATTTTCAACCGCGCTACCTGTGACTTTACCCTGATCTCCATTATTTTTCTTTTCATTTCCTTCATCCTCATCAGATGATGAATCAATGCTAAAGTCAGAATCCGCATCCAGATTCGATTGAATATGTGCCCGTTTAGCTGGTTCTGTAACCAACTTGTCACTTTCTGCATCCTCTTCAGCTGACGACCGACGCTTACGATACGCACGTGGTTTACCGGATTTAATAGGTTTGTATGTAACTTCTGACTCTTTTGAAGTTGATGGTATCTCCTCCGATGCTGGCTTGCTGCCTTCCTTGGGTCCTAGTTTCTGTTCATATATGTGTCGATAAAATCCATCCAAGTCCTTTTGTTTTGTTACATCGCCAATCGCTTCCAAATAGTCCTCCCGCTTCTCCTGTTCTTCTGCTTTCTGCATTTCCTCTAACTTCTTTCGATATGCCGTTGTAACAAAAGATTCTTTATCTCTGAATTCTTCTCCTTCCTGTTCACGCTCTTTTTGCACCATGCGCTCAATGCGCCTTTCATTCTCTAGCTTTCTTCTCTCAGCACATTCCAGCAAACGTCCTATATATTTGGGCTTTTTAACTTCGTTACTTTTGGCTTTCTTTGCTTCCTGCCGCTGGCTTTCAATATCATCGTAAAGTTCGTCGTACTGGAATACTGTAGGATCTTCGGCAAGAGCTTTCTCTTGCAACTTTCTTGCCTGAAACAATATATTTAATAGATACACTTTCAATTAGTTTACATTTATTTACGAATCTCTTTTCCGTGGCACCAGGTCCTATGGGTGCAGATTTCATTTTCAACTGCGGAGGTCCACTATCATCGTCGGAGTCACTGCTTTCACCGAATATTGATGGCTTCGTAAAATCACTTTTAGGCGGCTCAATTGGTTTCTGTTTACCAGGAATAATAAGACCATATCTGAAACAGGTATATATTAATTTAAAAACTTATAAAAATTATTTATTTTTTGTAGAACATACTGCTTAGGCATTTCTTATTTTTTATTTGCGTTAAAACTTTTGATCAAATGTCACTCAACTTGTTAGAATTTGACAGCGAGTAGAATGCTTAGAGATGTGCATATTTTGAAAATATTGTACCAGCGAATGTAATAGTTCCTCGGTTTTTTTTTTCTTTTACACGAAAGTATGGTTGTATCATAAAATAGAAATTAAGGGCTAGTCTGGCACCTGTAGTCCATCAAATTTATTTTTTGAAACATTTAACATAGTTGTTCCTCTTTAAACTTTCAGGGCGAAGATTCGAAGCAAGGAACTAACAAACTGCTGTCCTTCTTGAGTACAGACAAATTTAAAAGTTTAGGTTCCTTCTCTATTATTGGAGCAACAGCATTAGCCTAAGGTTGTATTACATTTGTTTCGCAAAATTATCGTTGACCTCTTCAAACAATATGATACCATTGTCACTGTCTTTCAATAACTGACCTGTCCTAATTTGCATTAAGATTTGGAACAATAGCATATCCCCTTCACTACACCATGACATGAAGTTTGAAAATTAACTCCCTTTGCAAAATGAAAACACGACTTAAAAATTTTCTGTTGTATCAAAGCGTAATGAAGTTACTCATGTTTATTTACTTCTTGGATTTTTCCTTTTTCTTAATTGTATGGCAATTGCCACGTGCATTTTTAAGTGTCAATTCAACAGTAACAAAACAAAGATAATTGAAATTATAATCACGGCCAACTGGTAGGCAAATTCTCATTACAACTAGTCTAACTATTTAGGTTCTAACTCTGTTTACAAATACATACATATACATACATAGTTTCCGTATTAATAAGTTTTCCTGTGTTACAGCTATATAAATCACTTGAAATAAAAATATATATTTCTTATGTTCTCTTATTCAGTAGTAGCTATGGGTTGGTGTGTGAGTGTGTATGTTGGATCGGTCCCCATCTCTTGGTTAATATTTTCTTAAAATAACTTCCAGTATTGTATCACCTTGTCGTTCTTCGTTAGAAACATCGAGTGTGGCCTCTCAAATGCTAGGGCATACTGTTTCGTTTTCTTAGCTATTTCCTGATCGAAGATCTGCAAATAAAACATATTAACAAAAAAAAAAAACAAAAAAAGGCTAAACTTACATCATCTTCTTTAATTTCTAGTATAGATGATAGGTCCCATTCTGCACTTGGTAATGGCTGTGATATGAACTTAGCTGCTGTTGCAATGGAAGGCAACGCATGCTTCTGCAGTGTAACTATTTCCCATAATGAACTTTCCAAAGCATTCGATTTTGTCGGCTCTCGTTCGTCCATAACAAAAGGATCACGAGAAACTGGGAAGAGAAATACAGAATTACTACCATTGAGGCATTTTAACTTCTATTACATACCTTCAACAGCCATTTGTGAACAAATCAACCGCTTAAGACCTGGATGCCTTAATATTAGATTTCCAATAAAGTACAAGATAATGATAGCATCTTGTGGCGGTGCTATAAGACTAAGCCGAGCTAAACGCTTTACAAAAGCAGCCACCAAACTCTCTGGTAAATGTGTAGAACTAAGGAATATATCGGCTAAGTAGAAAAGTCGCGCCTTGAACTTGGTGTGAAAAATTTCCGGCTCAAACATAGAATAAAGTTTCTCGTATATGTTTGGATAGGTAATATTGTGTTTTTGAATAAGTGTGAAAATTCCCTGCAGCGCCAGCAACCCAATTGGACCGCCTATGAAATAAACATTAAATACTTCAAACTCCTTTGTGTGAAACATTTCTATACAAACCGAAATCCAGTGAATCCATGAGAAAATCCGTTAGTAATATTGGCTTCTCCAAATGTGGTAAGATTCTTTCTAGCAAGATGATTAGAACCTGCTTGTGTATGGTTTCCTTCATATCCCACTGCATTATGTAGTTCCAAACCTTGTTAATAGCCTTCCGCAAAGTGTGGTATTCGTAGTTTTCTGCTTGCGGTGACTCCAAAGAACATAGGAGTTTTGCATCATTAGCCATTTCTTTTTTAACTGGCAAGGCATCGATTAAATCGAGATAATTATGTGCAAATGTTTCATTTTCAAATGCTGCTTTTGTCGCTAAGGTTGGAATCATTTTCCACGAATGATAGACAATATCCAGGTAATCGGCGTACTCTTTAAAACGTCCAATCAAGTGACTGTTTGAACGTTCTACAGAAAGTAGTCTCAGCAAAATGTTACGCAACCGGAACTTTGGGAAGCTGTAAGTATCTGTTTGTTCTAGAGGATATTTCCCTTCCCAGGAGAGCAGTTTCATGCTTGTAACTAACGCCTGGGAGCTCTCATTGGATTTCTCAATATCGATGCAGGCAAGTATTAATTTAAGTGCTTCCTCGAAGCGTTCTTGAAGCCATTCTTTGTATTTTGTTTCTGGACTCTCATCTGAAATAAAGAATACTTCATTAGATTTAATATGAGCGAAAGTAAATGAGTTGACTTATCCTTGCTTAGCCTTAATTTACCGACGGTCAGTGCTTCATCGAGATGCACCATTCAAATCAGAAATTCAGTGAAATGAAACTTTAGATCCGATGTGGTACTAGACACTAACAATCAAATGACTTATGCCGAAAGATAACAGAGCTCAAACATAGCTTAACCAAATTCCAGGAAGTAGACGCACTTTCCTGCGATTTATTTGAACTCGTTATCATAACAATGCGTATGCGAGACTTAAGATAATAGAAGAAAATCAAAGCAAAATCTGGTCAATTTCGATCAGATATTCGCCTACAGAAATCTACAAATTGGTGTCATTGAAAACAAAACAGCGCATTCCATAAAGCTCATCTTAAAAACAAGTTCGAAATGACGAAGCTGGATTTTTAACGTTCTTAAGAGTATCTCCATCTTTATGAAAAAAAAAAATGAGAAAGTCACTATTCGCGAACCGTACTCAATTCTGCGATTGAGTACATTTCGCGTGGAATTATTTGTTTATTCCATAGAGCATTACAATTATGTGTACCAATATCTGTTCAATTAATTGTGTAAGCTCTCCCACATTGACTGCTATTAACAAGTTATAGCTCAGTTGCCCATAATGTTCATTGCTGGCTGACTACGTGTAATTTCAGAAGTGCGTTCGCTACCGTATTACGCTTTACGCCTCATTGCTGTACAAAATAAAAATCTTCCACGTGTTTTAATTTTTTCCAATGAATATTTAAAAAGAATGAGATACTGCAACGCAAGATGGTTTCCATCAAAACCAGTTCTCTAAGATTAGATACATGCAATTCGAAAGCGATTGTTTTGTAAACTTCAGGTGGAGATAGCCTTTTTGCAAAACTACACCACAGTGTAAAGTAGCAAAGAAGCAAAGACCAAATTTTGCATAACTCGCAACAATTTCAAGTCCTACATTTGCTTTCACTGACCAATATAACAACCTTTGTGAATTAAACGAAACGTGATATCATTTTAATACGCATATTGCATCAAAAAATCCACAAAATGTCAAATTAATTACACAACTTACTAAATTGTCCCAAAAGAGTAAAGTATACAATTAAATCTCATCTTCCTTATACATATAAAAATTCTAAGGGGGTCTTTTCCACTTACCTTTTGGTTTAAGTGGAGTTATAACTATGCACATTTCACGACGCTTCAAAAGTTCTGTAAATATCACCTCCAGCGTGAGAATGCATGAAAGGACTGGTTGTTTCAGCGATAAGCATTGCTGAAACGAGAAAAGAAAGTGAAAACTTATATCAAAAAATTCATTAAATTGTAACCAAAAAAAAAAAATTAAATATGTACGTAAAAACACAATGTGACCGAGAGGTGGAACACTTTTTTTTTGCATACAAACCTCGAGGTGGCCTATGATGTCCAATAAATTGTTGGCATTTCTTCGGGAATTTAGAAAATCGTTTGCCTTTAGCTTCAATTCCTTGGCGATGGCTTTGTTCGGATTGTGTATTGGGGCACTTTGGTCAGTAGACATCATTTTTAAGCTGAGGATGGTTTGGCTTAATATATTCTTTTGTGGCCAATTTTCCTCCTGGTTTTTATTTATTTTTTGTAACACGATGATGTGATGGCGATGGACTGACCGTGCCTGTTTGGGTTTGCTTCAAAAAATTTATTTACTGACATATGTAAACCCAGTCAGTTGACTTGATTTGACGAAGGGTTTCACCATATTGTTTATCAGCTGATTGTCAATTGGTTATGAATTGCCACTTATTTATTTTTTATAAGGGAAAGAACTGCTTTATATGCTGATAAAAAACGTTGTTCACAATATTCTTTCTACATTGACATTTAAAGCACATTCGCTATCTTCGCGCGCAGATGTGAATTAAATAAAAGCGATTTGTTAAGCCCAATTTCACCATATAGAGTGGGTCTAAAAATAGTAGATTTGCCCTGCAATTATGCCCTCTGGCGGGTAATGTAAGCTTCTTATGAAAAGTTTTACTCTTACAGAAGTTGGACATTGGCTGCCATTAAAAAACATTTGGTTATTGCCGAAATCAAGCACTTTAACCACTTGATCAACCGTATTTTTACTGCATTTTTTGCTTTCTCCGCTATACATTTTTTGTTCTCAGCTTCATTTTCTGTTGTCTTACTAACTAATCTCAATGTGCTATTGAAAACAATCTTTCTATGCGAAACTTTAACATTCTCTCTATATATCATTTCTATTCTATCACTAAAAAATTTAAACATTATAACAGTAGCAAAATGTTGCAAATGACTTGGTAACCCTATATCTGTCAAATGTTTTGACACACATGACCGAAAGTTGTTTATAAATTTTCCTTCAGGAAAGTAAATTTCTGCAAGATAAAAATATATATAATAAAGAATAAAAATGAACAGTGGAAATACATTAAAAGTTGTTCCAACAAGAGCTGCATTATTGTTGAAAAATAATAAAACAGAGTTTACTGCCACGATTTTCGAGGAGCCCAAGCCAAACTTCAAACGCAAGATCGAGCACAATTCTGAGGCACCAGCACCAGTGACTTCGAAGAGCATCCCTGGCACATCCTACTCTTCCAATGTAGTTAAGAAAAGGGACGATTTAGAGTTTGATATAAAAAAAGCACGTCACGAAGTCCTCAACTTCGCTCTCAGTGGAATTCAAACGAAAAACAAAAAGAAAATGCAAATCGTCCATGCTGTTAAACTGGGAGCCAAACCACCAAAAAAGGCTTACAAAAACTACAAGGTACTGCTGGATGAAAAGAAAAGATTAAAAAATATACGCGAAGAACGACAGAAATTCCATCAATTGGGTAAAAATCAAACAGGTGCTGCTTCTGTTAGGTGCAGTAAACGAAAGAGTGTGGCTGCAGCAAAACAGAAGAAGAAAGCACCTGTTAATCAAATCGCTAAGAACTATGGTGTTGTTAACCGTAAGCTTAAGAAGAAGTGATTAAATGAATAAAAAAGTTAAGATGTTATTAGATTTTATTTTATTGTGTTATTTGTACATCGACGTTGTAAGACGAAATCCTTAATTAAAATTCCTAATCAACTAGGCAGCGACGAATTGACCATCTTCGATTACTTGTTTAGCTTGTATTCGTATTTAATATTTGAAAGCGAACTACTGTTCTTTGTCAAAGTTGTAAAACAATTTTGCAATCTTAGATTAATCATAAACTAAAGAAGGGCTAGTAAATTAGGGATTGAATAAAACAGTCCTGCCAGCCTTAACGTTCCCAACCTCAACTGTTATACATTTCTGTATGTATAACAGTCAAATTGAGCTTGTCAAATTGGTGTCTAGTGTTTAAGAAAATGAAAACATGAGTGTTGTGAAGATATTTCTACCGCAAAATCTTTTTTATAAAAAAACTGAATGTGAAATTTACGGTGAAATACAAATCAGTGAAAACTCCATTTCGTACTTTGTCATCTCCGACAAGAATCGTAATGAACTACGACACTTGGGCTACATAACACCGGTTGGCAGAAATGTTGACAAAGATGTTTCAATGAACTTTGCATACGACTTTCTTAATTCCACAATATATTTAACAAAATTGAGCATTAAAACTCCCAGTACAACAGTCCCGAATATCTTCCTTTATGATGCCAATGAAATTGGTCAATTACTCTGTCCATCACAAGAAATATGTAAACTTGACCAAGATACTGGAGATATTAGGATGCTTTATAAGCTGCTTGTGTCGTTTTATAAACAACCAACAAATTCAGACCAAAGACAGGCCATTATTGCAACTTTATTTACATTCGCTTGTGAATCGGTTCACAAAATTTTCTCTATTGTTGATTATAATCCAATCTCTTTGGTTTTCAAGAAAATGGCATTGTGCCAGCACTATATACAATGGAAGGTGTATAAATCCTCTCGGTAAGTGGTTGTCGTTTCATGGATATCTTGAAAATAATTTTGTGCTTTACTTTCAGCAAAAGATCGGCGAACATCTTACTGGATAAGCTCCTAGGAGTAATTGTTATGATTACTTTGTTATTTTTCATTGAAAAACCTGGAGATGATCTTATTCAAGTGTCTCATGTAAGAAACCATTTGTCAGACAAATAACATATTTTCTTATTCTCACCCTACTTAAAGTTTGTTATTCATCAACTGAGGCAGCTCCTTGGTTCCCTTAAAGGAAGTCCAATCGGATTAAAGCTTAACGTTCATTTAAATAACTTCTTTTTAGATTGTTTTACCTATCACATCGATTTGTGGGCTACATTCTTGGGTAAATAGTTCATATGATTAGAAAAATCGTGAAAAACAATTTCCGTTTCAGATCTAATCGAATCAGTTGTGCGACAACTGTTTGTACCGATGGCCTTACTCGGTTTAATGGGACTCTCATTTCAATTAGCAATGTTGGCGGATTTAATAGCACTCGTTGGTCTGCACGCTCATAGTTTTTATATTTACACAGCAGTGTACGTATTGAAATAATGCATCTTACTTCTAAGATTATGAAGTGATATAATTTTATATATATAAACAGATTGTACAAGGTTGAAATCAAAGGGCTTCAAGTGTTATGGAAGGTCGTATTGGGAAAACGAAGAAATCCGCTCAAGAGTAAGTAGTAGTAGTAGTAGAGTAAGTTGTATCTCACTTGAAAATGAACCTACAGGTTTTTATTCTAAGTGTTAAGTCGACGACAAAGACATTCAACTTTTTGACTAGTTTAGAAACGCCAGATTTTAAATCAGTAAACGGCGATTTCCGAGTGCATCCTGAGTGGTTGGATATGATTGCGTTGCGTAATTATGTATCCAATAATCGTTAAGACCAGGAATTGAATTACATTACTTTCTAACTATAGCTACTGTCTAAATTCACCTTATGTTGAACATAGACTTTGCTCTATCAACTCTATAGATGTTATTCATCACCAGGCAGAACATCGAAACATTCCTCCCCAGCTATTAAATTCCTTTCAGGGTTTCTCTTAAGTCCCACAAAATTCGCCTTTTTCTCTATACTAAAGTCTTCAACCAACAATGCGGCGTAAAGAACGTCGAGAATCATTGAAAAGTTGCTTTGTTATCCCTGTACAGAAATACGCCCATTCGTACATTCTAAGTTCAAATTCAATTTGAAGGCCACAATTTGTCTTTCAAACCTTTCTTATCGCGACCAATCAGCAGAAAATTTAAGAGCAATTAACAAATCGCCGTCCTTTCGTAGCACGTGACATTTTTATTTATTTTTTTTTAATAACTCTTACCTACATTTCAGATAGAGTAGAATCCCATGAGTATATGAACCGCCAATTGTATTTGGCTACAATATTCTTTGCTTCACTGGTGTTCCTCCTTCCAACCATATTAGTGTATTATACAGTTTTTACCACGGTAAGTTTTAATACATTATTCCTACATATATTTAATTTTCTTGCATATATTACAGCTACGTCTAGTTATTTACTTAGCAACGGTGCTACTTAAAACCATACAACGAAAAATTATAGTCTTTCCTCTAGAAACACTTATCAAATGGAGTCTAGGGCGTTTTTATGAAATTGGTAAATGACTCTTAACCAGCATATGTATTTTATTTTTTTGTTCGCAATGTGTTTATTTATCACATCAGATAGTCTCCATCTGCAGTATATACATACACCCTCCCAGCGAAATTTCATGAAAATATCTGTCTTTAAAATCAACGTTAAATCATCATCCTTATCGCGTGTGTTCGCCTGTCAAGCTGGGGTTCTGAAAGAAATAAAACCAGATGAGGAGATCTCTCTTAAGAGCATAATAACGAAAATATTAAAAGGAACTATTTAAAGGTGCATGGAGATGAATTGCAAAACACCTTGAACTGTTTCAAATTACAACAAACTTTTTCTTTTATTTGCAAGGAATGGATTGTTTTAGGTTTTATACAAAGAAACAATTTCTTTTTAAATTATTTGTACTAATTGTGTATTTGATACAAAAAATATAAGAAAAGTATTTTCCAGAATCATCATCACTGCTGTTTCATTGGCCTTTATTCAGTGGCATGCTCTTTTTTCAAAAAGAAAAACAATTGAAAAGGGAACACACACACACACTGCATAATTCACTTACTATAAAAATTTTATTCAAAATGAAAATCGTTTGAATTCTGTGATAATATTGAAAAATTCCATTTACTATACCGTTGTTCTATTCGTATCACCTCCAATTTTTTGGATAAGCTAAAAAGAATGAAGAAATAAATATGAATTAGCTACAGTTATTTTGTGAACAAAATTAAAAACCTTGTGAATGAATGGAGTACTGAGAACGCTGCCCAATATTGGTACTCTTCCGAGAAAATTAACCGCTACTGGAAAGAAGCCGCTGAAAATAATTTAAACAAATTCAATATAAAGAGAAAAAGGAATCGACAGACAAGCCGTAAAACACGAGTTTTTAATGATGTTGTCTTAACTTGCTGCCATAAAAATTGGAAGGTGTGTACATTCTGATTATACACGAAACAAAAAAAGGTAAAAACACACACTTTTCCTTCTTACCTGAAAAGCACAAAGAATCCGTAGGATTCAATAACCATGCCAATTATGGGAAAGCCCAATAACACAACGGTTATTCCACCAAAGAACGATATACTTCCTTTAACCTTATGCCTTTGAAAGAAAAAACGAAACGTCCTCTCAACCCCGATTACGCATCCCAAACCACTGAGGAATAGTATCTACAATATTAATTAAATCAAAATACATACGAATTCTTAATTTAAATAATGAAATTAACATACGTTGCCAATTGCAAGTAAACCTTTGTCAAACAAAAACAGTACACCCAAGAAAAGAAATGAAACCCCGAAACCTGCAAGTCCTATTCCGATTTCTAAAAAGAATTAACATTAAGCACAATATCATCGGTGTTATATCAATTTAATTACTTTGTAAATCTGTTACTTGTATCATTTTCGCTTGCTTTATTCTAAATCATTTAAAATTTTAAAAACTATAAAAATTTCTACCCTAGCTCCACGTAAACTTCGTAATTGACAACAAACAGCTGTTTCTTTACAATGCCAATCGTGGAGTGTCAGTTTTCATTTTGTCATTACATGTAGATGGGCACTATTCAGCACTTATGTTTTATTTGCATGGAACTTTTATAGAAAGGTAATGTTGCGTCACCAGAAAAATAAAAAAAGATACAGATAATTTTAGCCAGATTGAGAACTGATATCTTGAAAATTAGCTTAATCTGATTTATAAATTTTTTATCGAAGTAAAACTAGGCTTCTTTACAATATGAAATGGTTATTCTCCAAGGTTCAACATGCAAAAATCAGAGTTTTTGCTGACGTAGCTCTTATTTATTAAACGGGCACATCTGTAGATACCTGTATTAATAATATCAACGCGGCCAGAGTTTTTAAATAACATTTATTTTCTTTTAAAATTAATATCTCTGATCTTTTTCGCTACCAATGTAAAAGCAACAGAGCTGCTATCTAACCGCCAATTGTATAAGCTATACATAACATATTCAGCGCACATTAGCTTGATATGTATTTGCCATTCGCCATTTTTTTTTTTACTTATTACTTCTTTTCCAAAATTCTTCGGCGTTGGACGCGTGTCGAAAAGAAGTGAAAAAGTGCAGATTTTCTTTAACATTCATAAACTATATCAAAATGGATCGTAAGTGTTGTTATTTATTTATTTTATCTTGAAAATGTTATAATAAATTTCCTTGAAATAGGCGGAATGTATGGTGGAAACAATAGCGGAGGTAGTGGTGGCGGCGGCGGCGGAGGTTATAATAATTTTTCTGTGCCTCCTCCAAACTTTCAACAACCACCCAAAAATGGTGGCTACAATGAACCACCGCCATCATTCAATAAGCCCGGTCAAGGAGGTAATTAAAACATGATTTTTGAATTTATCAATTTAAAATAGAAATAAATTCTTCAAAATAATATTCTGTACGTATTTTTAAACAAAAAATTAGGCGGTGGTCGTGGCGGCGGAGGCAGTTGGATAGAACGCGGTGGTGGCGGCGGCGGCGGTGGTGGTGGCGGTAGCAGTGGTGGCTATGGGTACGTAGATATTTTGTTTTCTTGGTTCCTTTTTTTTCCCTTAAAACAAATTAAAACTCACAAGCTAAGACCATTTAAAAGTGTATCGGTGACTGAAATTCTCTGCGAATGTTTGTTGAAATTGATTTTTCTTATATAAAAAAAAAAAAAATTTGCATGGCAAATGGTTTAGTGAAATTTTTGCTTTTCAACTTCAACGTAGCTATTTGCGGGGGTTATTTTAATTTTTAAGTACATATATATTGGGGCAAGATATAACCGTGTCTCGATGAAGAAGATAATTTAAATTACCATAAAAAGGTGTTTATGATAAGTACACAGAACATTTTCTTTAAAAACCTAAGCAGGATCAGCTGTCCCGTTTGCTTTTTAATAAATAACAAAAGTAAGGAAAATATAAAGTTGCAAAAACAAACATCAACTTTGATTCAGCAATGCATCGTGTTTCACTGACAATTTTTTTTTATTTTTTTATTATGGTATTCTCCATGTTTAGTAACCACTTAAAGGAAGCCAATATTTATGGTTTATATTTAGTTACGAAATAATTGGTGCCTAAATCATGTACGAACATACAATATTATATGGATAATGTTTTCTGTCTGCTAGGTCCTATCTCGTTTCTCGTTATCATAAGGAGTATGTTGTTCAGATATACATAAACTAAATGTTAAAATGTGAATCTGTTTAACCTGATCTGTGCTGTGAAAATTTGACATACATATCAGTTTTAATATTTTGCGAACTTAATTTTATTTATAAATTTAATTTGCTTAAAAAAACATCGACAAAGCAGACGATGATGATGATCTGCGTGTATTCATAGTATGTAAATATTAAAAATAAAAATAATTACCAGAATTCGATCGCAAATTACTGCAGTGTGGCGTTTACATCGTTCCTCACACCACATATTTAATAAATTTGTTTGAATGTTATTGATATGTATTCACCCTTAACCTGTTAAGCTTCTTTTTTTTTCCACTGTGAAAGAGACAACGATTACTCTTATCGCAAATTGGAGCAAATTAATAAGTGTCTAAAATTACTATTTCACCGATCACCCTGTTTCACTGTTTTATCGATTCTTCTACAAAAAGTGTTTTATTAAAATAGTCAGCTGCATTCCGCCCCTGCAACATTTCACCCGCAATACTCGTCATACTTCGAATGTACATCAGTTTACCCTCTAGCCTACTTTCTTTCTTATAGTACATAGTATAGTACCCAGTACATATCGTCGGCTTACAAGCAAAAAATTGTATTTTGTATAATAAAAAAGCAAGTAGAAAATTCTGTAAAAACTGCCTATCTGATATTTTGCCTAGAAATATACATAGATAAAAGGTAGTATAAAAAAAAAATCTAAGAGAATCGTAGTTATCAACATAAAGTTACAAGGAATAAAAGAAAACAAAAAAACTTGTTTTACATTTTTGCAGTTAGACAGTTTTGTTTATAAGCCGACGATATGTATATAATACTTATGTTCCGTCCTGTCCTTTAAAGATGTCTTTAGGCAGGAGGTTGGAAGTCCAGTGAATGGTAGCCATTACTCTTAAAGTGAGAATATATGTGAATGAAAAGACTATAAAGGTCTTACAAATTTTGGAAGTTTTAAAAAGTTTAAGTTCGAAAATAGCACTAAGATAGAGAGATAAAGGTTAAGTCTCGAGTTGTGGTACAAATAATGTAAGAGATAAATTAAAAATGAATATATAGGTACATGTATGGAAATGGAAAACTTAACTAAAAGATGTAAAAATTAAAAAAGACTTGTTTTTCCGATTTATCGATATCATCGGTACTTACCATTTTCTAAGCAAAGTATTGCATCTTTAAACTTGTGTTGGCAACGGTACCTGCTTCCTTTATGTTGGTTAAAAGTCAGTTCGTCAGTGACAAAGGGAAGGGATTAAAAGAATAATTTCATCTGTTTCCACTTTACGAGAATGTAACTGTTTACCGTTTCTTTATTTCGTCTGTCTAACTCAAATTATAAACCATCTCATTTCTGCTTTGAGGTGTTTCATAGAAAAATGCTACCGCTCCTTAAAACTATACTTGTAAACTTTGCTAACAGCGCACAGCGTAATTGACTTGAATTAATGGTGTTCTAGTTATCAAGCCTAATCGACCAAAGATGACACTGTTTAGCATAAAATATTTCTCTCAATAGGGTTTATTACTCATTATCATATATATATTGGTGGTGTATATAGGTTACATAGAGGTGACACAAAACCTGACATAGAAAGTTCGTGCAGGGTTGTTGCGGTTATTATTCAGTTCGAAGATATGGTACGACATTTATTATGGTGTATTTAGCGTATAACTATGCAACTAAATGGTTTAATAAATAAGTTAAATTAATATACACAGACCAATGAATTATGAGTTGAATAAAATAAACGAGGTATTGTTCCTTTATATTAAACATCGTTATACAAAACTCGAGAACATTAGTAGTTAAAACAAAATATTACCTGACACGAAGTTGAGAAGCAAAAATTGGTTTTCTGGTAAAATAAATCTTTACTGAAAGAACAAAGGCCCATTAAAATAGTATATGTATACATATTTGGTTATTTGGTAAAGCGTAAATTTAGTGAAAAAAAAAAATGGAAGCAATGGTTATCCTTTTTGAATTTTTTTTTTTTGTTTTGCAAGAAAGAAAAAGGTATTTTGTTGAAATGAAAGAGTAACGTTATTAAGGTGTGTAATTCAAGTGTAATTTTCCTCCCCCTCTCTCTACACTACATCAACAACTTTCAACGGTACTTGCTTGTGTATACAAAAATCTTTTATGCATTTAAATGAGTATTCAATGTATATTCTAGAACTGGAGGCGGCAACAAGGATGGCTACAATAAAGGTAAAATATGCAAGCAATTCGCTTCAGAGTAAAGTATTTGTTTTAATATCTTTTCGAATCTTAATTACATAAACAAAATATAATGCATTATAGTATATTATTACATATAAAAAGTTAATTATCATTGCGATAATAAGAAATGTTCAAGTTACAAGTAGGTTTAGGAAAATGTTAAGGCCGTCACTAACATATTATTCGCTACATACTTGAAAACCACACAAGAAACGATTATTATTGAATATCGCATGTTTTTTGACGGAAAGTTGTTACATACATAGGGAAAAATCGACGAAAATGTGATCTTTAAAAGAATTACAGGAATGATAGTGAAAAGGTTAAAATAAGTTTATTTTTCTTGGTTTATCGAATATGTGATTTTGTTGAAATGTAAAGAAAATGTGTATTTTACAGTAATTGTGCATAATTTTCATCTAGGTGACGTTATATTTTACACTTCATTTACAAGTTGTAACTAGTCTAAAAAAAAAAAAGTACCCAACCAATAACTGTACAGTGAAAGTGAATATAAAATAATAGTAAACAAACAAGAAATGAATATAAAAAAAAACTCTAGAAAGCTCCAGAATTATTTATTTATCTGCACCGAATAGTTTTGAAACAAAAACAATTATAAGGAAATAATGATCTTTATTAGGTGCATTTTTTTCGTTATCTGTATAGGCTTAAAAATATTTTCCATGTTAATTACAACAACAACAAAGCCTGTATCGAATTGCTAAATCTGGATAACTATCCAGCGTTATTTCCTTAGCCGCGATAAAAACTGTGCTACCAAACTGTTTTTTCTCGATTGTTATCGAAAATGTCAAAAGTGACATAAAAGACATTTGTGAAAAAAAAATTATAGGGAAGGAACACAAAAAATGAAAAAAAGACGTAATTAATAGAAAATTTGCAATAAAGAAATCGTCTGAAATTAATAATTAGCCAACAAACATACGTTTGAGTTTTTTTCATCCACAATTTTGTTTACAATCCGCAATTTTTTTTTTAAAATCAGCAAGAAAAAACAGCTGATACGTGTCATTTCACATAGTGCTGCCAAACTGCTATGATGGCATTCGTTACCCTCGATAGGCGTTTTTTTGCTCACACTTTTTTTAACCTACATATATAGATAACCAAAAAAACGCACCTATTGCCAAAAAGCATTTGTGTTTTTCTTACATATAGACATCTTACATTGGTGGCATACATATGTACGTACATACAAAATGTATATCACTTTGTAGAAGTTCGTAAAAGTAAACTATGTATGTATGTATACTTTAAAACAAGAAACACTGCTACAAATGGAAGTAATGAAAATTATAATTTATAGGTTTTCAAATTCCTGTTAAATATATGCACATGGTTCATAGAATTAGGTTAAATCGCTGGAGTCAGACAACGTGTAAAAAGTTGTATAGAATCTGTCTTTTCTCATTGCAAACATTCGTTTTCTATAATTTATTTTATTTCTTTTAACCCATATTTCAAAGCACAAAACGCGAATAAATCTGGTATTTTCAATTGAGAATTGTGGACACAGCACCCGTGTATTTAATTGCCCATGTACCATTGAACACTTCTTTAACCGATGATGATATCTCCAGCAATAGGGACAGGTTTGTCTACTGAAATATCTATTGCACACACCATTGTTTTTTTAATCCCCAGGCTACAGGAATGCAACGAAATTCAAATTTTTAACTGTAAAAAACAAAATATCAATGTGAAATATTTCATATCTAGATCGATAAGTTTAGTTAAATAATTTAAGAACATATAACAATCGTTTTTAGTCTTAAGGTGATTTAGCATTTAACCTTTTGTTTTAGAAGTGTGACGGTATATTATTTAAAAGTAATGTCTGGTACAGGTAGGGGTAGATTAAAATAAGAAACATTTTCTATAAAGGTTTTGGTTCAGTAGGGTAATTAAAAACGTACAAACATATGTATTGTAAAGGCAATTATTGTTTATTTTTTATGCTTCGTGTTCCTTTCTACGTATTGACGTAGTTTAAAGACTCCCAATTTCGTCCTCTTCTCCATTAACCCGCTCTGTTTTCATCTCTTGGCATATTTATACAATGTACATACAGCAGAACTGGCAACATGAGTGTTATCTGTATGATATACATATAAATCGTCCTAGTGTGTTCAACAAATTTCTTAATTATAACACAAGACCTATTTGCTAAGAATTAATTTTTCCTGATAAAAAGCAACAAAAAGTGCGATTTCTAGCAATATTATACATAAAGTACATTTTTGTACCCTTTAAAAAATTACAGAGTATAGTGTTCTAATTTTTGTTTTTTTTTTTTTATTAGAGTGTGCTATGTTGATTTCCGCTACCAATGTAATTTAGATATGATTCGGATAAGTGGAGTACAGTTTATATTTTCAGATACCCGTTGCTTCTCTTTAAAAAAAGAAAAAAATTAATAATACGAATGAATATTTTTAATTCCCATGTGTACAAGAAACACCTTATTTTTCTAGCACATTGGTCAAAATTAGGGATATACTTCAACGATATTATCATCGACGGCTTCACTACTTATATTTCTATCAATAGCGTACACAAATAGTTTATGAATTAAGCGAACAAAAATGACGCTTTTTTTCGTTCCAAATATCTAACAAATCTACAATTCTAGGAGGATACAGCAGTAGCAATAGTAGTGGAGGCGGTGGCGATATGGTCACTCAAGAGGATACTATCTTCATATCTGGCATGGATCCGAGCGCAAGTGAAATGGATATTGAGACATTCTTCGGTGCAATCGGTATAATTAAGGTAATAGAGTCTTTGGTATTTTTTCCTCATCCAATATTAATTTATTTGACTACTTATAGAAAGATAAAAGGACAATGAAGCCGAAGATTTGGCTGTACAAGCACAAAGATACGGGTTTATCGAAAGGTGAAGCCACTGTTACATATGACGACACGAATGCTGCTCAATCGGCTATTTCATGGTTCGATGGACGCGATTTTAAGGGCTGCATTATAAAAGTTTCACTAGCACAGAGGCAAAACAACTGGAATAAAGGGGGTGGCCGTGGTGGTGGTGGAGGTGGAGGTGGCGGCGGCGGTGGTGGTGGTGGTTTTGGTGGCCGTGGTGGATCTCGTGGAGGCGGTGGAGGTGGTTTTGGTGGCGGCGGTGGGGATCGCGGTGGTCGTAGTTTTGACCGTGGCGGAAACGACTTCGGCAGCGATTCAGGCCGCGGAGGAGGTGGTCGTGGTGGTGATCAAGGTGGGCGCATGGGAAGTCGCGGAGGATCGGGTGGTGGAGGAGGGGGTGGTGGTTCTGGCATGCCACAGAGAGACGGTGATTGGAAATGCTCAAGCTGCAGTAATACTAACTTTGCATGGAGAAACGAATGCAATAGGTTTGTGAAAATTCTTATCTAATTTTTAAATGTACTAAATATAATGTATTTGTATTGCGCAGGTGTAAGACGCCCAAAGGAAACGAAGGTGGTGGTGGTGGGTCTGACATGGGAGGCGGTGGCGGTGGCGGCGGATATGGCAATGACCGCGGTTTCCAAAGTAGAGGAGGAGATAGAAATGGTGGTGGTGGTGGAGGTGGCGGTGGCTTCAACCGCTTCAGTGGTGGCTCTGGCGGTGGTGGCGGCGGCATGAGAGGCAATAATCGCCGTGATGGAGGCGGTGGCGGTGGACCTATGCGAAATGATGGCGGAAATAGGTCAAGACCCTATTAAGCATTCGGACTTACAGTTTTTTCATTATATTTAACGTAACAAAAAAAAAAAAAAATTATTTGCTTTTAAATATTTTAATGTAATTTCGATGAGAAGTTTAAAAACCATAAGAAAATAAAAACTTGATGTAGATATACTATATTCTCAGGGTTTTTATTTTTTTCTTAATCAGTGGAATATACACATGTATGTATGTATAAGTTACATAAATATTTCTCCCACGTGTTAACATTTCCAGCTGTGGCGCATGATGCTCGAACACACTCGCTGCAATTGATTTTGACGAAACAAATGGGTTCATAACTCAGAAGACAAGATGCATGCTCTACAGTCTACAAAATACTTAACCCTGCCAATTCTGTTAGCAAATATTTCGAGTGGAAAGTTCATCGTTGAATATTTAGTCCCGTATGCGAGGGCAAATGGAGGAGAAAACAACCGCGAACTCTATGAGCTGTAGTCGAAAAACTAAAACACGTCGACTTAACTTTCTCGGTCAGATCGCGGGAATGGACAACATTGCTCCAGCCAGAAAGATCTTCAAAAATAACAGGAAAAGCTATTTTTGAGTTAGAGAAGACACTGGTTCGATTCTCAAAACCACCAAACAATTTTTTACATCACCTCTTCGTAGGCATGGCAAATCTGCAAGAGTTTAATTTGTCATGAAAAAGCTTCTCAAACTTCCGTTCAGGTGCGGCAATAACACTGTAGGTACCTTCCATTCGTCCGAAAAATATCACTCGCACAACATGAATGGTTATAAAAAGCTAAGCCTTTGCCCTCTAAGAGCCTTCATACCAATTATTTGTATTTTAGTTAAAGAATCGCACTTTCAAAACAACCTGAGACCAATGTGGCTTCAGACAAATTTGGGACATCTGTACGCCGCAGCGTGAGATCAGAGTGGTCTCACAGTATTTTCATATACTGTATAGTACTGTATTAGATTTATAAAATGTACTGAACTACGAACTATTGTAAATTACATAAATATGCAGAAGAATATGTGCATGGCGTTGGCCTGCGGCGGCCATTTAGCATTTACTCCACAATTGAGGGACGCGTGAGACCAATGTGACCAAAAAGTAGAATTAAAACTTCTTATATCGATTCATGCTTAAATAAGCCACAATCCACAAGTTTCTGCAAAGAATTTCAGCCTATGTTACCATGTTTCTCGGATTGCATGGTGGCACTCAACGTGTTAAAAAAATGTTCAATGGAGATCTTTGAGGACACCAGAAACGAGTTACTGAATATTATACATAATATTAAACTGAACTCTTAAACGGAATTGCATTCCCTAAACTTGCTCACCACAACCTAGACCTTTTTATTAAAACGTCAATCAAGCTGAAACTTATGATATGAAACAAAAATTTTCCCATTTAATAAATTAATTAATTAAGCAAATATGCCGTCAATTTATCAAACACCATAACTTTTTTTCGTTTATTAAACAAACATCAAACTAATAATTACTTCCTAATAAACATTAGGACAAAATAAAATATGTATTGAATAAATTTTAGTTTTTTGTTAAATCACAAGTAAGTATCCAGCAATATTGAATGATGTGTCTTTTCCACAAGCTAATATTATTAAAATCATAATTAATATTTTGCATTTCTAAAATAAACTCAAAGTATGTGAACTGAAGAAATCAAATGACAAAAAATGAGCAGATTCTCCTTTTTGACTAGGCGTTAGAAAGTATGTATGTATGAGTTATTATTTGTAACCATTGGATGCATTTATAAATTTTTGGAATTTAAAGTGAACATTGAAGTTTTTTACCCATTTATAATGCGTATATTTTTCAATTTTTTTTTTTGTTTTTTTTTATTCTAATAATTATTATCATTATAATGTGAATATCAATATTTTTGTTTAGTTGAGTTTAAATAAACGCGCTAGGCAAACAAAAGCCATGCGATGCACAAGAATGCTAAATATAAGAATAACTTGGATAGTTGCTGTTCATCTTCGTATTGTGTTGTTCCACGATTGGCTGTAAATATAAATTAGAAATATATTTTCTTTTAAATAAGCATGCAGCAGAAAAATGTTTAGTTGTTGAGTTTGATTGGGCGAATGCTTTGTTGCAGATTTCAATTAGAAACGTATTAAGACCTTTGAAAAGTTGTTGATTGCATTTTGTTTATGTTATAATTTCAAGAATATTTTTGTCAACGCAATAATTACCTGCTGGTCTCGGCTCACCAAAGTTAAAGGACGATGCAAAGTAGCCAAATGGAAAAGCACCAATACCAAAGGACATGTGAAAACCATCTCCAAATCCAAAGCCTTGAAAACCTTGTTGCTGCTCAGGTTCAGTTCGTTGACCTGCTGGCCTGGGTGGAACTTTATTTCTGAAAGTATAAAATCATATGATGAAATAGAATGTATTAGCATAATTTTTGTTAGATTGTCAATGTATTCTTAAATATAACATCATATTTGAGCGGATAAAACTAATTAAGATTAGACAAGAATGAAATATAAAGGCAATAGGTGCATCTCCTCTTAATCTAACAACTAAATATCTCATTTGGTCTTAATTTTTAAATCATCAATAATGTTTAGAAGTAATCGCCTAATGTGGCTTGCTTGTTCTTGACTAAATTGATGTTTCCTGTAAGACATTTACAATTACTTCTCTTAAAATCTTCCAAAGGCTGTCACATTAAAAACTAACCGAAACAGAATCAAAAACTTCATTGGACTGTTTCAGCAGAAGAGACACCATCCTTGTTGAGAAACGACAAACGACTAACGAACAGTAAATGACTAAAAGAGGTAATTTAAGTACCTAAGTAGGTACACCTCGCTAGCGGCTACTTCCAAAGCAATTTAATCGACGATCGTGCGTTAAAATTTCACCCAGGATGGCCTTGAAAAGTTTTTCAGCAAATATGTAGGATGTGCTGCAGCAAAAGAAACGACAAGCGAAAGTAGAAAATACTTGTGCGTTTTATACTCTTTTAAGCAAAGTGTCAGTGAATGTTCTTCAAAATAGTCTTTAAATCACTCGTTTTTTTCATACATTTAATTCACTCGCGTTCATCGTGTTATACCCTTATAATGTTATTCACACATCCCTGGTGTTAGTGTAGTGATTTTTTGAAACTCAGGTGATATTCGATTTTCCAAAGGTGGTGTCCAGAATACTGGGAAGAACTTGTGAGTGTTTTTGTCAATAAAAGTATTTATTTCCCACTTCCTGGTGTTATCATCATTACTCAGTAGGATCAACTCTCCGAGCCATGTAACCACTCTACTATCAGTAGAAATGACATCAGCTTTTCACAGATGATCGACTTTCTTGACACCTGCAATTTTTGGCATGGCAAGCTATGATGCTAACCACTGCACCATAGGTCTCTGGTTTTATGTTAAGATTTAATAGTTAAGATTTAACTCCAACGCAGCAATTATAAATTCATTCCTCTGGTCTTCTTAGCTTATGTCATGGCTAGAAATAAAACCATTATCATTGCAAACAGCTAGTGGTGGAAACAATTAAGAGACATGACATAATTATGGCTGCAAGCTAATACAAAATTGACTATTGAAGGTCATTGCCGTAACTGTTAGCTCCTTCTATTTTATTAACTTAGTAAATGGATTAATAAATAATTGTGGCGTGTCGTCATCGTCACCTCTCCTCATATTAATAAATTAATTGTTAAAACACTCCAAAATTATGCCACCGTTTATACATATGCATACATACATATTTACATATAGGGGATACTCAATTTGAATTCATATACCCACAAGAACTCAATCTTCTCGTAGTAAAAAAAAATTTTAAAAATCTCACCTAGGATCTTCTTGTTTCGTGCTTCCGCGGCCATATAATGGAATAACCTTTTCCTTGCTAATAGCAGCCTTGCATACTGGGCACAGTTTTCTTGTTGGACGTGTTTCCAACCATTGATGTAAACACGGCCAACAAAATAAATGTCCACACATACTGACGACAGCATCCTTTGCCGTATCCAAGCAAATATTACACTCCAACATTGAGTCATCACGTTTATCCTCAGGCTTATCACCTGTCGAGTTCTTGTTCCCTGCTCCATCGGTTGTGGTTTTAGAATCCTTTTCATTGCCATCTAATGTTTTAAATCCAATCGGCGGCGGTTGTGAATTTGTAGAACTCGACGATGACGACGCTGCCGTCTGGTGCTCTGCCTGTGGCATTTCTGGTGCCGATGGTAATGGGAAATCGGTTGACATTGCCTCCTGATTAAATTCTACTCGATGTATAATTCCACTTGCGTTATGACCTTGAATAACAATTGGATAGCAAAGTTTTAATGCGAGAAAACTTATCAAAGCAAAGTTATGTAGAAATTTAGTAAATATGTCCAAATTTATGTTTTAAAAAACTCTCCAATCGTTCAGACTTTTCGCAACAATGTACAACACTTTAATCCGTTCACATACGTAGAAAAAGCAACAAAATCGAATGTTTTCCTGATAAGATTTTACAATCCAAGTAAATAGAGATCTCTAGCCCGCAGTTTTTTTTTTTTCTTTTCACGAAATACCCACGTATGTACTATAACACGTATGTACCGATGTGGTTTTTTCCCGCAAAGAATATTTAATTACAAATTCGTGTGCATTGTCAAAGTCAGAGTCCTACATTTTTTCTTTTCAACCTTTTTCTTTCTTTTTTTAGTTTAATTATTTCGCAGTTTGCACTTACTTTGGAAATTGTTCTAAAAATTAAAATTACACAGAGATTTTCATGGGAGTAATTTTTTTCGATTTCTTATAATTAAATTAAATTTTTCTTTTCACTATAATCGCAAGAACTTGACGTTTTTCTCTCCGTTCAATGGGACAGGTTTTATTTTAATTAACAAGTGCGAATATACGTGTTCTTGTTTACCACATCCATTTCTGAAGTATAATAGAGACTTTGTATGGGCGTGAGTGTGGGTATAATATAAATTTTAGAAACTGTTATAAAAAAAATTTGTTTTTGTTTTCATCTGACCAATTCCCCGATTTTTTTTATCAATTTTATGTTAAGTCATTACCAGAGATAAGTTATAGAGAGATATTCAACTTCTGGCCTTCTATATGGACTTTGTCAAAAATTGATAAGGGTGCTCTTGACTGCTTCGAGAGGAAAATTCTTCGGGTGATTTTCGGTCCCGTCTGCATAGACGGTGAATGGAGGAGGAAACCTCAACCAACTTAGCGTGCGAAACTGGAGGCAGCTAGCTAAAGATCGAGCTGTCTGTAGACACTTATTGGTTGAGGCCCAGGTCCACCCCGGACTGTAGCGCCACCTTAAGTAAGTATTAAGACCATTTGAGATGGTACCAAGTGTTACATTCTGCACATCTACAAGGTGTCGGACGATTTTGAGTGCAAAATTATAAACTTTAGAAGGCAAACAATTTCCTAGTTTGTTTAAATTACCCAATCCACTGATACATTATAACTTTTACTTGCTCCTTATTTGTGTTTTCCCTTATATTTTTAATGATGGTGACAGCCGGCAAACTTTCCATTTACTCAGACAGAGAATTTACGAAACTACCACTCGTAACGTGCGAATCAAGGTACAAATCTCGAAATTGTGTTTTTGGCTTTTATGTACATTCCCAGAACCTATTTTCAAAAATTCCTGAGCAACGATAAGAAATTTTATCACATATATGATAATAGATAAGTTATAAAGTTATGACTTATCTCTGGATATGTGACTTACGCAGTTATCTACCAAAGCAATCAATTGGAGACTACAGTTTTGTCTAAGAAGACTTCGCTTACTATAAGTCCATTGGGTTTATTTTACTACTAAACTAAAAAGATATGTAGGAGATAAGACTTCCTGTAGTATAGCACGTTATTCAAGTTCAAACTGATAACTTTTTTTTTTATATATGTACATACATACATATTTTTGACAAATTATACGTGATACAGTACACTTATAGATTAATAAATGAATTGCATGATTGACAGGCATACGAACATTGTTGTTCCTTGTAACATACCCCATCCCCTACAACTAAAGTTATTGACAAATCCATATTTCCAACGGCAGAATCATCTTTTAAATTGAAATAAAATTCGTCATACGGTCTTTTCTTGCATGCTTTTTACCTACAATAATAGTCAAGTTAAGTTGAGATAATTTGAGATCAGATTCAGAATTCAACTATTGAGACCAACTTTGTTAAAAAAAAAAAACACTATAGCGAATGAAACCATAGTGGATACCCGGGTATACTAACATAGCCAACTGCCGATTGGTGAAACATAACGTCATAGGTATCATACCTTAAGTAAGAATTCTCCTAGAGAGGCAACTATAATAGTAATAGAATGATAATTATATTCAATTCGTTTTAGATATTTTCTGCATGTTACCTCTTACTAGAACTTTACCTACAAGAATGTTTTCATTAAAGTATTTTGTTGTATGTATTTACCTACATATTTCCAGGCAAAGCTTATTAAGCAAAGAAACGTTTACCTTCGTTCGAATTAAATAAACATTGAAACATAAAACAAAAGAATCATCTTGGGAAGTGCCGACATATTTTCAAATTCTGGCACATATTTTTTGTTTTGTAAATTTCAAAGAATTAAATTGTTTTCACAAAAATAGAATATAATTCTATACATTTTGTTTGATCAAGGTAAACCTACGCCATACGATTATTCGCTTCCATGGCCAGATTTCAATACATACGTATGTATCTCACATGAGGAAACCAAAGTCCATGGACATATCGCGTTGAACTCATCCAAATCCGCCTTCGCAAATGGCGCAGACAATTGCAACTACATAATATATATATCTTCACTACTGATCATCAGTCCAAAACACCTAGAAAATACACTTTTGTAATACAATTCCTAAGTGTTTCTTCCTTATAAGCTTTTAATCCAGGGCCCCTGCTCTGTACTGCGGTCCTAAAGCTCGGATCGTTCGATAGCGGACATTTTGTATAAACAATTTGAAACGCAATTCATAAAATCCATACAAAATTTCCGAATGATCCGATTTTTAGAATCGCAATATAGAGTAGAGGCCCAGGTACGCTTCAACCCCTAATTGTACTTACAGTATGAACGTCAAATCTGACCAGCTATTTACGCTACGCAGACGCCATTGACATGTAAATTGAAGAGAAAGCAAGAGACTGATTAAACATTGCATAATCAAATATATATGCATATCCTGTCGATAAACAAAGGAACATCAGCCCCCCTTAAGGCACAACCTCAATATACGTGTTATCTATAAACTGGTATAAATACGAAGCATAGCTAAGCTCACATACCTTGAAGCAAACTTAAACCAGATTGTTGCTACTTTGGTTAGAACGCCCCCCTAACAAAAATTAATGACATCATCAATCAATTAAGATCGTGACCAAACTACGATTGTTTGTATTATCATTTAGCACTTTATATGCATATTTCATTTACCACAACCAGATCTACCCAAAACAAAACAGCTCACATGTGCTTCATTCTTAAAAACACACTGTAGAGCGTCCTATTACTAATTAAAAGAAAAAACAATTTTAGTTTACTATTTTTATGTTGTATGTTTTTAATTTACTTTTTTTTCTTGTGTAGTTGTTACAATAATAATTTACAATAACTTCTTAATTTCGTCATACAGTACAAGGACGAAAGCGCCTCCAGTACCTCTGAGAACGTTGGAGAAAGCGCCCTTGAAGAAGGCACTTCCACCTTCTTGTTTGGCGATTGTGGACCAGCAGTGAACTGTGCTCTTGTAAATGATTTCAGTTGCTTTACGTCCAGACTGCATCATCATACGACGACGGACTGTGTCGAATGGATAGGAGACAATACCAGCAACAGTTGTAACAACCTTAAAAGAACATTTAATCAATCACAAAGTCCATCAAAGAAGACAAAGAAAAAATTAACTTACTTGAGCAATAGCCCAACTGATGTAGATTGGTGTGTTCTTAGGATCGGGAAGCATGCCACGGGCAGTATCGTAGAAACCGAAGTATGCAGCACGGTAGATAATAATACCTTGTACAGACACACCGAAACCACGGTATAGACCAGCAATACCGTCACTCTTGCTGATCTTTACGAGACAGTTGCCAAGACCGGTGAATTCACGTTGACCTCCCTTGCCGGTATCAGCGGCCAAGCTAATAAATAAGAATTCATTATAAACAAGTCTATAAAGCAAAACAAAAGAAAACTTACCGGGTACGAGCGAAATCTAATGGGTAGACGAAGCACAATGAAGTAGCTCCAGCGGCACCACCGGAAGCCAAGTTACCCATGAAGTAACGCCAGAATTGGGTATTCTTGTCAACACCTCCCAAGAAAACCTATTAAACAAAATAGAAAATAATGTGCATCCAGAAACAGAAGTTATCTCACGTTGTACATACTTGCTTGTACTTATCCTTGAAGGCAAAGTTCAAAGCTTGGGTTGGGAAATACCGGATGACGTTAGCTAAGTTACCACGCCAGTATGAAGCAAAGCCTTGTTCTTTTGGAATGCGGACAAAACAATCAACCATGCCCTTGTATTGTTTGTCAGGTGAAATTTGTTTTGAAATATGCTGCACTTGCAACAGCAATTTGACACGTTCAATTGGGGCGACGGCAGTTTTGGAAATTGCAGCAGAAATACCACCAGCGGCAAAATCCTTAGCGAAACTCACGGGATCAAAATCACCTTTACCCATTTTGCTAGAAAAAACAAAAAAAAAATTAACTCTTATACCTTAAAATGTATCATCATTAAGTTAAATTTCTGAATGAAGTTGCGAGAGTCTTTGTTTTACCACATAACTTATACGTTTTTGTACGGTGCGTAAACATTTTAGAACTTAACCTAGTAGATAGTGGCCATGTTCAAAATTGTTTGCATAAATGGATTCGGATGAAATATTACATTGTACCCATTTGATGTGAATATTGCATTCAAATATGTTCCCCGTTTCGGAAATGTTACGCAATTTGAAAAACATATAAGTGTACATAAAGGCGCCCCCAAGTTGATTTCAAATCATTTGCCATGAAATTCTTAATTCCAGTGCAAATCACCTCACCGACAGTGGGAGTGGTCGTCTGGGCTATCCCTCGATCAGAGTCGGTTCATTTTTGTTGCGACTGGGTGAACGATGGACACCGAACGATATCAGCCGAAGATGAAGGAACCTACACACAATTTAGTTCCAAAATACGAAAACCAACGTAATAAAATCTCTGAAATTTAATATCAAGAATTCCGAAAATCAAGAAAAAGTTTCTTGCAATATGAAGCCATGAAAGATAAAAACTCCCCAACGAGCCTAAAAATTTAATTTAGTTTATTTGTATGGCTTTCATGCATAACTACCTACATATTGAATAAAATCTCTCTCCGATTGTTAGCTTAATTTCGACCTCTTTTGCATCGATCTGCTCATACAATCAACACATCACGTCCAAAAAACGTTTACTTTTGAGTGGTCTAAAGGAATAATTGTCATTTTGAATACATGTTCACCCGGTTCACTGTAATATGAAAAAGCTTTTAAATTGAAAACAACTACCCTTATTATTCAGGGAAACTAAGAAGGTGTTTTGTATTTCCTGATAATGTAATATATATATACTTGCTTACTTTTTGAACTTGAGGGCACACGTTTAATGCACATTTGAAACTATATTTGTGACAACGAAAATGATGACGTTTAAACAAATTAAAATAGGTACCACTTGTCTGCGATGCTAATACAATTACATAGTAACAAGTCTCACGAAAAAGTGATTATACAACAACTACCTTATACGTAGTATGTGTAAGGAATCTTGATAAAATTAAAATTAAATTATTCAAAAACCTTGGCTATTGTTTATGTAATCCCTCAAAGGCCTATAGAATGAAAAAATAGACTTTTTATCAAAAAAATGGCGTTGTCATGCTTCTGTTCACTGACATGTGGTTTAATTTTTTGGCATAAAATCCTAATAAGCATCAAAAATTGGTGCAAAATCACAAGATAACAACAAAATAAATTTGATTAGCGTCTGGCTCGCTTATATAACCACTTTGACTAGGCACCTGCCACCCCGCAATCAGTTGATGACGTAACTACGATTTAGTTGCCGTAGACAGTTTTTTTCTCTCTCTTTTACTATCAGGAAACCACGAGGTAACTTAAAATCACACTCCCGTTAACTTGAAATGGATTCTAATCACGAGGCAGAAGCAAATTCATTTAAGTTATCATTAATATTGGAAAATGTCTCCTTTATACTATGTAATCACTTGCTTTTTTCACTCGCACACATTTTCGCTGTTGCATAACCGAAGCAAAAAAATAAAAAAAATGTTTAAATTCAATTCGTAAGAGCTGTAAAACTCTATTTAAACTCTAGATACTGTTGAAATTTGGATAAATTTAGATTGAAATTCATTTGAATTATTATAACCAGTTAAAAGTAGAAAATATTTTACAAGTAACTTCTCTTAGACTAGGTATACCTATTAATTTAATTTATCACAGAGCAGTAAGAAAATTATTCACAACACTTCGACTTCGGTCCGGCAACTGATTCACTTTCTGAAAAATCCCCAATTGCTAACCGCGATACACTCTACCTATAAGCGATGAACGACCGAGAGAACCGTTCTTGAATCTATTTGCAGAATCGTCAAGTTTAGGTCTCACTCTCTCGCTTTTTTTTATGAGATCTATCGTCTACATGCGCATTTAACGTTAAATAATTGTGCCAATGGCAAATGCGTCGACTTTTGGCAAACGGAAAAAAAAAAGCTCACCAACATTACAGCTATATATTATTTTAATTTTCTTACATTCTATTCTTATCAAAAAAAAAAAAAACCCAAAATAAAAGTGCGATGGGGTTATTCAATTGTATGTACATATTATATGAAAAATTTCGTATTTTCTTTGGTTACATAAGTTTACAAATGAAGGTTGACACCTTGAAAGCACTGGGAGTTGTTGGTGGTAAATTTGTTCACAGTGACAAGGGAAAGCGATGAGATCTAAATTTCCAATTACTCCTTAAAATTTGCATTTTCATAAGAGCACAATAAATTCTGTACCCATGTGCACTATTTTGTACTGGAGATAACAACATTGCGATGAAATTTGTTCTGTATTCATTTTCATGCATGGGTGCAAAAGCTTTCCTGAATGGAAATTATGTGATGTTTTATTGAATTTTCAAATGAAACCGCTGAATACCTGCATACCACATGCAACTGAGAGCTATTTTTCATTTGCCCTCTCTCTGTTCTTAGTAAGCTAAAGTGCAGCTTTGGTTCTCCATCGCGTGCAGAACGATACCAGGAAATCAGCTCCATTTATTGGAAAAATTCTATTGCTTTTATGGTTTTACTGATGATAATAAAAAAACAACATGTAATGTTTTGAGAATATCGATTTTTGTCTATTGTCTTTACTTTATTTAACGAAACAGACACTTTTTTTTTTGTCGTTTTATATGTGCATATATTTATCACAACAGAATCGGGACGCATACCTATGCAAAATTAACAAAAAAAAAAAAAGACTAGCTGGAGGTGACTAATGGGTAAGAGAAATATGTACCTACCTACAAGAAATCATAATAACCCCGAACAATTAAAATTAGAAAACAAAATGTGCGTCTATAAGTTCCTTGAAGAGTTTTTTATTCCAATTTTTCAATAAAGTACGGAGGTGGTTTGAGAGAAAATGCTACGTCAAGTATTCTTGCGTCCGACTAGAGTTAAAGTGAAACATCACGCATTTCGACTCCAGTTTGAGTTGATGCCGCAAGTGAAAGAACGTTTGACAAATATGCATTTAGTATAAAGCCTCAACAATATCATACAAAAAATAATAATATGTACATATTTATGTATGTCAAAGGACATTTCATCTTCTTGATACACTCTACCCAATCCCAGCAATATTCTGTCACGGTCCAATGGTATTCAATTGACAAAATTGCATATATGTATCTCTAACGTCACGTCTGCTAAATTTGACAATGCATTGCATCAATAAGTAACTTAGGTCACCAAGCAATGTCTACTCAAGAAAAAAAAAAATGACAATCTACCATTTGCGTTCAATTCTCACACCCCCTACTTGATCATGCTATTTTGTTTATATGTTTTATGCGAACCTGAGCAAAATTTGCATAAAAAGTCTACTAGCAATATGTACACACATACATATGAAGGTATGTATATTTACATATGAATACAATTGTGCTTATTTTATTATTATCTTATAGTTTATAACTTTTTTATTGCCATTTATGTAAGCAAATAGTATAACATCGATACATTCAAAACTTTTGTATGGTGTTGTTGGACTTTGAAGTCTTGTTTGTGAATTCCGCGAAATGGATTTTTATGCTTACAGGAAGAGTTTTGTTTCTTTCGATAACCGTTAAAAAGATAAACAAAGAAATAAAAAAAACTTAATAACAAAATGATAGACTGTAGGGAATATATACATATGTATGTATAAACATCACAACTGTCTATGACTTCATGAAAATTTTTTGTACAGGTACCAGCCTGAGTTACTTGTGGAAGAATGATCGCGTGGATTAAATGTATACTTGACATGTTCGAACTACATATGTATGTATGATTGGTTGTCTAGTTAGAATTAGAAAATTGTATAAAAAGCATGATTACTAATTGCATAAGCATTAGACGTTTTCAGCTTAAGGATTCATTTGAGATAAACATCCGGTTTTTTCAGCGAATATTTATTTCTAACGTAGAACAGCATTCTGAACGGAAAAAAGCTATTTCTTGAAACAGCTGATTGGTTTTGAAGATAAATAGGTATCGAGAGAATGAATTCAAATTGCTCCTTTTTTTTCAGAGTAGCGTATGTGGGATATTAGGTCTAGCCAGTCCTGTGGATCCAATTTTTCTCAGTCATATAAGTAGTCATGTGAAATTAATAACGTAAGAAAATTCGAAAAGATAAACGAGTCCTGCATATTCATCTCAAAAATAATTCTCTAATTCTCCGTGTACTTTTCTTTGAAGGAAATTATCTGTGTCCACTCCTCGACAACCTTATTATTAGGCCTGCACATAAGAGCCTTACATTACTTAAGGTACATACATATGTACATGTGTGCATATGTATCTAACCAGAGGCAATTGCGCAAAGTCAGCTTTGTTGCAACTTTTAACCAGCATAACTTAGCAGGCGTTGACATTAGAGAACAAATTTATTTTACTCTTCATTGTTGAAATGTCAGTCAAATTTAATTAAAACAAAATTTTGAAGAGCAGGATTCAGATTTAGGAATCATTAGTTTTTCTATTTCTAGTTTTAAAGTGATCAGTTGTTTAGTACATTTTAAAGGGTGAGTCGAGTTTTTATTACAAATATTAATTTTCGTTGGATACAATATTTAACTAAAGGACCTTAACCCATATTAAATGCTGATATCAACCCTACTCTTTGGTTAGAATATTTGTTTAATTTTGCATTAGGAAGAGCCATCAAAATTGCTTCCAGCAATGTTAATTACATTGTCGTATTCCTACAATGTGGCAACAAGGACTGACCTCAATGCCGTGTGTAAGATTCAGACTACTACAGGTCGTGCAATAACCCATCAGCTGATCGCTCAATCATGGACGAATTTGTAGTGAAATGCATTGACTCAGATTCTGTAAGACTGCAATTTTTATTTAAACATTCACCTTGTTTGTTTTTTAAAAAACGTAGCGTAATTAAGATAAAAACTGCCAATGAAGAAATAAAATAAATATACATACATATGTATGTATAAAGTCAATGAACTCGAATTGATGGTTTTTAAACACTTTGAGCATGTGGTGCATACGTGGTTTGCCAGTTGCTACCTACAAGCAAAAGATCTCCAATTAACCGCTTAAAAGCGTACATTTCAAGGTTCTTTTAATTGAACTCAAAATACATATGAGAAACCAAATTTTTTCATTTGTTTTTGTTTATTTTCTAAAATACAGTTGCGTAAGTTTTGCTTCATCTACAATTAAAACTAGAACTAGATCACAGCATCAATTTTGGCCACATGCCCACTAACGTAACACATTGAACAACCTCATCCCAAAATTGCCTTTTTTTTTACGACCAAGTCAAGATTCAATGGCATGTTCTTTAAGCACAAGGGCGTCCAAAATCTAATACAGAAGACATATGCCATTTAAAAAGAACAAAATAGAAGTACAAGGGTGTAACGTCGTTGCTTCCAAGATTAGTTTAGCACGCGCACAATGCCTCATTTCAAGGCTATTCTATTTTCGCCTGGCCGCAGAGATATACTCTTTATTCTCTGTCTTGAGAAAGTGGTTGTCGAAGAGAACGAAAAAAAGAGAGAGAAAGAAAATAAGAATTCTTTCGATTTCTCTTCATCGTACCGCAAATCGCAACTATCCAGCCACTTGTGATCTAATCCCGATATCACAGTAAATGAAATATGATCACAAATGGATTAAAACAATTTGTCCAGAACTACTTTCTTACATAACGCACAAATTAAATTTTAGCATACCGTCATGGCAAGTGAGACAGTAGTATTTTCATACGCCAACACATGAGTATGAGACGACACTGGCTGACGTAGTTAAAATGGCCGATCCAAAAAAGATTCCAGACTTAATCATCACGTGTCAACTTTATTCATGGAAATTTTAATAGAAATACAAAAATATTTCCAAAATCATCACTTAAACCTCAAAGAAATATAATTTATCTGGTTATTGTCTTTTTCTGTTGTATAACCAAATTTATCGTTTGGCAAGAATGCATCACAGAACTTGCACTCTATTTCCCAGGGAAAGTGTCCACGCTGCAAAGAACTTTCCCAATTGTCGATTGAAATTTATGCAAATGCATCACATTTATCGCATTTCATAGGAAATTTTTTGATCGGAAGCGAGAAATAAAAACGATTAGAGGGAAAACCACTTGGGCCACTCCTTACATTCAAAGTCAGTTCGTAGAAAATTAACTAACAAATTTGAATACATATTTTAATTATTTTCATAAATTAACAATTAAAACAATGTCAAAGGATAAAAACTAAACTACAAAACCAAATGAAAAAAAAAAAACCATGAAAAAGAAAAATGTTACATAACCCACCACCTTTAAGTGGATGAAAAGCAGAGAAGGAAAATCAATTGCGTGCACTTGGTTTTAGGTTCGGCACACTTAGCTCTGAATTACACTTTGACCTCAAAAACTGTTTGTTAAAATGTTAAATTTATTGATAGGAAATTTTATTTATTATATATACCTGTATTAAGTTTATTTCAAACGTCACAATTAAAAAGAACTTCAAAGAGAGTACAATTTTCTTCTCCGGTTTTGACAACTCGCGTGCTCAGTGCTCACTTAACGACCACGGTTCGTAAAGTGATGGAGGAAACAAACCAAAATGCTATTTTTGCGGTTCACTTTCAAACACGGCTACCAACTGCCGCAAAACTGCGACCGTGTTCAAAGTTGATCTTGATTTTAACATCATTTTCTTATGTTATGTCAATAATTATTTCATTCATGGTACAATTTTAAATTTAAAATATCTATATACAGTTATTTACAATTTGTGCTATTCATTCAAGTAGAAGAAAAATATTTCACTAAGTTTGTGCCAGTTTTTCACAATTTCAATTGACTGTGAAAGAACTAGCTAACTTTTTCTTTTGGAATCTTGCTTCTTTAATTGGTTCGATTTCAAAATTTTAATCCCTTTAAGGATCAATGAAACTAGTCAAAATATACAATCTGTTAAACGATCACTAAGCCGATTACATAATTCTGGAATATACGCAATACATAGTGCGATTTGAAATCTTTTCTTCAGAATTATTTCAAATATGCACTTATCATCAACAAAGATAGGTACCTACCGTCAGATTTCTTCAATTTTCTTATGAAAAAGATAATACGTAGGGCAAGTGATGTGTTAAATAGACGATATAGTTAGGTAAATGAAATTTGACGACGTAATCAAATGCATGTTCTTAACTAACATTGCACAAAATAAAGCCTTGTCTTCCAACACATTTCGCTCGGATTCTTGCTATTTAATTATTAATAACATTCTTGAACAAACTCGACCACTTAAGCGGTAAAGTCGGTAAATACAGAGACCTCGTACCAACTGTGAAATATAAATACACGGGTAGGTTCATGAATAGCGGAATTTGCTTTTATGAAAACTGTGCTAAACATTTTGTAAAATAAAATGTAATACATAATTATAAAAAATTTTAAAATGCTATTTAGAAATTGAATTAGAAAACAAAAACGGAACTGAGCTTTACTTGATACCAGCTTGTTTCAGAATAGTTGATGGTCTATATTCGTTATATGAATATACTGACTGTGGATTGCTGTAATACTACTTATTATTAATCTCAGATAAAAAAGCATTGAACAAAATACGTGGCAGGTCGCTTAATTGTAGGATATGTTTTTCATTTCACCCAAATGAAAGTAGTAAAATCGATAAACCTGAGGTACAACGCTATCAAAATTTCTATCTATGGTAAATCTGCAAGTATCTCGCTATCCAGTCTTGTCAAACTCTACCTGTTTACAGTCTCACAACTGTGCGGTGTCACATGCCAGTATGTCTATGTAGTAATAAATATTTCCACAGAAACTCCCGAGCCCCTTAAATAATATCGTTATCTTGGTGATTTCTTGGGTGCTTTAACGACAAGTGTATTAAGATAACACCTTGCACTTCAAACAGTGCTGGTAGTTAAATTAGTTTTTCAGATTTACTTCAATGGAAGTGCTTGTATTCGGCTCGGCAATTATAGATTTCATTTGGTAGACCTTTTTCATTTCACGGTTTCTGATCAATTTTATGATTATTAATTTTTAATTCTAGCTATGTTCCTCGATTACCAAAGGCCGGGGAAACACTACATGGAAGTTCATTTGCGACCGGATTTGGTGGAAAAGGAGCAAATCAATGTGTGGCGGCCGCCAGGTTGGGTGCTAAAACTGCTTTGATTGCCAGAGTTGGTTCTGATGATTGGGGAAAGAAGTACTTGGAGCAGCTGGCCAAAGAAAATGTGAAAACCAATAACGTTGAAATGTGTCCGGATGAAGTAAGATTTCTTTAAAACACTTTTCAAACAACACAAGCACATCATTTGGGTTCTTTTAGACAACTGGAATAGCTCAAATCAGCGTAGCTGAAGGTGGAGAAAATAACATTGTCATTGTTGCTGGTGCTAACAACCTTTTGTCAGAAAACGATGTAAAAAATGCGACCGAATTGTTTAAGCAATCAAAGGTAATCTGTTTGTCTGTTCACATGAAATACTTTATTTTTTGATTTTAGGTACTAATTTGCCAGTTAGAGACACCTATAAAAGCAACCATTGCAGCTCTTAAAGAATTTCAAGGCATTTCGATCCTAAATGGCGCACCGGCCTTAGAAAACCCGCCCACCGAGCTGCTGAAATATTCTACAATTTTTTGTGTCAACGAATGTGAAGCAGCTCTTATGACAGGCTTTCCAATCAACAGCATAGGGTAAGTTCTTAATCATTAATTGTTCTTTCTAATCATTCGGTTTTTAGCGATACAAAGGCACCTCTGTTGCGTTTAATCGAAATGGGGGCTAATACTGTTATCATCACTCTGGGTCAGCATGGTGCTGTATATATCCAAAAGGATAACACTCAAGAAATCATGCACGTTCCTACGCAGAAAGTCAACAAGGTCATAGACACTACCGGTGCTGGAGATTCATTCATAGGCTCCCTGGCTTACTACATAGCAAGTAGTCCCGATTTGCCACTCCACCAACATATTGGTGCTGCATGCGAAGTCGCTTCTTACTCGGTACAATTCCCAGGTACCCAATCGAGTTTTCCTGATCCCACGAAGGTCTCCATTGATTTCAATAAGAAGCATTACGCATGGACAACACTTTAATAGACCACAATTTACATATATGTATTATTCTCCATCTATATTTGTCACAAAACAGGTTATATGATACAGTTGTTTATGCTTTTTTAAATACAAAAAGATGAGTCAATAAATCATTAAAAAATTAGTCCCTAATACATTTTATTTTGTAATAACATATATTGTTGGATAGAAACTTTACTTTTTCCCAGATTTTTTAATACCGCCTCCGACGAGAGGACCCTTTTGGGCAGCCTTCTGTTTCGCCATTTCCAATGCCTTTTGAGTTTCCTTCTGCTTCTGTTTGAAAGCCATATCGTTCTCATCGACGTCTTTTTCACCCTTTTTTGGGGCCTTTAATGGCTTTTTCTTACCACCTTCACGACCAGACATTTTTGCACGTTACCTTGCAATTATAAATGAAAGAAAAAAATAAATTAATTATACACTTTGGAAGAAATATAAAATAATTTACAATCCAAAATCTAGACCTATCCTGACTAGCCCAAATTTGACAATAAAAATAATATTTCGTAGGCATGTGCCTACTTGACTTTTGAAAGGTACTAGATGCGAATAATTTTGTAATGTTTGTTTTTTCTAATTTTGTAGTAGTTTCGTTTTATTTTTTGCCAAAATATAAGAAAAAATATTAACAATGTTGTTTTCTAAAGAAATTTTCCATTATAAGAAGTGCAGAATTTTCTGCAATTTCTTCTTTTATAGGGTAAACAATTTACTTTTTGAGTTTTTGTGTTAAATGATCGCACAGAGAAATCAAAATTTCAGAATTTGAGAAGACATTTTGTACTTTAAGAATTGACTTTCGTCTTCCTCACCTGCTGTCGAAGAAATAATTTCATTTCGCCAAACAACATCCATGAATGAAAATTGAAAGATGTAGATTTGTCGTTCAGTCTCCACAAACCATGTGTTTTTACCAACAACTTGCTTACTTCGTTCTTTCTGTCTAAAATGTATAGTGAACGTCGTGAAGAATAATTATCCGGAAGAACAGTGGTAACAATATCCAATTTTGTCGCCTCACTTTCAAAGTTTGAATTTCTTTTCGCACTGATTAACTGTATATAGTAAGCAACAGTTCATTATAATAACCTTTCATTCTAAAAGATGTCTCTGAAGATAGTAAAAGAAAACCTGAAAGTTCATCGAATTATACCAAGTCGTGATACAGTCTCAAAAAATCACTATCTGCATATCTAAAGCTTTTAATTTGGCAATTACTGGAAAATTGCGAAAACTTCTGTGACATCTGGACTTTGTCTGCTTGTGAAACCCAATGACGATTTATGTTTTTACTGATAGAAGCATTTTTCAGCTTTCTTTTGCCCCTTGGCGGGGTCTAAGGGAGATCTTTAATGCGTTCAATATTATATTGCCTGCAAGTTTGGCCATCTACCAAAATCCATGCAAGAGCGTTTATGCATTTCTTTTCTTCCCGTATAGCCATACTGTTTCTAATATGTACTATGATTTTATCAGTAGAGATTATAATTTTAATTAGCACTTAAATCCATTAACAACAGAAAGCAAATATTCCCGAAATATGCGAATCCGCTTGCAACAGATTTCTTGGACACACTTACTTAGTTCTTGTTTTACCTGCCTCAAATATTTCAGTTATAAAGTAAATTTGAAGGCACCCATTTGTGTTGACGTTCAAGTTCGGGGTGTATGAATAACGTATAATGCTCCTGATTTACATTGTCTGTTTTTCCTAGACAATAAAAACATCATGCCAAATCCATTTTAAAGATAACCCACTTACATCTATACAGCCAAACAAAATCTGATTATTTCGCTAATATAGGATTTAACCGCTTTTCTAACTTCTTTAATCATTTATTTACTTAATCTTAATTATATAATTCATAGAAGATGGGTGAAAGACCCGTCTTCCAAAAAATTGTTTGCTCGCCCTATCCTAGATGGGTTAGATTAGTCTGTCATTGAAAAGAAGAACTTAAACCACCCTGTATACACACATCTGTGTGTATTTAAAATGTTTCTTAAGAATTCATATAGGGGGTGTGAGAGTACAGGCTTTAATGATGTAGACGATGCCTTATGTACCCCCCATAAATGTTAATACCAGTGAACGCATACCAATAAGAGTTGCCAAACACAATCATTTTTAAAATAAAATTCCTTTATTGATAATTGGTGGACATTATTGTTAATAACAATACAGAATATAGGTATATCATTTCTCTTTATATCTATTGCTGAACGCTCCACAAAAGTTGCACAAATTTTCCTTTGCAAGAAAAATACGATTGTTTAGTTCTTTAGTGTATCTGGATTTTTTTTCTTTTCTTTTTAAATGTCTTTGATTTTTACATTATGTACTTTTATATAAAAAAAATTGCCTACACTTCAATGGGAACAACACTAAATTGAATATTTTACATCTTCCGTTATACGTAAAATTAGAGAAAAAAAAAAATGGGATGAAGGGTACAATGTCCGTTAAAATATAATGTCCGATGATCTAATGTGTGTTAAACTGTATTTGCTGGTTCGACGAACTCGTGCAGTAGGTCAAGTTCGTCAATCAACTCGAGCAGAACTTCAATTTCTTCAAAAGAAGTGATTGTACTTGGAGCGCCGATAAGCCGGACATTCTTTCCATCGATGTTCGTAAAGAATGTTTTCATTTTAAAGATGACAGCACGATCGTACGGCATCCGTGTCCTTGACTTTTGCTGTGTCATCCGCCGGAACATCACACATGAAGGTTGATATTTTTCACGATCTTCTTCGGCGATGGATTGGTCTGATAAATCCCCAGTAAAGGGGATTAGACTGGTCTTACTCTGCATCTGACTAGAAAGCTTGTACAGAGTCACTTTGGTACTCCAGGAAGGTGATGGAAGTCGGATGGTTTTCGCTGCATTGCTTAGAGTAATCAGCGGAATATCAAGTAAATTCTTAATAACAGGTTCCTGCGTCTCTGGTATGTTGATCACATACCACGTCTCGAAGCATGTGATTTTTTTGATAAGTTTGTTACCTTGGCGGTGGACGAACACCTTTTCTGGCGGCAGCTTTCGGGGCTGAGCAGGCTTCACGGGGAGAACCTTGTTAGCTCCAACATTTTCCTTGACCATTTGAGTTTTCTCTGCGGTGTCCTCCGTTGAATCCAGTTCGACGTCGTTGTCTAGTTTGCCGAGAATCGGTTGCACCGGGTACGTTCTCTTGGCAACCACAGAGTTTAATATGCGCGGTGCTGGCTTCTCAGAGCCTGAAGGCATTGACTTCCTTTCAGCTGGCGGGAGTAACATACGAGTTTGAAGTCTCGGCTCGGTGCGGGGCGTGACATTGTTGCTTAGTACTGTCGATATTGGTTTTCTTGGGGGGAAAGGTGTTCGAGGAAGCGGTGTTCGTATCTTGCCGGGATCGAGTTTTTCTGAGAGGATAGTGGTGTGCCCTGTTTTCCGACGGTTGACACGGTTGATTGTGTTGGGAGATGTAGTACCTTTAACTTCGCCTGGGTTCTTTTGTACGAGGCAGTCACCTTTTTTGTTGATTATATCGTTAATGTTGACTATTGTAAACGTTGGCATTGTTTCAAAATCATCTTGAGTGCTTGCCGCATCCGCTGTTTCTACTAATGATTTCTGTCCGGTTGCTGGCGATCTCCTTTGTAACGGAGATTTGGATTTATCTTCTTGCGTTTCCTTCAATGCTGTTGATCTAGCAGGATGTGGACCCTGCGTAAGTCGCTTCTGAGCTACAATATTGGCAGCTGTTGGAGACTGCGTTCTAGCGTTGCCCGCCGTACTCGCTGCCTTTGAGGTAACATTCTTGAGTGTAGGAAGGGGTTTGGCTACGTTCGCATCGTACAGCGCAATGTTTAGGCGTTTGTTTCGAGCTATTATTGACTCTGGAGGCTCATCATTTCCCACTTCATAAAGCTTTCGCTTCCTAGCCTGATTTAACTGCTGAGATACCGTCGTCCCCATCCTTTGTGCTACAATCTGCGACTGATTGCTTTTCTTTGTTTCTACTGGTTTTACTGGCGGCAAAGGTGAACATTTTGTTTTCGGGCGACCGCGCTTGACAACTGGGGTAGTTGTACCAGTAGCAGGTGGAGCATTTCTTAATAAACGCTTCGACTTTGGGTGTAGTTCCTCAGTTTCTGAGGATTCCGAGCTGTCATCAATCTCAAAGGCGTCACCAATATCTCCATCGTTGCTATCGCTTCCATTACTGGTCTCTTCAAAGGCATTGTAGTAATCCTCTGTCGAATCAGATTCACCAATACCAGGTTCATCGAGTGTGAGCCGCCGTTTACTGCGATTCGTTTTTGCTCTTGGTGTGATGATGTCTGCATTGGCATATTTCGGGTTGGGCTTCGGAGCCCGACGAGACCTTGTTGACGCCACGGTTGTTGAAGGTTCTTCGACCCTTTTAATAACTTGACTTGGGGTATTCAACGGACGTTTTTTCAACGGACCTGTTAACTTTCTATTTGTGAGCGTGCGCTCCCTTAATTCTTGCTTCTCCTCCTGAACCTTTTGCAGGCGCACAAAACACGGTTTGGTCTTTTTCTGTTCGACAACGGTCTTTCGTAGTTTTCGCCCAACGCGCATTGTTACACCTCTTCCCTAAAAATAAACATTCAAAGTGATTAAGTACAGACTTTGTTTGATAAAATTTTGACGTTTAATGAGTTTTTCTTTTATTTAGCAATTGGGTGAACCTACTGTACGTGTAAGCTGTTGGGATGAAATTCCCGCGCTGTGATTAACTTTATCAATAAAGAAGGGATTGTGATATATTTTGTCCCAAATTACAACACACTTTGTGGTTTAAACATTCAGATTAGTTTAAATTGGTTTTTTTTCACTCACAAACCGGATTTATGTGATTTATTTTTAACTTAAACGATTAGCTGGAAAAAGCAAGCAACGCTATTATGACATTTTTCCAACGCACATCAGTCAAACTCTACAAAAGTCAAATTAGAAAGACAACTGTGGACATTTTGTTTGGAGAGTTCTCTCTGAATGTGTTCAGTCGTCACATAGTGAAAGAATTCCATACTAAAATGAAATCGACGAAGGATAACACACGTAAACCCAAAAGTAATTATTTTAGTTCCACTATTTACATATTCGCTTGTCAAATGTGTTACCTTATTCTCGGCACTGTCTTGTTCTTTAATACTGTTGGCATTGTTGGGCAGCTGTCGAACCCGGTTCTTCGTGTCCACGTCTTTTTCCTTTAATCTTTGCTCGTAGTTATTGACAACCTAAAACACAGACATTATTTTGTACATTTCATTAACTTGTACCGTGCAAATCGAGCTTACTTGAATTTGATCCTGCTCTCGCTGCCGTTTCTCTTCTCTATAATTCTGAATAAGTTCATCCCTTGACTTGATCTCCAACTTCAGCTTCTCCACCTCACTAAGCTGATGACCAGTGCGGCGTTTCTGTGATTGATCATTAGTGGGCGACATGGTCTTGTCACGTCGCTTGTTGAAAGATTTTGATCCCATTTTTAAAGTTGGTGTCCAATCTGGATGGCGAATATCTCTTAATTTTGCTGGTGCACCTATAACGATTTAATTCTTACTTTGATGTTCACAAGTTGTTTTATGCACAATGGCAAACCTGTAATAAAGTGTTCGGAACAAACTCTTGCATATTTTAATGCTATGCTGGGCAAATCTGTCCTGTTAATGGCATTAAGCCACGCGTGCCTTCTCTGTTTAGAGAGCTCCGTCAGTTCTTCTGGTTTGTTTAGAAGGGCGGGAAATCTAAAGAAACAGACACCAGCATCCCGATCACCTTGCTTTGAACAACCCGCTACGCAACACTTAGATGGCATTACTTGTTAAACTAAACTATATGATGTGATTTGTGTATTTTTTAATTATAATTGGAAAGTTATTACGCGGTATTTTGTTTTATTTAGCCCCCAATGTAAGCCAACAGCTGAAGTAATTATCGTTGACAGTTTGTGGTGAATACCACTTGACTCCTTTTTGGAGAGTTAATCATGCAACGTGTTCAATGCGAATGAAATGATAATATTTTTATATTAAATACATATAAGAATCTAATGATTTAGAAAGGTTACAACGTACTATGTTCTTTAATTTCTAAGTGAAAATACAGCGTTGGAAAAGTAATGAACTATATAATCTATTTAAGTAGGAAACTCTCATTAAGAATTGATGTACAACCATATAACAATTTTAATTTACAATTTTTTTAGAAACAGTCAATTTAGATTTATAACGAATTACCTGCACGTTTAAAAGCAGAAACGTCGATTAATTTGAACTATGGCATTGTGTAACTCAATCGATAGAATTTTAATTCATATATTTTTATTTCCCTTAATATAAATATTTTATTTTTCCTAAAATTACTTACATTTCATACGCACAAAACTCTTCCACTTTTCTCGAAAACAAACCATCGACCAGAAATTTCTGATCGACAACAAGCGACTGTCAAATCGACAAATGTCGTTCACAATCAAAATACACAATACCAAAATCTACAATCGATGATCGATAAATGTCGTTCATCGATCAGCTATCGACACTCACAATAGGGGCCAGACTAAGTAGGATTTAAATGTGAGGTAAATTCTTTTGTTGAAATAAACCAGTTAGCGAATTTTTTATTAAATGTATAAATAAAGGAAACTAAATTATAATGAATTACGACGGTTAGATATATGATCAAAACAGTAGAAGAAAAAGCAACTTTTAAATCTACAATGCAAAACATTTTCTGGGTTTATGTCCACGGGATTTTATCTCCATCTATTGTATTTAATTTTCAACATAAATGTATGTTTTATCACAGACCCAAAGACTTTTACAATAGCAATTTAGTTGTAATGTAATTAAAGGTTTTCCGAAGTGGTTATTGCCCAAAGTATTGAATATCTAAGTGTACTTGAAATGTCATATTACAAATTGAAAGTTATAGGGTACGTAATAAAAAAGAACACAAAAACTATTTGAGAACGTTCCCTCTAGATTATAGAATATTTTCAACATCTGCATTTCTATCCACCTAATGTGCATCTACTACTTTCCACTTTCTTGTAATAGAATTAAAACTTTGTAGATTTTCTTCACATCATCTTTGTACGACCAAACGTCATTTGTCAAAGCCGCAAAACAAAAGTTAATTTCATACATATTCCAAAAACGCAATCGTCATGGCCGCTAACCTCGATAGTGTTGAATCATTATTTAAAGAATTAAAAACAGAATGGAGTAAAAAATCATTGAATTTGAAAAAATGTGGTTCATTGCTGGACAATTTGAAGGTAAGCAAAAAGATAGCACACAAAAAAAGCGAATAACCTAACTAAATTTGTCTGATTCCCCTTGTTCCAGATCGCTCTAACAAAGCTGTCATACTTGCCCACTGGGAATGCGAAAACTCCTAAAGAAGAAATGATACTAGCTCGTGATGTTCTCGAAATTGCTGTAGAATATAGTGTAGCGAATAAAGATATTCCAGCATTTGAGAGATATATTTCTCAGCTTAAATGCTATTACTATGATTACAAGTAAGGAATACCTTTGTTATTGGAAATAGACAAAGACAAATTAAGACTCAATTATATTTTCTCTTTTTAGGCAAGAAATTGGTGAATCGGAAAATATGTATAAGTTGTTGGGGCTAAATTTATTGTTCCTTTTGTCGGTGAACAGAGTTTCCGAGTTCCACACTGAGCTGGAACTTTTGTCCGCCGAAATTATCCAGACAAATAAGTTTATTCGTCCCATATTAGCATTGGAACAGTACATAATGGAGGGTCGCTATAATAAAATATTTCAAGCAAAGGTAAGTTATAGCAAATTTCGAAGTATGTAAGTACATCAACTTTGTACTTAGTAATAATTAGACTAATATGGTAAACTCTTCTCATTACCACCTTTTTGTAAAGAAGAAGAAAGCAGAAGTGCAACTGAATTAATAGAGAGAACCAGTGTTAATAAGTTTAACTATAAGATACAACAAAAAAAAAAAAAAAACCAGATGACAAGGAAAATAGTACAGAGTCATAGTTGGCACTACTAAGAATTTATCAAGGGGTTAGTGCTTGGTCGCCGTGGCTTAGTGCTTAGCGCCATGAACTGCTTAGTGTGCTGGACACGGGTTAAAGACAGCAAAACAGCACCACCCCAGCAGCAGGCAATGAAAAATCTCTGATAATCTGTCTTGAATAAGTTTCTCAAGTTTTTTTTTGGGGACTAGCTGTCAAGGCAATGACAAATATTAAGGGCTGCCGCGAAGAATGATTTGTTTGTTCTTGGTGGACTAAGTTACCAACAACAGCTAAATTGTACCTGTATATCGTAACGTTCTCCTAAAGTCTTCGATGATTTAGGTCTCTTGGTTATTTGCCTTTTAATATTTGTCTAGCATTTTTTCGCAGATATTCGCTGAATACTAAAACATAGTAAAACTTTTTGTTTTGTTTTATTTACAGAATAGCGCACCATCTGATATATACAACTACTTCATGGATATTTTGTTAGAAACAGTTCGCGATGAAATTGGGGCATGCATTGAAAAATCCTACGAAAAAATCTCTGTAAAAGAAGCAGCAAAACGTCTTAATCTGAAGACATCCACTGAAGTGAAAGCATTTGGTGCGAAACGCAATTGGAAACTTAATGGCGACATCTACAATTTTGTTGATAAGACAGCGAAACCAAAGGAGGCGCTGCCATCCGTTGAATTAGCTGAACAGGCAATATTTTACGCACGAGAGCTGGAAATGATTGTTTAAACGTACATGTATTTATTTTTCTTTCGTTAATCAATTAATGAAAACTATTGCTTTGTGTTTCTCTAATCTTTTACTTTATATTTCATAAATAAAACATTCAGTAGGAATAATTATTCGTTTACTTCTTCAAAGCGTTTGGTTGGGGGCAACGATATTTAGCCATCTCAATTTCAGCTTCGTAATAGCTCACACGGTTAAAGCAGAAGTATTCGGGTACTTTGTATTCTCCTTTCTCGGTTGCACCAGGACCCACCGGTTCGGTGGTGGTCTTAACACAACGGCTACTTAGTCCTGCCACATTGGCGTTGATGCCAGCTGGTGATGCTGGAGTACTGGGGCCAGCACCAGCCGTTTGAATGAAACGGCGGGTAAGATTTATAAAGCGGGGTCGTAAGAACATGTTGAAGGATTTTTTCAGTGCTGTAGCCTTTATGTTCGAGTTTATAGAAGATCGAACGGCCGAATAGATTGAATAATCACGTAATAAGCTATTATTTTGACTTTTTTCATTTTAGCTTTTAGTGACAGCTGCCATTTTTACAGTGGCTCCCAAAATGTTCAGCTCCATACTAAAATGGACTAGTTTTTATTTTTTGGATAATTGTAGTAAAATGTTCATTCAATTCATTTGTTTTCATTTCGTTTTTCTAGGGGCGAGTGATAAGAAGAGTTGATTCTGCTGGACATGGTTTTGCGCTGTACCAGCATAAGATTAGAATAGTAAATCTTGTGTACAAAAATAAGAAAAATAATTACATTTGTTTATTCTTATTTGATTCACACTGTTTACATCTTAACCTTACCTTATTATAAATATTGGATCATATGATCTATTACAAATCAAAGTCTCCAAAATGAATGTTCGAGTCTCAAAATCGCGCGTAGTGTGTTCCAAGAAACAAATTAATTTTTCATTCATATCTCTATAGGAAGCCATTTTGGTCTTGTGCGTTCTAGTTGTGAAGTGGTATTTTTTCTTCAACCATTTTTTTAGTTTTCGTGGTTATTTAACTTTTAAAAGTGTTTTAACGCCGAGTATTAGTAGCACAGCTTTTATTTACTATATAATTAAATAATGGGAGCAGACGGTTAGTATATTACTTTGCAAAAACTTTTAATTTTTATTTACTGTGAAAATATCGATTTTTTTTTTTTTTAGCAGACCGTGAAAGACGCCGTCACCGTTCTCGCTCACGAGATCCACAACGTCGAAGATCGTCGAGATCACGTTCTCGTGAGCGCAAACGGTCTCGCTCTCGTAATCGTCCCGGTCACAGATCCCGTCGTCGTAAGCCATCTCTATACTGGGATGTTCCGCCACCGGGTTTTGAGCACATAACCCCACTACAATACAAGGCCATGCAAGCGGCTGGACAGATTCCCGCAAATGTGGTTGCAGATACACCTCAAGCCGCAGTCCCAGTTGTAGGATCCACGATCACAAGGCAGGCACGTCGCTTGTATGTCGGCAATATTCCCTTCGGTGTGACGGAAGAGGAGATGATGGAGTTCTTTAACCAGCAAATGCATCTTTCTGGTTTGGCGCAGGCAGCTGGCAATCCGGTTTTGGCTTGTCAGATTAATTTGGATAAGAATTTCGCTTTTCTTGAGTTCAGATCGATTGATGAAACAACGCAGGCTATGGCATTCGATGGAATCAACTTTAAGGGGCAGAGTTTGAAGATTCGTCGACCACATGATTATCAGCCGATGCCTGGAATGACCGATAGTCAGCCGATTAATGCTCCGGCTAGTGAGTTTCACTGTAAGTTCGATTATTTCTATTCAAACACTTTGGAAATACATTTTTCTTATTTTGATTTGTTTGCAGCTGGAGTCATTTCAACGGTCGTTCCGGATTCACCACATAAAATATTTATTGGCGGCTTGCCAAACTATCTCAATGAAGACCAGGTAAGTGTTTGAACACGAACAAAGAAGGTTTGTGCGATGACATTCAGATTACAGTTAACAGTGTAAAAAATTAGCAAATTTTGGACAACACACTTGGTGGCATGGATTCAATCGCAAAGATGAATCCTCCGCAGGAAAGCGGAAGCGAATTGGGGAACAAAATTGTGTATCTTTTTATAGTGTTGGATGGATGTTGTTTTGCAGGTTATTTAGGTTTTCTGTGCGGCGGCGGTATATTATTCTGGTTCGTTTTATTCAAAAAAAAAAAAACATTTTTTTTTTCTTCCAAGCATTTCAGTGAATGGAATCAATGCAACACCCAGTGTAGATATTTGGCGACGCATTTATTTCTGTTTTCAGGAGAAATTTTGCTTTAAATATGCTGTTGCAGTTGTGCGTTATTTTGAAGCAATCAATTTTGGGTTTCCTGGTAGATGAGTTAATTCGGCTGCGTTTTATGCGGCATTTGATGCTTGTAAAGCAGCATCGAATTGAATAAATTTTGCCGTATTTATTGAACGCTCAATATAATAATACAATCGTTAAATGTTCTGTATTTTCCCAAGTTCAAGTAATTTTGAACAAAGCCTAATGTTCTCTGCTTTTACGTGGAGATAAAATCTATCTTGTCATGCTCTGTAGGTTAAATTTGATCTTCCAATCCATGGTAACACGCAAGACTTCAACTAGTCACAAACAAACTTGTACTCGAATTGAACAAAGCCTAAAACGTTCAAAACCGATCTTTATTGTCATAAAAAAAATTTCTTTTGCAGTCCCGTCGTGACTTTAAACACGAAAAATATGCAGTAATATTTCCAAAATATTAAAATGTGTTAAATAAGGTTGGTGCCTATAGAAACAGCAATCATTTAAATTTGGAACGCAAGTAGTTTGCGTAAATAGCAAAAAAGGCACTCAATCAAAGACATTTACTGCCATTCAATAGTTTATACTTTTAATCCTTTAACAACATATGCATTTTGTCAGTGTCACTATACCATTCGTGTGACATTTTCACAGTATAGAATTAATTATGAGGATCTCGAAGAGCAGCTTCTAATATGAATCCGATTTCCATTTTAGTTTTCTCGTAGGTAAGTAGAGGTGGTGGTTCTACAAGAACCCAATTAGCACCAATGTGGCATGATATAACTCAGGGTGTTTTTTATGATGTGTTTGTTACTATATTCCGTGAGATAAAAATCCAGCCTGTGGAATTCAAGAGGAGAATTAGTTACCTCTGATACTGTTCTTTGGTCACCTTTGGTTGGTTTCTTCAAAAATGTGTTAAAAGATGTTGCCCTTAACAGAAACAAGCAGAATGTACACGGAGTTCGTGAGTAAGCTATTAAAAGCTGATCCTCTCTGAGCCAGCTCGTGAGCTCACTCATTGCCCTCTATTTCAACAAGTCCCGGGACCCACATTAGTGTGACATTGTCTCGGTCGTCTAGGCAACATTTTTCACTTAGAAATTAAAGGTTTTTTCGACCACGACCGGTTGTACTTTCATTGCAGACTGCAGTTTTTCTTTTTCATTTTAGAACGGTGATGTCTGGTTTTGTAGCCACGTGTTACTCCATTTCTAATCACTGTGTACACTATGCCAACGTAAATAAGATATTTTTGAAAATAACAAACTTAATTTTAGGAATTTTTTGTATGATAGAGGAATCATCTCAAAATTGGTTGCTTAATGCGCACAATTAGCATTCAATGCCGCGGCAGCAGCAGCAGCAGCAGCACTCTTTTAGAATAAAAAGCGTCAACGTCGTCTTGTGTATAAGTACACACTTACCACATTGTTTGGATGTTATTTCCATTTTAGCCGCGTCCGAGTTTCAAATTCAAATCATGTTTGTGTTTTTATGTTTTATAGCGGTTTACAGGTTCCAAGATAAAAACGAAAAAAAAAAAAAAGTGAACGGTATACTCTTCTTTTCTCTTTTGCAGCTGTTTAATTTTTCAGCTAATTATTTCAGGAATTGTTTTATTATTTTCTATTTTACAGCATTAAAAAAAAAAAAAAACACAAAATCAAATGAAAACATTTAATTAACTAAAATTCAAATTCAAAAAAAAAAAAAAACCAAACGATACTGATAATATGTTTCATTGTGTTGTTGTAGCTTAGGTTGCGCGATGCTCTTCCTTCCCCTGTTTCATGCGTTGTTACCGTAGTACACATTATAACGCTGTTTTAAAGATTGATTCTTCAACCAGAAAATATGCATAAAATCAAACCGCAAAAAAGGCAAGTTAAATATAAATTAAAAAAAAAAACAAAAAACATTTCAGCCAACCTGCAAATTTTAGAGTTATACAAATATTACAGCCCACAAACTACTGTCGTGTGTTAAATTTATGTACGTGTTTCCTTTCGCTGTAGCTCCAAGAGAACGAACAAAGTTTAAAAATATATATATACAAAATAAAAAGGTGTAGGATAGCTTAAACGTGTAAATTTGATTCCTTAATTCGTGTTACACGGGGGCTTTTGTGTGAGCAAAAAAATTGAAAGAAATCTATGAGGGAAGTAATGGTGAGTTATAAAGAGGAAGGAGCTGTTGCTAATAAGTGTGTCATTGCTTAACAAGGAGAGAATGTTTTTCTAAACCTTGTCATATTTATAACTTGTTAAACTGTGTGTTAACGATCGTTCTACGATCCATGAGTCATATACATCTCGGTGTGTCCAGAGCCACGTTCTAAAACCTTCGAAGGGTGTTTATGGGAATCTTATTTGATTCGAGTTCCTTGTTGACGACCAGTTTCCGTATTCAGATGTGATTTACTTTTTGAAAGCTTTTAGGAGGTATGTTGTTAAAAAATGCTTTCTCGAGATTCTTTAAAAAAAAATATGCATACCTACATATATGTGATTTGGTCTTGATTATATCATAACATTTTTATATCAGCGGTGTATAGATTTTGGACATTTTTTGTTTTTCTTAAACACTTTTCCTTTTAACTTTTCTGGGATATTTGCGCATCACATAGAACACCAATGAGACTCTTCTATAGTGGGTTACACCGTCGTTGATATCCCAATTTTTGCTTTGAGCCAAGGTATTTAAATTTTGATGTCATTGTTAATTTAGTTCGTCAAATGAAACATGTACTCTGTTTTCTCATTTGATTCTTAAATGTTATTCCAGTTATTTTTTTTTTTTTGATTTCGTCGAGTCTCCTTATTGGCACAATGTCATTCGCGTGTAAGACAATTTAAAAAATTGAGTTTTCTAGATTGATTAAGGGATCCATGATAAGATTGAACAGCAGAAGGCTAAGTGCAGAGCTTGATGGACGTCAGCTTTAACATGAAAAGCATTGGTTCGGCCACAACAAAAAGTTCCTATTTGTATACATATCCTGAATGAGCAGTACGTATTGTTTGAGTACCTGTTTTGCTTTTATTGCTTTCCAAACAAGCTCTCTTGGGTCTCGAAAGATTTCCAAATGGATAAAAGCCGTATGTAAACTTCTTTTGGCATGCTTTGTATTGCATTTGTGGGTAATAGTCCTTCGCTAAACCCACACTAGCGCTGGGATTAGATAACTACTTTTTCAGGCATCAGCTTTGTTGACCAGCTGGGAAAAGTTTAGGTCAACCAATGTACTTCTGCAGGCTCAGCCTTCTTCCAAACCTCGTTAGGATTCTGGTTTTATCCACTTGTCCACTTGTCGTTTCTTATCATTTTGGTCGCTGAGATGAATTGACTTTTATTTTGATGGATAGTGTTTGCTCATCGTTTAGTAGTGCGCCAGGTGATATAGGGTTACGATGATATTCTTCGTTGAGTAATATTCAGTGAATTTTAATATCCTGATCGGAAGTTAGAGTGTTGCCTAATCTGTCTTGGATGTATTTTACTTACTCTTATATTGTTGTGAGTTTGTTTGGCGTGCATTTCATATTCCTCGTAAGCTGGCTTCTCTTGTATAGACTTTGGCTTCCCCCTTCTTTATTTTCCGATCTCGATTTACCTTTTTTTTTTTTTTTAAAAAGCTTCATTTTTTCAATGGCCCTCAAATTAATTCATCTGCCCACCAGCAGGTTATGTTTTTGCTGTGTTAGTAGTCCTTTGAAAATGCCAAAGTGAATTTTTGTGTTTTCTATGCATTTGTTTCGAAAGTTTGTTCACACTTGACAAACATCCTCGGTCATAGAGCTCAGATCGTTTTCCAGATATTTTCTTTTCTTTTGATATAAGCATAATTCCGACTGCTTTAATTCGGTTTTATTTATTCTCTCCTCGAGTGTTGGGGCGTAATCGGTTCGCCTGATAATTTACCATATTTTTTTTTAGATTACTTTCGGGAATGAAATTGCAGTTTCAAGTTCTGGGAATTTTTCATTTAGAGCGATAGGTCATTAAACTTCAATAACTGTACCACTTTTAAGCAAATACACTAAGGCACAGCTTCTTTCCCCAATCGTCAATGTATCCCGATAAAGGGCTAGGAATCTACGTAAAAAAGAAAGATGTCCATTTGTTTCCTGTTTCAACAGATTATCAAAATACTATTCGTTAAATGGTTAACTTTTACTAATCTTAGCTATTTCCAAACATTTCCACAGGTCAAAGAGCTTTTGCTTTCCTTTGGACAATTACGAGCCTTCAACTTGGTTAAGGATGCGGCCACAGGGTTGAGTAAAGGCTACGCCTTTGCCGAGTACGTGGATTATAATATTACCGATCAAGTAAGTTTTAACACGAGTCACCGCCATAGCGAAAGGCAGCTAAAAATCTTTAATTTTAGGCAATTGCTGGGTTAAATGGAATGCAATTGGGCGATAAGAAACTAATTGTACAAAGAGCCAGTGTCGGAGCTAAGAACTCACAACTGGGCGGAACTGTTGCTCCTGTTCAAATTCAAGTAAGATTTTATCAGTCACTTCTATTTCAACAGTTCTGTAAAATTTATTTTTAGGTACCAGGAATGTCAATGGTTGGAACGTCAGGACCACCGACCGAAGTTCTGTGTTTGTTGAACATGGTGACACCCGATGAATTGCGCGACGAAGAGGAATACGAAGATATTCTTGAAGATATCAAGGAAGAGTGTAACAAGTACGGTGTGGTACGCAGTGTGGAAATACCCCGTCCCATTGAAGGAGTTGACGTACCAGGCTGTGGCAAAGTATTTGTTGAATTTAATTCCGTCGTGGATTGTCAGAAGGCACAACAAGCACTTACTGGACGTAAATTCAGTGACCGTGTTGTAGTAACATCGTACTTTGATCCGGATAAGTACCATCGGAGGGAGTTTTAAAATTTTTTCACAAGCAACTTTTTGTTGAAATTTAAATATAATTTGACGAGGAACACCCAGACAAATATTTCTTCGTCTATTCAATTGAAAGCGCAAAGATCTTCACTATTTTTTTCCTCCCAAAATTCCTGCGCTTGAGTGTAGTTTAGTTAAGATTTTAAGAAAAACAAAAAAAAAAAATTCATTCGTCTTTTGTGTGTCCGATTGTATATTGATTACGTTCGCAAAATATAAAAGAACAAGAAAATTTGTTCATATTTTTAGCAGAACATTTTATGTATTGAAATATTATTTATCATGAAAGACAAAATAAAAAAATTCAGTTTAAATCATTTGTTATTTTTTGTTGGGAGGATGATCTTTCACTTCCTGTTTGCAGGTGGTCGGAATTCAGAGAAGACGTTCATAATAGGAAATTTGGGTGACATCTTAAAAAACTATGTTAGACCGTACACTAATCCCTCAGAGGCTTTACGCCAGGGTAAATTTATTAGTGACTGATAAAGTGCTACGTTCCGCAGAGGTTCTCCTCTTTCAAAATTTTTTGTCAACGCCAGCTTCTATGACTTGCGATTTTTCTTTAATTAGAATCAATCTTAAAGTAAAATCGGCTTACAGCCACCCTTCCTTCGAATAGCTGTCCACTGGTGCTTAGTGGAGTGCACAAGTTAGTGAAGTTTTTTGATAGTACATACATATTTATTTTGAGCTCAATGACGTGTATACTTCAGCAACGAAAGGACTTGAATTGAGTAAAGTGTCACTGTATCTAAAGAAAATTATAAAGAGTTCGCGTTTGTCTATAATGCACAAAGTAGTTTTGAATTATGCTAGAAATTATTTTTTGCTGTCGAGTAGAAGGTTTCTAAAATATACATAGTGCAAATGAAACTGGAATTAGCTTCGATATAATAGACGTAATTTACAATTATGTATGTCCGTGACATTTGTTTCACGTCAAACTTGCATTGAGTTACTCCATAGGCAAGAGTACTATTCTTGTTTCTTTGCTTTCTAGTTGAAACAGGAGATGACGTAGTCCTGATGGTAAGTGGGACATTTAACTCCATAATCAGCGTAAAGGAAGACAGAAATGGATCAAGAACGTTAATTTCTACAAATAGACCTTTAATGTTTCTAATACTAAGCGTCTGCTAGAAAACTATTGGTGGTTAATAAGAATCGCAAACTGCGGGGAATCTTAATGACTTAATTGGAATTTACAGAAGTAGAATTACAGATGCATTTTTTGGAGGGCTGGCTATACAATATCTAGACAGAATGCTGAAAGTGATTTTAAAGTTACATATATTTCCGGAAAGAATGCGAAGACTTCTCATTTGAGGCATTTGGCACAATACATCAAGTTTCTTTTCTTTCCTTTTCAGTTGATGCTAATGGATCACGAATCAAATAATAAAGATTACGCAGAGCGGATTGATTCTCTTTTTTGATGACGTAGTTCATGTTTGTTAAAAAAAATTGTTTTTCCTTTTTTTTTTGAATTCAATACCAAAATTTTGAAATCTGAAAATTTGTTTTTCCTTCCAAAAAATGACAAAATGACAAAATTCAAAATCATAATTTTCAATTTGAAAAGAGAGTCTCTATCTCATAAATACGCAAAAAAACAACGCATTGGCGGAATCTTTATTATTTCATTCATGCTAATGGATAACGCTTAAGGCTCGTATAGGCCCAGGAATTTTGATTGCTCGATTACTTCATCAGCCATTGAAACTTACATACCTTACCTACCTTCACTTGCATTTTTATCAACATTTACTCACAAGATGAAACAGGAGATGTAATAAGAAGCTTGTGTTTATGTTGTGCTTATGTTTCCACGTACACGTGTATGTATTACATTCACATTGTCTCTTAAACAAAGTGTAACAAAATCGTGCGGCGCGTGCTAGTTATAACATCAAGAGTAGCCTAAAGTATGAAATGGATTAATAACTTCATAGGAATGAAAGGAATCTGCTTGTAGATTTGTTAGAGTAAGCACTTGAAAGACTGTTGACTACTTGAATCCATTGAAAGTGACAAATCACATTTAAGCTTGACTCTGTTTTGACGCCTTAGGCGTATTGCGGCTTTGGTTTGTTTTGTCGCTTTCATCTGCTGTGTGTTGCTATTATATCTTTACACTATACACAGCGATACGACAATAGCTTAACCTAATTTGTCTGAATAACATGACGACTTCTCTTTCATTGCCATTGTCATTTTTAAAATTGTTTCTTATTAATGGTAAAAGAGTTTCATTATCTAGCAATTTAGCAATTACCACACTCCAAGCCAAGTCAAGAGAGTATTCAACTTGTCGACTACACAAGATCTGGCCGAATCACAATGGAATCGAAGCACAAAATGAGACTATCTCTCGGTGGGTTTCCGCTGATAACATCAATTACACGCTTTTATGGAGCTGTTCCACATCTAGTGGTGCTGGTGCGGTTAGTTTTAGGAGTTCAATCATAGTTGAGACGCCACAATGGCAGCTCGAAAAGAAACAAAAAAGTGAAAGCACCATCATCCACGCTGAAATACCCAGAAGGCGTTTTGTGTCCATTATGAGCGCATTGCCTTGAGGAGAATGCCTCGTCATAATGCCACCGCAAAACACCACCATGAGTCTCGCCATTGCCATCGCCATCGCCATCGCCATTGCCACCACCATCTTCATCGTCTTCGTCAGCAATCACAGAATAAATTGCTTTGGTCAATTTTAGCTCCCTTTGGATGGCGAATTATGGAACGAGCGCGTGCTTATCCATCATCTACATCCGGTCCGTCTGACGATGGTGGTGGCGTTGCTGGAGGTGATTGCTTGAGCGCAACGGATAGCACTTCATTGCAGGTTAGGTGCATGAAAACAGGTAAACGTACCAGTAGGAGGGAAATAATTTGAAAATTTAATTTCCAAGAAAGTATGTTGCGGAGTAGGTACGTGTCGGTTTGCTACAGACAGCGGTAAGATGAGTTCCAGTTCCAGTTTCAGTTCGAGGGTGAAGCCAAAGCCGCAATGCACCTGGCTTAAACGGTTCCACTCTGCGGAAATTGTTCAGTCAGTGGTTTGTGGCTTTTGCGTAACACGCACCGACACTCTTGTTTTTCATGGGCATTCCATTTATCCGGTGGATATAGCGACAGATGTGGTAACCAAATTAGTTATGTTGCATAATGAAAGCAAGTGGGCGAAATTTTAATATTTGTGTTTAATTTTGGTAAAAGAACTTGCAGGCATTCTTTTTTGGAAGACCATGGATGGTTGATGAAGTAGATGCATCTGTTCAACAGAATGCGGGCTTCTGTTTGGCCTTTCCGACCTGGGTAAGATCTACTTTATCTTCTGGAAAAACGAACGAATAACTTTTCTGCGAGGTTCTGACATTCGGGATCACCGCATACGAAATCTTGTTAAAGTTCCTACATTTAATATACTGGAGACGTGTCGCTAGGAACCTGGGGTCGAATTACGGCATCAGTGATCGAGTAACTCGTCACGTAAAAATGAGGATTATTGCGTATAAACGATCATTCCGACGTAATAATGCTCGTTTTTATGTGACGAGTAACTCTATCACTGATGCCGTAATTCGACCCCTGATTGGCGATTTTACATAATTATTTGTGGTTTACCCTTCATCAACCATGGCTGAATTCGTGGCAGTACCAGGTTTTCAATGCGAAACTTTCCCGTCTATTAATTGCAAAGAAATTTATAAATTTCTCATACAGGAACTTTTCTCATTAGCCACTGCCCACGGTATTTTTTCAGAAAAAAGCTTGAGGAACGAGGTCTTTACTGAACAAGATTGTATATGTACAAATGTGTTCCAAGAGATATTGATGGATTTTTCTTCATCGTCCCTCTTTCCTGTGTGGTGCTTAGGACTCGAACCTAAGCCATCTTGCTCAGCAGTCCAATATTCTAAGGTTTAACACATAAAGGCACCACAAGCGCCCTACGGTCATGTCAAATCTCTAAGCATATACTTTGTTATGCTTATTCTACATATCGTAGCATTAAGACTCAAAGCACCAGGGTAATAGATTGGTAAGCCACATGATCGTAATTGAATCCAAGAATCATTACCTCTCTAACTGGTTGTAGACTCTTCCAGCATCTTTCGGCAGGGTAGTCCAACGCCTGGTCGAACGAAACGTCGTTTTCTTTAATTTGCCTAACACAGTCGTCAGTATCGGAATTAGCTTGTTTGGATGGTTCTGTTTAGATTATGTAGGGTACTTCTCTTTGAGTTCAACGGGAGAAATGCCATTTGTATTTGGTTTTCTTTAAGGTCTTGGGTCGATTGGAATCAAGCATTAAGGCTATGCATCCGTTAAAACATACATTGCTGGTCGTAGTTGAGAATCCGATTGAAACTGTTGCTTATTTCAGAATCAGATGACCATGTCATCAGACTTGTGGAAATGCATAGAATTTGGAGATTTGTTCACTTAAAAAGTAGGTTATAACCTTCTTTCTGTAGCCGGCAGATTTAAAATGAATCAAAATCATACACACAAATTATTGCTCCAAAGAATCACTTAAAACCCTGAAGCTAAAGCTTCCCCACAATTTTCATGGGCAATACTCGAGGCTCAACATCTCAACCCACTTCCTCACAATTGTGAACATCAATTAAGCCTTCTTACATCAAGTATCTGCAATTCATTAAAACCCACTGTTTGCATTTCCGTACTTCAGACCGAAAATACACACACAATGGGTGCTGGAGCTAGAGTTGGAGTGCTTGTTCATTTCGGCACCCAATCGAAGTTCTCAGGAAGGAAAGAAGCCATCAATTCACCTTTCTGCACCATGTCTGGGCAACTCGATAACCATCTCTCGACGTGCATGCTAATTGTTTCGGTCATTTAGGTTTCCCTCTAACCTTAGCTTAACTCTAAGGCTCTGTCGACACGCAATCGAGCAAATACACAACATGGGGTTGCACGGCTTTGGTCTTAGGCAAGAGTTTATAATAAATTGGCCATTGTTTGTGGTTGAGTTTTACCAATTTAGCGGGCGGTATTTTTCCTTGTTTCTCAATTTAATGTGTGAATGCATGGATAAAGATCACCAAGCTGAATGGGTTTTTAACAAACATAATAAAACAGTCGTTGTGACTGAGCACATAATTTGTTTTCTTGCACTATTTAGATTGAACAAAATTTCGTTGATAGTTTTGAGTAGATTGCATAACCTTGAAGGCTGAAGAATGTAATATGATTTGTGAACTTTTGTTAACTTAAATTGCTAAACACCATAAATTACTTTGAAAGAACCATGGATAGGTAGATGTGCTAATACTTCTTCAGAAGTCTTTCCTATCTCAAAAGGACAACCATTTTATTAAACCATACATCATATATGACGTTTAACTTTACGATGTGAAGAAAATTCCGTTACGACATTATGAGGTGGAGTGAAATTTACTCACCTAACTTTGGGGAAAGGCGAATAGCTTTAGGGAACTTTTTGCAGAGCAGGAATCTTTAAGAATGACATGGATAGGGATGAAATACATTAATTGCACAGACACCACCGCCTTCCGTTTTCGTCAATACAGAGAGCTTTGTTTCCTCAAGTTCGTGTAACTTAGCTTCAAAGCATTTACGATGGAGTCTACACTTATGAAATCAAGAAACCTTTTAGATCATAAAGATTAGACCGATGGTGATCTATCACTGGATCCTACATAGAACCCTGATGTGGCACACCGGCGCACATTTCGAAAATGGACTCTAGAGCGGATGCTAGCGGGTGATAGACGACCGAATACGAGAGTTTCGATACCACTAGGAATGTTTATCAGTGTTTTCTAGGCAGAAGTCCTAGCCATTCGGATTAACTTTGAAAGGGACATCAAAGATTCGATGAACAGCATCTTTTCAAATAGTAGACAGCACTTACAATATAATCGCTTGTCAAACATAGCAAAGTAAAACTGTGGTGAGTACCCAGACTTAAATATTGAGGGAAAAGAGATTGTGGACGAGCTAGTCAGAAAGTGTAGGTTCCTGCTCTTCCAGGCTTGAAGCTTTCCTGTGGTCTCAACCGAGCCTACCTTTCTAGTAAAATATTCCAGTGATCAGATTAATCAAGCCGTGGCTATCTGTGGGCTTTCTCTCAGGCCACTGCTGTTTGACATACTACTTTTTATTTATCCATTCTGTTAGTAGTATCTTTTTCCAAGTTGTCCACGCTAGTTAGAAGTTTGTTGTTGCTCTTGTCTATTTGTTGTTCTTTTTCATCCCAAAGTGTCTAGGATACCAGCAGAGCAAAATTTGATGTTTTGTTGAGCCATAAGTCATACTCGTACATTCATGCATTTCTGTTTAGTGAGATTGAAGTTCAGCGCTTTGCGGTGATTACTGCTTGTTCCGATGCAAGCTTCTAAGAAACCTGCTACTCTTTTGCAAAGTGTTTAGGTAAGTTTTCATAGTTAAGGATTAGGTTAGGTTAGGTTAGGTTAAAGAGGTGGATGCATCGCGTGGTGCAGCCTTCACTCAGATCTCTATTGTGTTCCTCTGTCGTGGAGTGTCCATTCTGAAAAGAAAAGAAAGAAAGGAAGGGTCTAGATGAGTGCAGCCTCCCTGAACCATCCCGAATTCGTCGCGAATTTTAAAATGGCTTTTAGTGGCTTGTTGGACAGCTCGCCTAGGTCGTTGAAACTATATTCACCGAGGGCCCTCTTCCTTGTTCTATGTAGGCTGGGACATTCGCATAGGAAGTGAGTTGTATTCTCTTCCGCGTCTGTATTACCGCAGCCTCTGCATAGTTCGTCTGTACGTAGACGCATTCTTCTGCGGTGGGCCGCCAGTAGGTTGTGGACTGTGATGATTCCTATGAAGAGAGCTAAGTTTGATCTGTTTAGCGCAAGAATGGTCCCCCTTTTTTATCTTGTCGATGTTTGTCCAGAGTTTCCAGGAGGTGTGGCATGATGAGAGTGCGCTCCATCTCACATCAGCTTGTCTGTGAAAGTCTAGAGCAATGCTCGATTTAACGAGAGCTAGGGGGGGCGGAACTAAATGGTCGACCAGTGATAGGTCCTGTTCCGAGTCCTTCCTGGTTAGTTCATCCGCCATTTCGTTCCCGTGGATACTTTTGTGTCCCGGGATCCACCAGAGTGTAACGTTTTGATTCGCGGTAAGGGTTTTGAGTTCTTCGCGACAGCGTTTTACGATTTTTGACTTAACTACAGTGGCTGAAATGGATTTAATAGCGCCTTGGCTATCTATGTAAATGTCGATAGTTTTCTTAGAGACTAGCTTCATTGATAGTTCACGGGCTGCTTCGTCGATGGTTAGGACATCCACTTGGAACACACTTCCGTGGTTCGGAAGTCTTATTTACCTCTCTATGTTGAGCTCTAGTGAGTAAATTCCAGAGCCTACTCCTTTCTCGGTTTTTGATCCGTCTGTGAAAATCGAAATTTTCGTCGGGTTGATAGCCTTCCCGCTGGACAGAGGATTAGAATCGTGTATGACTTTCTCATTGACTTTGCACAGGTTGTTGGACAACTTTTTTCCTTCTCTTTACTCCCTCGTATTTATATTACTTTTAAGCTTATTGGCACGATAATTTATGTGCTGAACTGATGATGTGTGGTAACACAAAAACCACTCACATTCGATTAGCTAAAGCAAGCAAATACGAGGGTATTTACGCCGTATTCACCTGCACCAAAGTTGATTTTGCATACTCTTTTGCATAAATTATGAAGACCAACGTTAACTCGTTTCTACTTCGGCTTGAGTGTTGAATACTGTTTTAAGAAGTTTTATTTTCTTGACCGACTACAAGTAAACAAAACAAGCCTAATGAACTGCATACCTGCATAAATACTGGCATTACTTCCAAGTGAATACACTTCGTGCGAGTGTGATGCAAGAGATACTTTGAATAAAAACAAAATCAAATTCATAACCCAGTTCCAGTGTCCATCAAGGTCCCCTGCACCATCTCTTCGTATCTTTTGCAAGGCCTAGAACAATGAGTGCAACACGTATCTGCCTCAGATCGAGTAAGCGGATCAAGGGATATTATCCATGTTGGCATTCAACGAGTGACACCGGAATGCGCTCCGATCGTGTGTTTGACATTTTCATCGAACGCGAAGAGAGAACCGAAACCGATGGATTGCCACTGAGAATCCAGTCTTTTGCGTTACTACTTGTTTACGGCGGCATTTGTACAGGTTATGCATGCACTTGCACTAGTGACGATGACGCGACGATCACCTAGGGGGAAAGCGAAAGTGAGTAGGGAGCACTCGAATGGTTGGCTGGTTGGAGCAGATTTCCAGCTCATTATAGGCAGTGAGCAGTGCACTTTTACCTTCAGTCGTTAACGAGCTTAGAGTGGATAAGTTTTGCAATATCCGTCCGTGTCCGTGTTTGTATTTTTCAAGTTTCGTTCGTGGTCCAAATTACGGTTGCAAATTTGTTTATAGAACTTTTGGTGCTACCTGAGTGACCTTCATCTTATCCTTGCTTAACGATACCCCCGTTTCTTTTGTACAACACTTTTAAATTCACAAAAAAAAAAAAATCTAGACAAATCCAAGTTTAAAAAAAAAAAAAAAGAATTTCTTATTGAGATACATTTGTATCTAGTCTGTGTGTTACTTTTTTTTTTTACAACTTTTTTGCTGTATCTCACTCGAGTAGGACAGACAAAGCAGCACGTATAACGGGCTTAAACTACATCACAGACATTTTTCTTCTTCGTCTCAGTCTTCAACTGCAGAGCATAAGAAAAGAGCTTAAGAGTGTGAAGATTGTTGGCTTCGTAGTTAGTTGAGTTTTAGATATATCGCGACTTAGAGATACCTACTCTGGTTTTTCATTCACTTTTATTCGCGTCGTTGTTCTACGGGTAAATTGTATCTCAACAACTGTGGTAAAAGGAAAATCGTGGAGAAAATAGTTTACTTTTTCCGTTAATGGTGTACATTTGTATGGAAAAGAAAGTCTAAGGAGATTTCATTTTATAGTATATGCAATACACTACTTGCAGTTTATTTGTCTGTGGTAATAGAGGAAAATTTAAAGTGCTCCTTTTGGGTGGCAAAGCTAAAAAAACAACCAACGGTGCTAATTACGGTAACTTGTTTCTTCTCGTTTTTTTTTTTGTTTTTGTGAAATATTTGTGCAAGGTTTTGATTTTATGCCGCACGATATAAGAAGGAGTGGTATTTGAAGTTTCATTGCAAAGGAATTTTCGCTACGAATAAGAAGAGAAACGACGAAAGGGAAAACTACAGCAGATAAAATGAACCAAAGAATAATTACAGTGGTTTTGCTAATTTTAGCCGGTAAGTGTGGAAAGATTTTTTTTCTTTTAAATTATGTATGTGTACCTGTAGTAAAAAAAAAGTGGATATCTTGAGGAATGTGGTGAAGATCTTTCGCCACTGTTAACAGATTAGGATGTCTTTTTATGGATTTTTATATTATCAGAATATAGACTTCTATCTAGAAAAATGTCGACTCTCAAAATGGTAAGGCGAACCATTATTTTGTTCGGGTTTTTTGTAAATTTTGACTTGAAGATAGATTTGTTAATGACTTTTATTCATTTTTGATTATAATTATGTTCCTACTAAGATAAGGCTAATGGGCCAGAGACTCCATTAGACACAACCTCTGTCGAAAACAGATAGCCATCTTTTCCGGGAAATTGCAATGCTGTTGAGTTCGCCAAAAGAGCCACTACTCTAAGCAAGTTGCCTAAAGAGCAACACTTAGGTATGCCTTTGTCTATTGCAACACTTACTCTAGTTGGATGCCATCAGCAAAGCCAGCAGCAGATGGGCAGCATGACACGACAAGTCTAGTGATCAAGCAAATCTGGCCTAAACTATTTCAGATCAAGAATGCTCCTGTGGATTGGCAACGTTTCAGAGACCGCAAATCAGCTCCGCAATCGGTTTTACCATGAACTACTGCCCTATAGGTTCACACGCTTATGACTTTTCAGAGACGAGGAGGAAGAATCCATTCACTGACCACCCTATCCGAAAGAAGACTTCATCACCTGGGAGACATTTTTTTCGACGATCGCAGTAATTTGGCTGACATGTTTTCAAATTCTAGGGCATCAGACTCGTTTTCGGTCCATCGTATCCCAGGCAGAAACCCTTTTTTTTGTGTAGTAGTTTGTTTCACTGATGGTAGCTGTTGGTTTTGCTGTTCTCCGGGCTCGAATCTGTACAGTTTGGGTTACAAGCAATTACACTACCCACTACACCGTCGCCACCGACATTGATGTTTTTTTTTTTGTCTTTCTGTCGGGGTGTTGGAACACCACGCTGGAGCACTCAGACGCAAAAACAGGTCCATTGTACATTGATGTTTAGTAGCATCCTTCGATTCGTAAGAAGCTCCGAATGGTTTTGTTAGTCCGCAAGTAGATAGAACAACTAAGGGTATATGTACACTGGTGCAGATAGCCACCCTAACTTATCTTAACCTTTCTAATAGTCAGGCAGCGATAAAAGCTCTGAACCCTTTCCTCTTCTACTCAAGGCTTGAGTGGCGCTACCTTCATACAGCTTACAGCTCACAATAATCCATCCCAATAAGCTGGGTACAAGTCCCACGGACATGTGCCGACTCTACTTGAAAAATAGAAAAAAAAACTGTTGAACACATTTTGTTCGAATGGCATGACATGGCTCGTAGCAGGCAAAAACACTTCGGTAAGTAGTTCATCTTCCCGGAAACTACTTATATGTAAGCATTATGCTGAGCTTTCTAAATGATTCTGATCTAGCTTAGGACCATGCTTGGCAAAAAGGTATTTTAGGTCTCACTGCGACTTTGTTTCGTCCGTATTGGTAGCTTTGTTTGATTTATGGGTTTCTCATTTCAGCCACAAAATGTTCAAACTCTTCACCGGATATTGCCACACGCTGTTAGCATAAGCCAGCTGTTTGGACATTCTGTGAAAGGTCCTGTATTGGCATCCACTCACAGTTTCTCAGGCTATTCTATGCTGAACTTATTTTCGTTTTTTTCTTTTTTAAAAGAGACTTGAACTCACTTTTAACCTTTGCGTAGGTCACTGCAATGCATGATTAATTCAGTTGACCTCTTTGGAAAAACTTTTTCCTTTAAACAATGATAATTGCTAATTTATTTTTGTTTATTCAAATTAGATGGCAAGACATTAGCGAAAGATCCACTAATCATTCAAGAAGCTATCTCGCGAAACTGCTTTCGCCTTTTTTAAAAACAAAAAAAAAACTCCAATCAAATTAAATGTTAACGAAAAGCCTTTTATTTCGCTCACGAAACGGATACCCGGACCTAAAAAAAAAAAAAAATAGGTACATCCATTTTAGAAATGAAACAATCTGTCGTATTACAATCCCGAGGACTCTACTCGTATAACAAACCACAAAACTCAAATATAAAGTCCACAATACATCAACCGCAATCCAAAAATGTGCCCCAAAACAAATTTCTTCATTATCCAAAGTAGCTACCATACAGCGGTATGGATACGGGGAATAGGAACGGTCTCACTTAAAAAAAAAAGTTGTACACATGTACATAGTATAGGAAGGAACCCAACAAACATCTAATAAGGAAAATTATTCTTCGAAGCGTACATACCGTGGTCAGGGATTCGCTTGGCCTTCTACACAAATTTGAAGGCTACTCCTAATAAAATAAAATAAAATAAATTAAAAGGCGAATGCGGTCCACAGCATTAGTATCCCTTCGAGCCGGTTCCTAGTAGTGACTGCCTTATCCCATTTGCTTAGGTTTCTGTGCGCTTTCGTCTGGCAGTGTATAGGTACGTGTACGATTTTAATTTTCATTAACAAATTCATCCTGTTGTCTGGCTGTGGCACCTCCATTGGTCATCTAACTGCAGTCGAAACTTTTTTAATTTGCTCCTACAAATGTACATAAATAAAGGAAAGTTTTTTTCCTTTTTCTATCTCCCCACAGATTAACGTGAGTTTGTTTGGAATGAAGAAAAAAAAAAAAAAAAATTTACTCACCAAGTCTGTCCATGGGTCCTTATGTATTTCACCTGTTTTTGTGATATAGCTATCAGCGGGTGATTCGTTTTTTTCGTTCCTTCTCTTGGGAACCTATGGGATTTGTGCATGTTGAATGGAGTCAGATGGAATAAGGACTTGCACAAACGAGGCAACAGAAAAAAAAGAAGAAAAACGCGAAACCTCACTACGAGTGAATGAATGGGGTTCATAAGAGTTTTATGGATAAAAGTTATCTCATCCTCAGGTGGGATCTGCACGTTAGAATGGTTGTGGTTTCGCGCGCTTCAACTTCAATCCGCATACAATTGTGGTCCTGTGAAAAAAGAAGTTAAATCCTCTCCGTGCACTTTGTTTTGTCCTTTCGTGCGTTCCAATTTTGTATTGCTGATTACATTATGCTGATTTAGTTAGAATTCTGATGAATTCTGTTCATGATTTACAGTGATGATGGAGCAGCAGGTGATTCTAGGTCGGATTTGTTTTTGAAATAATATCGGAAGTTTTAATGTGTTCCCGTTCGTCTCCTTCAAAATAACTTGAATAACAGTTTTAAAGGTAAACTTTAATAAGATGAACAATGGAGAATTGTTGATTGTAGGTCCCTTTCCGCTTGAGTGCGCCACCCGAGTTGCGGTCTTTCAGGGTGGATTCGAAGATTCACCAGGCTTGAGCGTGGCTTTAGAATCCATAAAGAAGTAGTGTGTGCAAAGATCGGTCTGTATAGGTATCAGTGGAGCACTCAGAACCACCCCCACGGCGGCTCTTGACACTCTGTTCCATTTGCTTCCTCTAGATATTTACAGTAAACAAGTGGCAGCCAGCCATTGGTCCAGCCTGCGGGTTGGACTCCACCATTCTGAATGATTTAGAATTCCTTCTACAAAGCACCGACTACACCCTTCAACGACTACTCTTTGATAAAAACTTCGTTACCACTATCCCTTCTAGATCTGACTGGAAGGATGATTTTGAGCTCCAACGAAAGGGATCAATCAACTTCTATACTGATGGCTCTAAAACAGATCACTTTCCGTTTGCCTGACCATTGCAGTGTCTTCCAAGCCGAGATAATGGCTATCAAGGAAGCCCTATCGTGGTTGAAGTATAATGTGCTATCCTCTCTGGATATCACAATTTTTACTGATAGCCAAGCCGCGATAAAATCCCTGGAATCTGTCGCCTTCAACTCAAAAACAGCCCTAAATTGTCGTCTATCTCTGAACGAGATGGCTGAGCAATTCAAAATTCACCTTATATGGGTGCCGGGGCACAGAGACATTCCAGGCAACTGCATGGCGGATGAACTCGCCAAAGAGGGCACAACACTACCAATTCTTCCGGATAAGGGGAATTTAAGCATGCCTCTCGCTACCTGCAAATTGCTACACAATAGAAACGCGATCAATATCGCCAATCGTAGATGGACAAGTGGCAGCACCTGTCACATCACTATGTAGATCTGGCCGAAGCTGGATCTCAATCGTCTCATCAGACGAAATAGAATGATAACAAGCACCTTAGTGGGTGTCATCACCAGTCACTGCGCCATCGGCAAGCATGCCTATAGGCTCGACTTCTGCAGAAGCTGCATGGATGAGGAAGAGGAAGAGACAATTCTCCATCTTCTTTGTACATGTCCGGCCCTTTCAGCTCGAAGAAGGGCATATTTGGGGGCCAGCTTCTTCAACGACCTAAGCAAACTGGCCGACATCAATATAGGCAGTCTCCAGCGCTTCATAGTAAGCTCCGGCTGGTTCTACGGGTAGTATTTCCGGTGGAATATTGATCCTGGTGGTAACACAATGGACCTCTTTGGTCTAAGTGAGGTTGCAATTGCAGCCTGCCACTCCAACCTAACATAACCTAGTGTGTATCGGTTTGATATTCCTAGGTGTTTTCCAAGGCTTTCATTAGTGTGAATATTTGATCGGTGGTGCCAATTCCGAGCCTGAAGCTGCAACTGATAGAAGGCAATCAGGTTGTTCACAAAGAGCTTTAGGCACTCGTACAACACAAAGACAAGATTTTGTAAGCGATCTTAAGGAGGCTTAAACCTCAATTGACGCAATTCAGATCAAATGTTATTTTATATTTGAATTTGAACCCACTAAAGTTATGACCTTCAAACTTAATTTTAATTGTTGTAAAACTTAACGTCGAGTTTGTGTTATTGATACACCTTTACGTGCGATTCATTACCATTTTTTATAGTCTTTATGGCACTGCCAACATTCTTGTAGTTTTATGGTATGCGCCAAAATATGCGTGTCAGACATACCAAACCTAGAGGAGTGTATATGATAGTCTCCTTCTTTTTTAGACAAAGGTCGACGACGACAAACAAGAAATTACAATTCTTCTCAACGACAGCATGTTGGATCTTATAAAAAGAGGTGTGATTCCATCGAGCAGACACTCCAATTATAATATGATTCCATTAGATGGATATACAGTCACGCCCAAGAGTCCCACAGCATGGTTTGGCTGTGTACAAAAAAAAAAGAGACAAATACGAGCATGTTTACCCCTGTGTTTGGACAATGAACAAATAAAACTTGAACAACCGAATGACAAAAAATTTTAAAAATCCAATCACGATCTACCGCAGTTCGATGACATTTTGAATCGATCTGCAAAGTATCTAGCTACTCTGGTCGTGAATGGCTGGTCTTTCGCTGGAGTATAAGTATGTACATATCTGCAATGGCATACAAAATGAAATAAAAATAAAACTTTATACAAATGTTTCCGCTGTTGTGGTGTGCATCTTGCATTAAATGGCTGGGAACACTTATGTTTATCGTTTAATATGCTGGATGGCTCCACATGGAAGTCGCTGACGATGACGGCGGTGATGGTGCTCAAGGCTCCCATGGCGCTTTGACATTATCCTATACGTTTATATAACTTGATGGTGGCAAGCTGATGGATACTCGCCTCTGCATTGTATGCTGATTTTATGATTTCGCGATTCTCGAGAATCGAGTGTTTATACAACAAATTTGAATTCGATTGAAATCTGAAAGATACATAAGTCATTTCCGTTTACTCGTGACATTGGTGCGAGATAGACAGTTTGGGGAGTATGCTACTGAGAATAAAAATTAAGTTTGACTCATGGAATATAAAGAATTTATGTAGAATCTCACACAGCAGTCACCAGCTCGTTTTGAGCAGGTTCATGCACATGCTGCTGAACTATTGTTGATGATATCACTGATATGTATGCTCCTTTTGGATTACCGTCTTTATTATAATCCACTAGTGCTAAAGGGGTTATGAGTACCCTTACGATGCTATTCGGACAGCGCTAATGTTGGTGTAGTGATTTTGAAACTCAGATGGGCACAGTCTTTTGCTCCGAGGGTGGTGTCCAGAATGACTGGGGAGAATTATTGGTACTGTTGCCATTGCTCATAATTCATAGTATTTTTTTCGAACATGTCATTAGTACGATCAACACTTTTAAGCTATATGACCACCCTACTGCCAGCGTGTTGCCTATGCAGTAAAGTTAACGTCAGCTTTTTCCGCAGTTTTTGTTTTTTTGACATCGGAATTTGAACCTGCAACCTTCAGCGTGACAAGCGATGATGCAACCACTACACCATGGCCACCCCAAGATGTTAATCTATTGAACGACTGAACGTGGACTAATATCAGTGAAGCCTATTCATGGGCCATCTCTTTAATCTATATACGTGACCACAATTGTTGGGTTCGTTTTCGTCTCACATTCCATTATGATGCTGCTAATACTTTCGTTTTTCTGGGACTCGAACCTAAGCCAATTTGTGCAGCAATCCAATATTTGAGACGCTGCAGTTATGGTGACCATATTTCATTCTCAAAGAACTGCTGTTCCAAAAAGTCTCTCAAACGGATTCTTTTTTCATTCACAATCATTTTGCTCAAGTGGTACCTCGGGGTTAAAGACGCTAGGCTAGGTGCTCCTGGTTTTGATTTTGAGACCGTCATTACAAATCGTACAGCAACAATATTTTTTTTTTTTATGGAGTCCTGGTCAGTGTATTTAAAACGATGATGACCTACGAGTGGTCAATTTTTGTTGGTCCATTGTGAGATCCTGACTTCGTCTATGGTTTTGATGAGGTGAGATTTCAAGATTCCCTAGTGAGCGTTTCATACAGGGTAGCAAAGATTCATGGTGTTATCGAATGAACTCTCTACAGACAGAAAAGCGAATCTTTTGGTGTTGGAAAGCATGACCTAGGAGGCTTATTGATGTTTTTGTTTCGAGAAATAACGCAGTCTGGCAATTTATTGCTTAACAGTTTTAAAGCTTATATGTCATTCTGCTACAAACAGTCCTCTTCCAATGCATCCTTATTCAGTTAGGGTGACCGTGGTTTTCTGTTTTTTTTTTACTTAATTTGATCCCTTCCATCAAATTGCGAAATAAATTACCTTAACTTTCGCTTAACTATAAAGACGAGTGTAAAGTCAAGAATTTGCATTTTTGCTATAATGAAGCTATTCTTTGGTTTGTTTCTTTAATTGGAAGACTGACTGCGATTCCCGATTAATTATGTATGCAAAAGTACTTTCTAACTTTTAGTGGTTTGCCGGTCTTTAAGTGCAAAATCATTACGCACTGACTTTACCGCATAATTTTCTTAATTTAACCTGAAAAATACCTAAAACAATTTCTTCCCATGCGAAATGAAACAACATTTGAAGAGTCGAATAGCTTCTCGTTCAGCTATACCAGGTCTGGTTGTCTGAATTCAATTGAGTCATCATCAGCATTCATCAATTTAATTTAATAGCCTCAATCTGCTAGCTTAATGGTGGAGAAGATATGGTAAGTCTGGCAAAGGAATTTCGCAACGATTCAACGATACTATCAGCAGCGGTCATAGTAGGTCAGTCAATCATTAAGAGCATCGGTGTCATTAAAATGACTGTGGCTGGTGAATTAAGCTGAATGGAAGCACCATATAATGCTACCAACTACATTTCTGTTGATTGTAACCGTGATTGAGGTGTTAAGGTCTTATTTTTTTATTTTTTATTTGTATAATGAAAGTGAGTGTTGGCAGTAATCTACAACGAAAACGAGTAAACCGGCCGGTGAAAAAGAAAGTGCTAAGTGAAAAGTCTAGTTGGATAATTTAACATAATTATGATTTGTTTTCTTTTTTTGCGAAAGCGTATAAGCTCTTAAACTAGTGATGAGGTTTGATATAAATATTTATAATCAAGAAAGAAGGCCCATTACTTCAACATTGTGTCTAGAGCTTTTTATTAGTATGGCTTCGGGTACGGAAAGTCCACCACCGACCAAATATTCATACTAACGAAATATTTATCTAGGAACTTCAAATCGATACCCACCACCTGTTCATCGATTTTAAGGCCGTAGTATGACAGAATTTATAGAGACGAGCTATACAGTGCAAGTTTTGGAATCTTTGCCACTTTTTTTTATTTACGCATATGGTACTGCGATCTTAAAGATCTATTGTGCTTGGAGCAAGTCAGACAAGGAGGTCTTCTATCTTTCTAGTGAAGTTGCGGATACCTCCAGTCGAGGCATTACGAGTGTCCTCTGGTGATAGGAATTCTTTGTGGAGAAAGCGTTTCCTGACTCTGCAGACAGCCATACACTCACATAGTCCATGTTCTTCTGATTCGTCTTCCTCAAAGCAGAGTCTGCATTCAGATTCCTGAATTATATTTAGTTTATGTAAGTGATATCTGAGGCTGCAGTAACCGATGAGGAAGCCGGCAAGTCTTCTGATATCTTACCTTTTATGATTGAGAATATTTTTTGTGGAGGGGTCGGATGGCCCTTTTAGACTGTTTGAGTCCCTATTTGTTGTTTCAGTAAGATAAGAAGTTTTGTTTTTCCCAGCTGTCCAGACTCGTTCTGAACGCGGAAGTAGGGATGCCGCAGAAGGGTTCGACACCTATATACATTCCTGAAAAGCCTTTCCTGGCAAGTTGATCTGCAATTTCGTTGCCTTCAATGCCTCTGTGCTCTGGTTCCCACCAGAGCTTGATTTTATTTCGCTTTGATAGGTCCTGGAGAGTATTGAAGGCCTCTGAGTTACAGTAGTGGGAACTCAGTCTCTGCCATCTCTGCCAAACTCATCCGATTGTGGGACGGCGGCGGAGAATGCACGCTGCTCTATCAAGGATGGTGAAGACTTCGCTGAGATCTTTGATGTCAAAAAAGGATTTAGAGATCCAATGCCGATTGCATCTTCCTTTGGGTAATTGAATAGCAGAGCGAGCCTTGATTCTCGCATTAGCAGACAATCCGGCGGAGCAGGGGTCAGCCTATGAGCTTCTGGATCTTGAACAATTTGCTAGAGGAATGGTGAAATGCATGATCGATAAGTGGGCTACGAATAAAGATCAAAGAAGATGGAGAAGTGTTGCAAAATTTAGGCCAAAATGGCACCAAACGGGAAGTTCTAAGCACGACTCAAGGAACTCTTAGTAGCGTTGTCCACAAGAAACGCAAACTTAAGGTCTTCTAAAAGCTGATACCTGTGTCAAAAGATGAGGAGTCAACACTTTTGCTGTATGAGTGTTTTGTATTGTGGGTTGTTAAAGAATTCAAGCCCGAAGGATAAGCTAAACATCTTTCGGACAAATGCTGGCGTTGACACAAGGAATCATGGTCAGAAAAGAACTGCTGACTGAGACGATTTGTGGAAGAGAGATGAAAAGGGACCCAATAAGGGTATTCTCTTTCGAAATTTCTCTGTTTACAATTTATACATACGTTAAGGAACTTCTGCACTTAGTAGTTATTGCAAAGTTTTGCACATTGTTTACAATAATTTGCGACTGTCAACAAAGACTATATGTTTTCCTTCACAAGGCCATACTTAATAAATTACCAGATAGAGACTTCATGGGTCAAAATTAACTCTTTCATTTCTTAAAAAAGTTTTCAATCAACTTATTCGCTAAATAAGAAATTCTCCAAAATACCAAATATTTCTATCACATGAGAGCAGGACTTAATCTCTATCCATATTGACACAGTCAAGCACATTAGCTAATTAAGTTTCTAAGGAAAACATTGAAGCTCAACCTCACAGAGCTTAAATTTATAATTTCCATTGCAATAATCACATATTGAAGCTGACTCTCATTAGGTAATTCGAATTTATCCATCGGATGTACAAATACCGACCACTCCTTAATTAATAAAACGCATCCTTGCATCGGAACTCATTAACAGTGTCAGATGCATGCAAATAATCAAAACAAGTCCTCTGCCATAGAAGTGTCATAGCTGGTGGCATCTGAGGTATGTTATTGCACGAACATACTTACCCGTACACAGTTATGTACACCTAAAGGGTGAAATGCACTCTCATTAGTGCACAGAAAGCACGAACGACTCTCATAAATAGTTTTCGTCCATGTTGTCGAAATGAGGTGACGACGCATTGACACACACATATGCTTTCTGATGAAACCACTTAACTCCCGAATGTTGATGTCCCAATTAAGAATGTTTGCTCACCTCCCTAAATCCCTTTGCCTGGCTGAGCATCATATCATAGTTTTATTTGCTCTCTAGACCCACTTGGATGGTCTGCCAAAACAGTGACAAATGTTTGTTTGTATCTCCAATTGAGTTCTGTTGAAAATTTGCGGCCTAATCAAGTGAAATATTTTAGAAGCCTATACCAGGTTCCAGTGGAAATAGCAACGTGTTGATGTCGCTTTCAGGATCTAATGGCTATTTGTTGCCGATGAAGATGAAGATGATTGTGATAATTTAAGGAAGCTCGTTTGGAGTGCTATATTGTTAGATTGTGCGTTCGCTTCATTTGATGTGTTAGTCCTATCTAAGGACAAAACTAAGTGATTTGCGACGGTAAATGTCATAAATTTGAACTTTATTAGAAGTAATTGGACGACAGAGAGTCCTCTATGGGTAAGGGCACAATTACACTAGCTTAAGAATAAGATTTAGCATATAAATCATTCTTCACCAATTAAAAAGCAGAGGCTCTTGAAGTCCTTTTACAATTTGTAATAGTAAATAATGATGCAAGTCTTGAGAATTATAAGAATAAAGGATGATGGACTAAAAGATTATTTTATGGTTAAGGGACCATTTCAAGGAAGAACTAGTATCAGCCTGCTCCACCCTCTCTAACTCTCGAAAGAAGAAAAACATATAAGTGTTCAAGTGTTAGTCCTTCCTTGCGAGTTCATCAGACTTGTCATTTTCTGGTATTCATTTGTGACCAAGTACCCAGAAGAGTCTTAAATTGTGCTGCAAGCTAAAAATTTTAAGTTCTTTACAGCAATCCTAGTCTATGCACGCTTTGATTTTACAATTACTGTGGGAATATTATCACGTGGTATTGCCTTTATTGCGGTTTTCCGTGCAGCAGATATCACTGCCAGAACGTCCTCTGGAAGAAATTTGTATGGTCAAGAAGCCAATTGGATTTTGAGAGATTAATCGGTACTTAGAAATTGCCTCCTTAATCCATTTTGGAGTCATTAGTATAGATAGAGATGGATTTGGCTATTATCAGGTCGTTTTATTTGGAAAATAGCTAGAGAACGGTCTATTACATGCGTAAAATTAATTCTCCAATAAGCCAGCTTGAAGCCGATATTGTATCTGCATAAATCTGAATAATAACGTCTATCTGCATTATGGGTGGTATTATTTATTCAATGTTAACCTTGCTTCACAAATTGATACGTCTACGTTGAGATTTAATTAATTTCACAATGACGCTGTTAATAAAGCCGTCTTCGTAGTAGCCATCATCTTTCCGCATGTCATTGTAATCCTTATAATTGTTAACTGGGTAGAGGCAAAGGACTTCTTGATTGTTACCTTGACTCTATTGTTAGCAGATGACAAAGCGAGTAAGAAGAGTTTTATGTCATCCCTATTTGTAAAGGTACAGTAAGAGACGACACAAATTCGATACAATTTATATTTTTGTAACAAATTCTGACATAAATTTGTGTCAAATAATCAGCTTTAATCAACAAGTTTTGTCAGGACTTGCTTTTTTTTTCTTATCGAATTTAAGGTCTAGGTAGACAAGCCGTTGCTTCCCCAAGCCATTGTCGTTATACATTGTTGATTGAATAAAGGATAAAGGATGATGCTACTACGTGGTCATCGAAAAACTTTCTTGTCTGTGTCGAACTGGACTTGTTGCAGACTTCACACGAAAGCTGATCGTTGAATGTGTCTTGATAAGTTATAAACTTGTAAAGTCGAAATTATTGGGTGCTTCCGACAATCGAGCAACAGATCAGAGATGGATAACGGTAAGCCAAGGCCATTTTAAAACTAATCAGTAAACAGCCAGAATTATTTTTTTTGAGTCAGTTTGGACATTAAGTAATGTCATCGACTAACAGATTCTTTAGCCGCCACTGTAAAGCTTTTCAATTCCGACTGAACGATGATTGATCACCGAAACAGCAGCATACATTCATGGTTTCTTAGCTCAGAACCATCCATACATGCAAACACACGCGCAGTTAAGGATTATTGTAATCATTTTAGAATCGTGTTCGCCTTTGACTACCTATGATGCGTGTGTGATATCGTATTGGAGCTCATCTGAGCGTTACGTATGCCATGGTTACAAGATGTTTAAATTTTTCCACGGTTGTGACTTAATTTGTGCCCGACTTCGTCTACCCCATCGTGGTTGTTAGGCAATAACTTGTATGGCGTGGCACGCATCCCGACACCCAGACACAGATATGTTTCAAGTTTTGCAATCTCAACCGTCTCGCTGGCGTTGTTGCGAAAGTAACGAACATTTTTATCTTCTTCAGATTAAAGATATCGAATGAGAGACCAATTTCAGTGGAACTGCTAGTGGGAGTGCGGGCGCATCGAGCGTGTGAACAATCGAAAAACATGGTTCCTTTGTATCCTCTCATATGTACTGTTACCTGTGGCTTCATTATTACGGCGGCACAGCAACGCTCCTTCGCGATGCGCTGTTGCTCTGTGGTAACAGTGTGTCACTTGTAAACTCCAAATAAGGGCGACACGGTTGAAACCTTGTTATAGCACTCATTCAAGGATGTGTATCGGCTGGGTGGCATGTGTGTTATGGTTTTTTTTTTGTTTTTTTTTTCATGCAACATTTTTACCGGGTCTGTTCATGTTAACTGGTGTAAAATGGATTAACACGAGTTGTTTGTTGTTGATGATGGTGCTGTTTTCCCAACGCCCAGACTACCCTTCGCTCGCACATTACCACATTGTGAAAAATTACTTGGGCAACCGTAAAGCGTGTAAAATCATACGTATGTCAAGTGGAATAGAGGGTGCCTGGGGCCGGGCTCTTAAATACACTCGCATCTATACACGCGCACCCTTAACTGTAGCGACATCCTTATTCTGCAGTCGGTAGTCGGGTGTGGATGGATTAATAAACCCTTTTGCAAAAGAGGAGAGACTGCCGCAAAGAGGAAGAGGCTTTGAGTATCATGTCAAACCAAATCCCACGTAATACAAGGACTTAAAATCATATTATTCACGTGAATGGCTGTTTGGGCGCGGTTGTCGCTCACGAGGGGTGTCGTATGTGACTTGCTGAAAAAAGAATTTAAATTTGTTCCTGTAGCATGAATTAAACGGTTATTGAGAAACATTGATGGAGTGCCGATCGGCGTTATGCGGGATGTGGGCGGCCTTGAGTTACGAAACTGTGAATAATGTGCAATTTGATTTTGAAGAAGCAAAATTTGAGAAATTTTTATGAGAACGTGTATGCATGCGTTAATGGGAAAATATTTACGCCAACTTATATATGTATATGTATGAATGTGCTAGGTGACGAAGCTAAGGTTTTTAAAAGTTAGTGTGGCGAAAGACGAAGTGTTTTGACGAAAAATTAAATTTTGATTTATTCTTAACTTGCGTATTCTTTCGCGTGGTTAGATGGTTTATTTGACACGTGGAATATGACCTAGATTGCATGAACTAAACCTTTGGATTAGATACGAGTGCTGCCAACATGTCTTCCTTTTAAATTTTGATTCTGTTTTACAAACACCAGCTTCAAAAATGCCGAGGAAGCTTATTTAAGATTCAGGATGATTTCAACTGCATGTTTAATTTTGACTGGTTTCCAAATTGGTAAGCCGAGGTTCAGATATTGACAGAGTGTCTGACTCATATCCTTCCCTATTCCAATAAACAAAAAGGACAAACGAGAAAAAGTACCAAACCATATTCGAATGTGATTTACTGGGTTTGTTACAATTAATTCTTTATCCTTAGCCTAACCAAATTTCGTAATTTCTTCAGGACAATTCGATCCACTTTTACACCGACGGATCTAAAACCAATGAGGGTGTAGGTGGTGGTGTTATCTCCGATAGGCTTAATCTCAGCCTCTCTTTCCGTCTTCCAAATCATTGTAGCGTGTTCCAGGCGGAAATACTGGCGATCAAAGAAGTCTTATCTTGGCTGAAGAAAAACGTGATATCTTCCACCGATAAACGTATCTTTTCAGACAGTTAAGCAGCGAACAGATCCCTAGAATCAGTCTCTTAAAATTCATTAGTAGCTCTAGGCCGATCATCTCTTTTAGAGATAGCGGAGCAGTTCAATATTCACCTTTGTTGGGTGCCGGGACATAGAGATATTCCAGGGAACTGCAAGGCTGATGAACTCGCCAGATATGGAACAACCGTCCCCATGCTCACAGAAAGAGACACCTTGGGTATACCGATCGCTACATGTAAACTCAAGCTCAAGCTGAATGCTATCGAGAAAACAAATTCTAGGTGGACAAATGGTATAACATGTCTAGCGACAAAGCGGATTTGGCCACGGCTGGATCTGAAACGCTCTTAGAATTTTAATTTCTCTAAACAGATCGCATATCAGATCCGTAATAGGTGTCATCACGGGACACTATCTAATAGGCAGGCATGCAACAAGGCTTGTTGTCCATTCAAACGATTTCTGTAAGAGCTGCATGGACGAAGAGGAGGAGGAAATTATTTCCCACTTTCTTTATAACTGTCCAGCTCTCTCCCGTAAAAGCAGACTCCATTAGGGGAATTCTACCTTAACGACATAGGCGATCTGATAAACACAGATATCAGAAGCCTCCTTCGCTTCATAAAAAGCTCCAATTGGTTAAACGAGTAGGTATGCAGATCTCTTCAGATCCATGTGGTATCACAATGGACCTATCACTGGTCTAAGTGTGCTGGCAATAGTTGACAGCCACTTCAACCTAACCTAACCTAGCCTGATCACAGCTACAACAAAAGACGTTTGCGAAAATTCTCAGTCTGTTGGCATGTCTGCCAATAATATAGGAATGTATCTACAAACTCACCAGGCATTCGATTCTAAGAGCTACGTATCCCAGCAGCTGGACATAATTGTTGAAGATGGTGCCTTCCGTGTCCTCCGCACTATCTGTTCCAGCAAAGATGACAGTGTATCTCTTTGCTGAAACTCGGTAAATGATTAAAAACGTCCAGAAGATCTGTCTCAAAATTGCACAATGAACTGTCGGGATAACGAATTCGTCATGACGAGCTATCATATGCGGCTTTTATGTCAATGGAAAGCGAATTGGTAAGCCAATAAGTAGTATACTATCCTGTTAGAACTTCTTCGAGTGTAGAAGACCTCATCAGGCGGTGCTTTTCGAAATTCACTAAAAGAAACAAAACAAGGCAATGGATGTTTCTCCAGACTCATGACTCAGGGTGTAAACTATTTGTAAAAAAATAGATTCTGCGTTAAGAGAACCCAAAGGACGTTATGTCAATTGAATTTAATCAACACAGAAGCCCGTACTGTAACTCTAGACTTGATTTGAAATTAAATTTCATGTAACATTGTCAGTTTTTTGACGCATTGACCTTAAAATGCATTAAGATATAGTACCTTTATATACATGTATATAATATATGTATGTACATACGTCCAATTTGATTGTGCTGCCCTAAATCTTTAAGCAAATTCAAATCCATAATGAATGGTCGGCACACTTTACAAACTTTTAAAAACAAAAAGCAGAAACTCTATATGTATACGGCCTTCGCAAACACACGATCCCACTTTGTGTGTCCAAAAACTATGAAATGAGTTCTAAAAACTTTTATAGATAGAATTTCCTTACAAAATGGAACAACCACAAGAACTTGCAACTGATTTCCAATTATCAAAACAACTTCCTCGTATGCAAACAAACTCTCAAATCTGACCCAAATTTACTTGGACTTCAGTTCCTTAACCAACTTCCTAGTGCCTAGCAGGGAAAAGCTTCCAAAATGTCTCCTTATCTCTTCATTTATATTCAATTCAAAAAAAGAAAATACCCATCCTGATTATTATTACCCAAAAGTTTTGTTCTCTCCGGTTAAAGTGTTTTCTCATTTCCAAAATTCATGATTAATTTTTCAAACTCGAGACGAAAAAGAACCAAAAATGGTGGAAGATTTTGAAAAACCTCAGTAACGCCGCCTCCGCCACCATTATATGAACCTAACGCCACCTTCACACGAGAGCGAGACACAATCCCAGATGATAAATTGAATAGAAGACAAAGTTTCATTTATCATCCTTATGCACACACACACACACACACACTCATTGCCATATAGAGACAGGCATTGCACCAAAATTACAAATTCAAAACTTCATGCATGATATGGTTTAGTATTAGCATTTGTAGCAGCGACAGAAGTGTGTGTGTTTACTTAGCCACCCCGAGAGGAGCCATTGTGTTCCTGGCTAATTAAGTGCCTGAAATATTTAAATGATTCCCTGAGCATGAACAGCGATAAAAGTAAACTTTTCCTCATGCCTCATGCCCAAGAGATAACTTTCTCCTTTCTTACGGAGCCGAGCACTACACAGGCATGGTGCTGCCATTGTCATTGTTTCGGGTATGTCATGTCAGATTTGGGGTCCAAAGAAAACCAACCCATTCAGCTGTGTAGTGGGTGTTGATGCCATTGCTGCAATACATCACTTCATCTCTGCTGTGACATAAGTGACAGATCTTTGTTTCAAGATGTGCAAAATATACCTGAGCGAAAAAGTTGATGCTACTGTCACTGTTGCGCTATTGTCTTTGCAATGAGCTGGGCGATTCCATCTGAGGCTGTCGCCTTGAGACAACATCATCATTTTTAACTGAAAGAGAAATATTATGCATGTAGATACTTCAGAGGGCAGCATGGACGCGGACGGGGCACGTGCAAGGCAAGGCAGTACTTGTCAAGATTGTGCCATTTCATTTTATTGCATAATAAAATTGTAAATTTTCTCTTGCTGGGAATTTATCGGGATCCAAAATTCCATTTAATTTTTTTTTCTTTTTCCACTTGTTTCTTCGTTATTTGCTTTTGTTTTAAGGATTCTCGGATAATGCCATGAAAAGATTGGAAGATGATTTAAAGAGGGATACTTAACGTTTTTTATTGCAAACGGAAATATTTTCTTTTATGAGCCGTAAATGGAAATTAATTGGGGTGCACTTATGCGGTATATGCGTCATCTGTTGAATGAACGGAGAAACAAATGAACGAATGAATATCCGTTTCTGCTTATCTCAAAGTGTCATTCAGTGTTTTTTTTTTTTTTATTAAAATTTTTATTTACTTGTTGATTTAAGTTGAGGTTTTCTTTATGAAACTTATTTGCAAAATATTTGAATTACTCAGTGTTTTTGGATGTCCAGATAAGTCGATAGAAATATACATAATGGACGATTCCTTTAAGTCCACGTTTTGATGGCTGTTACACTTCGGAAAGTAGTTGCTTAAGAACTGAGTCTTAACATGCATTGCATTTGTTACTCCCTGATACTCCCACACATACATATGTAGGCGTCTCGGAATGGCATCAGTAGGAAACTCTAAATACAAAACAAACAACAACTACAGATACAGAGGCAAATTTGTAACCCCTGGAGCGCTAGTGAGGCTTTCGGCCCTGGAAAAGACCAACGAATTTTAGATCGAAACCCTTTTCATCGTTATCAAAGCCGCATTTGACAGCATTTATCGCTTGAAGCAATAGTTGAATTTACTTGAGATTTTACAAATAAGGCCCAAGGCTGAACTTGTCGCAACCATTCCTGTTGCACGTGTTGTAATTTTCGAACGAATGGGAGTACAGTTTCTATTGCCAACTCCGGGCGGCGAATTGGAAAATACTCTCGGAAGTTTGTCATTGCCTGCCGAGAAGATGGTGCCGCGAAAAACCATTTCGTAGCTTAGCAGTCCAACGCACTATCCACTGAGGCACGGCCACTACTATAGGTATAAGCTTCGATAAATTTTTAAAGTTCTGGAGAAGACTGAGGGAGGATTGTTGCCTTCTGACTCAATGTGGAATTGCAGACCATGTTGTATAAGACTCTTCCGTGTTAGATATGGAAACGAATACTCGGAGCTTAAAGAAATTTCGGCCGGTGTACCGCAAGGAAGCGTTCTTGGGCCGCTTCTCTATCTGTTATATACTCGTGATATACCGAAAGAAGATGGCACTACCCTTGTTACGTTTGCCGATGACACCGCTATCCTTGCAGTAGGTAAAACAGTCGAAGAAACGACTGCAAAACTGCAAAGCGCACTGAATAAAGTTAACGAATGGACGAGGGACTGGCGGATTGCCCTTAACGAAACTAAATCTATCCACGTGAATTTCACATATAAAAAAACGAATGACTTGCCAATTTCTCTAAACTTGGCCCAAATACCTTTTGCCAACGAAGCCAAATACCTGGGAATGACACTAGACGCAAAGCTGGAGTGGAATTCGCACGTGAAAATGAAACGCAAAGAACTCGAAATCAATTACAGAAAAATGTATTGGTTACTCAGAAAACATTCCCAGCTCAGTACCGAGAACAAACTGCTTCTATACAAGCAAGTGTTAAAGCTTGTATGGACCTACGGTATCAACTTTGGGGTTGTACCAAGAAAACCAATGCTAATATCATACAAATATTTCAAAATTAAGTGCTTAGAGAAATTGTCCAAGCACCCTGGTATTCCAGAAACGACGATATCCACAGAGATCTCGGAATTCCTGCAATCGAAGCGGAAACTAGAAGCTTCGCGCGAAAACATAGAAACCGGCTAATGGGACATGTTAACAATACAGTCCTAGCTATTTTGGATGATAGCAATGTATTTCGCCGATTACAAAGGACAAAGCCTTCCGATTTGGCGGGATAAGGATTAACCGCGATTAAATTGCGGAACATGCAGGATCTTTCATTAGAAAGTTACCTGCCAAACGGTTTATTTCGTGACAAGTTAAGTTATAACTTAGTTGGAATATCTAACGAACTTATATCGAAGGGAGGTGTTTTTAGTCAGTATCCTCGAGAAAAAAAAAAAATTGTTGTATAAATGCACGTATCCTTTGAATTAAAATAGAAGGCACAAATCTTGCTTCAAATTGAGATTACTCACCAGCAAGGAAATTTATCCAGTGGACATTGTTGTGTACATCCGGCTTATAGAAATAGGCTTAAATTTGAGCTTAAATCACCCAACACTGAAGAAAACACCATTTACAGTATCCTTTATAATAATGAATGAATTCAACAGCGAGGATGGAATCAGTGCGAGTGGTTTCTTGAAAGACGTTGACATCTGTACAGAAATTTCGTTTTTGAAACACTACGCTTCTTAAATGTTTGGTTGCAAACAATTTTGGTAGCACTGAACAATTCTCAAACAAATATCTTCCAGACATAACCTTCATCTGTGGCCAATTTGAACCAAATCATAACGGCCATCGAAAAATATACTTCGACACTTTGATTAATTCTGAGAAGATGCCTTAGACCACTTCATCAACTTTTTTCAGTTTTCTGTGTCTTGTAGGCAGGTTATAGAAGCATTCAAAGAAAGGTTGAGGTGCAACTTCAGACTTAATAACCATGTAACCAAATAAATGCAAAAAAAAGTACAATAGATCCCTACTCATGTTATCTTGACTTAAAGTACATTCTCTCGCCACCAACAAAACACTGACTATCCTTCCTGAAAATTGTTCAGTTTTAACTTTAAATTGTCAGCCCCTTTCAACTAAATGCCATAAACAGCTTTATTAAAAAAAAAAAAAATCTCTGTTCCGATTCAAACTAACACAATATTCGCCTTCAGCTCTGTTAAGTCCTGATAAAAAAAAAAAGTAGGAATCTCCCTCCTCGCCATTGTCTAAATGAAAGCAGAAATAAAGGAGGAAAAAAATGTCCCTACTTATGAAAAAGTTTCACGAAAGAAAGGAATCTCAGATGTCTCCCATCCTGCTGCCGTTTTGTTTTTCTGCTCTACTGGTAGAAATACATCGTCAGCTTTTTTCAAGGATAAACAACAAAACAAAAATAAATAAGGACGACGAGCCATAGCAAGATGACAAAAGAGAAGATAAGTAGTAGAACAGGAAAAAACAATGCATTTCCCAATTGCATCCGAACAAAAGGACGACAGCGAAACAAACTACTACAAGAAGCCAAGAGTCCTGCAAGGAATAAACAAGTAGAAAATGCAATAATCTATCTACGCGTTAAGAAAGAAAACAGAAAAAAATAAAAGCAAAGATTCCTAGCGCACCAAACCACTAGCCAACAACTTGTAGAAAATTAAAAGGACCCTCCACACAGCGAAGAAAATCCATGAACATCTACAGCAACGACAGAAACAGTATCTAGTAATGCAAGGACAACATTCAGCAGTAATAATAACAAGAGCAATAGTTTCACCAAGAGAAGATCCATGTGAAAATTATGAACTTTTCACAATCAGCCAAAAGGATCAAAATATGACTTCACCACACAACCATGACGAAGACGACAATGATAACGATAGCGAAAAGCATTAGGCGGCGCGTTTATATTCTCGTTTGGACAATTCTTTGTACAGATCTCAACGGTGCCTTCCTCGGTTTCTCCCACGAAAAGAGTTTCGTTTGAATCCTAACGGCGATGAAGGCAAATTATTTATGCATTCACTGACTTTTGCCGAAATGAGTAATAATAATTATTAAAGTCCTGGCAAAAGTTCAGGAAATGCTGCCTTTTGTTTTCGTTGCAATTGCTTTTTGTGTCAGCGCCCAAGGATGGCAGGAGATGAAGGTTGTCCTTGTCGTTTGGCAAGCAACCGCTCAAAGTAGCAAACAAGTTGTTGATGATGATGACGATGATGTCGTCATCAGCTTAAAAGAGTACCGCTTATTATGTTGATGAAGTGAGAGAAACTTTACCGAAAAGGATGCGATGTGATTCGAGTTAATCATACAAACTTTAGCGAGTTGTATTTAATAGTTTCTACACTTGTGCTTGGCGCGATAAGAGCTCATGGAGTTGCTAAAGTGGAGTTGCTTTCAAAGTTACTAAATATAATGTGCGCTGTGTATAATGTGGTATAAAAGGTCTATTGTCTTATCTTTAGGTGTGCATACATATCTTTCATGAGGGTTGCACTTGCATAGGTACAATGCTTTGATGAACTTACTATCCCTCCTGATACTCCTGCTCGGACTCCATTTCATCAAGAGGAGTCCCCAAAAGGATCTAGTATAGTTGTAGGATTTGATACAAACATCTTATCTTCATCCTACCAAGAAGTCACTTACCTGATTCATGGTTCGTCTTGGAAACTTCTCTACCTGATTAAACGGGACTTCACTCCATCATCTAGGATTTGTTTACATTAACATTCATTCCAGCATCATCACACATTACTACAAACATTTCGAGTGCGCACTGAAGTACGGCCTGGGAGGATCGAGGGATGACCAAATCATCCGAGAAGAGTACAAGAAATTCTCCGCCACGTCTGTGCTATGACATCCAGTCCATATATTTTATGAAAATGAAACAAAGCGAACCCCTGATGGAGTTCAACGCCTACAGTGGAAGGTATCAATTTAACGTTTTCTCACGTAGAGTTTCTGAAGTTTCTATACGAAGATCGAATGTTCCTTAACAGGGAACCATTAAATCCCATACTCTTGCATACTACCAGGCCTTCTCAAACACCATTCTAAAAGTGAATACCCGCCATTTTAATTTTAACTGATTTCCGCTTATAATATTCGGTTGAAGAGACATTCTGCCCTTTTAGCAAAACACTAAACATCCATTCCACCTTATTTCAATAAATAAATCATCTTGAACGTTACACAGCAAAAAAGAAAGCTCCTTGAGAGTAGCCTTGTATCTTGTTAGCTTTTGGTCCATATCTGAGTTCGTTAAGTGCAAACAAAAATGACAAACAATCTGCGAGCGACGAGATTAATTTGCACATCCTCAAGTTTTTTTTTTTTGTCATTTAATTTCTGACATTTCAGTTTTTTTGGGAGGTCGCCAGGACGAAGGACAGTCATAAGAACATCAACGTAAAGCGATAGCACGAAAAGTAAATACAATTCCCTCGGGAACAGGATATAGAAATCGGCAAGAGAGAATATTCCCAACTAATATAGCTAAGTAGCTTAGGGTCATCAATTAAATTTATCTAAATACAAATATCATCGTATCGTCTTATGCTTGTGTGTGCGTTCTGTGTTGCCATGAATTGCTTGTAAAAAGGAGCCATTTGCGCTGCTAGTCGATGAGACATACCTACGGAGGGTGACATACTCTCTTTTTCATCCCTAAATGGAAAATATCCATGATAAAAGACATTTCCTAGGCTTTGTCTGGTGCGGGTGGCGGTTTCTTTTTTATCTTCCACAAATGCCATTCGACTTATGTACGTTCTTATTAAAATCTATTAAGTAACTTAAAGCCCTAGTTACAGTCTATGGAGACAATAGATTGCTGCTTTTCATTTTCTTTTTGGAATTTTCTCGAGTCATAACATTTTTTAAATATTTATTTTACTTTTGAATCAATTTTGATTTCGGAAATAGGTAAAGAAACGTGAGCTATTGAATGCTTTATGAAAATGTTGTGTGGGACTTTGGAACGCATGAAAAGCAAAGTCATGAATCTGAGAAGGATTTTAGCCTGAGCTCTTTTGTACTGAACACCTTGTAGCGCATTTGACGCAAACACATGTGATTTGAATAATATCTATTCGCGGATCGTCGATAAATGCCGTACGTATTCCTCATCAAACTAATAAAACGTTCTGATACTCACTTGTATCTTAGAGTCTGCCAGACAACGTCCCTCGGTAAGCGGTCAAAAGCGTTAGGGATTACGATCTTAGTTAGTTAGCTACTGACTAGCAGTAGCACCTGGTTGATCAGGTTTCCTTCCGTATTTCAGCTGTCTTGAAGGCAGCTCCCAGTTGGTTGGCCCTTCTATTGAATTGCCAGCTGTTGTTCCTGTTGCGCAACTCATCGGTTTTCTTGAGTTAGATACAGTCAAAATCGGTTACAACGACATCGGTTATAACGACGTATCGGTTATAACGACCAAATTCTTAGGTCCCGGCTGAGCTCCATTATAATCCCATTGAATAACAAATCATTTACAGCGACATCGCTTACAACGACATATCACCAAATTCATCGGTCTCTTCAAGGTCGTTATAACCGATTTTGACTGTATGCCCTCGTCTTCCTACTCAAGATTTTCGTAAAATTCCTTCTTGATATGACCTTCGGCGTGATGGGTAGGGGCATGTGCACATATTAAGCTGATATTCCAACACACCCATTGTTGACATTTTTTGCGTTTGTTCAAATTGACATCACTCAACCAAATGACCAATAAATCTGTTTGTTTCGAACACCCTTCTTTTAGCAAAGAGCGTGCAAAACTTTACAAAGAAATTATCTTCTATAGCATAATCAAACGATTACACAAACCAATAGAAATTAATTCAAGTTATGTAAATGAAAACACATTAAAACTTCCATTCCAATACATTCAATTGCCTCCACGGACGTTACCACTACTGCCGCCGCCCGCGCCGCCGCCACAAGCATTGAGCAGTGAGCAGCAAACAGTCTTCCCATGAGCGACGACATCAACGTCAACTGTTAATGAATTCAAAAGTGCTTTCCGAAAACTTTAATGTTCCACTTAAGAAGGACCATAAAGATGCGCGCAAACACAAACAGCAATAAATGAAAAGGACCAACGAAGAGCAGGGCGCGCAGACCGAAGAGAAGCAAAATGAAATCAAATCAAATAAAATAAAATGAAAACCATATGAATCGTATTTTACCATTTAATAAAATTCGAATTACTCCTCAGCCGGAGAGTGTAGAGAGCAAGGGAGAGAGAGAGAGCACCACCAACGGGCAGGACTGGGAATTTTTGGGGAAAAGTTTTGAATTTGCTTCGAAAAGTTTTTGGTAGTTGCCAAAAAGCAGCGACCATGTCCAAACAAACAAACCCCTACCCTGGCGCCATCTCTGGTTGCCCTTATAGTCGCTGCCCTACTTGTACACCGCCGCTGCTTCTTTGTTCGGTTTTGTGAACTTGAGCTGGTTTACGAGTGTGTATGCTAATTTCGCCAAACAAAAAAGGACGACAGTGGTTATGGTACATAGTTTCTATAGACAAACTCCTTTGTTACGACTTGAAACAGTTTAGAGTAGTTTTGCTCGGCTAGGGCACCTCCTATTCAGGATTGGTGGACATTCATTCGAGCCGCGGCGATGATTTATTGCAAAAGTGCATAATAGATAATTTTTTTTGTGTGAAAATTGCCGCCATAAGGATAATAGCTGAGGGTCCCAAAAAAAAAACAGAAACCACCACAAACTACCGAAGTGCATTCCAAACACAACAAAATTCGGAAGTGTACACATCAGACATGGCTGTGTACCAGTTTACACTGTTCCGTGTGCGTTATGTGTGGCGGCGGCGGCGGCGGTCCTTTAAAACAATTTATTGCGCGCCGCTTTTTTTTTTTTTCTTTTTGGTTTCCGGGACAAGAGGTGTTGGTGTAATAAGGATATGATTCATTGTATGCATGTACGAGGATGAGGAGTTCCGGTGGTGAATATAAATTTTACTGGAAAGTTTAGATTTATACCGATACACGGTTGAATTAATCGCACGGTAAGTGGCTTTCATGTAGTGTTAGCAAAACTCTTATTAGGGTAAAAAAAAAACATTTTTTAGGTTTCTATACGTCGGTGGATAGTAATACAAAAAATGTGGAGTTATGGTAGAAGGTTAGCAGTTTCTTGTAAAGCAGACGATAGTCAAGCTTCTTATCTTGAAAGAAAATAAAAATCATTGCCAAAGGAATGAATCAAGTTGCATTCGGAAGCTAAGTTGAGTATACTCTATAAAGCATGTATATTGTATAGCCTTCCATACCTTGAGCCCAGGATGACCCCATGGATGTACACTACATGTACACGTACAACCTTCAGCACTATGGTCATGTCCGATCGAAGCCTTAGCTGTTCTCCTGCACCTCTTACTTCTCGATCATCAAATTAAAAACGAACGATGTGTTAGCGTTGTTAGACTCAGGGAATCTAAGTACTGGACTGCCAAACTCTACGGCCACAGTAATATCCTAAACACGCTACCAAGGACAGTAGTAGTGTGCAAACAGACTACATTATGCTCAAACTAAGATGTACTTCGAATCAATGCCGGTATCCTTACCATCCAATGGGAATTCCTGTAGAAAGGATTGGGTTACCCTGCAATGAAGAGACGAAGTGGAAATAGAATCTGTACGACACCCGCTCTGAGACTGTTCTGTATAAGCTACAAGAAGATTGAGTAGGTTTTCCCGGTTGTAGCTTCTTTGATGGGCTGAAAGACGTCCAACTCACTGATTTCAAGATTCCTATTCTAGGTGATTCCCCAATTATCCTAAGGACAGCTAACAAAATACACCAATCAACTAACTAAAAGAATAAGGTCTACGGTCTAAACAACAATATTTCGGTACGGCTAATGCGCCCTTCAAACTATTAACTAATAAAATTATTAGCAAACACTAGATGTCGCTTTAAATGTCATCGATTGGTGCGGATAATGATGAGTATAGAAGCTACATATGTATGTACATATGACGCCTTCCACCAAGGTCTAAGGCAGCTATAATGTCAATGTCAGCGCACGATAAATAAGAGATTTTTCTGTTATTTTATTTCATTTTTAATAAACTCCTTATTGACATACTCACTTGAAGAGTTTAATATTTCACCATGCATACATTGATAACTTTTAGGCTCTTGCGAGTAAATCCTGGAAGAAATGTATTAAATTTCAAAATATGTAATCATTCCTGCAACCCAATGAATATTGAATATAATCCTTAAAAGAAAAATAATTCATTGACTAATGATGAGAAGGAATCCTCTTCCATAACAAGGATATGGCAAAATAATATTTATATGAAAAAGAAGAAGAAAGGAAACGAAATAAATACTCGTATCCTTGAAATATTAATCTGAATTTAACATCATTAAAAAAATGTAAACCAAAGTCACATATGTATCCATATGTACGTATCAAAACAAGACTTAGCTTTAAGTAAAGTGCAAAACTTTGTCGTGCGTAATTGCTCACATATGTTCTTTGTCAATAATGGATCATTTTATGTCGTCAAAGGTTGCTCAAAACTTAGGATTACTCGTAAAATAGTAAAGCTGGTTCTTAAAAAGCTCAAAGCAGGCAAATTTACCACCCTGAATGTTTGACCTCGATGTCAGATTTGATTTCACGCCGTTATGGTTGCATACAAATTTTCACCTTCCTACTGCCGATTTTGAACTAAACTGGAAGGACAATGTCGATGATCGCAACCATGCTAAGTTTCACGGTACTTAAAATTGCTGTAAGGCCGAGGGAAGGATGATCGTGTGTCATAAGATTCCCCTCCATATTATCTTGATGGGATTGTAAGGTTTGCCGTGTAAAGGTTTCGGGTACCGTAGCCTACCGCCCTAAGCTATTTAAGCGTAGCACGCTCTTCTATGCTGTTTAAAGCGCAGCTCGCTGTAAAGGAGGCAAATTACTGCCGCAATTGATTGAGAGTCAAGATTGTGTTCAAGACTGATTTTTTATTTCGAACATATCCATCTATTTTTACTCGAATTCTTACTCTAAAACTATACTATACTCTGTAACTATAATTCTTACAGAGTATTGACCCGATCATATGTTACAAAGTTTCAAGTTGATCCCTTTGTCCCACATAAATGCAGTGAGAGTGCAACGGGCAAAGTGTAAACAATAACAAACACATGAACTCGAACGAACTCCTACGTAGCATGAACCACTGTCCATACCGATCGAATGCCACTTGACACTTTCGGGTATGTGGGGTGATACAATGTTACGTAATAGTTTTTCTCGTAAATTGTGTGCTTGCATTGAATCACACTACAGGATACTTCTACAGAAACTGATTATATCAACACCCTCTCAGTTCTGCACCATTCTTAGTCGGTGCTCTTCAGTTGCGTACGCCGAATTGGTTGAGGTCACTTTCCACTTTTGCATGCCATCTTTGATGACGTCGTCCTCTTCTGCGTAGTTTCTCAGGGAAGAGCTGAAGATTCTTTATGCATACGTATCTTTTCATGCTAAATTTGCTCCTCCATAAACCGCCAATGTAGATCGGACTGTAAATCGAACGTAGAATTTTTCTCTCGAAGTGATGAGGGTGTTTGACTCTCCTTGCGGTCTTGCTGAATAGTGGACTTCTAAACCAATATTTACAAAAAGTGACGAGTGCTATTCTACGTTGAATATCTCTGCTGATAATGTTGCCAGAATTGATAGTGAAGCCTATGTTATAGCTGTCCATTGTAACTTTCTGGCCAAGACGTTGGTGTTGTGTTTCGGTGTTCGTAGACAGCTTCCACTTAAATAACGCTGTCACCTCTTTTACCTTATTGATACTGGCATTTGCTAGGAGATTTATTATCAGAATTCCTGACAGAAATGACTGGAAGAACCAAAAAGTCACAAAGAAAAAGGATACTGACGGTTCTGAGATGGGCGTTGTCACTGGAGCCGGGTTTTTAAGGCAAAGCATTGGGAGTATCTTTAGAATAAATGACGATTGCAATGTCTTCCGAGCTGAAATCATGGCCACTTATCCAGTTTGTAAAAATGATTCGTCATATATTGTTGAAATAACAATAACTGTCATTGACAGGCTCTGGATTGTGCGATAGTTAGATCGAGGCTTGTAAAAATGTGCGAAGGGTTTCTAAACAAAACATCGGGTCAGCGCAGTATTCCTCATAGGCCTTTCTCTTGGCTAGGGTTCCAATAAGCTTGTAATATTGCTTGTAAATTGAACAAAAAGCCATGAGTCGAGCCAATGTACACTGGGCTCAGTTATACACAAGTGTAACGGCAAGGTATTTATGGACAGTCTATAACAAAAACAAATTTCTTTTTCGGGTTCAGCTTAGTCGCTATGCCGCACAGGTGATCTTTGGTATCATTACTACCTTACGGCACAGCGAAGTTGGTATAAATACAGAACGTCGCGGGGGAGACAGTGGAGAAAATCAATCTGTCCGTCAACCGCTGTGCAAATGTCCTACCTGAGGACTCGTATTAGTTACTCCTTCACGGAGCTAAAGGACTTATTCAATATTGAGCTAAAAGACCTTCTGCGATTTATATCCTTGGCTGTATACCTAACGTAACTGCCTTCCTATATTGACGTTATAATAATTCAGAAGCTAAGATGAATTTAAAACTACTTACTTAAGTTTAAGTTTCTGGACAGCTTCTTTAACGCCATTAGAGTTCTACTTCCAAAGTTTAATTACTTTCTACTTCAAGCAAAAAATGTATACCTAAATGTTTTTTTCCTTAAAATTTGTATTAATAAAATATATCCTATGTTTATCCTGAAAATAATACAAGTCCTTTAAAGGAGAAAGTAAAAATATATATGTACATACGTATAACAAAAGATACCTTCATATACCCTTAAATGATTATCCGAATTTTTCTAGGCATTTTACATCAAAGCCGCTCAATAAATTTATCTGATTATCTTGGGTAAAAACAAAAACACAAGAAAAAGGAATATAATCGAAAATAAAACCGATAAATATCTAGCAAACAATAGACTGAAGGAGTAGGTACAAACATTGTTTGGTTAAGTACGAAGTTAACACCGATGAAGTGTGAAAGAGTGCTCAATTGTGGAACTTTTTCTTTCGAAAGGATTTAATATCGAGACCGATAATCCTTCTTTACGCTGTTTTTATTTTTCTTTTTCTATAAGAATTTTATATATATAAACCAATTGAATATACAATTATTGGAAACCGATTCGATTTGGAATTATTGAGAATGTCCTTTATTTTCTTATGAGCAACCAACCGTATGGTATCGGACGATACCAAAATAAAAGGGATCAACTTGATTATTTTCCGATTAATTGCGAGTCGTTTATGATACCAAGTTGAGCATGGGAAACCCTCATTTAAATTCTCACTAGTCGTAGATAAAAACGGTAGAGGATTTGATTTCTATTCTACTCAATGTGAAAGCCTGAAACATTGCGCCAACAACCTTTTGTGCAGTTTTAGGCCAGAAAAGTTTCTTTGACATCATTATTTGAGCAGATTATGCGAAACTCATATGCCAACACCAAAGGTACAGTCTTTCGAAAGTCTAAACAACTACATCGACGATATTGCGTGCGTTTCCGACTCCTGAGACAGAAGCCGGCAAAACGGGTTGAACGTTGAGCAAAGGCAAAATCAATCAAAATCAAGTACTCGCTGTCAACAAGATGGAACACCCAGTCTAAGGGACTTTATCATACGTGGCTCGGTTATCATCGAGTTCTCATCAGAAATGTACCCACTCTACACCGACTGACTGTTGCCATCTGACATTCTTTTCAGCAGTATTTCAGCAGGAATCCTTGTGATTTACAAAACAATCGCCGATATCTAGTAAATGGTTATTTTAAGTTTCACGATTAGGCTCCAAGGCTTTCACACAATCCGGCACTGGGAAATCCATTTCAATTTTAGATACCTTCCAAGAACTACAAAAAATAGCACATTTTAGCACCGAATTTGCAACCCAATCTACCTTTATGTGGTTGAACGAGTATTCAGGTTAACAAAGTCAAAGTATTTGCGCTGGAACTTACCTTCGCCCAAAGAGATTAAGGGTAAAACTGGTTTGGCCAGCAGTAATTAAAATAACTGCCACCCAAATGCAACACCGTTCTTATGTCTTGCGTTGTGCAAAATCAAGTCAGTTTGCTTATTTTCCCAAGCCCATAGGTATTTTCCAATTGAGTGGGCATTTCCAGCCCACAGGGGCTACGAAGGGTGGGGGGGCTTTTAAAATGTTCGGTTAGCAAAAGGATTCAGGGATAGATAACACATAAATCCCTGGTAAACTGAAACAGCCATTGTTGTTTAGTCGGATGAAGCTTAATAGGTTTTCGAACTGTTCTATTTGTCTTCGTGATCCCTCCTGTTTTTCTAGGGATGAAATATGAATTTGAAGGATATAACACGACGATAGAAGTTTGAGGCAAAAAGGACGAAGGTTGTAGTTTACATTATATTTTCATCTTTTTTTTTTTCTTTTTTGTTCATGATGCTGTTGGAACAACAACGATCCTCAATAATCCATCCATATCCGATGTTGGCATATACCGAACTTGTTTATTATCCTCACATTAATGGGTGGCAATCCTGCACATCCTGCCAGGGATCTGTACCGGTATTTAAAGTAATGTCGGTATCGTAGAGGCTTTATTAAGCATATAATTCCCAGGTGTATTTGTATAGCAGAATTGAGGAGGGAGAAATGTATGAATTACATTCTTACGCACTCCGCCAAGCCACCCAGCATAGCAACTTCGCCCTTGACAGGAAGATTAGGATAGATTGCTGTGGTGATTTCGGTCCCTCAGGAGGAGGATTTTAAATTCGAATAAATTTTGATGGTATTAATAAATTAAAGGACTCCATAGCAGTAGCACAACCTTCATCGAATTATGAAAACGTATTATTATGTGCTGAGTTATGTTGTGTCATTTAGTGTGGCTCTGTGTCAGGATATGGGACCGAGAAGGGAAGTTTGTTCGGTTTTTTTTTTTCATTTCTCCGTGTTAGGAGGGAGATATTAGCATTTGACTTTGAGCTGTTGTTGTTACGGCTTGTATAGCCTAGCTGTATTTAATGTGGAGACATTAAAAAAAGGTTGAAAGCGAGGGAAAGCAAATAATTAGGGGCGGTTCTTTGATATGCTTTGCTTGTAATAAAGGAGTTTTAATGAAGGCGATTAAATTGGAAATTAAACTTTTCTTTTTATTCTTTCTTGTTGTATGCTTGGGGCTTTGTTTAATGTAATGGGAGTCAAGGCAGTGATAGGCATATGATCCTTATCAATACAATTAAATGAAGTAATTTCAATGAAAACACCAATTCTAGGGGAAAGTTCGTTAAGGATTGGTGGGGGAGGTTTTTAAATTTCCCAATGATAATTGTATGTATTCAATGGGGCGATTGTTAAATTAGAATCGACATGTAGGAGTTGTTTTCGTATTTTTATGGGCGTTTTTGTTAGTAATTACAGCTTTTGAGGGTTTTTTTATATTTGTATTCTTTAAACTTTAGCGTGAAAAGAGTCTAGGGTTCGTATTTTGTGTGATTTTTGGTTATGAATGTGCATAGTACTTTTGAAAGTATTCCAGAGGAATTTGTGATGCACGTTTGTCCAAGAAGATCATAATGTTTTAAGATGGAAAATCTTGGGCAGTGATTTATCCTGAAACTATCAAACAGACCCCACCATACATTTACACTACTCTTCTGGCTTGACACCTTGGTTTTTAGACCAACTCTGGTGTACGTATGCTGCAAAGATTGACTAGGAAAGATTGACAATGTACCTGGACGTGAAAGGCTAGAGTGGGTGTAAAGTTTCAGCTTGTTCAACTTTGTGCTGGTAGAGACCATGCCTGTGGGCGACATGCTTTCTTATTTTAAGCGAAATAGTGATTCATCCAAAGCGATGACTGCGTAATTCAAAAACGCAAACTAGAACATGACAATCACTAAAGTTTCTAAGTGAAGAGTGGATCTGGGTGTTTGCAGGTATACTGGTCAATATTTGGAATATAATCTGAATCATTAGGTACCAACGTAATAAGTGGTAATCACAAAAGCACCACCGGAGACTAAATTCTGCATCGAACTCTTTTGAATACTATGCCTTAGAAAATCCTGCGTAGGAAGAAGAGGGCCTACCTATGCAGTGTCCCTGCTGAATGGTAAGACCAATGAATTTCAAGTCGAGACTCACCAACTTTTCATCAACTTCAACCCCGCAACGAAAAATTCTTCGTCAAATGTTTGGTCTTGTGTGCGAAAAAGGCGAATGGGGCAGAAAGATAACCTTAAAGGTGTATTAAAATGAAGCCAAAATGCAACGGTCACAATGCTACAGCCAAGAGGTTCTTCGAGTCTCAGTCGGCAGGGTTGCGGAAAAAAAAGGTTTGTTTTGGCATTTCCAATTACTTGGTCAAGGCATGTTGCCCTTTGAAAAACTGAATACGGAAGAAACCATAGATTATAAAAAGGCTTGCAATAGTTGTACTTACTGATCCAGTTAGTGTTCATTTTAATTAAATTGCAAGTCCATACAAAAATGAAAGCTATTTTTTAATATTCTACACACACATGTTTACCTACATCATTTTAATGTTAATTTAATTTTCGTTCCTTTTAATTATCCTTTCTAATAAACGCATTTCTTTTCTTTTATTTTCAGGTAAGTTAATTAATTCCAAAGCATCAGGACATAATATAAAGCCTTGAAACACGTAAGTGTACCCTCATCCATGTATCATATTAATAAAACCAACTCGCATACACTACAAAGTCGAGGCGACTTTGCAAGGATCCTTTTACTCGTACGTATATCGCCGGCAGCATGCTTGTATCTGTAATTTAATCAAAATCCAATTTCGTGTGTTAATTTCTAAGAAAACCTCAATTAAAAAAGGTTTTGTGTGCAAAAAAAAAATAAAATCTTACCAAGCGCACCGGCACAAAAACTATCGTCAACCATCCAGGATGTTGTGCTCCTGTGTAGAATAACATAAAATTCTACTACTACCATAGCTACGCATATGTATGCATGTGTGGACAGAAGAAATTACTTTTCACTTGGATGATTACCACCACCTTGCATTGAGAGGGGACACCTTTCGTCAGAATGTTTATCTAAAAGATTACCTTGAATGTTACCCATGTCCTGGACTAGAGAGACAAAACAAAACCAACACCGTTAAAAGGATATATATTTTGTGTAGCCACCTCAAGTGTTGGGGTAATATGTCAAAAGGTTTATCACTATCAATGGAAAGTTATGACAACATAACACAAAACACTTCTCTACTCTCTTCTCTTACTCATAACCGCCTTATTGTGTAAGCGTGTTGTGTTCTAAAAAAAAAAAAGAAGGATAATGGTCGTCATCGTCACACAACTGTTTTTCTTCGCACTTAAGTCTGTAGATGTTTTGCCAGCAATTTCAAGTGGATCAAGTGGAAAATAATATTTAAGTTGAAATATAAAATGATATGCGTGCATGGACATCATCTAACATAAACATTTGTTCTGTTTACACACACGCACAGGACTTGAAGTGAATAATTGGTAAATGGTTCAGAAGAGTTAAATAGCAAAAAAGAAACAAGATCCGGAAGGAGTTCAACCTCTCATGTCAGTGAGGAGCCGTGTCAGCAGACACAGCACATTGTAAAAGGAAACTTTTTCGGATATAAATTTTAAGGCTGTGTACTTATTATGTTTAGGATGTGTGTCAGAATAGAAGTATGAAGAAGGAACCATAACAAATGTGTGGGCGGTGGGCATTCACTGGTTATTTGATATAAATATGACGACATTTGCAGTTTAAGCTAAGCTGTAGCTGACATTACTTGGAAAGGATATCGAATCTTGGTTTCATTGTCGGGAAGTCAACTTTGTCGTGGTTTGCATGAATATATTCATTTTAAAGAACATGATAGAAGACAGTATTGTGGTAGAGGTTTAATGTCCTGGAAGTTAACTTAATGAGTGTACTGGCTTGAGGTTTTTCATTGATTTTGGGGTGTTAATTCGTTTTGTTTGATGTAATTTGGGCAAAGGAGTTGGAAGAAGTCATCACATTAATTCTGTGGGTTGCTATCAGTGCTGGAGTGTAGAGCATGCATGTGCATGGGGGTGAAGAGACCTTGCAATTATTAAGATTCCTAATAAATAACAAGTTTATGTGTAGGTTTTGTATTCTTAAATAGTCAGTTGCAACAAACTGAACTATTGGTTGATCCGACCCCTAATGAGGTTCTAAAACAAGAGATGAGAGATGGAGCACATCATTCCGCATATCAAAGAAAATGTAGTCATAACACAGTAAAATGAAGACAAAAGAAATACTTGCGTTGAACAGGTCGTACTTAGCATCTAGTGATCAGCATCCTCAGTTCGCGGCTTATCTAAAGAGAATACGACTAAGTACGACCTAAAGGATGGCGATGGTCTTTTGGGTATTGTGGTCACTTGTGACCCGACCTGTACAAATTTTTGCCTGGAAGTACAATGAACCGAAATCGACTCTGGAAATTTCCTTTAAAAAAAATGCAAAGTACGACCGACTTCTGCAGAGGTTGTGGCAAGATAGACGCGGAAGAACAAAGGACGCACCTCTTCTACGTCTTCTCAAGCCTCGGCAGAACCAGGAAATCAACTCTAGTCACTTATTTCTTTAGTGGCCCGGGCAAAGTGCCAATCATTCTACCGAAGGCCATTCTAAAATGCATACTGCATTCGGAGTGGTTCAGGAAGGAGACCAATAGATAAAACTAACCCACTTCTTCCTTCATGTACGCAGGATTTCACAACGGGGAACATAATGGATCCATGAAGATCCAGGTGAGGCAGAGCCTAACATGAAGCTCTCTAACCTACCCTAACTTAAGTGTCTTTGTAATGTCCTGCAGAGTAATCGGTCTGTACAATATTTCATTTTGAAAACCATACTCTCTGTATTTTATACTAAATGTGATACCAGATGGGTGCGAAAGTACGTAAAACTGGACTTGGAGAACGGCCGGGCTTAGCTTCGTCTTCATAACATACTTGCGACAATTTCCAGAAATTTAAAAATCTATTCCAATGCTGCAGACTTCGAGCCCTAATTTGTAGTGGCATCCCACTTTCTCAATTAACCTGAAAAGTTTGATTTTAAAACCCCTCAAGGATCAAACATTTGATCAAAGTTTAAACTTTAATTAAACGAATGTCCTTTTAATTTATTGTAGTTTTTTTTGGAATGACCAACACAAAAACAATGAAATCCCTTTCCTAGTTCATTAAATATTACGATATCATAAATATTAGCATATTTATCGATTCAACTCATATGCATATCTCTGTCTCCCTCCCCATTCCTCGCAACGATTGTGGTAATAAAATCCTGCTGTTATGAGATTTAATTAATTTTCAACCGACAAAAAAGGACGAGTCCAGAGGTTGGGAGAACAAACAACAAAAACAAACAAAAATCAAAAGGAAAAGAGTATAAAACCGCACTCTGCATATGACGCATATCGGAAATCCGTTGAACGGATGACACAATTGCTGGTGCATTTGGCAATAATGCATTTAACCGCACAATTGTGGTCTCACTTTGTGCATGTGCCCTCTCATACCATAAAGTAAATTGTATTTTTCATTTTTATATACAATTTTTTACATTGAAATGTCATATGTAAGAGTAGAGTTTAAATTTTTCATCGAAAGTGTTATTATATTTTGGCCGAGAGTTTATTTTACGACGAAACGTCAACTAAAATTTTAGTTGATTTTCAAATTAGTTCAGTTAGGTCCTTTAAATGTTTTTTTTTTTTTGCTATTAAACATATGAGCAATTAGAGCGGTTGTGGTTTTAAGGCCAGCATATGTAGAATCTGTTACATTGTATAGATTTCAATTTACATTTGTTTTAATTATTTTTTATTTTTTATAACAATTTTGAATGGCAAATTTGTGAAACTGTAAAGCAGCTATGAAAAAGTTTAAAGAACGACATGTCAGAGGTATGGAATAAGTTCAGCATAAAATTGGACTAGAATTCGATTGAGATGCAGATCATGTTAAGGATACTTAAAGTAAAAGAGATTTTGCTGTTTCCGTTTCCGTAAAAACATTTTTAAGAGGACCAAACTTTTTCACGTTGTGTATTAATTTGATGTATTCGCGATTGCAATTTGCCTTATAGTAGTTGAAGGACTCAGTGTCAGTGTCAAGGACGATGCTTATTATTGGCTGTAAAATTATCAAAAAATACAAAATTTCTTAAAAATCTTACTTTTTCCTTTATTTGTGGAGCAAGACACACTAAATTGCAAGCCACACTGAAAGTTTGAAATAGTTTTCATTTTTATTTGGCACACTTTTACTGTATCTAGGAGCTTGGAATTTGGCACTTGGGCAGGCTTAACTTCCTTTAGGATAGAATCAAGGGAAACATTTGTGGCGCCTGAGTGGAACTTAGCTTGAAAATAGGCAGTTCTTCTTAAGGCTCAAGTATAGCCTAAACCAGAGTTTATCGCACATATTGCAGACGCGTCCGAATGGTTGGACGAAGAAAAGTGCGTGAAATATGTCGTCAGTAAAGTACGCTTATAATAAGTCTCGTACTCAACATTTCTTACATCAACGTCTATTTAACGTTGGGGTTGTACTAAACAGACTAACATGGACCTCATCCAAAGATTCCAAAACAAAGTAGTGAGAAATATCGTCAATGCACCCTGGTACGTGCGGAATGAAGTCCTCCACAGGGACTTTGGTATGGAACTAGTAAAACACGAAGTCAAAACGCCTGCTAAGAAACATGGAGAGCGGCTCCGACTTCACACGAATCCTGAGGCCCTCCAGCTTCTGGACCAAACAAACCTAGTTAGGAGATTGCGAAGACGAGAACCGAAAAACGAAATTAGAAAATGCACATTCATACGAGCGTTATGGAACGACATCAACGAGCGTAGGGGCGCTCGGAGTGAATTCTATCCCCCAACGTCCTGAGTGGCTGACTGAGGCCGTCTTCGGTCGGGCACACTGCCTACGTTTTCACTCCGCCAGTATCTTGGCTGGTCTTATTGATTTACCAGAAGACTCAGCTTTGTCCCTAAGTTCGGATTGTTGGTCTCTTAAGTATTTTGCGTTTTGCGTTTCGGGAAGTTCTAAGCTACTTAGCCTCTGAGGAGAGTTCTGATTAAATTAACCACGAAATTTTGTAGGGATCAATCCAGATTGTATGGGCAAGTGCTACATTTCCTAATTCAAGACATGACTCAAGGGCTCTCATATACACACTGCCGTAGGGTTCGTTTAGGTTTTGGGTTCCATCAGAATGGAACGAGAGCTTGTAACATTCACAGACTTTGCATACATTTTGAGATGGACTTGAACCTTTTGTGCGAATACTTGTCACTTGAGCTACTTGAATTTCCACCCTATTTAGTTATCCGTAATCTTTATTCAGAAACAGTTCGGAATTCCAGGAATCTTCTAAATACCCACTGCATGAATTGAATCAAGAAAAACTTGTCATTCCCGAAAAATAAAGGAACAACACACATTCAGCATTTTTAAATTAGACGGCACAACTTAGTGGCATAGCCAACATGGTATTAGAGCTGTGTTAGCAAAAGACCAAAGTAAACACATCATCACAAATTTAATTAGGCTTACTATTTCTTTCTTTCTCTCTCTGTCTCTATCCACTCTATACACTCAACAGAGCGGAAAATTTGCTTTATTTGTCGATCCCGGACGACAACGACGACGTACAGAATACCATCTTCTATCGTTCTACCTTTTGAGTGACCCTGAACCCATGCCACAGCACTTCACTTTTAACAAAACCACATGCATTCGACAGGAGAAAAAAATAAAATAAAGTCAGCCTCTCGAAATACGAGCACGCTCACATACATTCGCTAACAAAGTGTGGAGCCGGATAATCCCTCTAATGGACATTGTATGCTCGTGTCCCAGTCCTGGTACCAGAGTCTAGCCGGAGCAAAAAAAAAAAAACGAGGCCAAAACTATTTCGTTTCAATATTTGAGCATGCATCCGCTGGCTTTTAGCTTTTCTGCACGTCAGCCTCAAGTGGAATGCTCATTTCTCCTGTTCGGTAGTAGTCCGTGGTCGGTGGTTGGTGGGTTACTGAGGCAGACGTCCTTGTTGTTTAAAACTGCAATTTAGAATGTGACTGTTAGCTTGTGCCTTTTGTTGTTGCAAGGATTCAAAACGTATGTATGTTACGTTCATGGGGCCAAGTACAAAGAGTGTTATGAATGATAGCATCGTGGTTAATTTAATTAGCGTTCCAGTAGGTACTAAATGAATTGGGTTCATGAAGAAGGGAAGTGGTAGCGTTTGCTTACAAAATGAGTTCCTGTATGTTTTGTTGATGTTAGAGATTGGTGAACAAGTCACCTGGTGGTAATTTGACAGGCAAAACAAAATGAAAGTTGATTAAAATTTCGCAAAACATCAAAGAGTTTCGTGTCCATTTAAGGGAAGTCTGAGCGGTTGGAATGGAAATAGAAAAAGAATGCAATACATTGGAAGGACTAAAAATTAATATATGATATATGTGTTGTACATATGTTGCTTGTTAGTTGAATTTTAACCTGAATTTGGTCGCAGGATTACATTTTTTGACTCTTGGCTGGGTTACAGATACCTTAAAAGAAGACTTCTCTGCACTGGGACCTGCTTTGGATCTTCCTGCAACCTCGGTTAGGGCTTTTATAACTTATGGACTAAATTGATTCCTTATTATTGGTAAGGCTCTGCGACAGACGCATATGGCACTGCTACCTTTAAGATCTATTGTGTCTGGGTTTTTTTTTCTTTATTTATTTATTTTTATTGAATTAAATTGATTCTTACGGGCATTTGAAAGAAATCAGCACCATTCTGGCTGTCAAACAAGTGGTTGATCTTCGATTGATGCCAAATTTACAACCATTACTTGGGTATGACTCTTAATTCTACAGGAAGTTAAATATTATCATCAGCTTTAACCAGAGCTCTAATATGCACCAGGCTTCAGTGGTTATTTGACATTCTTATATTTCAAAAGGCATGAGGTCAATGAAAGCAAGTCGAGAGAATTATTTTTAAATTTGCTTCAAAACCAGAAGCATTTGGCATCACTTTACCAAACGACTTAAGCTTTAAGTAGATGGTTATTTCCTGGATATGAACTATATTCCTACGTATCCGATCCAGAAATTATTTTAACTTCAATACAATTGAAACAAAATGTGTTACAATAACTTGACAAAAAAAAAAAGCCATCGCGCACTCAGCATGTTCCTAAACTGTCAAATAGATTGTGAGTTAAATTTCCCTTGTGAATACATTGAAAATGTATCACTGACAGGTTGACAGTGAACTTTGCTCGAGTGATGGATATTGATTCGAGAGCTGTGTCCGTAGGGTATAAGAATGAACTCTGTTTTTTGAAGTTGCTATTTTGGAAAAAAAATACATTTTAATACACTTAAACTGTAGTGGTTTTGAGAATTTCTATTCATTTGACGCGTACAGTTTGTCAAACTATCAATATTAATTGCTTGGCCTTAATCCAAATGGTTTATGACAAATTTTGAAGTGGGCGTAAGGGTTACATCAAGACCTTTGAAAGCTTCATTATGTTTGCCTTCGCTTTCGAAGTTTAATGAAAAGAGCTTAAGTCGACTGTTGAAAGAAAACTCTCTAACCATTCTTTTAAACCATTCAAAAGGTTCAAGCTATACAGAAGGCAGTGGATCATATTTCCAAAGACCAGCTGATTTAGAGTGAACCAACTAAGTTATCTCAAACGCGATGTGCTTGGTAGTTTTTTTTTTATCTTCAAGACAGAGTCGGTACATTAAGAGAAGGACTTCTAGGCTTCCCCTTCTAGACTGCAAAATTACCGAATTTTCGGAGCTGTTCTTTAAATCCCATTTACTGCAGTCAGTGGACTTACTTAGTCTGCGTTTTATCTCCGCGCTGGTGTCGTTGTCTACGTGGAGCCTAGTCATACAAAGTCCTTAACTACGAGACGTCGATGTTTTGTGTTCTTTTTTTATTAGCAGCATGCACTTTGTTCTGTCCTCGTTGCTGTTTAATCTCATCACGCTGTGTATCATGTTATGTCACACGACTTTGTTTAAATTTTGAAATTGAGAAGCCAGAAGAAGAAAACCCACTGAATCCCGTATCAACTTGTAAGAGTAAAGTTAAGGTTAACAGAGTGACTTGTCATTTACCTAAGATGTCTACGGATGTCAGATGAAAAGTAGACAATTCTCAGAGGGGACTTCAGGAATACTTCAAGTTGTATGCGATAAAATCTTACAAAGGATGTTTGATTTTGACACATTTCTTCAGTGTATGACCTCCTACCTCCAGCCTTAAGGCAAAATATCTTCAAAGGACATTAAATTCTCTGAAAATCCCATTCTGTCTTCAAAGCAATAACAGCTTTTTCCCCATTTGTACCAATGTAGGCAAACCGAAAAAAAAGAAAGAAAATTATCACAGCAAGGATATAGTACATAAGTTAGTGGACTATTGTTTTCGTCAACCACCATGCCAGTTCTCTTCAGATTTACTTGAATCGCCTCTTGGTAGTGTCTTGCTATTAAAATAAGTTAATTACCCCACCGGGCACTATAGAAACTACAGAAATCCAATTTGAACGGTGCCCTGTCCAGAAGAACCATGCAACCATATAATACGACAAAGGTAATATAAGTTAAATAAATTCGCTATGGTGATTCCTGGGGAAAAACGAACACAACCAAATTGTATGGCAAAGTAGGGATGTGACACAATTGGTGAGATTTCATAAAAGAAGTGGGTGTCCTGGAGGATGTTGAGACGTTGCTTTATGAAATTTCGCGTAATAAAGAAAATGTGAAAGCAATTAACTTGACTGGGCGTTGAGCTTGCTGAAGGATGTGGACCAGCTGCAAACGAATTCTGTGAAGATTTTCATTTTTTCTTTTTTCTCCTTTTTGATATCCTTTTTCTTTTTTTCCCTGCTTTTTTGTCATTCGCCTGAGAGAACATGAAACCAATGTGTCCTTGCGTTTGTAAGAGCTAATAGCCTGTAGGTGGTTTCATAATGGATGCTTTACAATTACATATACGCCTTTGTAAATAGGTGCCACCACCTACCTAATTTTCTAAAACGTTTGAGGGGTTATGTTACACTACGAACTGGAATCGTATTTCCCACACTTTGAGTTATCGTGTAAAATTAGATTGTGCAAATTGGACGGAGTGAATTTATTTTGTGGCTTCAAGCTGATGAACGCTTTAGAGTGTGGGGTTTTGTACGACAGTAATTAATAGAAGTTGCAGCATAAATCAGTGAAACGATTATATGAACGTGCTAAGTCGTCTGTCTTTAGAAAAGAATTATTTGAAACTCTGAAGCTGCTAATGTTCTCGAGAAAGTCCTGATAAATTGTTTGAAAATTTAACACACTACATAAGAGGACGAATCAAGCAGGACGGAATGTATTTAATGGTATCGCCTGCTTAAAGGATTTGGTTGAATCAACTTGTCACATTCTTCAGGTGATTAATTGGAAGAAGACGGAGACATTTTCCAGTTTTGCTTGATTGACAACGTATCCATGTGTCTCATCTTTAAAAAAAGGACCTTAGAGAATGCTATTAAGGCATATCGCTACTCATTGCGCTTATAAGAGATATTGTTCAGTGTAATGTGTGAAGCTGCCCTATGCAGCTGGCATCAACACAGAATGCTCTGGTTTGAGCAAAATGTATCCAGACGACATAGACTTCATCACAGAATCATTTGTCTACGTTATTATTGAAATCTCGTCCTTTAAAGTCGTAATGGGAGTGTTTAGGGCGTTGGACTGTTAAGCAAGCTGGTACAGGTTTTAATTAGCAGTCTTCTGCTTTTTCGTGAATAAGGTGGCTTGGATTCGAAGATCCTCTTAGCTGGAGTATTCTCGTCCATTCGCTTGATGTGGTCGAGCCATTACAGTCGACGGATTTTTGCCTTCCGAACTACATCCGAATCTTTGTACAGCTCGTAGAGTTTGCGGTTGTATCTTCTCCTCCATTCCCCCTCCTCGCAGACTGGACCAAATATTCGACATAGAATTTTTCTTTCGAAGGCTCTCAAGATCTGATCCGCTGTCTTACTTATTGTCCAGCATTCAGCTCCATAAAGCAGAACTGCCAAGATCAGGGTTTTTGACCTTCGAGTTAGGGGTTTGGACCCTAGTTGTTTGGACAAACCGAACTCTACCATTCGAAGTCAAGATAAATTTCTCAAGTGCTGACGAAATAACTGAATTCAAGACTCCTCATTCAAACAACAAAAGTTATGCGCCGGGGGGTAATGATTTTATCCTGTGGTGTGTAGCATAGTGCTAGACCAAGGGTATTAACCTAGACCTCACCTGAAGTACCGCGTTCAAGTAGAAGTAGAAGAACCAATCTGGTGTGCGCATTTAAAGGCAGTAAGCCTAGGACCTGAACCTTCGTTGGCATTTGTTGATCAACATCATCAGTAAGTCAGTGGCTAACGAAGTCTCGAACACTTGGTAGGCTGTACGAATGCATCTTTCACTGTGGTACTTGATCTTTAACCACATAATCATTAGGGATTACGCTTCCCAGATATGTCATATTCTCCATGGTCTCTTGATCTATCATCTTTGCAGGGGTATGGGCACTCTGGTCACGTGTATTAACCTGCGATGTCCCACATTCTAGTTCGTTAATAAAACAAAACAAGAACTTCCATTCCTCATTCCATCTAAGCTATTTCCAATTTTCACGAGAAATCTATAGAAATGATGTACCTACCTGATTCACCTGATTGACACATATTCCCAAAGAATTTCTTCTGTTCTATTCCTATTCCGTGATATAATGCGAAGCACTCTACATCCATCCGCTGTTCAAAGTTACGGAGATGACAAACGCCCGAAGACAATACAACACCACGGTTCACTTTCCCCAAGTGTGTCGTTCGGTTGGTTGGCACTTTTTCTTTTTCCATCTTCCAAATCGAGTCCTAATGATTTTTTGTTGTGTTGTTTCCTTTTCGACTTTCGCCTGCGATGCAACCCTTAGTTGTCAAACAAAAAACCCCCCAACAATATCGGGCCGTTTATCCTCCTACTTTTTTTTGTTGTTGTTGGCTTTTCTATTCAGTTGTCCTTATGAGTTCCCCGGGTTTCTCTGGAAAACTAGCAATTTCCAAGTAATCATTGTCATTTGAATTGCTTTTGTCAAAAGCTTGTTATTTTACCATCGCACAGTCATCAAACCACACACCCCCCACTGACACGCTCTCTTGCCGCATTGTTATTATTTTTTTCGATTGTTCAGAGCAGTGGGTGGTATGTTGTGCATCTTGCTCAATTATTTGCAGGTGTACTGATGACGATGGCAATACTTCAAGGACAGAAAGTACGTTCCCACAACAATCACAGGGGGTTGGTTGGTGGGTTGGTGGCTTTTCAATTTTACATCCATAGTTCGCGCGGATTGCATCGCTCGCAGTCCTTTGGCGGATATTAAAAATCTCGATATGAATGAAATTCTAGTTTGCATGCCACATTGATGGAGCACCACTGAGTTGTTGTGAGCTCTTCTATTCACGGGGCGGCGGTGTGGCATTCATAAATTATTCCGTGATATATCGCAAACTCGCGCTTGGTTTGTGCATTTACTATCGGTTAAGGGTGACATTTTTGTCTTCACATAAAAATTGACAATATCTTGTGGTTGTGTTGCTCACTCAATGGATTGCATATGCAAAAACGATGCTCAATGGAGCTAGTAATAGTTGGGGAGTAGCTGATGGTTGTTCGGAAGTCCAAGGCAGAAAGATATGCCTTTTATTGCGTGTGTTACGTATGTAGAGAGGTGCCGGAGTGTTTCCGTTGTTGATGGCTCTATTCAAATGACAAGTGGAGGGGAACATAGAAAGGATGTAAGCGCAGACCGTTTGCACAATGGAGAACAAATCAGAACAAGAGTCTCCTTTTGGTTTTGTTCTTGCGGCAAATAGGGGTGCCTGGGGGAAGGAGGAATAAAAAATGAATCCCGTCGATAGAGTGAAATCGATGCAGCAAATGCTTTACAAACTTTCACAGGAAGAAGAAAGTATGTCAATTGCGGTTGCATGAATATTAAATAAAGCGCCGAGAACGATGGAAAAGATTGCGGCGAGGTATAGAACGACAGAGCACTTAACATGAATAAGAGTTGGATGGGGGAAGAGTCGGTTTGAAGGGGAACAAATTAGAAAATGAAAAATTTGACGAAGGCCTGAGGTTGTCAGAATTTAAATTGCAATCAACAGCTTCCACTCATAGTCTAGTTGACATCGCTGGTTATTCTTCGAAGTTTCGATGATGCGCAGATTGATATGTGGGCGTTGGTTGAAAATATAAGGTAAAGTTTGAATTATACAACTTATAAGGGCTATCAAATAAAAACTACAAAGGAGATGTATTGGCTGAGTGTCAGTGTGTTATCAGATGGAACTCAGCCCTCGTTGTGTTGTCTTTTTCTTAGCTCTCTATATGTCTACCCCTTTTATGGTTTCAAATTTGATCATCATTTTAATTTTTTAGAATGAAAAGCTATCCAAAATATCCTTTCCAAATCTTTTTAGATTCTTAAGGTCTGCAAGATTGCTTGGGAGCCAATAGTTATGTTTATTGATTAAAGAAGAAGGAAGCTACACGTAATCATTTCTTCAAGGGATTGTTGTTGCACACTTGATACAAGTTTGTCCAATACAACACAGATTGCTTTGCTCATTATTTTATAATCATCTCTTTCCCTCTTCTTCTCTTTTGTATCCTCTTCTTTGGAAAAATTTCAAATTTCAAAGCAAGTTCCTTGCTCGTAATTTGTCTGCTTGAAATGAAAATCAGCTCCTTGACGTTTCCGATTTGCTTATCCTTTAATTATCAACAGCAGCACTATTACTATTCGACTTGTAAACCAATTGAGGCGTTTTCATTTTAATTGGTAAAACATTTCACATAACATTCAGGGAAGCAGAAGTACACGTTGAAAAAGGAAACACCAGTCGGGAGGAACGCCAGCTGTCGGATCTATCTCAATTGGGAAAAAAATAATTTAATTATCTATCCATCTGGATCTCCGTATCTCTGTACAGATGTCTTCCAGTGGACGATCCCTTTTTTTTTCTATCCTTCAAATAATTAACATGACCATTCGACTAAGCCAGTAAGTCGTTTGCTGCTTAGGTCAATTTTCCACTTTAGATGTGGCCATATTTTAACCAGCAACGCAGGAAAAAAACTTTATCAGAATCAGAGTCAAACAGATCCTTTTTCCACAGGCGGACAAAATTAATCTCTGCAAAAAAAAAGAAAAGAAAAAAGGACGATAAAAGAACAAGAAACGAAGAAGAAGCAAAAAAAAAAAATCAAAAAAAACATCCTTTCGTTCGCGTGGGTACAATTTTCACGACTGAATACCCCGAACAATGGTTGCTCTTCAACCAAGGAACCAACCGCCAAATGCTAGGTCTGCCTGCAACCCTTGTAATACGCCACAAAAGATTCAAACTTGTATCTGTGATTCTTTGCGGCGCGGCACCCCTCTCTGAGATATTCCTTGTTTTGCACGCTCATCGAGGCTGGATTCTGAAGAGAAAAGGAATTCCAAGTGTGTATCCTTGCTGCAGCATCAAAACGGAAAGAATCAAGTCCATTCCAAAGGATAACTTCTTTGTCGTCGTTCGATTATATAGCCGGCTTCCGGCGCGGCGGTGGTTCTCGGCTGCTTGGTCGTTCCCTGAACTTCGCTAATTAGAGAAAATTCTCATTTGTAATAGAATTCCGAATTTATTGTAATTTTGTTGCTGCCATTTCTCGAATCAATGGCAAATTGGAAAAGTTCAAGGATGCGGAGACCCGCTATTCTCTCCTTCCATTGCGGATGGAGACCAGAGTGGGGTTACTTTTAGTATAATTTGCAAACCGGGTGAGAGTTTTGCACAGTAATATAGTTCCGTTTCGTTGATGGGGTGTCGGCTATAGACGTGTTTACTCCTGGACTTTTCATTAAGCTTCAAGAAGGAACGGGTGGGGGTTCTCTATTGTAACTATTTTCGGTCGGGTGTCTATTCATTTGTAAGGGAATGAGAATTATTTGTGGATTTTACGGGCCTATGGGTGCGTGGACTTTGTTTTGTTTCAATGTGCCCCTTTGCTGCTCTTTAGACGGCTTAAATTAAGGAATAATTCGCTGCGGTTTGATGTTTGGCGCTTGGTTGGAAATTGAAATGAAAGGCATTTTTCAATTATTCAAATTTTCTATGACGTCTTAGATGTGGTAAGTAGAAGTATTTTTTAATACTTATTGCTTGTGACGATTGAAAGGTTTACTTGAATGGGTACCTAATCATTTATTTTGGGGGTGAAGCTTTTGATTTGACATTGGTGAAGGATATACATACAAAATGCTGAGAGTAAATGTTTCGTCACGTTTTTCTCATTTTCTGTGAAATTGTTGCACAGTGTTTCCGCTTACTAGGAACTGCATTTTCTTTAGCATCGGCCTTCGTTATTGTTCTGAGCTTAAAGCGTGCAGAGGCTGAGAATTCGAATACCCGCATGACAGAGGCATTGCGGTGCATTCACTCGATCTGTCTGAGATATATTTTGTTAGCTGGCACTACATCTTAATGCATCACTTTCTGAAGAGTCCTTGTACCTACATAGGAACACATATCTGACGCCTAGTGGAGCATGGGGCTTCATCAAATCTCATTCGATGTATCACGTTGATTTTAATTTCTTCAAAGGATTTACCCAATGGCTCTAGAATTCGTTTCCATGTGAGTGTGAATTCCAATCACTGCCTGCAGATCTAAGTCTTTGGCTTACGAAAAGTTTGCCCAAACCACTTGATTAAGCTTTGGACGATTTTTTGTAAGATGGTTTTGGGCTACTAGATCATCATTGCACTGCCATTCGAGGCCTACTTTAGAGTACTCACTGATAAGATCCTCAATTTTTTACAGCACGTCTGACTGCTTAGATGAGATCAAGCAAATATCATCAACATAGTTGAAATCTTCTAGGTGTTCGATGAAGTTCAAAGGTCCAAAAGCCCTCCAAATCAACTGGGCAACCGAGAAAATTCCTTACACTTGGTTATTAATGCCGCAAAACCTCTTTTGCGGGCAAAAAACCTAAGAAAGAAAGTATGAATTGTTCTCTTCATTCGTCCCTAGCTTCATTCCTTCACACAGTCGCCTTGTTTTGAAGAGGAGATAGCCATTTTGTTTTTGTTTCTAAGAATATAGTCTATGGGCCTATGTCTATGCTAATTCGAAATGAAACCGAGATATTTCACAACAAATACATGTTTACCCCTGGAACCTTAAATTTACATGCAGGTTAACAAATATTTTTTTAGTAGGTACATCCCTTCACCAAGTCCTTTCCCATTTTTGATTCACCAAACGTGGAACCAGAAAAACGAAAAAAAAAAATTAGAATCCAAAGGTAAACATCGAATATTTTTGTACGTTCCAATGTGGATAATGTTTATTTTTTAATACTTTTTTTTTGTATACATCCTATGAACAAACAACATTTATTTTTGCACACATACACGTGTACTTGGTTCGCTAAGTAAACATCCTGTGTTGTTTCCTTTCTGCTTTTGTATATTTTCTAACAAAATTCGAAAAAAAAAATGCTCACTGACAGCTGCTGAATGTCAATCATAACTGACAGCCACCTCATTCGCAGTAATGTCATGGTATTTTTTTTTTTCTTGGGTTGTCAACAAAAAGTCATTCTTCCTTCGGAAATTACCTTATTGAAAAATTCGCGGAATACCCAATATTTCAGAATTCAGTGAACGGAGTGAAATAATTTTTTAATGCCGCCCAAAATTGTCGACCGATATGTTAGCTGTCAAACTGTGTGCCGTCGATTTGTGTGTACGTGCGTGTATTGGGCATACACAATAAAGTGTCAACCCTTTTTTCACTGCGTCCTCTCGCAGCCTTAACCAAGCTCAACAAAGTCGATATTAATATGTTTTTGAACCCGGAAGGGTGCGGAAGAATTTTCGGAATGTTTTTGAAACGTGAAGGCTAAAGAGATGAGTGAAAAACTTGCAAAAGTCAGAAGCGGAAGAGCAACAATCAACAAGTTTTTTTTTTTTTTTTTTGCTGAAAGAAAAAATAAATAATTGAATTTTTCTTGCTCCTGGCCATGGTACCGGGACTCACATTTCATGCATGCGCATGTGTATCTCATTCACAAGCCTGGTCATGTCAGCCCGAAATTGAATTGTTGATTAGATTATGACTCAACCTCCCCGATCACATAGGACCCTTCCAGCCGGCAAAACAGCTATAATACATGATTATGTTTAACATATACAAAAAAAAAAAAAAAGGATCAAGAAAGATGTAGTGGTGCATGGAGAAACGGCGGGAAAGCATAATAAGCATTAATCAAAAGGATAAATAAATTGCGGGGTATATCCTTGAAGAGAGATGATGTTGGTATGACGGAAAACTACTACTTACATATGTATACGAGTATGTATTGAACTTATTGATAAGTTTGCGAATTAGTTTTATTTTCTCTGTCTTTCCAACTAGTTTCTGTCTGTGTGGCGGCAAAGGATGTGAGTTTGAAGGGTGTAGGAATAGTGGGGTGTGAAAGAAAATGCACAACAAATTTCTAACTTTCAAAAAAAAGAAGTTTTGGCCCAACGTAGAATCCTTTTCTAAAGCACAATAGAGCTATGAAATCTTTCACCAAATCAGAGGAGTTCAGACTTTCTGTGATGAAGACATTTGTCTTTTTTTGTTTTTTGCAGACTCTGGTAAGAAATTCAATATTATTAGTGGGACAAACTGTTGAAAGATACATATACAGATTCTGTTGGAAAGGCATCACCAGCTACCCTTATTTGCACGACCACAAGATTTCCTGGAACAAGACTTAACTCTGTCTTTAGAGACGCAAAGTCTCAACATTTTCTAGCATTTGTTTGTCGGCATTCAAGGCTATATCTTTCAACAATTAACTATGCCTTTCTTTGAAGCTATACCTAGTTAAGATTGAATTCGCTTGATGTAAAGAATTTTCGAGCTTTGAAGTCATTTTAGTTTCCTTAGAATTGGACAACATCATCGTTACCTTATTTCATTCAAACTTATCCCTGTCGCGGAAATGTTTTTTAAGTGTTCTGTTCTTCTCTCAGAAGATCTCTCTTATTTTACCACTAGTCAGGAGATCGACTTGTCCAAAAGTAAGTTATCCCTTAGAAAACATCCTTAATAGTTTAATTTGCAATGGATCTTGGTATCCAGACTTTGGCTTTAAGAGTCATACAGTTAGCTTTCAAGTCACATTTAGGCTGCGTTAAAGTTCTTGTAAGAAGGCAGTTGCAGCAGTTAGTTCTCCTTCCGACGGAAAGATGGCAAATGTGAGAGAACAATGACTGTCAAACTAAATTTTGTAAAAAAAACTGAGCTGTCGGTAAGCAAAGACTGGAACATAAGTGCCGCCACCCTAGTTCTCTATTCGAAGAATTTTTTTCTTTGAATTTTAAAGATCGTATTTGTGCCAATAATGCCGTACAGATGGCGATAGCTGATGGATTCAAAGATATCACAAACGAAAGAAAGCGTTGACACTTTCCATTTTTAGCAATTTCCTGTTGCACCCACTGTCAACACTGTGCCATAGCAATGAACGCCAAGTTATTTCGTTATGCCAAATAAAACGACATAATTTATATATGGAGTTCTTGAATGACTTCGACGACGATGTGTTTATACAAGTGTGTCGGTGTGTCGAAGAAAATCTCTTCCTTTGACTTTTTGCTTTATTTGCAACGTCTATAGCGTCTATAGTGGTGGCTTTGGTTTTGCTGCTTTCACAGATTCATTCCATTGATGGAATGAAAAGATGAAAATTAGTTTTTCGCAAGTTTCCTATGCGAACGGGATGAACTCCTACATATGTGTTGTGTTTCGTTCTATGAAGCTGCAGATTGCTTGTTTGTGATGAATTGCGAATGCAAAAGAAATAAGTAATAGACAACCCTCCTTCTGTGTCTGAGTTGGATTGTGCACTCTGCATGGGCAATGGTGACATTTGATGATGTTTTGAAGATTTGATTGAGAAATAAAATAAAGAAATACAATCCCATTCAAGTGTGATGCTTCAATGAATCAATTTAATAAGAATCACATTAAAATTCTTTCAAAGGAATGGAATGAATATCTGTCTAGACCTTCTCCACAAAAGCACACGCACATAAATGGTATTAAATGTCTCTTACATAGGGAGCGACCTTACATCTAGCAACAATCATGACGACGAATATCATTTCGAGATTTACCAAATTAATTCAAATCATTCACGTGTATTGCTCTCATTTTTATTCAATTTACCGCTTAATCTTCCCCCGTAAAACAAATAAAACATACACTCCTCCAAATGGCTCTCGTACACCTGTGTACGATTTTACGAATTCCTATTCGCAAAGCATAATGTCAAATGTTGACATCACGCCACAAACACCGACGTTCTACAATCAAAAAATAAAATCCCAGGCAAAGGAAAATTCTAATTTCAAAGGCAATAAAAAGGACATGTAGAGATCTGGATGGCACACACAGAGCGAAACGAAGGAGGAAGAAACTCCCATCAGTGTAGGATGAATAAGGATTCCAATAAAGAACACCATGAATGTATCTATCTATCTGTTATCGCTTTTTACATTGACTTCCGACAGCAAGTCGAACTAACTCTCAGCATCCTGCCTTCCGCCTTTCTACCGATGTAGACTCTATCTGCTTTATACCTGTGTGAAACTATTGTCATGGACTTTTTTTTTTTTTCAAATCGTCAACAGTCCCTGTGGGACGATAAAATCGAAATCTCAGTCTTTTAATACACTCGTTGGAGAGGCGGCACACATAACGCTTACACAACACGGGCCATATAAATTCAATATCACTGAATATAACTTGATTACTATGTATGTAGCCTTCTTCATATGGGAGGCATCTCTCGTGTATCTGAACTCTTTGGATGAATCTGCTTTGACTTGACAACGTTCTCTGTTGAAAGACTACCCGACCGGCACTATGGAAGAGCATTGAATGAGTCCTTTAAGAAAATTTCTATCAAATACTGTTTATTTAAAAAAATGTCCTTGTATCTACACGTTGCTTAAAGATATTTTTTTTTTGTTTATTGAAATACGTGACGGATAGCATACTGACAAGTCTTTGAATTCATTTCACATGAAACGATTTCAGCGAGGTATTTAATGCAGATTTTTTTTTTGAGAGGACATCAAGGCTCGAAAAGGGAAAGATTGACAAATCATGACATGTTCACCAAGTCGACTATATTGTAATATTAAGTCTGCTCGCGTATTAAAGATTCAAAAACGTTCAAAGCGTTCACGATAAATCGAGAGTGCGTCGGAAAGTAATTTGACATTTGACAATTTTTCAGAAAAAAACTCTTTTCGCGTATGGTGTTGCCAGGAAAGAATGGAAGAGGTGTAAATACATAATATATAGCCGTTTACACGAACGGATTCGATTTGGGCATTGGTCTAGGTACAGGAATCTTTTTAGAACCGCTGGATATGTCCAAGTCGTAGCCAATCTGTCTTCGTTACGACCTTCTTCTTCTTCTCTGCTAGAAGTCCCTATAGAGGATTGCATTCTAAGAACTGGATGATGAAGTCCATTTCTTTCTGGAGATTTGAAATACGAGTATATCATCGACTTAGAATTGAGACTCGATGTCCAGAGATCAGTTTCCTTGTGTTAAAGAGGTGGATGCATCGCGTGGTGCAGCGCTCACTCGGATCACTAATGGATCCATTGTGTTCCTCTGTCGTGGAATGTCCATTCTGAAAAGACAAGAAAGACTGGAAGGGTCTGGATGAGTGCAGTTACGTACAATCGGCCTCCCTGAACCATCCCGAAGTTGTCGCGAATTTTAGGCTTTTGGTGGCTTGTTGGACATTCCTTGAGGCTTATGCAGTTTTTCCTGTATAGCTTTCACAATCTAATGGAAGGAGATTCAATTCCAGAGCTGCTGCTGATGTTAATCTTAATGATGCCGTCACACCAAAGCAGCTTGCTCATTTAACAGCATTTTTTGTTGAGCGTTCTCCATCAGATAATCGAACCTTAGTTTAAGACGGGTCTAACCACCGCATTGGTTATGGTCGTGGATCATAGTGCTTAACCAGGTGCTGCTTGTCATGTTGTTCGGATTGATGAATGATAATTTTTTTTTCATGCCGTGTAAAGAGGACGGTCAGTGTCAGTTGCTTTGTGATTTTGGACGCTTATAGGTTCTCGAACGATGTAGATATAAAAACAGCTGTCTTCAAACTTCTGAAACACTTTAAGCAGCTTTAAATGAATTGATCACTGATCTATAAACTGAACTAAAGTTAGTTGGAAAATATAATCCCAGAGGATACGAATGCTTTAAAGATCGTTGCCAAGTCTCCAGGAGCTTTGACAAATCATTTGATTCTTCAAGAATAACTAGGTTAATTTACTTTTACAGCATAGCTACGCTTGTATTTTATTTCAGACATACAATTTACTCACTTTCTGAAACCTCATTTGTTAGAGTTAGCTGCTCCACGTAGGAGCAGTGGTATCTGAATATAAACAATCGCACTATGCGCCATAGAGTCCATTAGACAAAGCCTCCATAGGAAATAGATTGTCATCTTCTCTGACAACCAGGCAACCATACAAACTCTGATATTCAAAGCTTCTCTGGAGCTGTTTAAACACCTAAAGCCTCGGTCACCGTGGCTCTAAGCCAGCTGATAAGGGGTCTCAGAAAAATAACCATTTCAACGAAGTAGGCATTAGCCCTTGCATAAGCAAGACACTGCTGAGTATGTTTCGGGTGAATGCCACACCTTAGCTTGATTGTTTCGGCTTTTTCCGCTAAAGGACTTAGCACCCTAGGTATTGTACGTGGGCTTATGAAGCACATAAGTGGGATTTCAACACAAAAAGGGGAGCATTTCAATAATGTTAATTCTGAGGAACACGTTAATTCTGAGGGAAGATTCCTGTCGCCTGACATTCATTGTTAAGGTTACTCAAAATTTTCCGAGAATCGTGAATAGGGTTGTTGTTGTGTATTAAGGCTTTTATCACGCACGCAAGTGGGAAGTTCGATGACCAATTTTACAAGTAAATGTTGTCATAATCTGACTATTACACGCTCTGAAATATGTTTTGAACAAAAACTTGTTAGATTTCTTGTAAAATGCATATACGGCACCTTCTTTATGCTTATCAAGAAATTTTGGATCCAAGACATCCTTATCCTTCTAGACGAACTATATTAACTAGTTGTACGATGAAGTGTTGTGCTCTAAAAGAGGCTTTCAAAGCACACTCTACTCTACTCACGCAATTTTGAAGCGGCACGTGCATGTCACTGAAGTCATTGCCATTTGTCAACATCTTGTTGACAATATCAATTCTGTTCAATCTTAAATCGAAACGACAACAAATGTTATCAACTCAAGCGTTTTCCATTTCCTAAAATCTCGTCATATATCAAAAATGTCCTCCACCTCCGCCAAGGAACCAATCAACTAAACCGTCCCCCACACTGAGCCCGAAGCAAGCTATGACGCGGGACTTTTATCCGAGCTAAGCTGATCCGATCGGAATTGATGAAGTCCCCCTGCTTACATAATTTGCTTTCGATTAAAAATTCCTTATTGCTGCTTCTTATTACCGTGACAGTGTCCTTTTTTCGTCCTCATCTCTCCATCCTGCTGTGGGGTATAATTTTCCTGTGGCCGATGATGATAGTGACGTTGCCGATGACGATGGCTATTATCGGTGATGGGGCACGAGAAAACAAACTCAATATCAATTCCCGCCTCACCGTGCAGTAAAGTCTCAAAGTTTGCTCCACTCTAGGAAAGAAGGACAAGGAGCAAAGGAGCAACAGTGGGAGCAGCATCAGCTGAATATCCATTAATCACCCGCAGTGCCAAAGGGACCCACATTTGCATTTTATACAATTTATGAGGCTCACGTGACTTGCTAGATTTTCTTATTTATACTGCCAATTGGAGCGTTTGCATGTTTTCGTCGCTTACTTTCGTCGCGTCTCCTCGTTGCCTTCATTTTTCCCGCGCGGCATGAGTGTGAGTGGAAGCAAGAAGCGATGTGGAGATTGTGCAAGGACATGGTGTCGTCTCCCCTACATTGCTTCAATTTAAAATTAGAACAACATTTGAGTATATATTCGGATGTTGGTGGTGCGGTACTGTGGCGCTGGATGGAATCTATACAAGACTTTCATGAAACGAAGTTCATTTCTTCTTTCATTTTTTTGTTTTTTTTTCTTGCTTTCTTCATCATCATCTTCGTGCTGCTTGTACTCTATCGGGAGCCATTCTACAGGAGATAAGAATAATCATCTTATAATGTGTTGTTTTACGTGTGTGCGCTATCTGTGTGAAGACTTTAACAGGCGCTTCTCCTAATTGAGAATTGAGGTTTTCAATTTATTCTCGAAGAGTAGTCCATGGATATGTATGTTTGTTTTATTGGGGGTTAAATCCAGGATGTCTTGGCATTTGTGAGAGAAAAAAAGAGATTTTCTAAATCAGCGAAACGAGCTAGCGCTGTGATTGATTACTGTGTGACTCTGTGTCTCCGTGGGGAATATAAATCACTCAAAGGACTCTCAAATCCAGAATGTGAGTGTAAATTGTAAGATGCCCCTTAATAGGGCGGAATAGAAATTACCATCCCGGGGTGGAGGAGCAGACCGTTCCTGATTAAATTGGATCAGGGTGGGATGTAAATTTGTTGAAATAACTAAAAGTAATTGACATCCATTTGAGTTTGAGTGATTGGATTTAATCAAAACAGGAGGGGGGGTAGAGGTCTCTAGATTTCGATCATTTTCATCGCATACCTCAGAGTAGTAATATAGGATCATTACGTGCTGCAGATGGATCCCTTCTATCCGTGATCAGTTATCCTTTGGAAGTCCGGCCTTTGTTATATTTGAAGACTCGAGCTTGAGAGACGAATGATGTGAAGCTGATTGAAGATTCTTGCAACAAAAACAAGACAACAAAACCAGACTTAGGAAAGCCAAGCAACTGGCAGTTGGATTCAAGCCCAAATGCAGGCTCTTTTTTAAGTCACTGAAGTGCAGGGAATAGAAGATGCTTATCGCGATCCTATGTCCTGCAAAGACTTAAAAGGTATATCCCTGTTAAAAGCTGCATACAAGATCTTATCCAACGTATTGTGTGAGCGTCTGCAGGCTTTCTACAACACACTTATCGTACTAGTGTGTCTTCCTAAGGCAAATCCTTGAAACGAACAACGATTTTAGACGGATTACCTTCTTATTCATTCATTGTCGTGAGCTCTTCGGGCCGATAGGCGAATTCAGGATTCCGGCAAAACTGATCCAGCTATGCCGCATGAGGGTGGAAAACATGCGGTGTAGTGTGCAATTAGCAAACAGCTCTTCTGAACTTTCTAAAAATATGTACGGATATTTGGATAGGGATGTACAAGCTCGTGATTTCTTCAATCTTGTGCTGATACAGATAGTTCGTGTTTATATGGAAGGCACTATCTTCATTAAATCTGTCCAACTGCTGGAATATACAGACTATATCGACATCATCGGTCGCTACCAACTTATCGTCATAGAGGTTTCTATGGGAGTCGAAGAATAGACAGAGTCGTCCTTGAAATAAATGAGGACAAAACCAAGTAGGTACATGTTGTTAACAATAAAAGAAATATCGTCAACGGCCTAGAATAAGTGTGTCCTACACGCTACATAGCCGCTGAGCAATTTACATTCTAAATACAAGGTCTCTTCCTTTTCAACTTTCCTGTCTTGAAGGCTTTCAACTTGAGAAAAAGTCCATTTCAGTGTATTTCTTTTAGCCAACAGGTGACGACATATAGGATATTTAGTGACTCCACTTTCATCGATCTTTTAACAAAATGACTATGCCATCCATACCATCAACTCCGAAAATCTATACCCAGGAGTAGTTCATCAATATGTAGGTATAGTCCCTTAGCAGACAATAGTCCGATTTCATTATACTAATCACCTACTGACTATGAACTCGAATCCAATAATCAACCAAATGCGATGATGTCCAACCTCTTTAACATAAAATTGTTCGGATACGACAAGGAATCAAATTATCCTGATTCCTTTTACACCAAAATAATGGCCAAGTGACAAATGGAAATGTACTCAACAACAAATCTCCATCTGAGCGGGTAAATTAAATCACCACATTGTAATCACCCAGCAAAATAATAAAAATACAGTTGTCCCAATGTATCTTTCATGCCATGTCCCGCCCAAAATGACATTAAGTATCCCTTCACCAGTGGCAGAACGAGGAAACCCCTTTTTACGGACTTAAGTCGTTCAAATAAATTCCTTTTTTTTGTGCTCTCCTTTGGCACACATTAAATGAAGTTACGGTGGAAAGCATTCTTGCTTGGAATCCGGCTCAGGTCTGCACATGCGATACAACCGACAAAGGACGTGGGCAGATTGAGGTCCAAGCGGTAATTAAGTTACCCATCCACATAGTGGACACGACATTATCTCTCCTCCATCTTACCTTCATATTTTCAATACACACTACTAACAATGAAATTATCCCATCAAAGCGGATCATCTAAAACCGGACCTAATGTCCAATTTATAGGACACATGCACATACCCGTACACACACAGGAGAACCCCCTTCGTCGGTTTCGAATGTCCAATAACTCCCCCGGTTATATGCGATTCTGAAATTAAGTTACCATTTCGGACCATTCCGGACCACTTCGCAAACCATCGCACAGGGATATAAAATATTTTCCAGAGGTGGACACATTTTTAAAAGACCTGTATGTGTGGGTGGACTGGGTGGCATAATAGTATCCCTGAACTTCAAGCTGTGCTAATGTCTTGTCGACAATCTTATCGCCTTAACCTTTCTTTCTCCTGTTACCTTGTATTCTTTTTTCTCCACACTCTACTTTCTCTATAGCTATACCATTCGTTCGTTTTTCACATCCTTTTTGCGAGAATGAAGAGCTTCTGTAAAAGGACACCATTGTTTCGGATCATATCATTGTTTATGGGGATTTTCCAATGGTCAACAGTTCTAACACCGACGAGTTGGATATTTAGGATGACTGGGTAAAGCAGGACTCATGTATCCTTTTACCGTTTCATCCGTTCGTTCGTTCGTAAATGGATACATTTTTTTTATCCTGTTTCTGGACCCGGCGTGTGTTGAACTCCTAGATATATATAAATTTCAGATTAACTTCTTTATTGTTCAGTTCAGAAGCTTCAATTATCTGGGGCAGTATACTAGGTGTGTGTGTGTGTTGGTTTTTTTTTTTTTCGTATGCGAGTGTCCATTAGGAAACCCGTTTCCCGTTTAGCACTTACAATGCAAGAAAAGTGCAAAGCTAAAGGATAATCCGGGTTGTGTTGTATTCTTCTTTTTTTGTTTTTTGTCTGCTGCTCCCTCTTAGATACATGCTTGGTGGCAGTCATGGCATGGTTCTAACGAACAAAAAGGGAATTTGTCCGATGAATATCGCGAGCGCGATCTATGTCGAGCTTTGGCGTGGGATGCTTGAGTTAATCCTTGAAAAGGAGGTTACAGTTTGATTTGTTTTACTTGACGTGACAGAATGAGATGGATTATTGATGGAAAAAGAAAGTGCATTTTTTTGTTTCTCCCAATTGATTTTAAAGGGTGTTTAGAGTTTAATCCTTTGGGAATAAAGGTCTTCTCACTCGTAAGTTAGGTTAAATGAGTCTCAGTTTTGTTGCAGGTTCGTCACAAACGATTGCACAATGATTTAAAAAAAGGTTCTACTTTACGAAAGCGAGAAATTTCGGAAATCGAAACCTTCAAGTCTCATAAAGTTACACCGTATTCCCTTTGATGTCCACCAATCCATATAATTTCAGGAAGTAGGCACTCTATTTCGTTGCATTTAACCTCGTTTTCCTGACATTTTCTCTTTTTTTCTAAATGCCTTGTAGAAAAGTTCTTGGTAACTTTGTTCTCCACCAACATCCAGTCAGACTGTGCTGCACCTAATTGTGCATCAATATTGACATCATCGTGCTGCAACTCTAAGGCACTTAAACTGCCCACTTTACAGGGACAAAATTCCAAAATTTATTGAATAAAGCTTCTCCAACGACCTAATCCCAATTGCATTTTCAATTTTCTTCTCTCTCTCTGTCTCTTTGCAGTAGCCTGCTGCTGCTATGGACAACAGCTGAAGGGCAACCAGGAGGATCCATGCAAGACGAAACAACGAGTTGTCAGCGACGAAGTCTATTGCGACAGATACTGGGAATGTGTCAGCAATCAGCCTGAACTCTACGATTGTCCCAATGGGCTAGTCTTTGCCGGTAAAAATCGTGGCGTAACCGAAGGGTGCGACTATCCTTGGCGGGCAAACTACTGCGACGGCAAGCAATTGGCAAGTGAGTACCACCAGTTTGGAGTGGAATTGAATTAAGTTGCAGATGTGACCACATGGGCACGCACGCACTCTATGTCGGTCGGATTGGGATTGTTTATGATTTTGTATTTTGGAACACATTGCAGATGGACCAATATCTACTGAACACTGTGACTGGTTGTATGGCATCTTTGGACACGAGACATCGTGTACTCGGTATTGGACATGCTGGAATGGTACATCCACTGAACAGCTCTGTATCGGTGGTCTACTGTACAACGAAGTAGCGCACAGCTGTGATTGGCCGGACAATGTCGAGGGTTGCCAGAAACATCGTAAGTTCTTGTTGGATTAGGTCTACTTTTTGGAACTGCTTTTCAATGAGAATTGTCCTTCTCTCTTCCTATTGCCTTTTGCGCAATAATTTACTTAGCACTGTGCAATGAGGATGCAAACGGAAATGTTCCATTGGGAAAGTCCTGCAATCGGTATTGGCAATGCCAGGGTGGTTATCCACGTCTACAGCGTTGTCCAGCAATGCTGGTCTTTGATAGACACTCACTGAGGTGTGTTGTGCCGCCGACGGCAGAGTGTGATGTGCCTACAACACCAGCGCCCATTGAGGAAGAAGAGCTTCAGGGTAATGCTGCACCAAGAAGGGTTAGCTCATCAAAGGACGAACAGGAAAGACAGGTAAGTGCGGGAGGACTAAGAATAAGTGTGTGTGTGTGTGTGAGTTTTTCTTTTTTGGAAAGTCAAACTGCAGTTTATGTGGCTGTCACCTGCTGGCGTAGTGGGAAATTTAATTTGTGAAAGGTGAAGTTGGTTTCCTTTGTCACTGGATACTGCTGATACATGGTGCTTGTGATGCTGGGGGGATTAATTCAAGGGACTTTAATTTGCGAAGTAAATGAAAGTCAATCTCTGATAAAGTTTCCCTTGCTTATGGGTTAATTGAAATCAGAGGTTGGAGTTCATTTAGCCGGTGTAGGGGCCAGGTTTTGGTCCTTGTGGGGTTGGCTGTACGAAGGCAGAAGAAATTAAACCCGGAGGTTGTTCTTGAGACTTTATCAGGTCCTGGTTGAGCGTCAAAGGGAAATATTTATTGATCCGGTTGGAGGTGTTCTAACGAAGAATTTTATTACTTCCCAAGAGAGCAAAAGTGTTTTGAAACACCGGACTGTTTCTGTGTGATATTAGGGAAAGAAATTTGCTTACTCTCAGGAAACTGAGATTGTGTGATTTGAAATGCATTTGGGAGCATTGAAATATAAAAGATTAGGCTTTCCGCTGGTCTGTTATTATAAATTCATTCCCTCATCCGTTTTTCCATTTAGTTGTTTGTTTCATGAATAGTTTGGCAAAAAAAAAAAAAAATCCTACGCCATCTATCCCCCAAAGCCTGTGGCAAACTTTACGAGTGCCTCTTTGCATTTAACATGGAATCAAAAGGCTTAAGCAAACCTTTATCGACTTTAAATTAAACTCCGTTTTTCAATTGGAAATTCCTAGGACATTATTAAATTCATCTACATCAAAGCAGAATGGATTTTGCAAACAGATGTCAGCTTTTTTTAAATGCCCTAAAGAAGCTCCGTCCCATTCCCATTTACAATGCTGCATTCCAATTCTTCAAAACAAAAGGGAGGACCGACAAAAAAAAAAAGCGAACTAAACAAAACAATTGCCTCTCGTCCCTTTTATCTGGCGCTCCACGTACATATATCAAACGTTCTGTCAGGGCAGCAAAAACTATGGCCGCTTACTTAAACAAAACAAAATAATTCCACTCAAGCAGATTTGAAAAGTCTTTGCTTCCACCATATCTTTCTCTGTCCCACTCCTTCAGTTTGGATTGTGTTTTCCTTGCAAGTGATGACGGTGACTTCTCCAGCAACGAAACAGGAAAAAGGAAAACAAAAGGAATCCAATTCCAAAATCACCCCAATATAGAAAAAAAATCGAGCTCCAATCCTTATTCACTCTCTAAATCGACACGCAGTATACCCCTCACAGAGAAGTTTTAATTTAGCCTGCGATTGGAAAATATCGTGTATTTTTTTCGAGACCCCGTCATAAACACCGATGTTGCTTGGAAGTTCCTGTTTCGTCTTTGTCCGTTTCATCTGCACCAGTCCCAAAGCATGATGGGACGAGATTCACCTGAAATTCGCTCGGGAAAACTTTAAGGGTAAGCTACACACACACACGCGTGGTTCCGTTTCGGATTTGACAGGAAAAAAAAACTATGGTTTCATATGGTACGTTCAAAATTCGCATGCAGTTGACATATACCGCAAGATGTTTTGGTCTCCGCACTCACACATGCACATACCGGAAGCAGAGTGATCAAAGTCGAACAAACTGAGGCTTCAACCGGAAATTGAAAATTTCTTCAAAAAATTGTGGAAAATATTACGACAGTTAATCTCCCCGGAGTACTCGTTGCTTTGTACCATTAGTTCATGTGTCATCGTATCGGAAAGTAAGAGATACTTTTCCCTCTCGTGCTGTCACAGTAGATACAGTGACAGAATTCGGAATTCCCAAATCAATTGTCGAACCAATTTGTGAGATCATTGCCCATCAATGCGTGTTGTGTGTTCACAGACGTTGAAACTTTTTGGACGACCGTACTTCCCCACTATAGGCGGCTGCATCGGTGGGCTTAATTTCGTAATGACTGGCACGCAGAGATAATGCCCAATGGAGTCCTTATCGCCATTGTGCGTTCCGTTTCACATTGACGGTTGGTGACTGCTGCTGGTACTGTGTATTGTTGGCAATCATTTGTTGTGTCCCTGGATGGTTAGTACTGCCGTGCCAGATGTTGAGCATAGCATGTACGGCATGAGATAATGACAAAGTTACTAGCGAAAGGTGGGCGGAGTGCATTAAAAAAAAGTTTGAAGAGTGACACCTGACGTACGGTGCGTGAGGAAATATTGTGAAAACTACTCCTATCGAGTTCAATTAGTTTCGAGTTTGAACAGAGCTGGTGGGTTAAGTGGATGCGAATGTGATTGGATTTTCCTTTTTCTATGAACAGAAGGAGTGGGGGAAGTTAGTAATGTTTATGGTGAAGCTTTATGGTACTTTGTGGTGTCTTCAAATTTAATAGTTTAGGGTCTTGCCTTGTAAACTGGAATATTCTACTGTGTGTAATGCGAAGTCATTGTGGTCTTTCTTAGAAGCAAATTGTTCAATAAGAAGACAAAAGGATGCATTTCAAGTGCTATTGGCAATGGAACTGGGAAATCTCAATTGTCTTCCTACCTAAGTAAAAAATACACTTCAAACTACTTATGCCAATTTGATTTATTTCTAGAATTTATTGAAAGGACTTTTCATTGAATCCTCTTAGCAAAGAAGTCGTCTTCTTAAGATGTTTTGCTGTAAACCTTTATTGGCCATGATTCAATACCAATTCACTACAGCTAAAGCATCGACATTTTTCAACTTATGTTCTTAAGCATCGACCGTATCATTGATCCTTCTGATGGATGAGTTTATTGCCTGAGACTCAGTTTTTTATCTGCGTTGAAGGTATATTCGGTTTCTGGAACATAGCCTCTGCCATCTGCGATAGCTTGATCCTTAAAATCAAGGTTCGGTCTTTCCTGTCCTCTCGAAACTGGAGGCTGTAATTCGATCTTTTTGTCCAATCACTCGATGTGGTCAAGCCAGTGTAGTCGTCAGATTTTAGATTCTTATACGCCCTCCCAATGTTGATTGGCTCATATGGTTTGCTCTTGTATCTTCTCCTTCAGTTGCCCTCCTCGTATGTGGGACTTAATATTCTATAGGCTAGGTATAACATTGATAAAATATTTCATGTCTTCCACTGCTTTATAGTTCCTTTTTGCAAACAGCGCTCTAACGAAATAGCTAGTTGCATTGGTCCCCTTTAACCTGCATTGCCTGTTTACCCTTAACCTTAATGAAGATTGTAGTATTTTATCAAGAGAATTTGTTTGAGTGGTTGTTGCAAAAGACTTTTTGAAACAAGTTGGACACTTAAGAGCCACTTCGGATTCATATGTTGATAAGAAAACCAATGATTTGACTTAAAATAGTGTAAGCTAAAGCTTCTACGTAGACTAATATGCCTTCATTTCAAGACCAAAAAAAAAAGAAGCATTTTCGACACAATCTGCTTTAAGACAAAACGTCCCCCACCCTTATTTGAATCTTTGTTCCACTTACGTCCACTTCACTAAGCCACCAGCAGTATAAAAAAAAAAAAAAAACATTAAACTAAAACGAAACACTAAAACGAAATCATTTCCAGTCCAAGAGTCGTAAAATTAGGATAAGCACTGCTGTCTGCATAATTTGTGTGCCTCCGCGCAATACAGTTTGTTCCTTGGCATGAATTTGTAATGAAGTCTCAATCCTCGCACTTCCGCACATGGTGACCGCTTCTTTGTAAGAATTTCATCAACCTTCTGTAGCACATCCTTTTACACAGTTACTCTCCCTTCTATGACAATATAATTTCATCGTTCATTTTCTTTTCTTATCGTCCACAGCTGGCAAATGAAGGTGTTCCACCATTACCACTTCAGGGCAAGAATTTCCAACGTGCAAGAAATTAAAAAAAACGTAACACTTACACAGCAAAAAAAAAAAAAAAAGGACAAATATAAACTGTGTCCTTACCGTGAACGGATAACCTCATCTCATTCTATTGCCCGCATCTCATCTTATACTCAAAACCCTATATATATACATTATATACGTATTTTTTTTTTTAAAAAGCTCACAACTTTCAAACTTAAAGGAGTTGTCATTGGTCTTGCTGAGAAAAGTTTTTACAGCGGCTTTCACAAAGTTAAGTAAATTAAATAAATGAAACTTCTCGCGCGCTCAAATCGAAAAAAAAAACTTAGAAAACTCAAGAGAAATGAGCAAACAACGATAAACGTGAAAAAATAAGCGGAAATAATCAAGAGCAATAGTACCTTTCAAATTGTAAAAAAAACAATGAATAACCCGCAGGATTAACCATGGACAGAAAGAAAAAGTGTAAGGAAATATGATGGAAAACAACCGCACCAGGGATCTTATGTCCACTCAGCTCTTCAATTTTCGCCTCGTCGTTGACGTTATTTAAATTAATTGCCAGCAAATTACTTTCTTTATAAAAGTGTCCTGCGGAGTTGACACCACCACTACAATTCAGGACTCCTGTCCTGTCTCGGTGACACCGTTCTCTGATTTGAATGTTTCCCGTGTTTACCATTTAATTAGTGTATTTAATTTTGCGTTTCTATCGTAGCAATTTATTCTCATTCACATTATTTTTTAAGATGAGATTTAACTTAATAAATAAAAAAAATAAAAAAATAAAAATAAATTAGACAAAAGTTAAAATGATAGAAAGGTTTTTTTTTTTCTTAAAGTTTACAAGTCTATTAATTGTACAGCTTTGTTTTTTATAAATTAAATAAAAGTAAACAAACATGTTTTAGTTATAATACGTGGAGATGGAGGAGAGATTTTTAATTTAAAGAAAATAATGAAATGTTTTCAAATGATTAGAGTAAGTATAAATTAATTTTTATTTTTATTTCTTAAATTTTGTTTTGGAATCTTCACAAGGGCTAACAAACAATGACATAGAAAGTTTTCCGCAGCGTCATGGCCCTTGCCAAACGAATTACACAAAGTGATGTCACTTAAGCTTGAGGCGTTGGGATCTACAGTTCTTTTTGCTGGAAACCCAACAGTCAAAAGGAGTCCAAAGATAAGGGCTAACCAAAGGTAGGCCCAGGAATGTAAATTTGTTCTCTAAACCTTGCTTTATAAGCTCATTGGAAGTTTTCTTTTCGGTAACCCTTCAGTGTCATGGGACCCAGAAGAGACTTAGAAAATTCAGTCATCCAATCGAATTCAATCAAATCCCGCATTCTCAAACTATTATGGATCTAGTAAGAGGATTGAGCAAGGTACAATGCGATTCCTGGCTATCGCTTCATACACAGATACTCCGATCCTTCAATTTGTTTTTCGCTTAAAACACAGACGCATATATATCTAGGAGAAGTTCAGTCTCAAATTTATGCTTTCAACAAAGACTTCAGCACCTGCTCCATAGCACAGAGGTATCCGTGATTATCTTAATCACTAAACTCTTTTCGATAACAAGTCAAAAGGACTCTTACATTGCCAGAAAGCTGACTAACTTACTTACTTATCAGGCTAGCGACTCTTGGAGGGTCTGAGCCTAAACTAATGCCGCTTTCCCTCCTTCACGGTCCCAGGCCCGTGCTTCCAGTTTACTAGACCAAGGTTTCTGGCGTCCGCGATTGCCTGATCTTTAAACCGGAGGTTCGGTCTTCTTTTTCTTCGTGAACCAGGTGGTTTAGATTCAAAGATCCTCTTAGTTGGAGCATTCTCGTCCATTCGCTCGATGTGGCTGAGTCAGTGCAGTCGACGAATTTTTGCCTTCTTGACTACATCCACATCTTTGCACAGCTCGTAGAGTTCGCGGTTACATCTTCTCCTCCATTCGCCCCCCTCGCAGACAGGACCAAATATTCGACGTAGAATTTTTCTTTCGAAGGATCCCAACATCTGATCCGCTGTCTTACTTATCGTCCAGCATTGAGCTCCATAAAGCAAGACTGGTAAGATCAGGGTTTTGTAGAGCATGATTTTGGATCTTCGAGTTAGGAGTTTGGACCCTAGTTGTTTGGACAAACCGAAGTAGCAGCGGTTGCATAAGGTTATCCTCCGTGGAGTTTATATTTTCCCCGAGGTAGATAAACTCCTTCACTATCTCAAGTCTCAACATTATAGCTGTCAATTGTTAGGTTTTGACCTAGACGGTATTCGACGGATAGGGTTTTGAAAGAAAGCATGTACTTTGTTTTATCCTCGTTCATCGTGAGACCAACTCGTTTGGCTTGTTCTTCTATTGCCGTAAAAGCTTTAATAATGGCACGCTGGGAACCGGCGATGATGTCGATATCGTCTGCATACCCCAGCAGTTGGATGGATTTGTTAGAAAGCTGACTGAATCCTTTAAGTACTGGGAGAGTCAATCCAGCAAATATCCTCTTTCTAGTGGAGAGAACATATTCTGAACTGAAAGGCCATTCCTAGGGTACCATCTGTCAAAAGACAGTCATTCATTCCCTTTAGATGGGCCTCCAGTAGGTCTTGTCCACGATTGGTGGTGCTACGTAGAATTTGTTGTGATGACATGTATTTGGTTAAAGTTCTGACACAATTTTTAGTAGTTCATGGAGTGAGACTTTGTGCCTTGAGATTAGGACTTAGTATTGCATATTAGATGTCTTTAAATGCGAATTGGCTATCAGATGCATACGCCAATATTTTTTATTGCATATGAAGGCCTCGGCTTTGAAATATTTTTTATTTTTTCCCTAGAATAGTACACTCTCATCTATTTTGAAGCCGTCTGTAGTTGTATTGCCGGTTTTAAAGACCCTTTCCGTCGTGGAAGGAGTACTTGAAAACTGCAAAGTAACAACAAATCCTTTTCAATTCAAAATATGTAGTTTAAGCAATCATAGGTAAAAGCCTTAAGTTAAGATATTGTCAACATTCTTAAATTCGTTGTTGAAAAAATTCTCAGAAAAAGAGCACACATTCTCGTAAAGATACCATGCCTTCTAGCCACTGATCCCTGGTCGTAATCCATTCCAGCCCAAGTGTCAAATATTCATTCCGTCTTTCTGTTTCAAATCCACTTTAAAATATTTTATTTATTTTTATTTTTTTGAATGAGGAAAAAAAAATATTCTATGATGCATGCAATCCATTCCGTACCTCACTGTGGCGTATACGTAATCTTTCTGAAGTAGCCACTTTGCAACGATAAATTTCCATTACAATGCCATTTATCAATGTATACTCAACAAAATGATGCTTTCCTGCTTTTCTGTTCCTATTGTGTTTTTTTTTTTTGTAGCATTGTGCGGGTGTGTGTTTTTTTGAAAAGCTCAGAATAAATGGAATCTCAGTTAAAATATTTGTGATTATCACTGCATGGGTAGCTGACTGAATGGCATTCGCCTCATATACCCGTACAGTGCAATTCATTATCTTAAGTGCTTCAGATTGTCGACCGAGTGTTTACTGTTTGAGGTAGATTCATATGGACGACGAGATTTGTACAATGAATTGGGCCATGATCTCAGGCAATGATGAGAAGTGATGAACTGTGGTCAGTGATTGATGAGATGGATGGTTAATATAGGCTTATTCTTAAAATCGAACGGATTAGTGTTGATTGAAAATAAACAGTTGTTTACATATTTTTTTTTTTTTAATCTCTAAATAAATAAAGTAATCGCGATAAGAAATGCCCTAAAGTAACTGGAACACTCTGATCGCTGATTACTAAAACAGATTCTTGATCGACGGAGTTGGGGGTTTGGAAGCATTTTGTCAAGAACTCATACAGAAGAAATAAAGTTGACTATGATAAGTTATAAACCCGTCCCTTGATTGTTGCTTAAAGCGGTATTGAACGTGCACAAAAAGAGCTGGAGACTATGAGAACTGCAGAAATATTAGAGACGCGGAAGACTATTAGGCTTAGAACAATATATAGAAGAAGAACTCCTGGATTTAGGGAGATGGTGATACGTCGGTAGAATTTTATATGTCTAGTAGATTGTGTCTTCAGCTTTCAGGAAATAGCGCAGATAAATCAGTTACGAAGACAACTACGAAAGATTTCTATTGCATTTGAAATTAACCAAAAGAAGAATTTCAAATTAGACAGAAACAGGAATCAAAAAATTATGTATGCAGATCTAGTACCCTATGTTGATTGTAGATTATGATAGTGAGGCTCAAAATCACTTATTGGGCGGCGGCTAACTAAAACCTCTAAATCTCCCTAAACGATTAGATTATTAAAGAGAAAACAAGATCCTTTGCTCAAGGCAACATTTCTTCTTGGAATTTGAAGGGTTAAAAATTGACCCTTGAGAAGGACTGAGATATTAGAATGTGGTACTCGAATGGCTTGGGTACAATTGAGAATACGAACATTTTCCAATCAGGATTGGACAGAAACTATCGGAGACAAAGCAAGCAGTGGTCAAGCAGATTTTAAAAGCATTGATTTCTCTGGAACAAGGTCGCCTTATAATTTGGACAATGGTTGTACAGGCGCTAGGATCTGTGGACTCAGATTACAGGGAGCAGCCGCGTTTGGCAGCTCTAAGGGCTTTCAAGACCTTTAACATAGTGTTGAAGCTTAATCTATTCGAAAATCTTGCTTAAACAAATATACTTAAGGTTATATGGTTTCCAGGAAATGAAGTCATCGAGACCAAGGAATTTGCTGATTGTCGGGCGAGAAGACGCACTTGTCACCCACTCGTTGAACCTGAGTCTTAAAATAACGCAATAATAAACAAAAGGAGATGGTAGAGCAAATTCATTGTGAATGTCATTTGGTCGCAAAGTACAGGCTATTCTATCTAACGCGGGCTTCAGTGAGCCCAACGGATATTTGGAATCCAAAATCAAGACGTCTATTGAGCAAATGGTGGAACACGCACATTCAAGATTTCTACTTGGAATACGGATAGAGCATAACTGAGAGATTCATAGCTTTGCTACACAAGATAATGGTACACTTAGCTTTCATATGAATATGAGCCTGGATTTGGGTAAAACACATAATGGCAAGAAATGATTCACCCAGAACCTGTCATGTAAGTCACAGTGTGATGTGACACACAATCTTGTCAGCGGCAACGACACCGTGAGGCGTTTTTTACCTGACTATTGTGCCATACGTCATTGTTGGCCTAATAGTCCCTCCTTCGCATCAAAGGTTCTCATTTTGGCTCTAGTCCATACAAATATTTTAAAACTTAAGGCTACTTAGCTTCAGGAGTTCTTTTTTAATCGTACATATTCCCAGAATCCGTCTCGAATTTTGAAGCACTTATGTAACTTGAGACTAGCTGCTACCTTTTTTGAATTTATTTCGACGACTCGAGGGATAATCATGGCTAGCATTGAGTGCATAAGTATGTATATTATAGGTACGGCCTCTACATATGAGTTTGAGCACATTTATAATTTTGTGACAAACTATACATGAAATTCCATTGAATATAAAACAAGCCCCCTGTCTACTTTCTCTGTTACCAAGCTTCATCATCTAAAAAACAATTAAAATACAAATTAAATTACGAAACTTTTTTTTTTTTTGGACGACAATTAAAATGTGCTCCCTACTCTAATCCTACCCCATTGCCGTTATTCGTAACTTTTCCTTATCAGCTATTTAATTCGATTTCGCAGAAATTTCACAGAAAAAAAAAAAAACGAAGAAAGAAACGACCGAGAAGACCGTAAATATTGAGTTAAAAAAAAAAAAAATTCCCCAACACATAACAGCACTGGAAATGGAGAGTGTGTATAGCGAAAGCGAAGAAGAAGAGAAGATAAATTGATTATGACAGAAAGAAGAGAACAACACAACACAACTGGCAAAGCAACTGAACTCAGTTCATATTGAAAACGTTTCGCTGGCAGTACTGTTTCTACGTAACGTGCAACTTTTGACCGGCGGCGTCGTATCGCGGCTAATAGAATTAAAACAGAAACGAAAACAAAAAAAGAAATCATCACAAAAAAAAAACAAGTTTTCCGGATTAATCCCTGCAAAAGGTGAGTAGTGAGCTAACCTAGCCATCATCACTCTATGTCTACGTCACACCTTTTGTTTTACTTTCACAGCCCCCCCTCTTCTCATTTCTTTCCATTTATTGCTTTATTGCTGTGGATAGAAACAGAGAAACAAAACAAGCAAACAAAAAAAAAAACCAAAATTGTTTTGCAATCGCTCATCTTGGAGAGAAACTTGCTCGTGCATTGTACTTTTATTTGTTCCCCTGTTCTCCCGTTCCATTCACCCACAAAGTCTGCATTGGACTGTACACTACACACCCTCTCCAAGAAGAGTCCAAGAAAAGTTTCTTATTTCGTTAACGTCTTCTTGTTGGTTCCTCTTGGATTGTTAAGCGGTGGTTGTTGCTCCGAGGGACCGTAGTCAATTGTTGTTTTTGTTTCCATGAGATTAATACGGCTAAAGAAACCTCAGCAAAGGAGCACCAAAGTTGTCCCTCTTCGTGTGCCAACTTGGTATGGCTAGGAAGTCAAAACGCCTCTGACATTCGAGTATTGTTTTTTTTGGGGTAAAAAGAGTTATTAGCAAGACTGTGGTCCTCCTTTTGCCGGACATTGCAAACTGTAAACGGCAAACTGCAGTGAATGGTCAATTATTTCTCGGACGTAAGTTTAGTTAGGTACCGGAAATTCATGTTCTTAATAGTTTAAGTACTCTGGAAGTCCACTTGGGTGTGGGAGGCTTTAGTATTTAAAAGCGGGCATTTGGAGAACTTTGACTGGCTTTACTTGTTTTGCCAACGAAAGTAAACACTCTTAAGCAAAACAGAGTTTCAAAGAGAAGAGAAGTTCCGGGGTAAGGTTGTAACTATTAGTTTGGTCTTAGTTGGGATTATGTTTTAATAAAGGTAAGAGCTCACTGTCTTTCTATGTCATTCTGGACATCAGTGTGTGTTGTTGATTACTTAAGAAAGGCTCCGCTTTTTATTTGAAAAATTGAACAACTCTTTCGCATGATGAAGACCTACTGCTTGATTTTCATATGAGAGTCTTTCTTAAAATTCTAAAATAGTTGACATATTATGTGAATACCAGAAGGGTAGAGGGCCGCTAAAGCAAACTCAATATGCTTAAAAACTCCAAATACAGAGAGAAGTTGTCGATTTGGTCGCATTTACCCTACTCAGAGCTACGATTAACTAAATAAATTTGAATGTTCTCATTAAAGACGAGTGGTTGAGAGTTTAAGAAACGACGATGGAATCGGGAATAGCTCTTAGCTAGTCCTATTGCTCCGTTTAATGTTGGCAAACGCTGTGCATGATTTAATAAACTTCACAAAAGCACCACTGTTCCTCAGCTAATCAAATTATTACGAATACAGACTTCACTATTGTCCACTAGACAAGATGTAATGACAAACGTAAGACGGCTTTCTAAATTTTTGCCACTCCGTAGCAAATTTTCATTAAATCGGACACCATCCTAAGCACTCTTTATGACGCGATCGCGCTGTTAGTTTTCGCCACTCCAAGTGCCACTACTAATGACTCTACATTCAATCTCTAGTGTCTTCCTCTTAATAAATTACCCATGATAACTTTATCCATTGTCTGCATTTATCCTGGTTGCAATATTAATTTATTTGGCCACTTGTTCCTGTAGGTGAAGGCGCTCTTTATGCACCCACAGACTTGTCGAAAAACCCCTACCAAATGACTTTAACTAAAATAAATTGTTAAAACGCGCGTCGAGAGTAACAATGACTACAAGGACCACGATGACGAGGAAGACATTGTGTCTGCTATCCCATTCAGCTTTCCCCCATTGGGGTGCATTTCAAAATGACTTGCAGCAAACCCTGTGCATCTGCAATTTCTTCTTATCAACATTCAAAATTACTCCTGACTTCCGCTCACGTCGTAATTCAAAATTAGCATAATAACATCACAATCCCTATGCCAGCCAGAGGTCCTTTTTGCATCCGCGTCACAGTGTCGTCGTTGTCTGCTTTCACACAGTGTGTTCTCTTAATTTGCCAGCAAAACATTCATTCACACTCGCGCCGCGTACTTTGGCACTGTGCATTCCAATACATGGCGACGAATCCTTGCACACACCCATACACTGTCACGCCAGTAACCCCAATTGAAGTAAATAATGCAGGCAAATTGAAAAACTTCAAATAATCTAGAGAAGATCTGTGCTTTTGGTTGTCTTCCACAGTTCAACCAGTCAGCTGTCGTTCGCCCGCTGGATTTAGGATACCCCTAGCTCGGGTGATATTAAGAAAGACAACGGTACTGAGGTGCAGAGCATCCTTTGCACACACATAGACACATTAAATCCACGAGAATTCAACACAACGAGCAAGGTCGTGCTGCATTATGTCTGCCAGCACCACAAAGCTACCAACGCTCGAAGAAATAGAACAGATTGCCAACGAGACGTACAACAGGAGTTTTGGCAGAGCTCCAGAGATTTCCTGCTGTGCACCAGGACGTGTTAATTTGATTGGCGAACATGTTGATTATAACGATGGATTTGTTTTGCCTATGGTAAGTTCTGTCTCTCTGTCCTCTAAAAAAAAAAAAACCTATGTGTGTCTGTGTATGTGTGTGCGATCTTTTGCTGTTTGGGCAATTAAACTGCAAAGACAATGAAAACTTTTGATTGCATTGTGTTGTGTGTATCGAAAGTTTTCTCTATTTGTATGCGGGGTGCTTGCTGTGGTCGTGCTGCTGGTTATTGATGTCCTTGTTTGCACTTGTTAATTATATGTTAAATAAATGATCTCGTGGGTAATAAGTTCTCATAAAAGGGAAAACAATAACTTTTGGTTGCAGGCACTACCCATGGTGACAATAATTGTCGGAGGATACAACGACACCAGCGATGAGGTTGACATTATTACTTGCTGTCCAGGAGCCGATGACCCACAAAGGATACGATTTAATTTGAAAACTTTACAACCCGGAAAGCCAAAGTGAGTTTTTTTTATTTTTTATTTTTTATTTTAATGTCTGTTGTATTGGTCGGTAATTTATAAAGGATGCCATCAGAATGAAGCTGTTCTGCGGTATGGTGTACGTACTTATGTACTTGGATCATGTAGTATATGTTGTGCGTCATATTTGTTTTGCTGTTGGCAAAGTTGAACGTCGCGATCTACAACTTCAGCAGCCTCTATTTAGAGCTGATGTAGGGAAATCTTCTTTCCTTTCATAGGACCGTCTGTGATTTTTTGAAGAGACTTTGGAATAAGATTCTTTTCCTTTCGTTAACCGCTGCTTCCCATGTCACTGACAGTCAATAGCTCTTTGGGTTCGTTGTAGTCGTAGATAGTTGCAACTTCTGCAAGAGAAATAACGAACGTATTCTTAATTCAAGACTTTTTGCTTAAGTCTCATTCCCTCATTCAAAAAAGTACAATCAAACTATGTAAAGTTTTCCAAAAATTTCATTTCCAATGATACTTAACCATGAAAATAAAATACCGTTTAATTAATTGTTCCTTGTCCGAGCGAAATTCATTGTGGGTTTGTCTTTGTGTTTGCATAACATCACAGGGGCGCATCGTGACAAAATTGTGTAACACCTAGTTATCATATCCGGTTTCACTTTTGTTCACGTGAAAAGGCTGCCCAAACTCACACGGGGGAAAGAAAAAAGGGAGGAAAGTCTTTTCAACATCAAAACTCGTTTCCAAATAAAAAGTCTAGAGTGCACTCGTGCTCGTAGATATGGATACTGTGTGCACTTCACTCATGATTCTGGCTGCAACTGTCCTGGTATACTGTTACTCTGACTCTAACGAACAATGTCAGTTGGATAATTTTGTTTGTCATGGTTACGGCCACATAGACACACAAGTCCCCACAAGTACCTACATCTGCTGCTTTAGATCCTGTTGGTGTTGTTAGTGTTGAGCACAAACACTGCTGTTGTATTTTGTTACAAATTCATTTGTTTTATTTGCAATTAACTATTGTGTATGTGGTAAGGTCTTACAAAAGATGTCCACCAACTGACTCACATGGAGAGATATGTGAGTCATCCCTGCGGCAAGGCTTGTCATCCATCACTGTTGTGTAGGTACTTTTGTCCAGGTCGTCGCCTTTCAAAAGTTTTCGCCTCGACCAGCATTTGGATGGTGATGTCGTATTTAAAGTTTTTGCACCTGGTGGACACCATACACTTTAATCGCGAACAAGGATAATGGTTGTGTAGGGTGTATATCTAGCTTTGTTTCTGTCAGACAGTGGGGCATTGAAATCTTTAAGTGGCAATCAAATTCGTAAACACTTACATTCTCATTTTTTACTTGCGAAGCAACATATCACCTCTACGAGGTCTTTGGTTCATCAGCTCTTTTATGCGATTAAATTTGGCAGATAAACTCTTTGAGATTGACTTTTGTATATGCGAACGCTTACATCTGCCTTAGCACTGATCCAACCCCACTGTCTTCTCAAACTTTTCATTGAAATCCTTTCTGTTGGCATCCTGTTTTTTTTTTCTTCTTTTTTTGTCGAATGAATCTGCATGTCCTTACAAATGTAATGATGAGCTGTTAAAACGTCCTGCATGTGCTTGTTTTTTTATTTCTTTTCTTTTAAGGTGGGCAAACTACGTCAAAGGGGTAATCCACTTCTACGGTCAGACGGTGACCGGCTTTAATGCGGTCATAGTGAGTAATGTGCCCGTTGGCGGTGGCCTGTCAAGCAGTGCGGCACTAGAGGTTTCAACTTTAACATTCCTCGAGCAACTGACTGGTAAAATGGTTGAAAGGTAACATACAGGAGGGCATGGAATTTAATTGAATGTTCGTCCCTTTAACACAAAAGAGCGCACATATCCTCCGGTGATGAATGAGTTGAAAAAAAATATCCTTTTTTTTTTTTGGTATTTTGTTTTTTCCTGTAGCGAATCTAGAAGGGCACTGATATGTCAGGAAGCTGAGCATACATTTGTTGGAATGCCATGTGGAATAATGGATCAAATGATATCCGTTGCGGGTAAAAAGGATCATGCATTGCTTATCGACTGCAGGTGAGTTGGTAGATATTGCACATCAAAATATTAAATTAAATTCATTTTGTCATTCATGCAGGTCACATACATTTTTAATTTCTCGAATGAGAAGTTGAATTACTTCCGTTCCGGAAACTACCGAAAAACGTTTTCTCCATATTTCATAAAACTTGGTCCTTTTGCATATTTCATCGGCAGTGCGATCAAATTAAGTTTTACGCTAAACTGTTTCCGTGTTGACTTTAAGAATGCATTACATATACATTGCTGGGACAGATGTACACTCTGTCGTTTGCTTCTGTTTTGTGGGTCTATTATCCTTTTTTAAAATGCCGGACATTGTTTCATCATGCCACCGGAGCTAGGGGGTGAGGTTCCTGCTGTCATGTGCAAATAGTAAAACATTTTTGCTATTTGCCAAAAACCAAGGATTTTAATGTTCTCTCCGAGGATTTGTTGGTTTTTTTTTTTTTCGTTTAGTTTTGCCTTCTTTTCTAAGGAATTTCCATTTCTGCTCTTACTGTGGATATATATGAGTGTGTCCTTTATTCGTTGTTTTGTGAAGTAGAAAAATGCCTTTTGCCAAAAGCAATGAAAGCTGTGTAGCTTGCTTGCAACATCAGTATCAGCCGCAGAAGCACTGAAACTGGTTCCAGCTATCGTTTCTATTCAGCCCAAGCAATTTGTATGCATGTCACTCTCGTCCTGCTGACAGGATACTTGATTCTTCTGTTTTCGCGCGCATATTGTGTGGAAGTGAAATGTGCAAAGAAGAAAATGCTAGTGCACGCGATTTTATTGCATTCTTTTGGTATTTGTTTATTGAACTGTTTGTTGTAGCGCTTTGGTAATGTTGGTAACCGTAGTTGTTTATTCCTTGGTGTCCTTTGTTTCGAGAGTTTCTTTGTTGCTTAGGAGCTGTTTGTCGTATAGTATGCCCGCATTTAAATGCATTCTGTGCCTTCGCTGTTGCTTTGTCAGAGGCGGGCAAATATATTGTGTAAATAAAAATAAAATTTAGTGCTAAACGGAAAAACAGACTCAAGTTTTGAGATTAGTATTTGCCAACGTCAAACAGGAGCAACGTTTTAATATGAATAGGGATGCATGAGTATGCATAAATGATAAACTCAACCATTGTGCAATGAAGTAAGAAGTGAAAGAACCTTTTATTTCAGTTTTATTTGCAAAAAGCAAATGGGAGCTGGAAAGAAGTGTTTTTAGAAGTACTGTGCGAGGAATAGACAATAGGATACATTCTGCTTCTTTCAATAAAAAGCTTATCTAAGGATCTCTAGCTGGTCGTGGTGTAAATTTGAGAAATGTCTCGTAAGTCACATTTTATATGCAAAACAATATACAAGGTGTACATTTGTGTAGCTCCAGGCTCCAGGAGGACACCCATCCTCCTTTTATGATATTAAATCAAACACGATTGCATTTAACGCACAAGAGGGTGATTTCATGTTCACTTCTTGATCCTTGTTTGACATTTCGCTCTCCTTTCTCTTCAAATTGTCCGATAAATACTGCAGTGTCTAATAGCTGAACATAGTTTGACAAAGGCGGTTCTTAAGGCCTGTGAAAATCTATGAATGCTTCAAAACCAACATCGTCGATTCATAGAGGATCCTGAAATATTCTCTTCGATGTTTTTCACTGGTCAACGTTTTTCGATCCGTTAAGTGAGCGACCTTTACGTTTTTTGCACCGCGAAACTGAGATGAAGTATTTGACTTGCTCATTTTGTTTTGGAAGAGGAGCTGTTTTACTACTAACTTTCGCCTCGGTCTTTGAATTTAATGTTCTCAGTTCACTACTGAGGTTGGCAACAGCCTGCGTTACCCTTAATCGAGTAGCTAGTGTTATCTCTTTGGGCGTGTAGCCAAACAAATGTTTCCTTAAATGTTTACAGGGAAGTCTAAAAAACTGCATAGACAATGACAGCGGAAGATTTAGGGCCGGTATACATACTGCCATTCTACACATGTCTGTTTTAGCATAGAGGGCGGGCTCAATCTGTATTTGATCGATTACTTCGGCTTAGAAGACTCTACAGTGATAAGGGAGAATGAAGGAGAAAATACACTTGCACCAGCTTCCTCGGCTGTCCGTAAAGATTGAGATATAGTCACTGTAGAGAACTTTGCGATGATCCCAGGTGCTTTTGTGCGGTATTATGCGTTCGTACCCAATGTTGACATCATTTCAGGGGGCAAAATATCAGTAGATTTAGGAAGCCTACGGTGAAGCAATTGGCGCCTAAGTATGCTCCTCTTCGAGCTGAGAGGGCCGGACATGTACAAAGAAGGTGGAGAATCGACTCTTCCTCCTCTTCGTCCAAGCAGCTTCTACAGAAGTCGTTATAGAGGAGGCCCAGCTTATAGGCATGTTTGCCAATCGTGTAGTGCCCCGTTATGACACCGACTAGGGTGCTTATTAGCAATCTTTTTCGTCTGATGAGACAGTGAGAACGTTTGAGATCCAGCTTTGGCCAAATCTGCTTGGTGATAAAACAGGTGTTACTTACTGTCCATCTTTGATTGGCGATGTTGATCGCGTTATTGTTAAGTAACAGTTTGCAGGTGGCGAGAGGCATGCTTGAATTCCCCTTTTCCGGAAGAAGGGTCGCCTTAATATTTTAGGATCTACCAAGCGGAGGTTATACATTTCCGTGGGACTCATGTGCAGCTTTTTGAGATGTAAGGTTGAGTAAACAATGTCCAGTAAGTCAGCTAGGACCTTAGCATCGTGTCTTCTTTTGTTGTCTACGGTTGTCGGAGTCCTATTTTTCTTTATTTAGTCCAAAGTAGCCTTCTAGCCGTCTTGCTTAAGGTACATGTATATGCTAGGGTTACCAACAGATGAATGAATTCCATTCAAAAAACCTTAAAGAAACACACGACTAAACGCGATATTTTTAAACAGTTTTACCATAAAGAAAGGTTGGAAAGAGACAATAATCACCTAATCCTATCTCATTCCCATTCGCCAGAATACAGAACACAAAATTAACTGTTATGACAAAGCCAATTGAAAATTATACCAAAGAGGACGTGATAACAACCGACAAATACACCTCGTTTTCCTGGCGCTATTCGCTGCATTTTGAAGATGTTTTTCGCATTCATCGAGTCGAGATACATTTAAATTTTTTTTTTTTGATTTCCTTTTTGTGTTTTTTGTTCGTTTCTTTTGTTAGCATGAAATATGTACATAATTTACCTGGAATTTCCGTTTTTCTTGTGTGTGCTTTAGTTTTTGTTATTTTTTGTTTTGCTCTTCCATTGTAGGTCTCTGGAAACTTTCCAAATTCCCTTCATAGCCAAGGATCTGGTGGTTTTAATTTGCAATTCAAATGTGCGGCATGAGTTATCCGACAGTGAATATCCAACGAGGCGAAAACAATGCACAGAGGCACTCCGGTTAATGGATCTCAAGAGTTATAGAGATGCAATAGAAGGCAACTTGTCAGGTAATTAATGTCTGGTACTTAAGATTCTCTAGGTAACTTCATGTGCGCCCTTCTATACCCGGTTGAAGTTCATTTGGGGGCCTCTTAATGAAACGCCAGGCGAATGTGGATAGGGAGACTCTAGGACATATTCGTTTACTCAGTGAATGTAGCTGGTTTGGGGACAAATTAAAAAGGAGTCAAGTAAGAGTGAGTGGATTGATTTGCTTGCAGCTATTTAGGCTGTGAGAAGGGCTTCCTTGTATCATGTTACTGAAACTAAGACAGAGTAAGGGCACTTTCGAGGTGAACACTAATAGCAGTTTGAGTGGTTTTTATTACCTGGAAGAGGCTTTGCTTCATGTGATCAAAATTTATTTGTCAATCATTAATGTTTCATGCAGGAAGGAACAGTGCGCAGATGGTGTATCGTTGCTTTTTTGAAAGCATGTCCTTGGCCTTTGATATTTTAAGGAGTCATAGATATGCATCGTAAATTCCTTCTGCATTCATGGTGTTTCTTTAAAAAGTTCCAGTCGATATGATTTAGTGTAGAGAGGGGGCTATTAAGGAATGATTTTGCCTCTGGCTCTGGTAGCTTTTTGTCAATAACTTGACTTTTGTTTTAAAAAAAATAAGAAGGTATTGGTTTTCCACATTGATGAGGCCACACATTGAGCGTTCTTACAGAAGATTTTAAATCTAGTTTTGAACAAAGCCACGTACTCAGTGAGTATGAGCCCCGTGGTTGGAGTAGGATAACTTCTTCAACAGAGTCTTCATTCAATATCCTGAATTAAGTTCGTTTTATTGAGGTGATACCTACATATTCTAGAATTTCTGTCCTTGAGACGGATGTTTCTCTAGCCTAATTGATTCGCTGGGTTCTGAGTTCCGTCAAAAGGTCAACGATCAACCTTTTTCGTTTAGCTGATCAAAAAATCCATTATTTTGAATGCCTTCATGATACGCTTAGATGATCTTTGTTGTGACTAACTACGCCTTGAAAGGCATTGTGGCAGAACTTAACAGATTTCAAGTTTAAGCTTAAGCCTGAAAAATAAGAGACTTGTGGTTAGACTCGTGCAGGCCGGTACCGGTTCTCGAATAAATGTTTAAGCCATTCCGTATGCTGCACTTCAATATCTCTTAAGGGTTGAACAGTATCATGTTTTGAGATACGACCCATTGCCAAGTCAGAAAGGTTTTGGTATAAACTCAAAAGAGTGTTGGGCAGATTAGTTCAAGTAAATCGGAGAGCAAGACAATGCAATCCGCGTGATTGGCGTGAATGACTTCACACTATGTCGTACGCCCAATAATAGCCTCTAGAGCATAGCTCCTTATGAAGCCGTTGTTAAACTCATGAAATGGCTCCAACATTTTATTTCTCCACCAACGTTATATTTGTATTTTAATTAAGCAAAATCTAATTACGTTATATAACATTTATTGCAAATTAAAAAATAATAGGGTTCCCTCTGTAAGTCGGCGACAAAACCCCAGAAGCCTTTTCCAATTAAAAAAAAGAAGAAAACAAAACAAAACCACATTCAACGACCCATAGCCTATGGGTTGCGTGGGCAAAATTCCTACACATTGGTGGTCAGCCTTCATCTCGATTCTACTCATCAACGCCGATCCCCAAGGTATTAATTACAATTAACCAGATGACTCCATAAATAAGCTCCCTATAAATAATTATCATGCCCTGGTCACAGGGACCCCAGTGAAAGGACAACGAAGATGAAAAAGGACAAGGAATTGAAGGGAAATTTACTTAAAGTTTCCATCTGTTGACAGGCTTTATAATCAGGACAAGATGGAGAGCGATACGACTGATTGTTGTATACATCCGTTTCGTCGAGGCGCCTCCACCATTCACCAATGGCGAGCAGATGAAATGCCATTACAGAGGTCGCCACGAGATGCTCTTAATAAACTTGTCAATGTGATACCTCACTCATTTAAAAGGATGATGCTCCTTTGTGGGCTTGCATAGTGCCCGAAAGAAGATGATAAAAAAAAGAAAGCCTGGCCAACAAATTACGAAGGACGATGAATAATTTTTTTCCTTTTTTTTTGCTTCTTATCCTTGTTGTTGTACATATTCATGTAGCGGGAGATGTTTTATTCGGTTTCTTCATCTTCAGAAGGGGATTATATGGAGTCTTCTTTTCCATTCATTATCGTCACGTTCTGGAATTAGTTTCGTAAGAGACTGCTTCTGTTTGTTTGGTGGTGTGGTGGCGTCGGTGACGAAGTTGAATGCTGCTGCAGGCTGTGTCTTGATGTATTTATTTCGCATGGAAGGATTCCATTTCGGCGACCGACGACGACGACGACAAAGCTGACGACGACGTCGGCATCCCGAAATGGTAACGAAGAATAATAAGGAAATATTAGGGCAAGTGTCATTCAGGGATTTGGAAAGTCTGTAATGAATCTGTAGGCTCTGTGTTCAGGGTGGCCTTTGTGCGATGTATGTGGAATCTTTTTATTTATTTTTTTCTGACTTTATTGCCCCTTCGGATGGGTTTCATGTTTTTTTCTTTTTGCTGGTTTGCCTGCCAAAGCTTAGAACGAAATGCCCCCTGAATAAACAATGGCCAGGATGTGGGAAAGTCACATTGGGAATGCTTATTTGAAGGGTATTTGAATAATTCAGTATCCTGAGGAATGGTAGCTATTTTGAATTGACATTATGAATGGAATGGCGAGGCGGCGGCTTTGGGATGAAGGCTTGGACCGCATGGCATTTAGATATGTTTAAAATTTGGTTGTTATTAGATACATTTTGGTTATGCCTGATTGAGAATGCATGAAATCGGGTTCAATACAGCCTGAAGCGGAATTTTATTCATATCATTGGTATCCCCTCTAAGGGTTTGCATTGACATTTTATTGTTAAGTCAAGGCGATGGGTGCCTAAAATATGCTTTGGGGGGTTTTCAATATACATTCATCACTCAACTAGGTACATATGTTTATAAATTATGTGCCTTCGAAAACAAGTCTTATACACCTTAAAGCTTAACATACTAGGTATATGCATTCGATTTTTTAAAATTAGAAGTAGTAGCAGTAGGAAAAATCTTTGAGACAGGGGGCACGGGCAATCCATCAATCCAAATAAAACGACCCTAGTGTTGCTAAATCGAGGAAGATAATCCTACTACCAGCCACTAACTTATTATATTAGGTAGTATGCTGATGTGGAAAACACTTTTCGAGCTGAAATCAACTTGAGCTTTTAAAAACGAATGGCAGTGTGGCAGTGTCCGTGGTGGCCACGGACAACAGTTAAATATACTTATGCTTCTCTCAACAGACTGCAAAGAGAAGTCCGTCTTGGACTGACTAGAATGATCCTCACATTTGCTTTTCTCACTGCCGTTGAACTTAACCATTAAGAATGAGTGAAAGCAATGTGCGATATGCGCTATGTATCATAAGATATCCTTTGTTCATGATGCCTTAGTACAATATGAGTCCTGTTGTCATGTTTGGCAGAAAATATGAAGTTAGCCTCCCCGGGAGGGTCAAATGAAAGGATCCAGATGATCTTCCTCAAGCTTTTACTAATGTCCTCTACACGGACGATTTTAATACCGCAAGTGGTACTGAAAGTGGTCGATATCTGGATGGAAAAAAACCAAATACAATCAAAATCGGTTATAACGATCAAATTCTAAGGTCCCGATTGAGCTCCATTATAATTATAATTATCGGTTATAACGACGAATCGCTTATAAGGACCAAATTCATCGGTTCCTTGAAGGTCGTTATAACCAATTTTGACTGTACTTCAGCTTTTTGTTCTGTTTTTAAGAACGGCCCATTTCCTTGGCAAGGAACAGCTTTCGCAGTGGTCTGCTCAATTCGAAAAAAAAAACTCCTTTATCAGAACTGTAAGCGTGAGACAATATACGGACTAGTGGATTTACTGTCAGCTTACATTGGATTAAACACTGTGTGTAGGTTAAATAAAGCCTTAGCTCCTTTTAACTACATATTTCATCATTTCACAACTTTTCATTCCATATACTCAATTCTAAAATATAGCCATTTTCAAGAGCCGCTTAACTAAGTAGATACCATCAAATTACTTCCTCGATGCTTTTTAGCATCCCAAGCAATTTCAACAAAAACCAATCCTTACTCAAGTGCCTTTCATATGCCATAACCAGTGCTAAGTACAAATAATGGCATCCTGTGGCAACCTTCTATCTTAACCCATCAGCCATCAGAAGACGGAAAGTACCACGTACTTTGTGCCTGCATCTAATGACACCTCCACGCAATTCACTTTGTGTGAATTACTTCCGAGCACGCATCCTTTGAGTGTACACACTGTACACACCAAACGTCATAATAATAAAATAATTCCATCATTTGTAGTAGACACCCTCGTCGCCGTTTTCGTAGAGCGGCACCGTCGTCTCCCTTGTTGTTTCCTGAAAATTTAATGATACATTTAAATGCAGTATCGTTGCAAAAAAGGGGGCGCGTTCCATACACACCAGTGTGGAAGGACGTATGGCGAGGCGAACTAAGCGCTAGCCATGGGGTAAAACTAAATTATTTATCCTGCCGCCAACCGTTTTGTATTTTGTATTCTAAAATGAGACGCATTAACATAAAATTCAGTTTGAAGAAGTTTGCTCAAGTGTGCTCTGCTATGGAGTACTTATGCATATTTCCATATTGGGCATGAGATCGAGGTTAAAAAGGCAAGCAGGCGGAGCCTTCGAAGGCCAACGTGCACACAAAACACAAACATTTGAATAATGCTAGTCTTAGCTCCTTCGGCTAATGTCAGGAGCCGAGCCGTAAAGTTCATGTTATGGAAACTATAATGGCGTGATGCTGTTGTTACGAGTGATGATAGTCAGTGGTGCGGGCGTAAATTTTTTTTAAACAACTTTCATAGATACACATAGCTATAGATACACAGATACTTTGAAGTTAGGATTCGTCGTAGGGAATATGGAAGTTTCTGCGATGAATGTTGCAAATGTAAGATTTTTCCAAACTATTGCGAACAAACAGGAAGTTGTACAATATCTTTTCAAAATTTCGTCACAGTTTATGCCACTTGTAACAGAAAGAAGTCGTAAACCTTCCTTGATTGCCAATGCAATCATGTTCCAAGTGGACACAAACCTGTTCTCTTCTTCCAAACGTGCACTCAATTTACAACTCTCCCACCATCTTACCCAAAGTTTATTTAACGGAAAATTGTGCAAATTCACTTGATTCCGTTGATTTCACTTCGGTCAATTTTCCTCTTCATCTGGTCTTATCGAATCAAACCCGAAGAGTGTACCTAAATAACCTACCAAACTGACCCTCAATGAGGAAGGAGAAGTAGAAGCACCAAACAAAAAAAAATGAAAAAAAGAAATCCTTGCTTACTCACCCAAATCACTCAGTCACCCTTGGTCTCAACCGCACACAGACGAAGAAACACTTTCTAATATAAAATTCAAGCATAACGGGAATTGAAAATTCTTCGAATGCCCGCAAATGACAAACAAATCTCTCTAAAACGTGCATTTGGCGGGAATAGACCATAAAAATGTCCAACAAGGATAGATCCTTGCAGCACAGCACGGCGTACGAATTTTCTATTGCACTATCCAAGTTGGAACCATCTTCCTACACATTCAGTCACGGATTACCCGTGGGCAATCAAAGCAGAAACCAAAAGCAAAAAAAAATTCACTACGGTCCTTCGTTTAAAATTGGAAAGAAAGTTCAAAGGCAGAGGCTATTCGTACCTACCGGTGACCGCCAATCCAACCAGAACTCGAAAGAAAGTTCGTAGTTTGCTGATACTGCGAGTCCTTAATCCGTCGTGTACGGGTATCGCATCCACAAAAAAAGAAGAATTCACTGAGCAATGCATCCACGTTTGAACTTTAACCAATTCCCGGTCATGCATGTTGATAGCGGGTGCGGGGTGGTGGGGCAACTGAACATCAATACTAGATCTGGGCAAGAGTGATAAATTTTCACATCCTCTTCTGTGATGAATGCTAGCCGGCAAAATTCCCCGAACAGACAAATCTCAAAACAGAGCAAGGACCACTTACATTGATGAAGCCCAAACTCGGCTATCATGACAATGATGATGGCTGAGCAGTCTACAGCAATCTATCGCGTTTGATTGCAGATAATCGCTTCATATTTGCTTACCTTGAATGAGAGCCATGTATTCTGGGCCGAAAAAAACGAAGCGGAACCGAACCGGAAATGTGCTGAAGTATGAAATCATCCAATTGAGCGGAGTGTATTTGAATTTGTAATTTTATCACACACACACACGCACACATTCAGTATGATTACGGGCTTTGAAAGACTGGATTGTCTAGGCGGATGCTGGAGGATGATGGTGAAAGAAAAATTACACCACAAAGGATGTGGAAATCTGAAGGAAACCAAACCACATCGTGCCTAGGAATAGAAAAAAAAAAAAAAAAAATATGGGAGATCATCTTTTGCGGTTAAATCGGATGCAGGCAAAGGAGCAACTATGGACTTTATTTGAGGTTATGACTTCGGCAAAGCGATTAACTTTCTGGGATTAGTGCCAGATTTTTCTGGGCTAATGGATGCGAAGATGACTGGTCTCAAATAGTAAGAAGTAACTGAAACCTTCGGTTATGCTAATGGCAAACGGGGCTTCCTTCCCGGCTACATTCAAAGGTTTATAACTTTATTGTGGCATTTGCGGTCGATGACAATAATGTGATGGGATTGTGGCCAAGTGCATTGATCATGTTACAAATAACAATCGTTTGGGTGTAGCATAAGCTTTGTTGCAACTAGTAGAGGAAGGTGTTGCAAAAGAATGTCCAAAGTGTTTCTATTGGATTATCTGGTGGACTGTGAAGTCTTAGGTATTAAGGATAAGTCTGCTTTGAAATGACAAGGCACTTTGAATGATAGGGAACGAGGTTGGGAAACTACTTTGGAGAACCATCAAGTCTGTTAAGGGTCCTTAGTTGGTGTTGCAACTGATTAGATAAAGGTCTTGATCGGTGATGCCATGCCATGGATTTGGTAATATATATGCTGGTAACTTATCGTTTAATGGGGAGGAATAATTAACTGGACGTAGAATTCGCTCTTTATGTGGCTCCAGTCCTTCGAGAATAAGAGCGGACTTCAATATGTTCACAGAAATTTATTTTTGGACAGTTTTCGCGTCTTCAGTTTGTAAAAACGTCCACGCTTGCTTACGTCACAAGAAAGACGTGTCGCTTTTGCAGAACCAAAAGGTTCCTAACCCCTTATATGGACTGGAATATATTTATGAAGATATTTAAAAAAGTCAAGTTGAAACACCGACAAGTCGGCACGAGAATCAATCAAATACATATAAGTTAGTGAAATTTTCGTCTTGAAGGAGCTGTCGAGCAAGTTCAAAGGCCCCATTATTCGACTCTTCAACCATTTCTTATGAAACTCTCATTAGCAGGATCCTCTCTGTATTTTTCGAATTTTAATAATTTAATTTCTTGCCATAGCAACATACGGTCTTTGTTTATAATAAATTCATTGAGAAGGTCCTTTCAACTTTATTACTTTGTTTTCTCCCTTATGGAATTCTATTCCAAGCTAATTAATGGTTGTAAAAGACTTATAGTTGGTGTCCATAACCGACGACGTATGCTTGGAGACACTGAAAGGATATTCAATAATATTGTGGCCTGTCAAAGCTCATTAAAATATACGTGTGCCATCAAGTCAAAAGGATTTTATTCATTTTCCAGGAAAACAATATTCCTTTAATTATATTACTATCAGGGGACAAGGAGTAGAGAGGACACACACCTGTACGTTTTCTCGGGAAGTCATTGGCGTTAGTATCATAATTCTTTTTATTTTCCACACAAACATTACGAGTTTTTTTTTTTTATTCACCTCTTCTGCTTTGATAGAGCGGTGCTCCTGAATTTGAGCGTCCTTTCAGTCTTTGCCACTTTTTTTTTTTACTTTGTTGTATTGATATTAATTTCAACTCCCTTCACTTGCAGCTCTGAGCGGAGCCGAGGATGTGCTATTCAAAAGAGCCAGACATGTCATTACGGAAATTAAGCGCACCCAAGAGGCTTGTGAGGCACTGCGGGAACGTCAATTTGAAAAGGTGAGTTGTAGTTGGTAGTCATAGTTGTGGTAGTAGTTGATGGAGTCTTAGTGGGAGTTTTAGAGTGTTCCTGTCCAAAGTGTCAACGGGTTCTGTGGTGATGTTTCCAACCTTGTTGCTGATGCAGTGGACATTTTTGTTTCCTGTTTTATTTTTTTAATTATGCTAGGGAGATTTGTAAGTATGTCTACACATGGTTAGGAAAAGTCTTACTGTAGTTTGTTAACAATGCCGGTAGGGGGCGAAGATGGAATATCTTTCACAGGAAATTGTTGTACTATGAACTTTGAGCGAATAAAGTTAAATTATTTTCATTTTACACTAGGAAGGAGTAGGTTGTGAAACAATGGAGTAGGAACAAACATACTTACTTTATGTCCCCGGAGTCAAGGGCTTTACTTCTCGGCTTTATAAGAAAGTAGTATATAGTTGCAATGACTTTACATAAATTGTAGCGAAGCAAACTTCCTAAAGGAGCATTTTAATACTAGTCTTGTTTTCTTCGGAGTCAAAGCACGTGGAAAGCCGGTTGACAAAACGTTTAAAAGAAAGGATATTCGAGTGAGGTTCTGTTCTGAAAGGAAGATACATAACCACTGGCTTTAGAGGCTCTAATATAACACCGACTGAGCTAAGCCACGGCAGAAGATACAAATGGACACCGCTGTTTCAGTTCAAAGAGTCTTGGAATACTCCTCAGATGGACGTTTAAAACACTTTAGGTTAGGTTAGGTTAAAGAGGGGGATGCATCGCGTGGTGCAGCCTTCACTCGGATCACTAATGGATCCATTGTGTTCCAGGAAGGAAGGGTCTAGATGTGTGCAGCTACGAACGTTCGGCCTCCCTGAACCATCCCGAATTCGTCGCGAATTTTAAAATGGCTTTTGGTGGCTTGTTGGAGAGCTCGCCCAGGTCGTTGAACTTATATTCACCGAGGGCCGTCTTCCTTGTTCTATATAGGCTGGGACATTCGCATAGGAAGTGGGTTGTATTCTCTTCCGCGTCTGTATTACCGCAGAGTTCATCTGTACTTAGACGCATTCTTCTGCGGTGGGCCGCCAGTTGGTTGTGGCCCGTGATGATTCCTATGAAGAGAGCTACGTTTGATCTGTTAAGCGCAAGAATGTGCCCCGTTTTTATCTTGTCGTAAACACTTCAATCGAATAACTCCTAATGCTGCGCTGGAGACAATGCGTCACTTGCTTCCTGTTGGTATCTTTGGAAAGAAAATATTAGCAAAAGCAGCATTAAGGCTCGTAGAATCCTTCAGGATTCTGGACCATATCGTCCCTCTCATTTACTTTACTGTCAAATACAAGGCCAGAATTCTAATAGAAGCATTTGGGAATTCAGGGGGATTTTGAATGAGTCTGAGAATGTGATATAAACACACTGAGGCAGGAGTCTTCTCCAATGCACTTGATAAAAAGAACATCAAACGACTGCCGGATTTAGGTAGTGATTTGGGGCAGGAATGACGGCAGCCTTAAAATCTGCGTGGTATCACATTGTTTCTATATTTTAGTCCCACTGTGGGTCTAACTGAGCGAAGACAGTCACTTACTAAAACCATAACGACGATTGCTTACTGTCAGTCTCAATACCATCAGCTCGTAGGATATACTCTAGTTCTTGATGACTTTGATAACTGAAGATGGTCCGCTCACACTATTTGCTCTATTTGCTCTTCCATTTATACTCCAACCGATTTGTCAATGAAAGGACTCTTAATTCTTTTTATGTTTCCCTAATAGGTCTCCAAAATTGTATAACAGTCAAATATGTTAAATGTTAAGGACCTTGAAACATCATAATAAAAAATAAAAAAAATAAACTTTTCATGAAAGCTAATGGAACAGAATTTAGTGTTTGGAATATAAAAACCCGTTCTCTGCCGTTAAGGCAATAAATCCGTGCCAGTAGAGGATTTTCAATTCGCTAAATTTGTGTTTCAAGTTCAGTTTTATGGAAATAGCAAACGTGTGTTTGAATTTTGTGAAATTCATCATGTGATAGGAAACGTACAAGAATATATCCATCGCCGGGTTGATGATAATAGTTACGCAGTTCGAGTGGTATGTGGGTGTATGAGGATATCTATTTCATTTTATTTATTTATAAGCTTTTGCAAGGACTGTAAAAAATTACATAGGAATGTGAATTGTTTTGAACTTTATTATCATACAAATTACCGTTTCTAGCATTGAGTCATTACGTTTAGCAAAACTTCTGGTCCGATGTTCACTAGAAATTACATTCAATTGTCTCTCATCAACGGTCAGTAGTTTTGTCTGATTAACCATCTAGTCTAGAATTTTGTTTTATTTTTTCGAGAACGTTGAGTGGTTTTATATAGAATTGCTGTCTTATTAAACAAATCTGGAAGACATCTATTCTTGGCAACCGGAATTAAGCTCTGAGAGGCTTCTTACCTGCATGCCAAAGACTAGAACAGCACTGAGACCTTAAAGATTCTGCCTCTAAGCGAAATTGGAGTCAGGGAGGACTGAAGTGATTTGGCCTGTTTCGAGATGTGACGGAACATTCGCACAAAAAGTCAAGGACTGTTTCTTCGCTGACATCTGCAAATGTTCTTTAATCTTCACTACTCACCCTCTCTTTCATACTTTTTCGGCCCTGATTTTTGAAAGGCGCTGGAAAACCAGAAAAATTGACAAACAGTGCCGTGAATAGTACCCAATTAGATTAGAAAATGACATGTCTACATCGCGAGCTAACGTGTAGCCTTGTACTTGTCTAGAGAAGGTACATGCAAGGAGTTTTTATTCAACAACACGAAATCTAGGTAAAGCTGGGAAGTCTTCTACAGACTTATAAGTTGAATCGAATCGAGCTTTGACATCAGTTTCGAATTCAGTTGACTGACGCTATCGCTTCTGTTGTACCCTTCGGAAGGCTTCTTGCCTCTTGGAGTTCATCACATTGAATTGTTGACTGACCGTCCGTTTCGGAGTTAGATATTATTTTGTCGCGGATTTATTGTAGATCGTTGGTATAAATCTTTAAACCATCCATTTAATCGCTGTGCACCATCAAGTTCAACGGGTTATAAAGTCCAGCCACGAACTCTATCAAACCTAAACAGCATTCCCTATCATTTCATTCCCTTACCCATATGTGTATCGAAATTTAACACACACATGCATAAGTGTATTCACTAATGACGGTTGGTTTCGATGTTAACACACATCGCAATTCGCAACCTCTACTATGCCAGTTCATCATGATCCATCCATCATGTTAGCCACGCGAAAGAACTGATTCCACACAAGAACCGAAACCAGCTGTACGTACGTGCCTCGTTCCCAATTCCGAAAATTTTATTTGAATAACGAACGAACCATGAAAAAAAAGGATCTCTCTTTCGCAGGAAATTCGCACCACCCAATTGCAAACTCGGTGTCCCTTTAAACAGGACTTCTCTACTCTGTCCCTGTTGGGAAAAAAAAATTCACATCCGTTCTCGCTTTGAAATTAAAAAGCAGAAAAACGGATGTCCCCCCACACTCACTCACATGTGCCCTGTTTACCAAAAGGATTCGAATGAAGTTTCGGCTCACAGGGATGAAAAAAAAACGCCGGCTTCGTCGTTCAATCAAATTATTATTCCTGTTTATGGGAATGGAAAAATTGAAAAGGGCACAAGCAATTAACGTTTGATGAATGGAGGTTTGTTAGCACTAGAGCCTCACTAGCTAACCCACTGGTACGGTCTGTTCATCGGCTTCTAGCCTGAAAGGGAAAATGAAATAATTAGAAGCTCCATCAAACCGGTACTCGCTCTGGTTGCAGGATCAAATTAGTGGGATTTTTCCCTCCAATGAATTGAGCGGGTTTTTATGCGGTTTTCCCACTGAATAGCCAGCCTTTGAATGGAGAATAATGAGGGAAACAACAAAAAAAAAAAAAAGCAAAGGAAAATGAAAAAGAAAGGAAGCCCGTGCAGATATCCCTGTATCCATTCTATTAGGATTTATACTTTTCACACACTCCCATGATACGTGGATACGTCGAACCAGTTTTTTCTCCCTCACATCGCCTTCGAACAAATTACCATTGTAATTGTAAGTAATCCTTGTGAATTAGCCGAACAACCTCGGTAGGAGATCCTTTGTGTACGCTATAGTTTCATTATTGTTGTAAACGTATTAGACACAACCCCCAAAGGATTTGCAGGAGCAAGATACCCGCACAAACAAACACGGGTGAAGGAACGCATGACATATTTTCCCATTATGTCATAAAACATTTTCTTTTATTTTTTTTTCGAGCTTCGTGGCCAAAGAACCAAAGGATTCTCCCATGCGCAGTTGAATTGAATCCTTTTTGTAGTTTAATTCTTACCCCACACTCACCTATATATTTTTTCTCTATCCTTTAGATGGGAAAACTAATGACACAGTCTCATATATCACTACGTGACGACTTCGAAGTGTCGTGCAAAGAAATCGATGTCCTTGTAGAATCAGCCATTAATTGTCCCGGCGTTCTGGGATCACGTATAACTGGCGGTGGATTTGGTGGCTGCACGGTGACACTAGTTGGTCAAAGTTCGGTCGAGAATGTGATTGCAAGGATGCGAGAAAATTTCAACGAAAAATTCAATAATGCCGGAGTGAATCTGGAGTTTTACATCTGCACACCAAGCGATGGAACTAGAAGAATTTAATTTTGAATCGAATACGTGAAGTGAAGAAGGAGCATGCAGCATCATCAACAACACTACTATGACCAAACACTGGAACAGAGAGAAGGCGATAAAAACTTTTCCCACAATCGACGTGATGAAAGGATCATTTTGTTTATATTCCCTTGTGGCATTCACATACTTATGTATCTGCGGTGCAATTGTTTCGTGTGTTAAGTGTACGTGGATTTTTACATTGTGTGTGCATGAAAAATAAATAAAGATACTATGAGTTCTGGGTGTTTTAAGACATTTAAAACTGCTTTGCACACACTCGCTGGTAGAAAAGTAAGTATCCAATATAAACTCTTGTGCAACTTAATTGGAACCAAATTTCCCTTTGTAACTCAGGATTCCGATTAGAATTAACTTTCGGTGGAGCTGGTCTGGTAGACAGAAAGTCTGTTGGTTCCCTTAACGACACGAACCCGACACGAACCCGTCACTCTTTGTCGGATTCTGGGACTTTCCTCTTAAAAAAATCGATTACCTAAGCCATCTTTCAGGGTGCATCGGATCAACATGTAAATCAAAGTTTTTCGTTTACGGAATTATTAAACACAGCCACTGACCGATAGATGTCACTTAACTTAATTCTGGACGTTACATTTCGTAAGCTTTTCTGAACTGAAATTCGTGATTTTCTAACCCACTTTTACCAACAGTCTCATCTTAAACAAGTCAAGCTAAAGTGTCACAACAATTTGGGCAATCAGAGATTAGGACCTCTCCTCGGGCTTGTTTTCGAGAGCTTTTACAGAAGATTATTTATTTACAGCTCCTGGCCGCTTTGCCGGTTTTAATAGATTGATCGATAGGTGGTTAACTCCTTCCTTTCCGTCTTTGTCACTGTGACTTGAAAATCAAGGATCTAAACTATGATGTTCAGGAAGTATTATTTTGGTGTCTCTTCTTAAAGCGGCCTTGCTAATCTGACATATTCGAAGATGTAAAGTAAACTGTAAACCTATTTTGCTTACGTTCATAGCATCGGCAGCCATTTGAATCGAACCTCGCTCAACCTAACTCTTTCTCAAAACAGTCCACCGATCCATGTATACCTCCATGTGCTTATAAAAACGACAGTTTCCACATCTGGATATTTGTAAAAACACCTTCTAGGGGAAATTTGTAAGTCTTCATTGCACCACAAACGTCTACAAAACCCTTAGACAACAAATCAAATTGGATTGACTTCAGTCATTAGACAAGCAACCGCCTTCAATAACCAATCCAAGGCCTTTTTTTTTGCCTTTTGATCCAATTTGCCACTTTTACGTCACGGAGAATTGTATAAAACACCTCTTCGGCTAAAAAGCAACAGACACCTGCGTCTCGTAGGCAACTCCTACAAGGCACGCAATAAATCCATTATGAAACGCACAACAGTGTGAGTCGATCCTTTTCACATGCATATACTTGTTATTCCCCAACGTGTTAAGTCGCCTAATCGATGTTGGTATTCCTGTTGAATAATCATAAGCGAGTAATGAAGTGTTTTTGCCCCGCAAAAAGGAACACGACGCCGCCACCGCCACTTCCACAGACAGGCTGTAGATATGAGTATCGTTCTCATTTTCAGATCAATTGAATATTTACCATATTCTCACTTCATGCAGCCAGCCCTACTTGCGGTGTAGATGTGTGTATGGTAATATGCAAATGTTTGTACCAGCAGCGAGGTGAATTAATCACAGAGAATCATCTGATCCTTCCACTGACGACGGGAGTGAGTACTTGAGAAGGAATTATTTAAAAATTGTCATCTGACACAAATTCACTTGACCCGGTTTTTGGTCGACACGCCCAACTCCATCCATTTGACACCTAATTAGTACTCCAGCATCGACATCTCTGGAATACATGTGCAAATCAATAGTCAAGCTTGTAAATTCAAATTTCATCCTAATTATTGCACGCGCATCAGCAACAGCAAGGACATCCATCCATGGAATTGCCTGTAGAGTGAGAGGAGGATTGAACTTTTCAATAGCAAAAGTTCGCAAATTGTCAGAGAGAGTGGTAAAGTGGCATCGTATGACTAACAACTTGCTAATTATCGTGACCGTTGTTGTTTGGTTAACATGCACATATACAAACGCTTATTGGTGGTTTTGTTAGCACTTCGTTTGAATGGGGGGATGTAACAGTAAGTAGAACAAGTTAATGGCGGAAGGCGAAATGCGTTAAACTTATGTTTGAACACAGACAGTGTTGAGTAAAAATTGTGTTTACTTGAAGGGAATACTTTGCATGTACTCGTATGCGGTTATGTCAAGTTGTGGCATGAGAAAGTTTCAAAAACTTGTAAGACAGTAATTAGGGGTGAATGAATGTGTATGTATTAGTTTGGGACTTGTGGAGTGAAAAGTTATTGTAGTGTATATAGCTTTACTTCTTCACTTAGAGTGGGCAGTAGGTTGAGTCCGGTATTGGGTATGTTCTCATATTTCATTGTATATCTATGACCAGATGTTACGAGTACCTTAAACCTGTTTGCGGTTCTTTTTGTTGACCATCTTTCGAAACTTCGGTTTAGGAGTATGTTTTGAATGGCTAAAGCTGACCTTTGTCTTCATCTTCATTGCGTTGTCTGGAAGTGCAGTAGAGATCACCTTCTTGGATGTGGAAACTTCTTTAGGGTTTTAGCAACTCTTTTGATCTTCTCAGCCATTTGGAACGATCGCGACCCACAACGATTGGAATGTCTTTATGGATGTACATCGTGTTGTTCTGAAAAATGTCGACGATTTCGGCTGAAATGGCGTAGTTATAAGTGAGTTTGTACGAGTTATTCACGTGCTTTACTTGAAAATGCATGTCTAAAACCTTTCGCTGGTGTCTTTTCCGATGAAAGGATGGAGGGCATTTTGGGCTTTTTAGACTTACCCTTATGCCTTTGTTATCGGCATAGGAGAGGTGGTCTTCTTTCTTATGGACCGTGTAAATGATGAACAGCTTTTAATCATCAGATGATTAGGTACATGAATCTTCTGCTGCCTTTAATAGCGCAGCTCCTAGGCCATTCTGGTGACTTAAGCTTGATCTTGGCAGCCTGTCAACAGCCAGTCCTTTTAGATTGTAGCTTTTTCGAGATAAACTTTCTAAGAGCATCGTTCTGAGATTGCAATACTCAGGACAACCGCATTTTTACATTTTATTTGGATTCATTGTGGGCTTATTCAGAACTTCCAGACATTAGTTGCATTATAAGAGTAACAAAGGTACCCTCTTCGCATAGCCAGTGGCTAACAAATTTATCAGACTAAAGACTAAAAATGTATATGGTTCTTATAAACCAAACCACACACTTACAGCCGTTAAGGCTACAGGAAGGGAATCAAATTTACAATTGCCATACAGGCTAAAAATAACAATGTCCAAACTCAAAGGTAAAGCAATTGATAATAAACAGAGGTATTGTGTGGATAACAAAGAAATAAATACATTGTCCTGGCCAGGATAAGTGCTCCATTAGTACACCCACACATCTGCCAAATACCCATCGCCATCCAGGACTCTGCATGATCAAAAATGTATGTGTGCAGTGATATTAAGGAATTATTATTTTTATCCTTAGAATATCCATCAACTTGGCGTCCATCCAAGTAACATCATGTATTCAAAGAACCACCCATAAATATGTTGCTCCTTCTCTCCTACCGCATGAAAACAAGTGAAAGGACATATCTATATCTATACGTAACGGAATGTGAAACAAAAAAAATTTCAGATAATAGGATTTTTTCTTTAGTATTCTACTTTATGAAGAAAGGAAATTCCCGTCATGGATTTTCAACGTAAGCATGAAGTTTTACTCTCAACTCCCAATGGTCGACCACAACGAATTTTGAACTGAACCTTCAGGAGATGCATTTCGTTTTCTCTCGCTAACTTGTGTTATATGTATCTGTGCTGCACATTTAACGAAGAAAGTAATTCAATTTGCTTCCCCGTCGATAGGGGTGTGGGGTTGAGCATCACGATGCAGCACCACCATCGTTTAAAATAGATTGCTTCACTTAATTGCATTTCATTATGAGCTCAGTTGGAAAATGGTTTGTTTGCGGATAGGAAGACAACCCGAAATGTTTAAGCTTACTTGCACGGTTAACGATAAATGTTATTTTATGTAACGGCAGTTAAATATTAGAATGGTTATCTTTACACTTGGCAGAAATTAAGAAATGCGGTCAATTTAATATCTTAAGGGTAAGGAGAGGGCTTAATTTTTTAATGGATAAGTCCTAGGTGGGAATGGGATAGTTACAGTCGTAAAACGTGGAAGGATTATTAGCCACGTTATCTCAAGAAGTCAACTCTGAAGATCTCCTAATTTTTTGTGAAGTAAAAGAAGTACACACACTCAATCAGGCTTCTCGAGCACAGCAGGGTTTTCGAAAGCAAAGCTTTGGCAGTAAAATAAACCAAGACCCTATAAAGCAATTGCTATTCGAGATATAAAGCTGAACCTTGTCAAGCATCAATATAAACTTTAAAGGGTTCTAATATACAGTTGCTTCTGCACCCTAGCGGAAGATCAATAGAGCCCAGCTTGTATCAGTTAAAGAATTTTATAGAAGAATAGCTAGAAGTTGAAGTGACGGTAATCTATATGAGGAACCTTTAGCTAAGAAGTCTTAACAATTCTGTAGCTTGCTTGTTTAAAAAAAAAACTAAATTCAGCGTGGAATAAGAAAAGTTGCATACAAAAAGTGCTATAACGCAAATCAAGGGCAGCGAGAGATGAGCACCAACCCAAAGCAAGGGTGGGGACGAGAATTCTAAAGAATGAGTGTCTTCGTTGTCTTCCGGCTCAAGGAAGTCGAAAAGTCATGTGAGAGTTAAAGTATCACAAGAAAATCAAGAAATTGTAAATCTGGAATGCAGGCTCTTTGAAACAGTGATGTAAATCTAGTCACCGAGACGAAGAGAATTGTATAGTATCTGCTTTGAGGGCATCGGTTTGGGAGGGTGATAGGGAGAGAATTAAAGACCAAATCTAGTCAAGGAAATAGAAGTTATGCAAAGAAGCTTGAAAAATAACAAAGCTGCCGGCTCTAATGGCTTGTAAGTGGAGATTTCAAACACGAGGGTAATGTGCATGCACTATGTCATTGACCAAGAATGGGTCGAAGAAAACATTTCCGGTGCCTTGATGCCTCATTTTAAAAATAAGACGATTCTGTGTTTTGTAAAAACCACCGAAGAACATCCCTGGTAGTGTCGAAGGTCCTGTCGAATGTCCTGACTGAATGTCTCAAGGAGAATGGCTTGTATATGCAAGTTAGGGGCTACAAAATCCGTTCTGGTGTTGATTTACTTCAAGAGAAGGGTACATCTATATCCACTTGCTGAATGTTACAAGGATTGGTGCTAGAACTTATTCTGTAGTAAAACTCTGGTCTCCTTAAGCTTTCCAGAGAGCGAGAGACACTCAATGTTTCCTTACATTTTATCATCTATGCTCTACCAGTTAAGTTCTTGATCACAGAATTCACGCACAGAGGTGTCCTTACCGCCACCCTCTACCAGTTCATCAGCAAAGTCGTTCTTTTCCAGCAAAGTCTCACCTTAGTCATTCTCTGCTCATACAATCATTAACAACATGATTGGTGGATGTTTTGAAAGTTCTACAGGATATCAAAGACAAATTCATTTATCCTGAGCCTATATGGTTTGTGTTTCAATATTTCCTTCAAAGGCAATAACATATTTCGCTCATCCTTTCAATATATTTTTCTTTTTATTCGTTCCCAACTTCTCAATTCCATTAGTGAGAGTGGGGTCTCACACTTAATACAGAGGCGGCATGCCAACGAACATTTCAAATGGGGATCAGCACACTCGAACAAGACTGAAAGAATGCGCTACAAAGGAAAAAAAAAAGAAAATAAATTTATGGTGCTTTTCTAGATTTTCATCTACTCCTGACAGATCGCTCCTTGTGTATTGCTCAACCATAAGCGAGCAACACACAACGTAAGGCATTCTCTTGTATGCACACCGAGAAGATGTGTAATATACTCTCGCTGCAAGGGATTGTAGTTTTGGTCCCTGGCATCATGGCCCATACTGGAAAGGAACAATATCCTTACAATCTCATGATTGTCATTTATCTTTGCCCGAACTGAGAGAACATAAGCGCGCTAGTTCGCGCAATAGAATCGGGTATAGGAGCAAACACACATGGGTTTCGAGAATGTTGGCTTCAAAACAAATGACAACCATTAGATACGATGCCGAATGAGTGGAGTTGATATTAATCCATATTTGTTGGTAAGTTAATAACTCAACATAATCGTGGTATTCATCTCCTTTTTTTTGTGTAGCTCTGGCTACTATATATATCCTTTGTTGGTTTTGGACATCTTTAGTATTCCGTACGCCAAAAATGTGTATGAATTCATAATTTTATGTTCGGTAAACAGACAGGGGTTTGATTTAATAAGTATAAATTGCATTTTTTGTTTAGTTTCAGGGTGAACTCAGACCGGAGGTTTCTGTAAATGATTTTGATAGGGAGTGGCAATCCATTGACAATGGAGTTTTATTGTGAATCAAGCAATGGAGTTTCAAACCGCGCCATCTACAGAAGAAACTAAAAAAAAAGAGAAGTTATCTGTGATAACTATCGCCATCTATACGATCTTTTATAGCTTATTAGATTGTGGTTGGTGCTATCTATTGTAAATACCGACAAGCAGTGAATGCAGTCCTTTAAACTAGGAGGATCTAAAGATAATTTGAAAATCGACGTTGTTCGATCACAGATCTTCCAAAAGATGGGAAGCACGGTTTCATCGTTTAATCTAGGCCACCTTAACTTTCGACGAAGGGCGGTAGGTAAAGTGAAAGTATGACAAAAAAAAATAAAAATATTTGGCGCGACAGTCATAGAGAGCCAAGGCCTAGCTTTTCACAACCATTCATGTTGTTCTTGTTATATTCTTCACACGAATAGAAGGGACTTACAGTTTTGTTGCCGACTACGAACAGCAGATTGAGAAGCTCTCTCATGACAGATTATACTCATGCAGGTTTGGCATGCCTGCGAAGAGGTGGTGCCGCGAATAAAACTGTTGATGGCATTGAGAATCGAGTCCCTCACTTAGCAGTCCAACTCACTATACACTAAGCCACGGCGACCACGAAAAAGTATAACAACTTCCCTCAATTTTTCTGGGAATACGCCAAGTTACGAATAATTTTATCGAGGACTCTGCACGTACTTTAAAGTTTGCCGGTCTCTTTGCTTAGTTTGAGGTACAACGGAGCGACAAGAGAGCACAAAAACTTCGTCTTAGCCTTGCATCTTGACTTTTCTGTTAAAAGGGTAAGTTAATTCACTACTACTGTTGTTCTCAAATGAAAGTTGAACATAAGTGGTTTCAATAATAAGGAAACTTGATTCGTCTATCTAAAAAGCCCCAAGGTAATTTAGTTTAAAGCGGGTCAGTATACAGCTTCGATTTCTAGCCTTCCCTTCTAAATTCATATGAAATCTCGTGAACAAACCTTTTCGCAATCTGAACTTATTATTACTTCAACTGTAGAAACCTAAATTGACTATAGACCTTTCTGGTCAACGTTTTCGAGGGATATTTTCTTTTGGCAGTGTCCTTCAGAGTTTGATTCCTTGGTATATCTTCTCACTACAAAGCTCCTTCTAGTTGATGTGTATTCCTACTCCGTAGAAGGTTGTGCCTTTCTCTTGTCATCAATTTTTCATTAAGTCGAACAGTTCCAAGTGTAAGATAACCTTGTTGATCTTGTCTGGAGTGCCTAATTTGTCTAGCTACTCTCAAACCATCTTAGAGTTGATTACGCTTGAGCTCAAATTTTTTATGGCAGCTCAACAGGAGCTTGAGTTGAGCAAACCGCCATATAGCGTGAACTTTGGCTTGAGAGATGCTAGCCATTGTTTTAGAAAACCTCTATGGTCCTGGGTGGAAATCGTTTTATGACTCAGTCATTCTTGAATCATCCATGTCCGATGGAATGTTTTGATGAAATCTCTTGACTATTTCGTCTCTGGTTCAAGAAAATTTTATGTTTAACGAAATTCAATGGGCCCTACGAAAATCTAGAGTAAGAAAGACAATCAGATTGCTTCTGAAAACAACCTTCTCTCAGGATTCCCCTAAAACACCCTCCAACTCTTTTAAGTTTCAGACGTCTATCGCTGTAAATATTACAGATGAGATGAAAGTTCTAGTATAATTCGACCATCGAAATGCACATGCGTTCGTATTCTATAGGTATATGGTACGGTGATGGTATGGCGATGGGGAAACAAGCTCATAATTTCCCATCAAATCAACTGGCCATCTTCTGTTCTATCGAAAAAGTTAGAAAGGTGGTTGTAGTTCACTGGTATGATGCAACGAACAGCGTGAACCTTTGACGATTTGAGTACGCCATTTCCAATGGTATTCTAACTAGAAACCCCGTTTCGTCAACTGAAAAGGTGCCCATAGCAATGCGTTTACGATCAAAGCTCCCGAATTCGCTCTACTCCAGCTCCATTTTGTTCCTTTAAACCCCATTTAGACAATAATCATTACTACAAGACTAATATAGGTCAGCATCTTTCGCCACATTGTGACAGTTGGGATCAAGAAGTTGTCTCCCATAAAACATCCACTTTATTATTTAGTGGGCGCACAGTTTACGGCATCGTCGAACCTTTTAAACCTGACACGAGAAATAGTTTCACAATCTCCACATAATCCCGAAGTTTAAAAATCTCATAATCATTTTATAGGATACCGACCATATGGTCAATAAACTCCAAATTTCGCAGGAAAAAAACGTCAAAAAAAAACCCAATGCCCGTCTCGTCCGGCCTTCAATGAATTCCTCACATCAACCCACCAGCCCTAGGTTAATAATAGGAATGTAATATGGGCGCAGGAAAAAAAGGAAAAAAAAAAAAGGGAAAGGTCGAACAGTTTTTTTTTTTATTTCTTCTGATTTTTATGTCCACTTTACTCGCAACTTTTTATTCCCTTTCCTTTGTCCTGTGTCCGTTCAGAACATGATTTCCTACTTAAGCTTTTCGACCGAGCCGGATAGAAAAGTGTATAAATATAAAAAAAAAGGAGAAAGAGACGAATGAAACAAAAGGCAACGGAAATCAATGCTGGCAATAGGTTAATGGCTGAGCATATTTTCCTGGAAAGGATTTATAACTTTGGATTCGGATACGGATTCGAAATTTTTTCCTTTCCTCCTACTTCATCTTCTCGCCGTAGTCCAACATTCGTTGGAAAAGTTGATAAAGTCAGTTGTAGTGGGAAAGTTTTGTTATATTGGGACATAATTGAAGAAGCGGAAGTTGATGAAAACTTGTTTCAACTTAATCCCTGACAACCCGCATTTCCTAATTTTTGTGCCTTTTTTTTTTTTTCTTTTTGTGTTTCTCGGATTCCGTTTTCCTTTTGCGGGCGATGACAATTTAAGAAGCGTTGTGTCCTTTGTTTCAAGAAAATTGAGCACTCGTAAGAAGTTGGACATGTTGTGGAATTTGATATGTTACTTGGAGATGTAATTAGGGTGTCGGCAGCAGCAATGCCCCGTTACCACAGAAAGATGTTCCAGAGGGTCTGTCCAAATTGCGTTATATTGTTTCGGGAGAGTAACCAATTTAGTGGACATGTCTTTTGACTGTTATTGGTTAATGCTGTCTAAAATAGAACGAGAAGAGTGGTGGACAGGGAATGACTTCTTGAACTCAAGTAGTGATGTCGAAATTTGAAACTTTGATACATGTTGGGAGCGGAGGTAACTCATAGCAGTATGGGTGCCGACAAGTGGATGTCATGTGAAGCGGTTGAGTGGAGCAGGAGATTCGAATGTTGTAACAGTTTATATATAGAAAAATGTGAATTAAAAATGTAGTGATAGGTTTAACAGTCTACTGAACAAATAAGGGTATGGAGGGGACATTTTAGAACTCAATAGTTCGCAATAATTCTTCTCTACTCATTTTTCTTTTTCTTTTGTTTCATGTGTTTATTGGCTTTTATCGTATCGACTGATAAGTCGTTGGGGCTTATATTGACCCAAAATATAAAATGAAGGGTAATCCTTATTGGACACATTATTTTCTCCTAGCATACTGCTCTATGCCGACATTTTTAAAACCACTCGAGCTTTTAGTCAGAAACTTCAAAAATCTTATACAATTATACCCGGATATGTACTTTTTCGCTTAGCTGCGTTACGCACATTACTTACTTACTTAGGTGGCGCTACGGGGTGAATCTGGGCCTCAGCCAACAAATTTCTCCAATTAGCCCGGTCCTTAGCTAACCGCCTGCAGTTACGCACTACAAGTTGGTTGAGGTCCCCTTCTACTTGTGCACGCAACCTTAGGCGAGGTTTTCCTCTACTGCGTTGTCCTTCCGGGCCGGAGCGTAAGTGTCCATCCGCTTAACATGTCCAAGCCATCATAAACGACCAATGCGTAGTTTTTTGACTAGGTCGTTGTCGCTGTGCAGCTCGTATAATTCATCGTTGAACCTTCTCCTCCATAACCCGTCAACGCACACGGGACCGAATATCTTACGAAGAATGTTTGCTTGAAGCGACCACGGGTATCTTCATCCGCCTTTGATAAAGTCCATGCTTCAGCACCATAGAGCAGGACTGGGATGATTAAGGTCTTATAGAGAGTTTCCTTAGTTCTTTGGGAAAGGGCCTTACTACTCAATTGCCCTCTCAGCCTAAAGAAACAGCGATTGGCAAGAGTTATTCTTCGTTTGATTTCTGATGAGATATCATTTTCAGAATTGATAGCAGAGCCAAGGTAGACAAAGTCCCTTCCTACCCCGAAGTTATAGCTGTCTATAGTGACATTCTGTCCGGTTCGTCGATGTTGAGTGTCCCATCTCATCGACAACAAATACTTAGTTTTGCCCTCGTTGATTGCTAGTCCCATTTTGGCCGCTTCTCTCACAATAGCTCGCTGATTTCTGCCGATTATATCAATATCATCAGCGTACGCGAGTAGTTGCACAGATTTCCGAAAGATTGTGCCGCTGTTGTTGGCTTGAGCGTTTCGCACAAGTCATTCAAGAATGATGTTGAAGAAGTCGCATGACAGCGCATCACCTTGCCTAACTCCTTTTTTGACATCAAAGGTTACGGTGAGATCGTGACCGACTTTGAAGAGGCAGCAAGCATTCTCCATCGTCATCCTACACAAACGGACGAGTTTGGCAGGGATGCTAAAACTTGACATGGCTTTATATAGCTCGTCCCTATAAATACTGTCATGGGCGGCTTTAAAATCGATAAATAGGTGGTGTGTATCGATTTGGACTTCTTGGGATTGTTCCAGGATCTGCCGAAGTGTGAAAATTTGATCGATTGTGGACTTTTCTGGCCTGAAACCACACTGATAGGGTCCAATCAGGTTGTTAACGAAGGGATTTACGCGTTCACACAGTACGGCATAAAGGATCTTATAAGCGATTTTCAGAAGACTGATGCCTCTATAGTTGGCGCAGTTGAAAGGGTCTCCTTTTTTGTGAAAAAAAGTGTGTTACGCGCATTGCTTACCAAAAATGGTAGACAAACTCTCAAGGCAGCTTTCCTAGGAGCACTGCACATATGTACAATCCTCATCAACCAATTTTACACACCTAACCAAACTTCGAGTGAATTTCTATGACCCATCACAGAAGTATTGCAAAATTCTATCACAAACTAACCGATGTTAGAAGAAGGATACTGTATAGTGTTGCCGAACAAATTTCGGAACTCCATCAAATGCGTTATTTTGAAAACTTCCAACACAATAACGCCTCTTTGAAACTCTATTCGCAAACTATGGATGAATACAGAATGTCATGACTGGCTTTTCTTATCATCGCTCCTCCAGTAGAACTCTGAAATGCAATCAAACTTTTGATGGCAGGAAATTAAAGATGAAGCTATTTTGTGCACTCAGTCAAAAGAGTCGCGCAGAGCATCCAAGACATTGTTAACCACTCTTGTATATACCGATCGGAAACTTTGTCTCTATATTTTCGGTCTCGGCGAACAACGCCGACTTTATGGTACTTTCAGTTGTGTGTGTATGTGTGTATGTAATCGCAACACCAGCAGTAGCATTATGTTGTAAAAACTTTATGTAAATTTTCCAAATTTTCTATTTCACACACACCCACACACACACCGGCAATGTCGTTGGCCACCCATTTACCCAAGCACGCCCGATGACTAAATACCTAATTCCATTCGAAATAATATAAATCTTCGCCTTCGAGGCGGCAAACTTTCTCCGAAAACTACGCTGTAAGTCACTGGCTTTGGCCGCTGCCTCAACTCGACTTAATATTTTGTTAAGAATATTTTCGTCACCATTACAAGGAGGAGTACGGGAGCTTGGCAGCACAGAAGGACTGGCAAAGTGTAAAGTATATAGAATCTGTTAAGTTGTGTTGTTGGAATATTTACGCCAATAAATTTTATTGGCTATGAACGGATATTACGCCGGTATAAATTCTAAGCCTTTCAACACACCGACACAGTAGTACAGCAGTAGATGCAAAGCCCATGAGTAAACGATCGCGTTTACAGTTGTTTTGTTTAAACTTTTCTCGCTCTGCGGAGACAATAAATAACTCACTCCCGCAACACATAGATATACATACACACTCGTAGACTGGAGGGTTTGCTGTGTGAAGTTCTGGGGGAATGGGAAAATCGGATTTTGTTTATCGGAGTTTTTCCGAGGTTTTTTTTTTCTTTTCGTTTTCGCCCCTATTTTTTGGAGGGAAAAAGTGTGGACATGTTTGCTTTTTGCATGGATACGGAATAAGCAAATTCTGAGTTATGTTCTCCTAGCGATTTGACAATGTTATCTGGGGCAGGACTCGGAAAATCTATCACAGTACAAATTTATGAGATGTAGATTTACTAACAAACATGTTGACGAGAACGGGCGGATTTCATGGTGGGCTGGGGCTACGCATAAATAACCGATACATGGTGGGTGGTTGACCTTCTTTTTTTTTTCTGTTTCATGTTAATCCAATCTGGTTTAATTTATGATAATGCACGAAATGACTAAGTGTATGGTGAATTGAAATGCAAAGGATTTCCACTAAAAGGATGTGTCGCAATGTACATACATATGTATGTATGTAGTTTGACTTTAGAAGTCACATATTTGTTGTTTTGTTATCCATTGATGGGAGGGTACTCATTGCTCGCGGAGCAACTATGTCAAAAAAATAATCTCCATGCAGAGCCATCAGACGTTGTAAAATACTCGTAGATTTAAAAAAAAAAGTAATCTAAAGGGATAAACGTTAGGGGTTGTATTCTTATGTACTTTCTCGTTACCACAGTCTGTATATCTTCACGTAGTTTTAGTTTGTTCAAATGAGAGCGGGATTTCTTGTAAAAAAAAGTGTCCTGCCAAACTCGGTCCTTTTCTACCTTTTCCTTGAGGGGTGTCATCTTTTTCCACCCTTCATTAGAGTCTTCTTGGAGTTTACAAGACAGGCTTCTGTAAACCGCGGGTTCCTCGAGGAACCCAGGAATATGTATTCTGCTCTTCAGTACTAGTGCTATAGTAGTGTTAGGAAACTGATATGGCAGCTCGGGCATATGAGTGGTATGTGCGATTTTGGTTCAGTCAATATTGGCATGCGACAACGATAGACATATGTCCGAGTTCGCTCCTTTAACCATATTTTGTGTTCCTCTCGGGAGTTTAGTTTATACTTCTAATCGCCTGAATTGGCTGGGTCAGGCGATAGAGCACTTCAACTCTCCGAACCTTTTTCCCAATTGGCATGACTCCTTCTTAATTGCTCTGCCCCATGTATTTTCAGTTGGTCTACACTTCTACAGGTTCAACTCTACCACGTTTAATTCACTTTCAATATCCGCTGTCACATTTGTTGAGATGCAAAGTAATCATAAGTCATCAGCGTGGTTGAGATGTATGAGTTCATCGAATTCCTCTACTTTCAATCGACAATCCTATCCTATCCTACTAATATTATAAAAGTGAAACGTTGTCCATTTGTTTGTTTGTTCCTCTGTAACACGAAAACTACGGAACCAATGAACTTCAAATTTTGCACAGAGAGTGGCTGAACTTTGAGTCACGGTATAGGCTACTTTTGGTTATTAAAGTGTAACTTCGCAAATTAAAGGTGGGCGAAGCCGCGGGTAAAAGCTAGTGCATCAATAAAAACAATATTGGCTAAAGAATGCATTCTTGTCGAATGTCACTTTGAGTCTCGAATTTCATAACCTGCCTATGCATTTTTAAAAAAAGAATGTTCGACTTGACTTCCAGCACTCTTTGCTCTTAAGAGATCATATCCTTATTTATTATTGCCCTTATTGTACTTAAGCATGCCTCTGCACCTTTATTTTAGGAAGTTTTTTTTAACGATTTCCCGCCATCACTACTAGACTAGATATATAAGCATAGGCTTCACGATAATACATTACTTCTGTCGGATGATCAGATGGATGCTGTCATTAGGTTTTACTACATTTTTTATTGAGTATAAGTCGGAAATTCTTGAGATGTTCTTCCAAGTACAAGTCGTAGAGAGTACCATCTCGGTTTTCTGAGGGTTCACTGCTAGTTGGCATTTTCTGGTTAAAGTGTCTTCACTACATCATCCGCACATGTTGTGGTTTAAGCCCCGCTAAATCTAAACTGAATTTCTGAATTTCGTTCAGAATGATCAAGCTCAAAGCACCGAGCCTACGGTATGCTTCTAGAGGCCTTAAATTTGAATTGAGTTCGCGTTTTTTTTTTTAGCATGTTCAGAATTCATTTGATGAGAGCCAGATTGATATTGAGGTTAACCAAAACTTTTCTTTTCACATTCGTCTTGTTTTTTAAAGTATTATTCACTGTCGGTTGGAGTTTATTCTTCGTCCTTTAGCGACATTTTGATTTAAACATCAACGGACAACATTAAGGAAGATGTCTGAAAATACCCACAAAGACACGGGTTTCCTGAATTCAGTAAGTCTTCATCGAATTTTGTTGCTTTCGTCGTTTTGAGTGCGAAACTCCTTTCTTCATCAAGGTACGTCGCATCTCTACTCATGTAGCTTTAAGATGATTTTGCAAACTTCCGGTTTTGTTATCTAACAAACATCAAGCTTGTGGGTCGCTGTCGCGAAGAGCTACGGGTTCTTGGCAGGCAGCACAATGTAAGACGCTGCTGGGTCCCTGGCTACAAAGGGGTGTCTGGAAACGAAACAGCTGATGAGCTGGCAAGGGAAGGATCTTCATTAGATCCACCTGTTACCTCAAACAGGAGACTGGGAGCAAAATTCAAAAAACTGCAAATGATAGATGGAATGCGCTCAGTTCCTGTATTATAACTAGGAAACTATTGCCACTGTACGATAAACAGAAAACCGACAGAACACGGATGACTTATGCAAGGGAAGTGGCGACGAAGAAGCAGATGAGGACACTCCGCACTTTCTTTGCCACTGTCCAGCGGTCGGCAAAATAATATTAAAAACCGTAGGAAGACATTTCTTTCCAGACCTAGAAGAACTGTCCTACAAGTCTGTGGCTGACATTCACAGATTTATCCGCGCTTCGGACTGGATCGATAGAACATAGGCTTATGGTTCTTAGTAAGGGAAGTTGAATCCCCTGGGGTACCACAATGGGTCTACATTGACCTAAGTGTGGCGGAGATAGGACTTCCTTTCCCGTCATCCCTTTTACTTAACCTAGCCTAACCTATCAAACAAACATACATCACAAACTTTAACTTTTTCAATGAAAGCACGCTACTAATACCAACATTTCGATTCACTTACTCCTGACGCGTCCTAGACACACATCCATTACAACTTTGAATCAACAAATAAAAATAAAGCTACATGAACATAAACAGTTAAATGTAACGCGTTATAATTAAATTCTCCATCTTTCTCTTATCTAGCCAGTGAATTAAAAAAAAAAATCTCCATTCCCTGCACATGGCGATGAAATTAGTTTTTAATTTGGAACGAGGACATGGATTGCTTTAGTTATTCCAAGCTTTGTGGTGGTGGGAGTTTGTTACAAAAAAAAAAAAGTTAATCGTCGTCATTATACTTTGAATGTAATTAGAATAGTGCAAGCGGTTCATTTAGTCCGTCTGACTTTTTCAAACTTAACTAGATAATGAATATCCTTAACGGAAGTGCAATGAGGTTTAGCTTTCGCCTTAATGTCCGAGAGCTCTTCATGTGTAAGGGACGGTACTTTTTCGGTAATTGGAAAGTAATTGCATTGTTACACCGTAAATGGCCTTTAATTCGTTTCTAACTACCCGCTTGAATGGTGATTGGGAAATGCTTGTGGTCACTTGAACATATGTGTGGCGGTGGAACATCTTTTCACAAAGTTTCAGGGAACCTTTTTCAAAGGACCCTTTTGTTTGTTTGATATTAATAAATCAACTCATTGTTGTTAAATAACTAAAAGTGAATAGCACCAAATCCAAATGACTTCCTGACTAATTGTTAGCATTCGAGCGTTCCTAGACCCAGTCATCAAAATAAACATCAAAGTCATTAACGACAAACTTATTTTATTATCCAATCCAAATGGCGACCAGTTTTTTGTTTAATGAAATCATCTCATGAATGATAACAACAATTTCCATCATATTCTGTCAATTCATCAGCATTTTGTCTTAATGTCCTCGCATACGAAAGCTAATCAATCAAAACTCCTTAATCATTTATGGGCCACTTTACGAAGCTATGATACAACAGTTCGAGGTCCCATTGGTTTTTGTGGTCGCAAAACTTTATTAAATCATCCCAAACCAAATGAAGGAATTAACATCTTCCTTAGATGGCTGGTGTGAGGATATTAACGAAATTGGGTTACCCAACCCGGTATCACCCATCGCGATATAATGTCAAGCAATTATCAACCAATAACCAAGGCACATATAAATCTCATAAAATTTATTGGCACTCTCCCTTCGGCATTCTCCTCCACTTACCCACGGCGAATAAATTGCATTTTAAGGACTCGAGCAATCAAGTACATGAACAGAATCACCACCACCAGCAGCAGTTACTTACGAGTTTTCTCTTTCTGCACGCGAGATAACCATCGCAGACATAGAACAACTCATTCGTCGGCGTCGCCCATCGACTTGGGGAAGGAGAGCTTTATGCAGTAGCACCCCCAGTGACAATGGCAACGTCCAATACATCAGATAATTTACTTCAAAGACAACTTTATTGTTAAGTTCATAAAAATTGCTTGGCCAGGACATCCTCGGAGACGACCGTGTATTACGATACGACCGCCAACCGGGAGGTTGATTGCCACCCCGTACAACCGACTGCGGGTGATAAAATATTTTTCTATCCTTGGACAGGCTATAGATGGGGTATCGGTGGGCGACTCGGTTTTAATTGCCTCCGTTTACGCGCTGCCAATAGAATTTATTTATTATCCTTTCGATTTGGAGGAATGATGGGTTGGATGGCATTTTGCTTTCTAGAAAGGATGAAAGGAAAAAACAGTTGGTTATGGGGAAACATATGCTTGCACTATAGCTATTTGCTCATATCTCTAAGTTAGAACATACACACACTCACACAGAGAGGCGAACAGAGAAATCCTATGAAATATCACCAGGCAATGGTCCTGATGCGTTGCGTTTGAATGATTTACGCGTTGCAGTGAACAACTTTGCAGTATGCATCGTAAATCGCCCAAGATACATGCATTTCTCGGTTCCGTATCCTGCTGGATAGTTTGACACATTTCACACCATTTCATCCTTGAAGTGTACTTGTGTGGCTGTGTGTAATGTACATTGCCAACACTTGCAAGAAACGTCCCATTTCGTGTAAGATGCTAATTTGGTCAATTAATTTTGTTGGTGAACGCGTCTGGTGACATTAGCTATCGGTCTTTCGTCTTAGCTGTGTGAAGTGTGACTTTGAGCAAAACTTTAGTACATCCTGTTACTTACTGGCAAGGCAAATGGGAAATCAATAATTTGCACAAATTGATATTTTTTAGGAAATTTTTCCCACTATAAGCGGGAATCACATAGAGAAACATGAAATTTCTCTGTGCGTCCGGTACAGTGACTCAAAAGAGTTGCCTTTTAGATGGAAGTACGTATAGATTCAAAAATTGTTTTAGAATTGAAAGTCTTGCATAAGTCTTTTCAGGTATTTTTCAACAGATTTCAAAGAAAGAAAAAGATTCGTCGTTTTGCCTGTTACCAGCAGTGTTTCTACAGATTTTACCTTGTTTTTAGAATGGGTCACAACGTAAGCCCTTCTTTAGAATTCATGGTCTTTCTCTTCTTACGGTTGTCAAAAAAGGGCTAAAACCATTTTAAAAGAAGTAAGCTCCGACGTTGAAGCATTGAGTTTAGGTCTGCATTTCCCTGGTACCTTAGCAACTTCGAACCGTATCCATTATTGTCTGCGGTGGAAAAAGGTAAGAGCATTTAATTGACGATGATGTTTTAAATTTTATGACACAAGACCAGAAGTGGATGGTTTTGGATCCGAGGAAGCCTGAATCAATTTAGCGGCCACCTTCTTCCGAGAAGCTTGCGGTTGTTTTTGCTCCACTGTCATTGTAGCCAGTCTTCCTAATTTCCAGAAGCCGAAGTGTAGTGCAACTAATCGGTCTCAGTCGATTGTCCGGCTTTCAAGCTTTAAACTAAGGGATTGAGCAGGATTTATATTCCAACTTCCATCTAAGAAACAGAAGAATGAACCAAAACTTGAATGGTGGAGATGAACATTCAAGGTAGCTAAGATTTGTACTAGTCGGAGGAGCTTACTGATTGTTTCAAGTCTAATCCCAATAATTCTGTTACTCACAGTACAAATTTCACTCATCGAATTCGTACTGTCGTAAGAGAAATAATCCAACTACTTGCCACATCCAGTTTTAATTTTAAACTACTAGTGCATACCTACAACTTTCTCTACCATGAAATCCACACTAAGGTACTCAAAAGGACTGGAATAAAATTAAAATACCAATCTAGGTTCGTTCTTCTTGTGCCCTTAATTCTTGATTACGAATCAATGCTCACTGGTGTTGTTTCCCTTCTTCGTTATCAATTGGACATGATATACAGGAGCACATTACTACTTACCCACACACATACACTCTAGTCAGGATCAAAAGAATATATCCAAAGTATATACATTCTGAATCTAACCAACTGCCAATCCTGGATAAAATCCTTAAAAAGTTTCTTCCCATTCCTTGTTCTATGGTCATCAAGACAAATTACCACACACATACAAAACAGGAAATTCAGAATTTCTATTTGACAACAGAATTGAAGTCTGTGTCCCGTTTTTGTATAAAATAAAACACACAAGTACAAATTTTTGTTAAAGCAGGAAAACGAGAAGAATTTTCTGTCTTACCACATCGATGCCCTTTGCCAGAGTAGTGGACATGAGAAGCTTATCGGAGTAAATCACTGGGATCATATATGGGAATACACAGGATAAAGGGGATACTCCGAAAGTCCTCTTGTGTGCTCAATACTCACTTCATTACTTCGGTGAATGCTCTTGGGAGGAAACTGTGTGTAGTTTTGAAATAGTCGACGAAGAAACTACATAAAGGGACAACCCAACGAGGACATGAACAAACGGATGAGTAACAAAAGGAATTGACAGGAAAATTATTTTAAAAAGGACGTCATTTTACGCTCTTCAACTTGTAATAAACCAATTTATGCACAAAAGGAGGCAATGCAATCGAATGCAATGTGACAAAAGGAATGTGATAGTAATCGGTGTAGGAGGGCCCTTGTGAGCTTAGCGGATGTCTAAGTTGAGACAGGAAGGCGGATGAATAAAAGAAAATGTTTAAAATGTGCACAATGATGGTGCAATCTGAAAAAGGAACGGGGACTATACTTGTGACTGGTATGGGATGGAAAGGTGGATAGTGTTCACAGGAAACGTAAGACATTAGGAGAGCCTGTTAGTAACTTGCGAAATTATGTGTTGGTAGATGTCCGTTGAGCCAATTTTGTGCGAAGGTAAATGGAGGGGCCTCTACGTTCTTGGGGTTCCCAAAAAAATATAGTTAGAGTAGCAGGTTTCTGAAATTAATCTTTTAAGATCTATCACATTAGAGTTGAATGGATTTTCATAGGGTATAGAGTATTCCGAGTGAATACAGCTTCTACGCTGCTATCAAGGCCATATATTCGGTAAACTCATCCTCAAAATCGGTAGCACAATGGAGGAAGCAGCTCGCTCCGTTGGCCTACCGGTTCAAGGTTAACCTCCTTTGGTTTTCTTCTCGTCACAAGCCAGGCGAGGGTGAACTCTTCACAGATCTATAGCAGAAGAAGTTCACATTCCACTAAGTGCTTGAAAGGGTGTTTTTTTCTCGCAATTTCTACCAAAGAGTGTTGGAAAGAGAGTATGATAAATGTGGCTCTTCATTTACTTCACTGAGTGCTTCAAAAAGCCTTAATTCGTTTTGACAACAACGACGTTATTGACACTTTCTCCAAGTTCGGTGTGCCTCTGACTCTAAAAATACCAAAATATTACGTCAAGCTCTAAATATAGCTGAACTTCCTTATTAAAGGGTAAACCAGTTTAAACATTTATTTTCCTAAAATTTACACGACAATTGACAAATAGGTCGATCCCCCCTTTGGTATGCGAAAGGTATTGCTCATATTTCCTTGAAAAAATAAAAATAAACACCTCCACGCATTCAAATTTTTGAAAACATTCAATTTTCAACCCACTCTCCGGTTTGAGTTTCCGTTTTCGGGTAACGCAAAACGAATTTGTTATCAGACGAGGCTTATGAATTATTTACTGTGCAGCATGCCTTTTGTAAGCTTCGGTACGGACGCCATCGTGCCGTTTATTTATGGCGCCTTTGGAACAAAATATTGGAATTGGTTTTCAATTTTTCACAATTCCGCGGGTTACTTTACTTTGCCATGCGATATGGCGGCCTACCGCATACATATGGCCACTTCCTCTAATGCCATTGGAGCACCACGTCACATGGTTAATGGGTTTTGGCGGTAAAACATTTGTCAGTGGTGCGCGGTATTCGATATTTACAGATGTGTGCCAACAAAAACTGCGGTCCACATAGGTATAGGTGGCATGTAGTTTCAATGTGTGAACGTTTGTTAATTTTCGCAAAAGGCTTTTATCTTATTGTATATTTTTGAAAGTATGTAGGTATTGATGTATGATTGGAAATGAAATACATATGAGTTCCGGAAAACTGTTGGTGGTCTATTTTTCATGTTTATTGCTTTGAATTTATTACTTTGCGGTGCGGCGTTGTGTTGTAGGGTTTGGATAAGCATCAAAAGTTGGCTTACAATTATATTTTAAATCTCATTTTGAACAAACTTTTTAAAAAGTGGCTTGTGTATGATTCAACTGAGGTAATATGTGATGTTTCCTAGAAGATGTTAAACGAAGTTAAACTTGTGGTGATTTTAACACAAAAATATGTAAAGTAGACGTCTTAGGATGCGGAACTACATATTTTGCTGGTATCTATGGCCCTAATCACAAATTCTTAAAGGCACTTGGAATGTGTCCTAGTGTCTTTCAGGCGGAACTACATGCCATCGATACCTGCGCCACCATCATTCTCGATTCCTGTATAAAGGGGGTAGCCATCAATATATTCATCGACATTCAAGCAGCGCCCAAAGCACTGAGTTCCCATTACTGAACCTCAAAGGCTGTTCTAGGCTGCTTCAATACTCTCCAGGACCTATCAAAGCGAAATAAAGTCAAGCTCTGGTGGGTACCAGGACACAGAGGCATTGAAGGACACGAAATTGCAGATCAACTTGCCAGGAAAGGCTCTTAGGAAAGGTACATAGGTGCCGAACCCAAATGCGGTATCACTACCTCCGCGTTCAGAATGAGTCTGGACAGCTGGGAAAAACAAAACCTTTTATCCTACTGGAACAACACTGAGGGACTAAGACAGGCTAAAGAGGCCATCCGACCCCTCAACAAATGCACAAAAAATATTCTCAATCATAAAAGGGAAGATATCAGAAGACTTGCCGGCTTCCTCACCGGTCACTGTAGCCTCAGATATAATTTACATAGGTAGACTAAATAAAATAGTCCAGGAATCTGAATGCTGACTCTGCTTAGACGAAGACGAATAAGCGGAACACGTACTATGTGAGTGCGTGACTGTCTGCAGAGTCAGAAAAACCTTTCTCTACAAGGAATTCCTAACACTAGAGGACATTCGTAACGCCTCGACTGGGGTCATCCTCAACTTCATTAGGAAGATAGAGGACCTCCTTGTCTGAGTGGCTGCAGGCACAATAGATCTTTTAGGTCGCAGTACGTAGAGGAAAGTTTTTCATAAGATCTTTGATTCTGTATGTGTTGACGATATTCGGGTTCCTACCAAGATTCGATCATGAATTGCAAAGGTTGTACGACGAAACTGATCCACCGGTCTTAAAATAAATCCAAAAAAGCAAAGATTAGATTTGCCAACTTATGTAATTACATTGCGAAACGTGCCGATAGAAAATATGTCGAAAACTTTTCGTACCTTGGCAGCATAATATCCGGTGGCGGCTCTAAAAAGGATATTTTCACAAATCTGCAGGCGTGTATGCAGCTTCGGTAAGTGTGGAACTCACCTTAAATATCTTGACACACAAAGATTCGCATTTTTAAAGTCGAACTGATGAAAGAAATGCAAATCTTTGCAAACCGATGCCTTCACAAATTTAAGATCGGGTAGCCTAACACCATCAGCAACAATGACTTATGTATATCACAAGTGTGATATCGAAGCAATGGCTTACTGTATCAAGCTGAGAAAATGAAAGTGATTTGGTCACACATTGCGTATATGAATCCCCAAACGAAATATGGACTGGACTGGAATCTTCAAGGAAATTGCAAAAGTGGTTGACCAAAAGCTTCCTAGAAAAGAGCGGATCTAAAAGAAATTTAAGGATGCGGTGAGTCCTGAAATGGGCCAAAATGACAACCAAAAAACGGATCAAAATGAAGATGCTTCATTGATTCCCTTTGTTTCAATGGCGGGGGGCCAGGAATTCATAATGACAATGGATGAAGAAATTATGCGCTCCTAATGGGACACCGTTCTCAATGGTTTTAAGTTTAATCTTGATCAGCACCTAACTACTTTAATCCAAATGAAATTTCAGAAAGTTTGATTTTTGACTGATATAACATCCCTGCTTTTAGATACTGACCCTGACATATCGATGAAAAATTAGCCGTCAATGATGGTTGTTAGGTTAATGTTACATGATAACTTTCTATAAGCTGGTTAAATTAACTGTAAATAATGGAATTGTATATATTTAAAGTGTGATTTATATTCTAAACAAGCAGCTGAATGTGGATGCCACAATTTGATGCCTTAAATATTAAAATTTACAGTCTGGAAAGTGAATGCATTAGGTATTCACAATAATCGTAGTTACTCACGATTGTTTAAGCTACTATTGAAACTCGGTTTGTTGTTAATGTCTTTTCAACTATTAACCAAAGAATAATGAGTAACTATTAAAACACGTTATAAAGTAGTTGCAGGAACTAGCTTACTATGTAACGATAATAAATGATTTAATGAGTATTGTACCATAACACTTCTATAAGGTGTACTATAACTTGTTGATGAATTATCAACTTGCTATTAATTTATTGAATATAGTGGGTAGTGCTCAGTTAAATGCATTTTATAGCATCCGCTTTATTTTTATTTAATTTGCCATAATGTTAGCACATAAATCTACCGAGAAACTATCTAATTATTAGTAAATAACAAAATAATTAGGTAATGGTGGCAAAATGTATATGTATCTACGTCCTCTTTTGCACATCTTCAAGTGGAGTTTCTGTCATACAAGCATCCTGTTACATAGTTGGAAACGTTTTCTGAAATTGGAGCACTATCTACTATTCCTGACCTTTTATTCGATTATGTGTTTTCAGAAATCTTCCGTCGAATGATGAAGCCTTAGTAGGTATATCTTATCTACTACTTTGACTATTGCGACATAAATGAAAACAAATTGTTTAATTGAAATTCATCAGTTTATTTCCTTTTTTTTGACTTTATTTACAAAGTTAGTAGGACATTTTTTTTCGACATTCGCATTTTTTCATTTGTTGGCTGATCTAAGTTAAAAAACAAAAAAGTATGTAAAAAAAAACAATCAAAACTCTTAAAACTAATCTCTAACGAGTGAGTGATTTAATATGCACGAGCAAAGCTGTTTGCCGATGCGGATGCACTAGACCCGGCGAACGCTCCATATCCGCCTGGTGCACTAGGTCCGTGTGGTCCCTTTCCGTAGCCACAGCCGCCTCCACCGCAGCCACCACCACCACCACCATGTCCACCGCCGCCGCCTCCACAGCCGCCACCTCCACCACATCCGCCTCCGCCCCCGCTACCGCGTCCACCACCAGGACCACCTCCATATCCGCCACCACCGGGACCGCCTCCAAATCCACCACCACCACCAGGACCACCTCCAAATCCACCACCTCCTGTGCCAGCAAAGCTAGAGCTCGAGGCACTGGCACTGCTGAATGCATTTGCGGAACTGCCACCAAAGCCTGAACCGCCTCCACCACCACCTCCTGGATAGCCACCACCTCCACCACCTCCTGGGTAACCACCACCGCCGCCGCCTCCTGGATATCCACTACCGCCGCCGCCTCCTCCACCACCACAGGATCCACCGCGACAACCACCGCCGCCGCCAGGACGTCCGCCTCCACCTCCACCTCCACCTCCGCATCCACCACCACCACCACCGCAACCGGGTGAGGGGCCACTACCTGGGAATCCACCCGCATAAGGTCCACCACTTGGGAATCCTCCGCCGAGAGGTCCACCGCTTGGATAACCGCCTCCTCCGTGCTTTCCACTGCCTATTCGTCCACCGCCCGGAGCTCCAGCACCTGCACCACTTATCGCATTAGCTTGAGCAGAAGCTGAGGCCGAAGCAAAAGCACCAGCATTTGCTCCTGCAAAGCCATTACCACCACCGGATGCTCCACCATCTCCAGATCCACCGCCTTGTCCATTATTTAATTGTCCAAATGGAACTTTTTTAATTCCAAGACCTCCATGTATTCCTCCAGAACCACCGCCAAGTCCACCACCAAGTCCTCCACTAATTCCGCCACCACTTCCTCCATGGCCACTTCCAGCTCCTCCTGCACCACCACCGGCACCTCCAGCACCACCACCGGCACCTCCAGCACCACCACCAGCGCCTCCTGCAGCACCTCCTGCTCCACCACCTGCACCGCCACCAGTACCACCAGCTCCTCCACCATATCCTCCATGACCACCACCGGCACTTCCTCCATATCCTCCTGCACCACCTCCAGCACCTCCTGCACCACCACCGGCACCTCCAGCACCACCTCCGGCACCACCACCAGCTCCTCCGCCAAATCCTCCATGACCACCGCCAGCACCGCCTGATCCACCGCCATGTCCTCCTGCGCTACCTGCTCCTCCTCCAAATCCTCCATGACCACCTCCAGCACCACCTGCTCCGCCACCAAATCCACCGTGACCACCTCCAGCGCCTCCTGCACCGCCTGCACCACCTCCGGCGCCACCCGCACCACCTCCAGCACCACCTGCTCCTCCTCCGAATCCTCCATGACCACCTCCAGCACCACCTGCTCCGCCACCAAATCCACCGTGACCACCTCCAGCGCCTCCTGCACCGCCTGCACCACCTCCGGCGCCACCCGCGCCACCTCCAGCGCCACCTGCTCCACCACCAAATCCTCCGTGACCACCTGCGGCCCCTCCGGCCCCTCCGGCGCCACCAGCACCACCTCCGAAGCCTCCGTGACCTCCTGCTGCTCCTCCAGCACCTCCAGCACCTCCTGCGCCTCCACCGCCTCCACCACCTCCAGCACCACCAGCACCACTAGCTCCTCCGCCGAATCCTCCTCCTAAACCTCCAGCGCCACCAGCACCGCCACCAAATCCTCCATGGCCACCTCCCGCACCACCTGCTCCTCCTGCGCCACCGCCAGCACCTCCACCAGCGCCTCCGCCACCACCACCGCAGCCGCTACCAGGTCCACCGCAACTTCCTTTACCTCCAGAGCCGCCATTAAGCAAACCTGTACCAAGCAAACCACCTCCACCTAGTAGGCCACCTCCTTTACCGCCATTAAGCAAGCCTGTACCTAGAAGACCACCTCCGCCTCCAATGCTGATTTGTTTTTGTATTCCAAACGAAAGTCCCGCGCCACCTCCACCTCCTGGAAGGAAAGGATTTCCACCTCCTCCACCAGCTCCTGCGCCTCCTCCACCTGCACCTCCGCCTCCATGGTGTCCACCACCACCCGAAGCAAAGCTATCAGCATTCGCCGATGCACTTGCGCTCGCACTTGCACTAGCTCCGGCTCCAGCTTTTCCACCGCCATAGGAGCCATACGGACCAGCTTCCACTGAAGAAAAAAAAGAACACAACAATCTCCATAAGTCACTTATTCCAAATTTACAATTTTGTAAGCGGTCTTACCAAATCCACTGGTAACCACTAGGGCTATTGCCAGCAGAGTTCTTTTGATCATCACTCTACCCATCAGGAAACACTTTTGTGCCGTTCTCCCATCAGAACTCTCGTTTTATACCTCAAAGTGCGCTCACAGCAGCACAAATCTCGGAAAATCCATGACGACACCAATTACGTTGCGGAAAATCTTCATCGCCAAGAGAGCATCCCCGACGAGAGAGCTACAGAGACCAGAATCACGCTTCTGGCCTTTCATTGCCAATGCCAGGCATTAGAAATCCTCGCCCCCCCCCCCATTCACCCATAGAGCCTCTATCAACCCACGTTCTTGGAAAACCGCCTTAGGAAGCAAAAAATTAACATTTCCATGCGATCTCCACGGCTGGGGGCGATAATGATCTTCGTTCTGCCATTCGGTTACCCCGCTGATCAACAGCGATGCAGTTCAAAGGGTTTACAACTACAAATCGAATCGTGATAGCGCGGATTATTAACAACAATTAATTTTAAAAAAACTTTGCATTAACATATTTATATATGATGAAGTCTTGAACTTGTACACAGGTCTCTGTGTCTAGGTGGCAGTTATGCAACTCCCACTGATTAACCGTCGATTGTTTTCTGGTGAAGTTTCATTGATATTCCATGCAGCCGGAGCTACTGTTTGGGTTTTCAGAATTTCGACTTTGGTAGTTAGATAGGTCTTGCTCTGGGAATTGCCACAAGTTTTGCTTTTATTGGTCATGGTTCAGTGGGCTGTGGGGTTTTGAAGTTTCCCCGGTCGTTTGGACTTGAAGTGTTTTTGTTTTCATTAAGCCAAATTGTAAATAAAATCATGTACTATCGTCTCAAAGCTTGTGAAGTGTAAAAGTGCAAAAATAAATTTGTTGTTTAGAGCGATAATGACGTTCTACGAAACATTTTGGAATTTGGAAATCCCCTTTCTCAAAACGGAAAAGGAAACGACATTCCTTCGATATTTCGATTCCACTTTATAGACCTTCATATGTGCAAAATAAGAATTGGACAACTTTAAAGTGTTTTATGGTGGTAAAGATGTTTCTGTTGAGTCTTCTTTAAAACGAAGTTCCTTAAAACACAGCTTTGGGATTGCTTTTAAGCCTTCTCAACATTTAATTTTAGTTTCATCCCTGTTTATCTTGCCAATAGATTGCAATAGAATGGTGTCTTAACATGGAAAATCTCTTGAAGTTGATGTTCCTCAGGGCTCTAGTTTAGGGTAGTTTGAAAAAATGTGTGTGTTTTTGCATTACGATGGACAAGGTCATCCTCATTCAGTGTACCGTGTCGACGGAGTCAGTGATTGATTGAGAAATGGACATTTTCTATAAATAATTAGGTGCCGCCTATGATTCAACTTCTAAGAAACAATAGCGCCGCGCTCAGACATGTCATGGGGTCGAAGGACCCTGATATAACATGGATAGAGAAAGGGATCTCATAGTGAGCTTAAACTTTGCTTGCTTGGATCGGAGATAATCAGCGTGGAACGCGTTCTCATTTCCAAATATGTGAAAGTTGACGTAAAAATCTATATTTACTTGAGGGTAGATGGTGAAGGGTAGCAAGCTTAAGTCTCAGTACCACATGAAGATGAGGGAAGTCATGCGCTTTGAAAGAATACATTTTATTAACGTTCTTACTATACAAGCCGAAGACGCTACAAGCAAATGCGACAGCAAACCCATTTACCAAATAGTTGGTAGGTAGTTTCAGTCTACTTCAACGTCCACTAGGGTTAGGTTAGGTTGTTGGGGTGGCTACGCATTTAATGTGTAATCTCACTCGGATCTCAGTGAATTCACTGGGGTTCTGGGTGTGGGATAACTGAAACTACAGAACAAATAGAGGATTTCAAACTATGATTGGCCTCTCTGAATTATCCGGCGTTAATAAGGAGTTTAAGGAAGATTTTCCGTGGCAATTCGTTCCGATAATTGAAAAAGAAAGTATTCTCCTAGGGCTTTCTTTCAATTTCAGCTGAAGAACGTAGAATGTGTCCTTCTCTGTTGTATTTTCTTCTATTAAGGTGGGCCGCCAGCAAGTTCTGTCTGGTCTGTCAAAATGCCTATGAGAAGTGATAGGTGAAGTCTGTTTTTTTCAGAGTATCTTTGAGGATTCTCATTCGCGAGTTTTTGAAATTTTTAGTGAAACAAAGTCATCGGCCATTATGTCATTCATTTCGAATCAATAGATAGATAGATAGATTTATTATACTTGAATTCATTTACAAATTGTTAATTACATTTAAATTTAAGACATGGCTTTACGCCGTCTGCCCGAGTTTGACATGATTTATATAATTAATGAAAAAGATTCTTCAATAGTTGAGCTTCTGTATCTTAATGCAATTTTACAGTAACTGTGCAATTTACTCCAGTCAGTACCATTCAAGATAGATCGCATCTCCTCTTGCTGCAAAACTCGCTTCCCAAAGATCTGAAGGACATCTGCCCAGAAAGTGATATATATTCTCTCTCTCTCGCAGATTGCACAAGGAGCAAGTCATTGGCAGATCTTCTCGATGTGGAATAAAGTTTAAATTTAATAACTCTCCTCTGGCTTTGAAAATCATGGATATTATTTCCGCAGAGTATCTTTCGTGGAAGTAGTTCTTTTCACATAACTTATGGTTTAAGCTCGCATGTATTTCCCGATGCAAAGAACTTGCTACATTTTCAATGCTATCTGCAAGCATCTTCTCATCGACAGCAGAGACGAAATTATAAAATTCTTCCTTCCAGTGTGTGACATTTTCCGCATTCAAATTTAAATAATATCCGCAGAGCTCTGAGAGCTTGTACCATTCCTCAACAAACAGTATTTTCGCCTCAAATACGTAGTTTAGTACATGCTTAATCAACCTTTCATCGTTCAAGGACATAATTTTTAGTATGTAGTTTAAGTGTTTCCGTGAATAAAGGTGACATACCAGTTTCAACCAACAGCATATTATTTGGTGTACACTGCGGTAGTTTGAATACTCTTTTTAAAAAGAAACGGAGAAGCTTCTCTACTGTATCGTATGGCTTATAACCCCACACTTGCGCCCCATATAGCATGATTGATTTGGAAACAGCCTGAAATATTTGATATTTTATTTTTATTGATATTTGTTTGTCTTCCAGACAGTTTTTCCAGGCTGCACTTATAGCCGACTTAGCTGCTGTAAGTTTCTCCTTAAAATGTTGTTCCATATTCATATTACTGCATATGTTCATACCCAAGTACTTGTACGATTTCACTGTTTCTAGCTCCTGTCCGTCAAAAAACCACTTTTCATTTTTGGCATACCTTCCTCCACCTTTTCTAAAAACCATTGTCTTAGACTTATTTATATTGATGTCTAACCTCCACTCCTGGCAGTATCAATAACATCAATAACATTTGGTACTACCTTCGATGTCAACAAGTTATCAATAGACTATAGTGCACACCCATTCGAGCATGATGAGGTGGTAAAGAAGACCTTCGTCATGACTTTCTGGCTAGTAAATCTAATTTTACGTTCCATTCTACGTTCAAATGTATCCAAAAGGTATGGGTTTCATATAAATACAATGATCGTAAACTTGGCTTAGCCATGGCCAATGAAAAAGTGGCACACTTGACTAAAAATTAGGTCCATTGTGATAGCTAACAGTTCGTATTGACCCTACTAGCAGCATCATTTCGATTATTGAAGATGTATTTTCCGAAGGTGGATTTTTCTAATCTCTATCTAAATTTCTACGAAACATTCATCTGTTTCGTTACAAGTACGGCGTAATAACTTAAAATATGTGTACATATATATACATACAAACACATGTCTAGTGGCGTTTATCTCTGTTCGTCAATTTTAATCTGAGCTGCTTATGATCACTGTTTACATTAAAATTAAAAAAAAAAAAACCCAAGATAACAAAACATTGGGGAAATGACGTTGGCAAAAGTAAGTGCAGAGGAATTTTGAATGCAACAATGTTCTCTGCTATCCTAATGATATCGGTTTTGTCCTGCCAAAGGAAATCTCTCACAGTACCCTCACCTTTTCCACAAGCATCTTGTCAATTAAGCGTTGCACATTGAAATGATTGGTAAAAGTAAAGTGTCCCGCAGAGCCTGTTTCTCCAACCGAAGCATAAGCTAGATATTTTATTCATCCAGAGATGCTCCAATATACTTATAAATTTATCCCGGATCTAATTGATAACATGTGAGATACATTGTGAAACAAATAAAAAAATAATAATTGCTATTCGCTGGTATTCGTCAGCACCTTGATGAGGTTAATGGATATTTAATCACCACAATTCAATTAAGCAGAAAATGGTGATTATTTATAGGAAAAGCAAAAGTTATAATTAAATATGTAAATAAATGAGAATTGTAATATAAGAATTGTACACATTTCAGATACAGGGTGTGCGATAGTAAGTGAGTATTGTATTTTAGAGCATTTCTATTTATCGAAAATCGAAGTTCAAATGGAAGATATGGCAAATTTTATGTTGAATACTTCAGAGTCAAATCTTTGTTATTGTTAGAACATTTTATTTAAGCCGACATTGCCTGAAAGTGATACATTAGAGAGAGACAATCGCTAGAGAACTAGAAAAGTAGTTTATATTATTATGTGACAGTGGCATAAAATTGTTGAACTTGTGATCAGAAATGTAAAAGATAAATCTTCACGAGAAATCTTCCTCAGAAAGTGGAAATTTTTCTGCATGCTGTGCTTAACATAAGAGAAAATTCATAATTTTCATTCTAAGATCAATCTCAACATTTCTATACGAACGACCGCGTTACATCATGGCTAGATATGACCAATTAGTCGACATTATATTTTGCTATTGTAAATGATCCTTAACTCAGAGCTGTAATATTTCAATTTTTTGTCTTTTCACGTTCATTTCAGCCACCCTGCACTTCAAATTGATTGTCGACAAGAAGATTGAATATATCTGTAATTATATAGCTAAGTGCCCACAGGCAACACTTTATATGCAATAAGCGCCCCCATAACTTCTAATAACTCAAATTATGTCAAATCTACTTGATAGTCGTGAAGTGAAGCAAGGAAACTTGCCACCTGATGAACTCCAGACCGTGATCAGTAATTTCTTGCAAAGCCATGGCGAAAGAGAAGCGCCATTCAAACCTTGATCGTTCTTAACAAACTAAAAATAACTATGCATACAGTTGTGTCAGCTTCGTGTCTGTCTAATCTTTAAATATTTTTTAAGATCTCCACCACTGACTTACCAAGCTTCCTCCACTAATGACTTGTAGCCATCAATCAACTGTGCATTCAACGTAAAACTCAATGCAAATTAAGATAATCAATTAAACTGGTATTTCAAGTTTACTTACATAAAAATTTAAACAATACCTCTGAATTCTAAGTGTCAAAATAAAGTAATGTACATACAGTTTCTCGGTTCTACATCCAAAAGCCTGTTCAACTTGTTACCTTTTCAAAAAGTGGGCTGGTCAAACGAAGTGAATCTCAATTGTGGGATTAACAACATCAATCGATTGTTCTATTCCCATAAATATATTGAAGTTTCCTCCGGCATTTTCTGTTTCTGGCGTCATTATATTGTAAAACAATCTTTGAATGCAAAAATAAATTTAAATTCAAAGCCGCTTACGAGGCTTATGATCGCCAGACACAATAAAATATTGGCTAAACTTGTAATATATTCAAATCATTAGAGGAGTACACGATTCATCATATGAATAAGTAATAAGTTTATCCTCTTAATCGACCTCCGCTTGACTTTTAATAAATCAATTAACTGAAATGAAAAGAACAAATAACGAGATGTACTTGTAGTTTTCTTATTAATAGAACTAAACATAATAGTGTTCTTAGAAATTGTTGCAGAGTTTTAAGTTATTCACACGAACGCATAGACATCTGGTCAAGTAAAAGTTAGAAAGGGTTTTCCAAAGAAATCCATTTAATTGTGAGACTTTGTCAGACCGATTGGTCATCGGTTAATTTACGTCATAAGTGTGAATTGACATCATATATAACAAACTTCTATTGGCTATATGCAGTGTAATTAGATTCTGTTAATTAGAAGTAATTAAATGTTTAAATGAAAGGGGCTTAAATAAAAAGTTAGTAAATAAACACTGCGGTTTTGAAACGGGTTAAAAACCACATTTTACAATCAACGATATTGGATAGAAGTCATATGAATATACATACATATGCATTTAGAAGTATTTAGTGTGTGATGATTTAAATTGTTTAATACTATTTTTTTTTAAATAACCACCTCGTTTTACTATTTCCATAAAAAGTGAACAAACTAAATGGTTAAATTGATTTTATTTTATTTAAACAAAAAATATATTATTTTCTATTTATTATAAAATGGGTTGCAATATACTACAAAAAAAAGTTGATTTTCCCTTATCACACTGTTTTCAATTTATATTTGTTTTGTTATTTATTTTAATAACAATGCATTTAATTTTTTAATATGTATTTTAGCATGCACTGGTATTTAATTTTGTTAATAGGAAAGGAACTTATTTATTTATGATAGCAATCAAATACGATTGACTTTTTTAAAGCAACAAATAATCCATACAAATAATAAATGCAATAAATTAAAGCTAATTGGATAAAATATAAGTTAATATTTAAACATTGACAATAACAGCGAACGGAAATGAAAAGATGCACAGGCATTGAAATACTTGCACCTATGTGAGTCTGGCTTTGTCTAAACTAGTCTTTTCGGATGGGAAAATCATTCATATGCCAGTGAATTGATCTGCACTGTGGACTGTAGTTTGGTCGATAAGATACTCGACTAAAGGATTTCCGCACAGTTCTGATAAACCGGAGTATCTACAATGGATGAAGCATTGTCAGCTCTCTTTGTAATGGAAGATACGCCGCCAGATGTTAACTTCTTTTGTAAATACTTTTATAGCACCGCCAACATTTGATTTACAATTTTCGAAAATGCTTTCTAAGTCACTCTTTAAGTGACTTTTTAAAATGTCCCTTAACATGCCGTCACGACTTTTATTTACATTTATGCAGGCTCTACTCCCTTTCCGCTTTAAGTTTCCGAGAATCCCATTGGTTTGTCTCTTTTTGGGGACTTCAATTCAGACCTTGGCTCTTCTTTTCTCAAAAGTTCCCTTATGGTCCCAACTGATGAAAGGGACCATGGCTACCAGCCATTCAAGATCGCACTTCTAGTTGACCTAGGAACTTGAAATTTGGCACATTAATAGGCGTTAGCATAAAAACAAGGATAATTGACTGAAAACTTTAAATTAATAAAGGTAAACTCGTCACTTTTTCAATTTCGGTACTTCGGGAACTCAGAAGTTGTTCTATATCTCCAAAGGACGATGTACGATAGCTGGAGCTAAGTGGACCGTATTGGTGGTAAAAGTTAAACAACACAACTCTTTGCACTAAAGGACTTTATTATATGAATCACTTCGCTCATCTGCTTTGCTCAACTTAATTAAGTTAAGCCGATGCGCAGTCTACCGACAGCAAAAGGGTGAAACATCTGCGACTCTCCTGCAGGGATGTTCTCATAAGGGAGGGCGGGTGGCTTCCACTCGATATCTTCAGAATATCGAACAGACGACCTTCTCGCACACCACATTTCGAGTTGCTGACCAAGTTGGAGTACTCGAAAGTCGATTACAAAAATTGTGTTACACTATGCCCTGTATAAATGGTTTCATGTTAAAACAAAATCTTTAAGAAGGCCTACACCCACAAGTAGAGTCAAGAAGGCCTTCATAGCCTCAAAAATTTTGATACCCATATAAACATTAGTTAGGGCACCATTTTCTATACGTTTTAAATGTTCTAAGCATTCAATTAAAACTCCTTTACCCTATAAGCAAATATGGCACATATATTTAAATATAAGCCATAAATATCATTTTTAAGAAGAAATGTTTACCTACTTAACTACTGTTGTGTATTATCCCAAAAAACCTGCTTAATTATTCTTTTACCGCGCTATTAAGTGGAATCTCGCAAAAATGCTAATTCAGCACAAAGTGACGAAATAATTTTCTTAATTCAAATTGAATCGTTTAAGCACAAATTATTCACTATAACTTAAACATATAGTCGTATTAAGTATATTTAAAAAATTATTAGCTTGGGGAGGTGTGGATAATTTATTGATTTAAATTACATAATTTTCGTGGGGTTTTTTTTGTTTATTTAATACTTTCGAGTTCATTTTTGCAATTTGTCTTTCATCTTTTGATTGTTGATTAAGAAAACTCTTTTTGTTAGCAAACAAAATGATTTATTTGTTTACATTTTTATTTTAATGTAAATGGACATCACTTTATGCGAATATTATTCGTCTGTAGATGTCTAGACAGTATAGTTTGGATGAAGTTTTTGATATCAGTCAAAATGAAACTGGTTTCACAGAGAATGGAAATTAGATTGAGTGAAATGCCCTTGAACTTAACTGTTGTTACGATAAAAGTGTGAATGAGTTCAACGGCTAACGTCGCAAAATGAGTTGTAAAATGATTTGAAATTTATTGGATGCACATATGGGATTTTGTTAGGTGAAAGCCAGCCAGCAGAGAATAATCTTGTTTTTATATTTCGATGAAAGGAAGATAAAGTTTCACCTAGTTAAAAAATAAAAAAAACTGGTAATACTGGTGGTAAGACGGTGGTTAACTACAAAAGTGTTTCAGGCTCAGACAAGTATAACAAGAAATCAGCTGGTTTTGATTTCATTATTAACTCGTCCTTTAGCTATATAGCGGCTTCTTTACTATAGATGACGCTACTGCGACTAAATGCACTAAATTTTATATTCGCAAATACGACGTGTATTTAAAATCTTTAACATTTAGATTTTTCTTATTTTGTAATTCTTGTTTATTTTAAATTTTTTTTTTTCAATTTATTGTTTAAGCTTTTGCACGTCAATATCCCATGGGCTAATGGTGTGGATAAAAAAAAGGTTATATAATTTGCTATAATGATTAAAATTTATTGATGAAGATGTATACCTATACCATTGTCATTTTGAACACGAATTTAAACTCATGATGATCGTGTCCACGATTCAATATGTGTTCCATAATAATCGTGGAATTTTGTGAATTTATTTACAAAACATGACTCAGATGTCAATTGGAATATAATTAAAATTCTTTGAACGGACTATTTAACGATTTACTGCCAGCAAATTGCGGTAAAATAAGAATCAAAAAGGTGAACAAAAGCATACGGGTTTAGGTGGTAAATAGACTGCATGACTTTTAAGGTAGATAATGAGAGAGCATCATTTTTAGACATTTGTTGTACAGATACGTATCAAGTTGCAATTTGTTTAAGTTAATTTTTTTTTTAAACTTATTTGACAGTTTCCTCAGGATTTATAAAAGGAAGTCAATAAACTAAAGATCTGAGGTCAATTGGAAAAACCTTTAATTTTTGGTTTTTCGATATAAGACGTGATAAATAAGTAGTGGCCAGCGAATTTAGATTGTCGGTTAGTGAGCTGCTCTTAAGCTTTAGCACTATAGCTACATAAAAATGTCGGATACATATGTAGGTTCTTCCTTCGACACCATATAATTGCTTTTATACTACTTTGACACCAATTTTCATCGTCTTTTGTTTAATGTTCGCAGAATTTTTATTATAATCTGTCAGGGTGTCTATTGGGGGCATCCGTGTCACAAACCGAAATACAGAATGTACAGTTTGCTCTACTATCTTGTTGCTGAGACGTATAAGATGTCCATGGTAATTTAGCTTGGTAGAAGGCTCTGTAAGTTGTTTTACAGGACAGAATATGGCAGACCTTGCCGGGAAAAGTCCTAGGTGTCTTCAACTGGGGCAGAATTCTTGACTTTCGACTTTTTGTGTTGGCCGGCTTTACAATACAGTATAGAGTAGAGGCCACAGGGAATGGTTAGTAAGATGCAAGTATGAATAAAGTTTCGGTCAGTCAACTTCCTGGCAATATCTTGACTATCATGGCCTGTTGCTGTAAATACTCGCGTTTGCAGCTTAACATTTACACTAAGGTACTTTATGTGCGACTTTTATAGGTTTGCCAAATTTGGATGCCGTGAATCAGTGGAAAGCGCGTTAGACTGTTCAGCAAGCTGACATAGATAACAATCTCGGGGAAAATAGCTTTTTCGCGGTGATACTTCTCGGCAGGCAATAACAATCCTCCAAGAGTATGATTTATGTCTACAATCGCTTTCCCAAAAGCAATGTCTTTTCTTAGTTCGAAATTTCTTGCTATTTAGGACTTTTTCAGCCGCGTCTAGCATATGAAGTGAGCAATACGATTATTGATTAAGAGTATATCATACCAATACCCTCTCTGGGTAGGACTCTCCACAGCTTGGTATGTATAAATCACATCGTTTGTAGTTATGTATTTGTTTTGTATGCTGATAGTAGCCCTTTTTTTTGACGAAATGTAGAGAAGTTGAAACCATAAACAGGGACAAATTCATTCACACTGACGCCTAGGTTAAGCAAAAGAAACGGACATCAAAGCTCTGGCTAGAACATTTGTCAAGTTCCAAGTTGGAAGTAGTTAGCTTAAGATGAAAAGGCTTCGTTTTACGGGTTTCAAGTGACTGCTATATTTTGCGCAGACTGCACGTTCATTGTAATTATTGAATAAAGTGAATGTATCCCAAAAGTTGAAAAACAATTACTTTTCACACTATTAGTGAGGGTTGGTATAACAATTTCAAAAAATACTGATTATCACTAAAAATGTCTGTCTTGACTTCAGATTGGAACCTTGAAAGTTAAAAAGATATTTTTTTTTGAATTATTTAACCGGATTCTGCCAGATGCTTCGAAAAAGTTTTATCACGCCAGGATAACATTTTTTTTTTTTTCCAATTTTGGAGAGTGATTGCAATTGTTTGCCCTCAATGTTCTTTGCTGTAATTTAATTGACTTTGTACGAGTACATCCCACCAACCAACTTATATTTGCCGCTCTTTGTACATACTTCTTTCTGTCATGTACTTACATACTCGTATATAAAGGCACAAAGAATTATTCGTTTTGGCAAAAAAAAAAGAGAAAAATATGAAAAGATTCATCGGCTGAGAGATACTAAAGCATTAAATAAACATATCAATTTCAAACACGTTGTGAAATAAAAATAAAAGAACTTCGGTAAATAAATTAAAAGACAATTACTCGTATAAGACGCGCCTTAAAAAAATAATACAAAAAATAAAAAAAAAAAAAAAAACGTTGGAGTTTGTCTACGGGTTTTGTACAATGCAAATACATTTTTTTTTTAGAAAAACCAAAGAGAAGAATTTGAGTTTTTAGTGAAAATGCCGACTTATAAGGAAACTATCTATCAATTTCTTTTTTTTTTTAAATTTGGTTTACTTGTAGATGGTTTGGTTTGTGGATATGTTATTACCTTCAGAATCAAGAGGGGTTAACATACTGTAAGTTCTCTTTTCAAAAAGAAAAACGTTTATCGTCTAACGTCTTTACCGATCGCGATATATAATTCTTTATGATTAAAAGTATTTATATAAAATGATATACCCTATGCGATGGGTTAAAACAGGTTAAGTTGGATTGATCATCTTTACTTTTGGTGTAAGAAGTTCCTTTAACATTTCTTATGGAAATGTCAAATCAACGTCAATTGGAGAATAATACTTATAATTAAATGTTATTAATTAAAACTCTTGGCATTGAATTTTTTTAATTTATTTTTATTTTTCTAAGAAAGTGCGATATAACTGGTTGGATAAGTAAAGAAATGTTTATATATTGTTTCTTACTTTTTAAATGAAAAAGAATTATTGGCATTTAGGAGAGTTGAGAAGAGCATATTACAATTTAGAGATTCCAACTCCTTAATGATATTTTCATATTTTCTCATCTCTTACGTCTTGGTTGTATGGTGGCAAGGAGTCTCACGATTAACCACCAAGGAGCGTTTGGATAGGCGCTTAATGCACGACAACAACATTTGGGATGGAAGGGTTTCTGGCAATCCTGCCATCACTTCAGTTGCATCGAGTGTCAAAAGGCACTAGGCACTGGCGTGGAAAGATCTAAAAACACCGAAATATTCTGGATCTTATGAAGGTAAAAGCATCGAAAGCCTGAACTGAAGTTACTTACCACTAATTCAGGAATGGGATAACAGTTCACACAGCTCATGCGAACGAAGCCAAAAAAGGTATTGGTGGTTACTGCCAAAAAAGGACTACTTAAGGCGGCGCTACAGTCCGGGGTGGACCTGGGCCTCAACCAACAAGCGTCTCCAGGCAGCTCGATCTTTAGCTAGCTGCCTCCAGTTTCGCACGCTAAGTTGGTTGAGGTAGGACTAACCAAGTTATAAAATTCCATCGCTGATTTTTTTAGATTCATAATCGAGTCAATTTTTAAGGAACTATTTCTAACGAAGAGTGATGTCACTTTAATCTTAAGGAACATAACATCTTTCAATCTAACACCTTTCCTGCGTTCTATCTCTTCCGGCGTAAGTTTGTGATTGGTTCTAAATAATGTCTTTTATGCAAATAGCAACACCAAGATATTTTATTCGTGTCACACAGAGTTATAAAAATAAATTCAAAGACTTACGAAGCATTGTAAAACGTGCGAAGAAATCTTTCATTCATTACGCAAGCTTTTACCTGATTTGGATATAGCTGAGAAGATCTGAACAACGACTCATGAATCCAAAGGATAAAATACCATGGAAAGTATATAACGTAGTTGCTATTGATCCAATTAAGTATGAGTGCAAAGAAGTTCGTTCTTATGAAATGAAGGAGAAACATCTGATATATGCGTGCTTGATTTCGATATCTTAACCTTCTATTTAATTGAATTCAGAAGGTTTATGATCACTTAATTTTACACAGCGCTGCTGAAAAGGTTTTTTAAAAAAAAAAAAAGAACACATCGAGCAAGATGTTGATCGGTTTAGAACACACAGCTTACAAAAAAAACGAAACAGCTCATAGAGAGCTAAGGCCCAACTTCTCGCAACCATTCATGTTGTGCGTGTTATATGTTTCGCACGAATGAAAGGGACCTGTAGTTTTATTGCCGACTCCGAACGGCAGATTGAGAAGCTCTTTCATGACAGATAATACTCTTGCAGGTTTGTCATGCCTGCGAAGAGGTGGTGCCGCGAAAAAACGTTTGGTGGTTTTAAGAATCGAACCTGCGTCCTCACGCTTAGTAGTCCAACGCACTTACCACTAGGCCTCGGCGACCACGCGTCACTTACGTCAACCTAAAAATTAGCATGAAAGTTGCTCCCAAAAGTTCAAAAGCGTAGACATGCAACATCACCGATATTGTATCCGTCTTATGACCGTCTATCAACAAACATGGTTTTGAAGCTCTATCTTCGTCTTTGAGATGTTTATAAAAAAAAAAACTTCATAGATCCGTTATGTAGAACCTAGGGCTAAAGCTAGAGTCTTGGAAATCTAGATGAACTTCTCGAAATTCGACTCAACAATAAGAGCTTCTTCAAGAGCTGACCAAGCATGACGCGAACAAGAAAATGCTGACTTTGGCATTTTATGTGATAAAGGATGCTTCATAGACTGAATTTTATCCACATCTAAAACTAGCCTCTAGTCTAGAAAGATCAGATGTAAAACAGTTTGACAACTGCTCACCTTAAACGAATGAAGTACTTCATGATCCAAGGAGGCTAATAAACTTCCGCGAGATAACATGCAACGAATTCTCGCCGGAAGCTGTCATTGCACTCGCGATTAAAAATTATCAGTTCTTCAACCTTGTAGCACAAAATTATTCAATTAATTCTTACGCTGAATTGAACGGTAAATGCTGATAAGACGGAAAGTTTTGGGTCTCAATTTTAAAAAAAATTGTTTGCTAGCAGTGGATTGAAGTAGAAGTAGTGCATGAACATCAAAGTTTTGTCCCAAGCCTCTGCCTCTGCGTAGTCTTGGGAAGTTTGACACATCCAAAATAATAGTCTTCGATTTGGCTGAATCTCTGAATCTTCGCAACCAATTATTGTTTACATAAGTATCTCACCACAAGCACGTCCCATTTGTTTGGAACCGTATCGTTGATTTCACCCACAGCCTGTCTGCGACGAGTCAATAGCATATTCCATCGCTTGCCTTATTGGAATGTGATTCGCGTCAATTAGTAAACATAAAAATTCTAGATCCAAGGCTGAATGGGATTCAGCAGAACGTACGGAGAGAAGCTATAAAAGCGCTGACCACAAGAATTTCGGAATATCAGTTTGAACATTTGTGCAATAATGAGGACGTCGTCGGTGGTTGGAATTGTTACGTTGTGTTTCGCTGTAGCTGCAGGTTAGTTCGATACGATTCCGTGATGTCATGGGAATTAATAATTATATTTTTCAAGGTCACGGCGTAGGATATGGTGGTTATGGAGGGACTAGCAGCGCTAGTTCTGCGACGTTGGCTAATGCTTACTCAGGAGCTGGACAGGGAGCTGCCCAATTGGGAGGCACTGGTGGAGGGCTTGCCCTAGGTGGACTGGGTGTGCACGGTGGCCATTCGAAGCACGGAAATAAGTTCGAATCGGGACACTACGAAAAAGAAAGCGGAAGGGGCCATGGACATAAGCATGGCCATAAGCATTCAATTGGAAATGAAGCCGGATTAGGGCTAGGCATCGGATCTAGTGGATCCTTGGGACTTGGTGGCAGTCTGGGTGGAGGAAGTTCAGCAACTGCAAGCGCAACATCTGCAGCTGGTGGTTCGTTGGGAGGTGGTGGTCTATCTGGATATGGTGGAAGTGCTCATGGAGGCAGTCATGGAGGCCATAAGCATAACCATCATGGTGGTGGTGCATCTTTAGGACTTGGAGGTTCACTTGGACTTGGAGCGGGCATAGGTGGAGGTAGTTCGGCAGCTTCCGGTTCATATGGGACTCAGGGATCGAACAAGTATAAAGGTGCAAATCAAGGGTATGGAGGCTCAGTTGGACTCGTTGGTAGTAGCAGTGCAAGTAGCTCAGCAACATCTGGCGCCAGTGCCGGTGGTAACTCAGGCATAGGAGGATTTGGACAGGGTGGAAGTAGTTCAGCAAATGCAGGCGCCGGACTAGGAGCATCCCTTGGACATGGGCGACGAGGCGGTGGTGGTTCATATGGTGGTGGTGGTTCATATGGCGGTGGTGGAAGTTATCGGGGGTCAAATAAACAAAATGTAGGCACTACAGGACTCGGCGGGTCACTGGGGCTTGGAGCAGGTCTTGGACATGGTGGTGGTGCGAATGCTGGTGCACATTCAGGTGTAACTGGATATGGTGGACATTCGGGAAGAACTAGTGGTGGTTCAGGAGGTTTTGGCGGTAGTGGCGGTTCCCAGGCAGGTGGTTCATTGGGAGTTGGAGGAGGGCTCGGCCTCGGACTTGGTTCTGGTAGTGGTGCAAATGCTGGTGCATCATCCGGAGTTGGTGCGTCAGGCGGTCATTCAGGAGGTGTTGGCGGTAGTGGCGGTTCCAAAGCAGGTGGATCACTAGGACTTGGAGCAGGTCTTGGCCTCGGACTTGGTGCTGGTAGTGGTGCGAATGCTGATGCTTCATCAGGAGTTGGTGCATCAGGTGGTCATTCAGGAGGTGTTGGCGGTAGTGGTGGTTCCAAAACAGGTGGATCACTAGGACTTGGAGGAGGTCTTGGCCTCGGACTTGGTGCTGGTAGTGGTGCGAATGCTGGTGCATCATCAGGAGTTGGTGTATCAGGTGGTCATTCAGGAGGTGTTGGCGGTAGTGGTGGTTCCCAGGCAAGTGGAGCATTGGGACTTGGAGGAGGTCTTGGCCTCGGACTTGGTGCTGGTAGTGGTGCGAATGCTGATGCTTCATCAGGAGTTGGTGCATCAGGTGGTCATTCGGGAGGTGTTGGCGGTAGTGGTGGTTCCAAAGCAGGTGGATCACTAGGACTTGGAGGAGGTCTTGGCCTTGGACTTGGTGCTGGTAGTGGTGCAAATGCTGGTGCATCATCAGGAGTTGGTGTATCAGGTGGTCATTCGGGAGGTGTTGGCGGTAGTGGTGGTTCCCAAGCAGGTGGAGCATTGGGACTTGGAGGAGGTCTTGGCCTCGGACTTGGTGCTGGTAGTGGTGCGAATGCTGGTGCATCATCTGGAGTTGGTGTATCAGGTGGTCATTCGGGAGGTGTTGGCGGTAGTGGTGGTTCCCAGGCAGGTGGAGCATTGGGAGTTGGAGGAGGGCTCGGCCTCGGACTTGGTGCTGGTAGTAGTGCAAATGCTGGTGCATCATCCGGAGTTGGTGTGTCAGGCGGTCATTCAGGAGGTGTTGGTGGTAGTGGTGGTTCCAAAGCAGGTGGATCACTAGGACTTGGAGCAGGTCTTGGCCTCGGACTTGGTGCTGGTAGTGGTGCGAATGCTGGTGTATCATCAGGAGTTGGTGTGTCAGGTGGTCATTCGGGAGGTGTTGGCGGTAGTGGTGGTTCCCAGGCAAGTGGAGCATTGGGACTTGGAGGAGGTCTTGGCCTCGGACTTGGTGCTGGTAGTGGTGTGAATGCTGGTGCATCATCAGGAGTTGGTGTATCAGGTGGTCATTCGGGAGGTGTTGGCGGTAGTGGTGGTTCCCAGGCAAGTGGAGCATTGGGACTTGGAGGAGGTCTTGGCCTCGGACTTGGTGCTGGTAGTGGTGCAAATGCTGGTGCATCATCCGGAGTTGGTGTGTCAGGCGGTCATTCAGGAGGTGTTGGCGGTAGTGGTGGTTCCAAAGCAGGTGAATCACTAGGACTTGGAGCAGGTCTTGGCCTCGGACTTGGTGCTGGTAGTGGTGCGAATGCTGGTGCATCATCTGGAGTTGGTGTATCAGGTGGTCATTCGGGAGGTGTTGGCGGAAGTGGTGGTTCCCAGGCAAGTGGAGCATTGGGACTTGGAGGAGGTCTTGGCCTCGGACTTGGTGCTGGTAGTGGTGCGAATGCTGGTGCATCATCAGGAGTTGGTGTATCAGGTGGCCATTCGGGAGGTGTTGGCGGTAGTGGTGGTTCCAAAGCAGGTGGAGCATTGGGACTTGGAGGAGGTCTTGGCCTCGGACTTGGTGCTGGTAGTGGTGCGAATGCTGGTGCATCATTAGGAGTTGGTGCATCAGGTGGTCATTCAGGAGGTGTTGGCGGTAGTGGTGGTTCCCAGGCAGGTGGAGCATTGGGAGTTGGAGGAGGGCTCGGCCTCGGACTTGGTGCTGGTAGTAGTGCAAATGCTGGTGCATCATCCGGAGTTGGTGTGTCAGGCGGTCATTCAGGAGGTGTTGGCGGTAGTGGTGGTTCCAAAGCAGGTGGATCACTAGGACTTGGAGCAGGTCTTGGCCTCGGACTTGGTGCTGGTAGTGGTGCGAATGCTGGTGCATCATCAGGAGTTGGTGTGTCAGGTGGTCATTCGGGAGGTGTTGGCGGTAGTGGTGGTTCCCAGGCAAGTGGAGCATTGGGACTTGGAGGAGGTCTTGGCCTCGGACTTGGTGCTGGTAGTGGTGCGAATGCTGGTGCATCATCAGGAGTTGGTGCATCAGGCGGTCATTCAGGAGGTGTTGGCGGTAGTGGTGGTTCCAAAGCAGGTGGATCACTAGGACTTGGAGGAAGTCTTGGCCTCGGACTTGGTGCTGGTAGTGGTGCAAATGCAGGTGCATCATCAGGAGTTGGTGTATCAGGTGGTCATTCAGGAGGTGTTGGCGGTAGTGGTGGTTCCCAGGCAGGTGGAGCATTGGGAGTTGGAGGAGGTCTTGGCCTCGGACTTGGTGCTGGTAGTGGTGCGAATACTGGTGCATCATCAGGAGTTGGTGTATCAGGTGGTCATTCTGGAGGTGTTGGCGGTAGTGGTGGTTCCCAGGCAGGTGGAGCATTGGGAGTTGGAGGAGGTCTTGGCCTCGGAATTGGTGCTGGTAGTGTTGCGAATGCTGGTGCATCATCAGGAGTTGGTGCATCAGGTGGTCATTCAGGTGGTGTTGGCGGTAGTGGTGGTTCCAAAGCAGGTGGATCACTAGGACTTGGAGGAAGTCTTGGCCTCGGACTTGGAGCTGGTAGTGGTGCAAATGCAGGTGCATCATCAGGAGTTGGTGTATCAGGTGGTCATCCAGGAGGTGTTGGCGATAGTGGTGGTTCCCAAGCAGGTGGAGCATTGGGACTTGGAGGAGGTCTTGGCGTCGGACTTGGTGCTGGTAGTGGTGCGAATGCTGGTGCATCATCAGGAGTTGGTGCATCAGGTGGTCATTCAGGAGGTGTTGGTGGTAGTGGTGGTTCCCAGGCAGGTGGAGCATTGGGAGTTGGAGGAGGTCTTGGCCTTGGACTTGGTGCTGGTAGTGATGCGAATGCTGGTGCATCATCTGGAGTTGGTGTGTCAGGCGGTCTTTCAGGAGGTGTTGGCGGTAGTGGTGTTTCCAAAGCAGGTGGATCACTAGGACTTGGAGGAGGTCTAGGCCTCGGACTTGGTGCTGGTAGTGGTGCAAATGCTGGTGCATCATCAGGAGTTGGTGCATCGGGTGGTCATTCAGGAGGTGTTGGCGGTAGTGGTGGTTCCAAAGCAGGTGGATCACTAGGACTTGGAGGAGGTCTTGGCCTCGGACTTGGCGCTGGTAGTGGTGCGAATGCTGGTGCATCATCAGGAGTTGGTGCATCAGGCGGTCATTCAGGAGGTGTTGGCGGTAGTGGTGGTTCCCAGGTAGGTGGAGCATTGGGAGTTGGAGGAGGTCTTGGAGTCGGAATTGGTGCTGGTAGTGGTGCGAATGCTGGTGCATCATCTGGAGTTGGTGCATCAGGTGGTCATTCAGGAGGTGTTGGCGGTAGTGGTGGGTCCCAGGCAGGTGGATCATTGGGACTTGGAGGAAGTCTCGGCCTCGGACTTGGTGCTGGTAGTGGTGCGAGTGCTGGTGCATCATCAGGAGTTGGTGCATCAGGTGGTCATTCAGGAGGTGTTGGCGGTAGTGGTAGTTCCAAAGCAGGTGGAGCACTAGGACTTGGAGGAGGTCTTGGCCTGGGACTTGGTACTGGTGGTGGTGCGAGTGCTAGTGCATCATCTGGAGTTGGTGCATCAGGTGGTCATTCAGGAGGATTTGGTGGTAGTGGTGGTTCCCAGGCGGGTGGATCATTGGGAGTTGGAGGAGGTCTTGGCTTCGGACTTGGTAGTGGTAGTAGTGCGAATGCTGGTGCATCTTCTGGAGTTGGTGTATCAGGTGGTCATTCAGGAAGTATTGGTGGTAGTAGCGACTCTTCAGCGGGTGGATCTTTCGGACTTGGAGGAGGTCTTGGTACTGGTGGTGGTGCGACTGCTAGTGCATCATCTGGAGTTGGTGCATCGGGTGGTCATTCAGGAGGTTTTGGTGGTAGTGGTGGTTCCAAAACAAGTGGATCATTAGGACTTGGAGGAAGTCTTGGCCTCGGTCTTGGTGCTGGTGGTGGTGCGAATGCTGGTGGCGGATTACTCGGAATAGGTGGATTGCTTGGTGCGGGAAGTGGAGCCGCACATGGAGGCTCCTATGGTGGATCTCATGGTGGATCTCATGGTGGATCTTATGGTGGATCTCATGGTGGATCTTATGGAGGTTCTCAGGCTGGGTCTCGAGGTGGTTCTCATGGTTATTCAGGTGGCGGTTATGGCCAAAGCTATTCGCAAGCCTCAGCGTCCAGCAGTAGCAACAGTGGATTTGGTCAGGGTGGGCTTGGTCTTGGCGGTGGTCTTGGACTCACATTAGGTTAGTTATACAAAATAGCTTTAAAATTAATGTTTAATTATTTTTTATAAATTAAAAACTATTTTTCTTAAATAATTTGACGTTCAATGGTTTTTGTTTTAATTGTGATATATCTCATTTTCTACTTTGAAATATTCTACATTCTGTAAGAATGGCAAGTCTGCGGACATTTCCTTGGAACCGCAGCTCTTGTAAGTTGGCCCATCAAACTGCATTACTAGGTCAGTAGTCCGTCTAGGAATTCCTTTCTACAATAATTTACGGTGCGACATCACAACCAGTCTAGGCCTACCATACAGACGCCATAAAAAGTGCTTTCGAATCACAAATTAGTTGTTTTCAATTTGAAATGTGGCCATTAAGATGCCACATCTACAACATATTACACGGCCATAAAACGGATAACTCAGGATGTCTAACGTTCGTATTGTGTCATTCTGTCGAACTTGGAAATGATGCGGAACCATATCTCCTCAGCACAACAAAACAGAAGACCTGCATTTCTATGACGAATGTCCCGCCATCATAAAAAGAAACTATGACCGAAGGTGGGGGCAGACTAAGTGGGCGGCAGGACGAAAAGTCTCTGGAAAAAATTGAGAAAAAATGAGAACTTTATCTTGGCAACGGATTTATTCGATTTTAATGGTCAACTTTAATGACATTTGTTTCGGAAAGTTCGCCTTAAACTTTCAACTGGGGTATCTGTATCTCTCCACCCAGGTTATCTGTGTAAGGAGTGGTTTTTGTTTTTGAAATTCTCGTTTCCGAAAGTTTTGCACTAGTTTTTTGATATTCGGAAATGTCACAAGCTACGGCAGGCTTTTTTGTGTTGCCAGGGCCAAGTCCTGAAACAAATGCCTTTTCATGGTTTTATTTTTCACTGATAAAACAATTTATTTTGCTTTATTATTTCATATGAGGCCAATGTATGTGTTGTATGTAGCATCTGCAGGAACAGAGATAGAGTTTTTTTTTTTTGAATTATAGACTTCGCCGTATGAGGCATTAGACTTGTGGTAGAGTGGTTTGTGTACTTTTTTAGGTATACCGCATGCGGATATCCGGAATTTCTAAACATTGTATGCGGTCAGAGGTCAAGCAACGAAAGCATACATCTAGGACTTGGTTTTTTGGTGGGCAAAGACATGGAACTGGCATATGCATGAACAGGAAAATTTATGAGCTTAAATTTCGGAACACTAACTTTGGTGTGTCGTACATGTGTGTGATGGTTGAGAGCTGGAAAACAATGCTCAGTTTTGGTTGAATTAAATATTTGAGCTGATTTTGTCGGAAGTTTTACAAAAGATGTTTAAAAGGATTAAGAATGATAGCACAACAGATGGTGAGACGCAGGAAGCTTTAGATTCCTTCTTGTAAAAAAAATCTGCTTTGAGGAGAAGGTTCAACTCCATCACTTTCTAGATAGAGCCTAGTGGACAGAAATGTCAACCAATCTTTAATGGTGCTTCCTTTAGACAATGATGGACGTTGGTGAGCTCATAGATCTGAATTTTATAGGATTGATGTGACCTCTTATCAAATAAAAACCGTCGTACTGAAAAGTTCAGCCTCAGATGAGGCCAATAAAATGCGGATTCTTAGACTAATTGGAAATGATCTACCGATTAATTCAAAAATTTAGCCCCCACGATACCTGTTTGAGTGGAAAAGTCTACACACAGCCGATCTATCCTCAGCAATTAAAGATAACCTCAATGAAACAACGGAACTCAAAAGTATGTTACTAGAAACTAAAAATTTAAATTTATTAGAACAAAACACACGTAAAACCATGCATTCACACGTCCAGATATCCTTCTTAGCTCCTATGCTCGATTCCTGTATTTGATCCGCTTAACAGTCCTGTACTTGTAGCCTTCGTTGTTGCCCTCGAAAACTGGTGACGGGTCTACGGGTGGAAGGTACTTTGGAGCAGGTGGAGGTGGTGGTAGGTATTCGGGAGCGGATTGTAGAGCTGGTAAGTATTTGGGCGATGGAGGTGCGGGTGGGATATACGCTGGAGCTACTGGTGCAGGTGGAAGATATTTAGGTGCTGGTGGTGCTGGCGGAATATATTCCAGTGATTGTGGTGCAGGTGGTAGTCCATATTGCAGGGCTGGTGGACCATACTGAAGGGCCGGTTGTCCACCAAGTGGGGCACCATATTCTGGCACTGGTGGTAAATATTCTGATTCCACTTGCGCCTCTACTGGTGGTAAATACCTATTACCCAGGTGAGAGACATCAGCAGCTACCATCCCGATAATACTCAGAGTGATAAGGAACTTCTGCAATTTAAAAGATAATGACAACAATGTGATACATCTAAGCTATTGTTCACTTACCATTTTTTGTGTGTTTTTTTTTTGGTTGTGAGCTATGTTACCCGAAGACTGTTTGATTGAACAATGACTTCCAAATTTTGAAGAGCCACATTTATATGGTATGAATGTCGGTCGATATGTTGCAACTCATTGCAGCACAAGTCAGCGTGCAAAATACGTTCCAATTCATTAGTGACCACCTAAGTGGAGAGTGTGGCAAAAATGAATTCATCAAATCTTAATCAAGGTGATATTGCCTATCGAATTCGCGAGCAGATTAATATCGTGTCACCTCGTTTTAACATAGTTCGCATGACGTAGCCAAAAGTTTGACACGACACTCCCAGAAATAGGCTCCAGCTATCGAATTCAAAGTGATACAAACGAAGTTAATTACAAAACTAACGAAAGCAGATACTTCACTTTGCTGGCTTTGGCATTTGTATCTATCGAATGCTAATAGCGTTTCTGTTTTCATTTAGCGGTTAATTTTATGCTAAAATGGTAATTAATTCGTTTTTAGGAACATGTGTGTGTGTGGTGGAACTTATAATAGCCTGTGTGAGATTAATTGGATAATCGGAAACATGCACATATGTCTCACTTCAATTGGGTCATAGGTTGCATATGGGGCATATTGCTCAACCTAGCTATACGACTAGGCTTTTGCAAATGGAATGCATTTTCTTAAAGCACCTTAGTTCTGACCTATGCAAGGTCTGTCTGAGTCTTCGAGGTCAATATTTTTATGAGCAGAGGCGCTAATTAAATTAAGAAATGCACAGTTCGTTGACTTAAATTCTTCTCACACAACGAATTTTGAAGACGGATTTTTGGATGATTGCAACACATAAATTTGTACATCTATTTGCAACTCCTTGTTACAAATGACGCCCTCTTTAAGTCACCATCTTCACAGTTTAGCTAATCCAATGGAATGCAAATGAAAATCGTCCAAAAAGCTGCTTATAACCTGAAATTTTCGAGTTAAGAACACTTTAAGTTTGCTCAATCCATTCTCCGTCCATCCTGTTCGTTAGGAAACAAAAAAAATCTGACAAGATATTCGCACAAAATACAAATTGAGATTTAAATTCCATCTTTTTCTCCCGCCATCTACCGCCATCAGGATTCACCATAAATTACACTACATTTAGTACAGACGGCGAGATTACCAACACCCCCTGACAAAAAAAAAAAAAAAAAAACGAGCAACATTCGGTATTTTTTTTTTTTCGAATAAAAACTGAAAATTTATGCGGAAGAAGCCCGCCTTCAAAGTAATAATGTGCAATGAAAAGGGAGAACGAAAAAGTGGGGAAAAAAAAAGTTCTTCTTGGCGAAAAAAAAAAGAAAAGAAATGAAGATCCAGAGAACGGATGCTGGCTGGAGTCCTGCGGCGGCCACTTCCATTGGAAAGTAAATGTTGAACACTGAAGAAAATCCCTGCCGTTGTTGGATAGAAATAAATTCACCCTTCAATTGGAGTCTGAGAAGGAGACTTGGTCTTGGACACCCCCAAAGGATCCGACGGAAAAATACAAATAAAATTTCTCTCATCACTTAAAAAGGGGTACCAGCGACGGCATTGTTGTCCTTTTCCTTCTCTATGTGTGCGTGATATATCTGTTTGTGGAAATATGTGACAGCCCTAGCATGTAATCATCATCGGGAAGACGATGAATAAAATGTATATACTCTTACCGCCGCCAATGCTACAGAAAATATCCTTAAAAGACATTCGCCTTCACAAATGTATAACATGGCAACGCAAGCGGCACGACATCGGCACACTAGAGATTTGTTCGCCTGCACTAGGAATAGAAATCATTTGTCAAGTTGTGGGAAAAGCATTCTAAATGGATGTGAATGTGAACAACGAACCAACCACCACCGCCACCGGCAGTCTTACAAGTGGCTAGCAACACTACTGATTCCACCAACTCCACCGACTTCCATCACAATTCTATTGTTAGTTTTGCATGTGATATTTTTCTCCTCATATCACACATAAGGAAACGTTCCTCTTATCCTTTTCCTTTTCCACAGGAAGAGCTGAATGGAAAAATATAAATGTTTCCCTATTCTTATCGGATATTGTTCCGGAAGAGAAAGTATGAGATTCGTACTGTTTTTTTGTGAATGCTTCTTGTCCGAAATAGAGTGGAGCGAGATGGGTGTTGGATATACCACGACAGGAGTACAGACACAAATGCAATGTCTGGTGCATACTAAGTGATGTATTTTCTTAAGGAACAGTTCCAAAGAAAATGACAGCGAAGTGCAGTCATGCTAAGACATTTTTCATGTTTGTAGATGGAAAGCAAAATGGTGTTTCCTGGTGTTTCATGGAACAGTGGTGTAAAATTTTACAAGTTATTAAAGTTTTCGACAAAGTTTTACGATTTTGACTTGAATTGGGGTCTTGGGATCTCAAGAGATGTTGTCTCGATGATGTGTCTAATGAAGACCTAGTTCTACCCAACTTTGCGACTGATGAAGACTTTTGGGCTTTAGAGTATCTGTCAGGTTTAGACCCTGCTGCAGCTGCTCGGTTGCGAGAATCGCTTGATCCTTAAAATCATCCTGCTATTGCGCAAGGTTTGACTAGGTGTCAGGATTTTCACTCATGTTTTCACTTCTAGAATAAACAGATAAGCAAACGTTAGACAAACTTTCGGCCGTAAGAATTTGGACAGAACGAAGGCCTTCAGCAGAAAACATAGGAAGTTTTCTGGAACGAAAAGTTGGCCTAGAATCCTTTGTAAATCTAAAGCGTGGGCTTAACAGATATGAAAGTGAGTTTTCTGAGATCATTAGAGTTTTGAAGACGACCTTGTGCCTAAGGAACTTTGAATCAGCTGCGAATGTGGAGCGGAAGATTTGCAAATATGAATGAGTATTTGGACAGGCTATTCTGCTGCAGGATAAAGAGCATGGAATTAGATGCGAATAGGCAGCAGACGGCAGACGGCTCAGTTCTTAAGGAACTTTGAACCAGTTATGCATATGGAGCGCCTAGCAAATGTGAAAAGGCAGCAGACACATGCCAAATGTAAGCAGGGAGTGGCAGATCGTACATTGATACACAATTGTAGAATTCAAAACAATGATAATCGGTGGATATGTTCTGGTTAATCTTCCTCTTTCGATGGTTGGCCTCAAGTCCTGTTATTACAATTCTTAATTTAAGATGTTTCAATCGTGGACTGCGGCAGTTAAAGGAATGTGATCAGAATCATTCATCTCCTTTGGATGACTTCTTCATATTCAGTATGAGATGCCCTTCAATCGAAGACAGTTTCTGCTCAAGTGTTCCCTTTGTAAAGGGTCTTTCATTAAGCGCTCCTATCTTTAAATTTAAATAAAATAAAGAGAATGTGAGATATCATCGACATTTTTTATTCGTTTGAAAGGCATATCGATGCCATTATGTATGGAATATAACATCATTCAAATGTCCGCCGCGGCTTCTCTGGGTGGTGCGCATCCGAAATGTCCAATTTTCCATGACTCTGGCGCATAAATCAGGCTGAATTTCACCGATGGCATGGGTTATGTTGGCTTTGAGGGCCGCTGTGTTTTGTGGCTTATTCGCATAGACCTGCGACTTCAGAAAACCTCACAAGAAAAAGTCTAACGGGGTCAAATCGCCACCTCCACGTGAGATGACTATGCCCTCGGATCGCTCGTGCAGAATTACCAATGTGACGTGAGCTGTGTGGCACGTAGCGCCGTCCTGTTGAAACCACATGTCGTTGGTGTCTATATCATCCAATTCAGGTCAAAAGAAGTTGGTAATCATCGACCTATAGTCGTTCTCAAAGAAATATGGACCGATGACGCCGCCAGCCCAAAATCCACACCAAACAGTGACTTTTTCGGGATGCATTGGACGCTCTAGGATCTCATGTTGATTGGTATCGTCCCAAATTCGTCAATTTTGTTTGTGGACGTACCCATTCATCCAGAAATGGGCCTCATCGCTGAAGATGATTTTTCGAACGGAACGTTGCCCGAACAGAACACCCATTTTGATAAAACAATTTTTGTTATTCGCACGTGTTGTTGAACGCTATATCCGTCCATGGTGATTTGGCAAAACAGACTGAATAAATGACAGCCAATTTGACAGATGTAGCTTCAACAATATGGCCACTATCAACTGTCAAAGCTCAGAAGTCCCTATTGGAAGACCCTTTATATGACAAGCTTAAGGAACCTGCATACATATATCAGCACGTCAAGAGGATCCATCCAGTCATACTGTTGCTGTTCAAGGAGTAGCCTAAAACAGGTTCAAATTTCAGTATCGTTAGCTTTGGACAGTGGCTTTCCACCCTCTGTTAGTCGGAGAATTATGGACTAGAATTCGAGAAGTTCTACAGGCTTTTTTTAAAATAAGTTTTACTAGGGTATACCTTACTTTTTTGACTAAGCCTCATCCTCGCCTTCTTGTCTCCTTTTGAGTTAGATATCTTATGAGTCTTCGACTTAGGGTTACCTCTTCAAGATTCTTCTCACGATAACAATGCCTTCATTGACTATTGCTTGCTGAGGAGGCTACAAATTGTTTGCTTTTCACGAACGAAAAAAACCAAGTCTGCACACCTTCAAGGCAGTGCATACATATGTAAATATTCTTTCAACTAACCCAGTCATATCTACATGAAATAATTTAATATTTATAAAGAAAAAAATATAATTGCTAACAAAAATCCATTTTTGATTGCATGCTGTAAGCAATAAATCCGAAGCACTCATAAATCATGTAAGAATTTGTAATAAAAAAAAAGGACTATAATGCATTTTTGAAAAAAAATTAAAAATTTTATAATTTTCATAACGCTGATTGGTCAGCAATTCCCGCATCAGTCATTAAACATGTGTCACTTACAATAAACCACAAATTGGCTGTACAACACGAACGTGATGGTAAAATTAATTTTTCACAATTGCAATCCTGTTGCAAGGAATGGTGGAGGTTGTCAAAATGATTAAAAAAATTATTGTATACGCCAACGAAAAAATAAGGCATGTAAGGCGAAAAAGTGGCACATGTCAATAAAGTCACTCGAATGCACACATAGCCACACATATGTACAAATCCTGAAAAAGTTTCACGTTCAGAGTGAACACTACCCAGTTTGGACTCTTGACATGGATGGACGATGGTTGTTTTACAGTCCAAAATTCGGTTAGTGTAAAACTAAACTTTTAACACACAAAGTGACAAGAAAAAAAAAAAAAAATCGGAATCAAATCGCCCAATTCCCAAATCGAATTATTCGAGAAGGGTCTGTTAGAATTCAGGTGAACACAATGGAAACTGTTTGCATTTGAGAGTTTACTACCAAATGGTGCGTTCAACAGGTGACTATTGAATTCAGCTTTGGAATAACAGAGACTTGGGGACTTTCTGTCAGTCAATATGAAAATGAATCCCTAGACATATCAGGACAGTGCAGTGTACGAGGCACTAGAGTAAATTGGATTTTTTCGGTGCATAACTTTCGAAAACTGTTTGCATTCGTTTTATTGTATTTTAACGGATTCGACAAGTGTGTATCGAATGATTGAAGGCCTGGTGTCAATTGTTAAAGGGGACTCTTTTAGCTTTATCAAAATGTATAGCGGTTAATTGAGTTTACATTTGTTTGGAATTTTTTAAATTAGAGCAAATAAGCCACGCGCTTAGGCTATAGGCATGACGACAAAAAGACTCTGAGTACTCTTAATTCTAGCATTTATTGGAGAAGAGGCAAGAGATACATTTCTGTCCAGCACATCTCAGGCCTTAAACTCACTAATAAAAACAGAAGCAGAAAAAACACTTCCAAACAGTCGTAGTCCTTTTTATGAGGAAAATAATAGGTCCACCTTGCGAGCCCTGTGAATTTGGCAACAGACAAAGCCTCGCTGCATGGTTTTCTGTAGCTTAAGGACCGGTTATTATTGGCACGATACGGATAATGTCCTGCTACGAGTCCTGCTTAAGTTTATTTTAGATTTGACTTAGCCGTCTTTAATGCTGTATGCTGATGGGTTGTAGTCTCTCATCTTCTGCTCTTGTTGTTCACCATGGTAGGTAGGTACATGCACAGCAGAAGTATCAATAGAAATGTAAGCTTGGCTGCTGCATATGACAGTGTGTCTAAACTAGCAGTTATTTGCCATAACATCTTCCTCCGCATTGTTCGAACATGCACAAGAAGGTGGTTATTTAGTCAAAACATCGTAGAATTTAACTAGTTTGACGTCGAGGTTTTATTGAATGTCTTTGGGAACTCTCTTGCTCCGAAATGTTTAAATACAGTCATAAAACAGCACTCAGACCGATAAAATGTGAAGTCCTTTCCTACATATTTGATCCCTCTATAGTCAGTAAGTGAGTGAACACCTTCCACTTAAGATACCTTCAATTAAAATGAAATAACTTCTAGCTATGGAAACACAAAACTTATATGATTAGTTCCAGCTACTCATAGATTCCCAGTGCGCAATAAAATCGGGACGAATTTATAGTCCACAAGCAATTTCCCAGTTGTGACCAATAATTTCATGTTCGTTAATTGTTCATAAACTTCTTCATCAAGAACATTCACCAGGAGCTCTATAAGAATTCCACACAGTTAAACGAAACTCGTCTCTTTTTTTTATGAACTCTCTCGAGCATCTTTGGGATGTTGCTCGCCACCATTAGCATTATCCTTTGGACGCCCTTAAATGGAAACGCCTTCTGGACTTCAACAAGAAGCAGCCTTTTATTATCCTACAATCCACTATGTGCACATGAGATAAATACGTCCAAACATGACGCCATACACTATACACTCACAGGTGAATAGGACGTCATAAATTCTGTAATTGCTCCAGGAACGCATATACAGTTCTCGTTTGCCAGAGAATATGACTCGAGACTCTTTTGTGCCACATGAATCATTGACCCACCAACGGGGGGGAGCATTTACTCACGAAAAAAAAGAGAATCGCTGGCATAATAATAATAAAAAAATAAAAAAATTATATAGCTTCCCGTTGAAGAAACATCGCACGACGGGACATTCTACTGTTTAGGGCGGGTTCGCCTTCCAAAAACTGTCTGCAATAAAAGGGGGCAATGCAATCAAACCAGTCTTCTCCATAAACACGGGGGCTAACGTTACCCACAGAATGGCAGGAGATGCAAGCAAAGTCACCCATTGTAACATTTCACTAGCTAGCGCTGTAAAAGTGGAATTCTATGAGCTCCTATGTTGGGTAATAAAAATTCCACTGATCATACGGAAATACACTGTGCATGGTGGGTGAACAGTGTGTACCAAAGGAAGGCATCCCCTAGTTCTGTATGACAACGTGACATACATAACTGATGATGAAAGGCCCGGTTGTAGGCCGTTACAGGTGAATTTTATTAAAAAGTCTGGTTAAGGATTTGTATGCAAATGTTCCCACCAAGTAAGGTCCTCTTAAGGTCCCTCAAATTGAAGACTTTTGCATGAAATCCTTATGACGGACGAAAACAGTGAAAAGACGCACATGGATGCGACCCAAGTTAGTTTGAGAACCTTTACATGATAATCAACCTTGTTGCGGAAAAGGATCTTAGCTCACGACTTACTGACCGTGAGTTCGTTACTGAATACTGACAAGACAAATTTTGGTCCTCGGCCTGTGTTCTGCTTTCACATCGGAAGGTCGTTCTCTTTGCAATTCTCCGTCGTAGCATGATCACATTCTTGTCAACCCTAGTGCTCTAACAATAAATGCAATCACATGTGGGGAGTGCAAATTTGAAAAAGAAAACTTACATTCAAGTTCTTCCGGAAACTCACTGTGCATGGTTGGCATCGCTGACGGACGTTGTAACGTCACTCGCTCCCACTATTTTAAACAAACATAAAAATCGTGTATTTTCTTTGGTTTTTTTTTTATTTTTTATTATTATGATGTTCTTCGGTTATATTGTCCTCGAATCATTGCATGATTCTTTACGATTTTAAAGAAACCATTCAAAGTCATCCTCTCTCTGGCGCACACTGCCATGAACTTTTATCTCGATCCATAAAGGCGGCCATCAGAGTTGTGCTTCGGTTTTTTTTTTTTTTGCTTGTTTCCTTCAACTAGTGCTTCACTATTCTTTTGCAGAGTTTTCCTGAAGGACTTTACGATAGTTTCTGTGGTTCACAAGCTCTCTGTATGTTGGGTACCCGAACTGGCCCATTGCCTGTACAAGTTACGAGTGTATAGACTAAAGACTACAAAATCCCTTTATTGTCGCCACTTAACTATGCTGCTGCTGGCGCTGCTGCATGTGTGTGCATGTGTATGTGACTGTCATTTGGTAAGGCACATCACAAGGAGTGGAGAAGAGAAAAGTGACTGGTCTGGTCGTCGAAACAATTTAAGGACAATGCGGTTTTGTCACAGATTCAATTAACGACCCTCCAAGATAACATCGATTTTGTCATCAACACGTTGCATCGCATGTTGGTTGGACGCACAAGACGAGTCAAGGGGAGTTTATGTTTCTGTTTTAGATGCGATAATGATAGTGTTGGATGGATAGGGACTGACGTATTAAAAGGTTGGTTTTCCTTTTCCGTGGTTACTGTCGACGTTGGCAGAGTATGTAGTGTATGTTATTGCATTTTTAATAACTGGGTATTTTTTTGAGGACAATAATTAGGGTAGGTTATGTTAGAGGAACTATCTGCAGTGAGGCACAGACACATTTGGACAAGAAATAGATTCATTCTGATACATAAAGGGTCTTCCAATATGGACTGTCGAACTTTGACAGTTGATAGCGGCCATATTGTTGAAGCTACATCGGTCAAATTGGCTGTCATTTATTCAGTCTGTTTTGCCAAATCACCATGGACGGATATAGCGTTCAACAACACGTGCGAATAATAAAATTGTTTTATCAAAATGGGTGTTCTGTTCGGGCAACGTTCCGTTCGAAAAATCATCTTCAGCGATGAGGCCCATTTCTGGATGAATGGATACGTCAACAAACAAAATTGTCGAATTTGGGACGATACCAATTCACATGAGATCCAAGAGCGTCCAATGCATCCCGAAAAAGTCTTGGGCTGGCGGCGTCATCGGTCCATATTTCCATCACCATTAACGGCGAGCGCTATAGGTCGATGATTACCAACTTCTTTTGACCTGAATTGGATGCTATGGACACCAACGACATGTGGTTTCAACAGAACGGCGCTACGTGCCACACAGTTTACGCCACATTGGAAACTCTGCACGAGCGATTCGAGGGCATAGTCATCTCACGTGGAGGTCTCCTTCTTCTCTTCGTTCATACAGCTTCTACAGCTTATTGGTGTGCCTTCCGAAGAGGCAGCGTCTAGTTTTGTTGCCTATTTTGGTGCTAATACAGGATCCTATCAGTGAGACTAGGCTACAAGTGAGTTTAAGTGCCCATCTGAACAAAAATGGTGTGTTCTACTGATCGTATCCGCATCATCAACTAGGATGTCGAGAGAAGCTGTCCTGAGGGCCAAACTCATGCAAATTTAGGCGCCTTTCCTAAAGCCTTGTCCAAGGCCGTCCACCGTACAATCACTTCATACATTAGTAAAAGTCTGACAAGAGAAGTGTATAGTCAGTAAGTAATCCAATAGCGTATGTCCCACTTAATTCTGAAAACTGTCTTGCTGAAGTAGTTCGCAAATGTAGCTTTCTTTACACTTTCTAGGATGCTCGATTTCCAGTTCATTTTTCTATCTAAAATGAGACCGCTAATTGGAAGAAATTATTTCTCCGTGAAGTTATAAAACTTCATTTAGTCACGCAATGAATTATCATTTACAAGTGACACTTGATGAAAAATTCAAAAAGGATTTGCACATTTTCCACGAACATAAACACATGTCCTGAAAGTGTTTACAGAAGGTGTCCCCCAAGAGTCATTCAAGGCATAACCACCCAAGACATGGAACAACCAACAGATCGACTCCAAACCGAAACCTTACGAGGATTTAAAGCCATCAAATATGCATGACGTTTAGAGAATTTAAATACTTTACGAACACATCCTCTTCTCGAACCTCGCCAGTCCACATACACACGCGAACACAAACACAAATACAAGCAGACATAATTGCGACACGATGCTGAAGACAGAGCCCCCGGAAGACGAGTGTTCTTCGTGTGTCGACATGCTAGCGGAGGGAGTCGGGTGGGGCGGTCTAGAAGGTGGATTCCCTAATTGAACTGGGTAAACTTGGAGTCAATTTAGATGTGCAAACTAAAGCGTCAAATTTAAGAGGCGCCAAGAGATTTGCATATAACGAGTTTGTATGTGTGTTGTTGCCTTCAGGATTCTCCTCATTTATTTTAGCTTAGTTCAGTGTTTGGGGGTGGATGTTCGGTGGGTGGTATGGCACGTTTGTAAGAAGAACTGTAACTATTCACGTAAATGAGATCGTTGTGCGGACTCCATTTGGTAGTAGCGAGCTAAGCCGGTGCCAAGGGAGTCTCTTAACTCGAAAGCACGTGCATCATCATGCACACAAAGTAGGTACACAGAATTAATTTGGAATTTCGAATTCCTGTGCCATCCACCCACCCGCAATGATGACACAAGCAATAAACTCCTACCTAACTACCTGGTTAGTTCACTATGCGCCGAGGCAATGATTTCGTTACCATATCATCAAAGTACCATTCCAGACCGTAATAAGATACTACTTGTGCCGCAGATACACTATGTTTACCTAGATGAGCGCGCTATGTGGCCAGGAATTTTCTGCGTATGTGCTGTTGTCGGTGCCATACCGAGTACCCACGGAGCCACTCATCTCTGAATGGCGGTGAAACTGGTGGTTATGCTGTGCATGTTGCATTCATCTGTCTTCCCATAGGAGTCGTTCCATTACCTTTGGATTAAATTGATAATTCAGCTGGTGCTGTAGATTCGTCTGCTTGTCGGGCCTTTGACACTGCGGGAGGCGACGGCATGTCTGTGTGTTTGTTTGACGGATCGTTCCATTCTCTGATGCTGTGGAACGCGTTGAAACATGTGTTGGAATGGGGTTGCTTTGCCAAAAGCTGACATAAGCAGAAGCACTTGTTACACCATGCACAGAGCAATTATTTTTCGGGACTGGAACACATTGGTATAGTTTACGTGGAATTGTACACGAAATTGCTAGTTAACCCGAAGGTAGTCGAAATAGATGTTTACGTGATAGGTGTCTGACGGTTGACGTTCCTGGTATAAGCAAGTTCATTTAACCCATTCGAAATTGAAGGAGTTCACGTGAGGTAATGATGAATTGAATGAAAACAAGAAGGTATTTTGCCAACAAAATAATGTGTTTGGTGTACAGTGTGTGGCTATCGAACTTGGAGTAAGACGGATGGGTCTTATTGAATTTATTTTGTGCGAAGAGGGTTATCTGGATGCATCTACACATTAAAGGAAGGACCCAACAAGCACTTAAATACCTAGCCAGCGAATGTTTTGAGACAATCTACATATGTACGTTTTTAGCGGAACGTATGCTGTCGGAATTCTTGAGGTTGAATACTCTGTAAGATGTTTTAAAGGTCTTAAATGACTCCGCAATGAATGCAGCTTATTCTACAGAAACCAAACTGAGTATGATGAAATATAACAGGTTAAGGGCTACTCATATTCTTTGGGAGCTTTTTGTTATATCTTTGAAGCAGAAGTTCATTCGGTTGAAAGATGCATTTGGAAGCAAAATCTGGCAAAATTGTCAGATAGAGCCAGTGATAAGACGGGTTAACTCATTTCACCATGGCTTAACAAGTTGACCAGGAGCTGGTTTGATCATCGCTTGGATATCTTCTCTCTCGGGACTAGAGAAACCTCGGTCTACGGCTTGGAACATGTTGCCAGAACTTAGATATAGTACAGAAGCTACCTTTAAGTAAGACCTAACGATGAGAGGTTGAGCATATTCCTAATATTGGTTACATCTTATAGGCGGTCTATCTAAAAAGAATGCAAGGGCTGTGGTGATAAAGATGAAGAAGAGATCACACTACACTTCTTCTGCGACCGCGAAAGCCTCAGTAGAACCAGGAACACAGCCTTAGATGCACAGTTCTTCAGTGACTCTGTCAGCCATGCTACCATTCTAAAATGTTTATCAGACTAGAGGTGGTTTAAGGTCAGGAATCTACTAATTCTATCTTTCTATGTATGTTTTCGTTGAAATCATACAATAGGGAACACAATAGAATATATAAATAAGTGTGGGGCGGGGTGCTACATCAAGCTGCCACCATTTAACCTAATATAACCTAACCTCCTGTGTTTGACATTTGACAAGTCTATTCGTTATCACCATTTTTGTTTCCGATGATAGTCAGCGCTATTTTTTCAAGTTATCTTGAAAGTTCCGACATGCAGTGGACAATAAAGGATGTAAACAACAATACATTCAAGGCTTCCGTATACAGAGTGTTTCCAAGGAGATTTCCGCACTGAACTTGCAGCCTATGTCCAAGCTATCGGTGAGGATACCTACATGCATCACCGCCAAAACATTCTTCAAACATTCTCTGTCTCAAGACCATGGTCCCCTTCCATCGCTATGGTAAAATGAATTTAAATTTCCCTCACCTTCAAGTTGATTTCAAATTCACCTGTAAGACAGTCGTGTAAGACAATCGTTCAAGTTTCATATCACGCATACATTATACATGGCGACAACTTACCCGAGCAGCATGAGTTTTATCTCGTCCCACATCCGATCCTTTTTTTTATGTATGTGTGTGTCAAATACATCATAAAACATTAAACGTAATGTACTGCGAATATATGCAAATGGAAATAAACTAAAAACAATTGGCCGCCATAAATATGTGCGTGCCTACGATTTATGACCCTAGTATCCGGGCGGCTATTTGTTACACCACCACACGAAAGTGTATTTACTTCCAACGATTTGTTATTTTTTACGAGCACTAATATCCCTTCCGGTGGCGTCATAAATTTTCACTTGATTTCTCTCTTAATAACTGAATCTGACGCAGATACGGTTTAGCTTAGTTAACAGATACAGTGCCACGCGTTAGATATGTCGTCACACTTTGCACAAAACGGATGCCAGTTTTTTTTCCCCAAAAAAAAGGGGGATGGGGAGATCCTTAAATGTCTTTCAACATCTATAGCCAGGCTTTTGCTTTGAGAAGCTTATCATTTAATCTGCTGTTCAATTCGATTCGAAATGGAAATTGAAAATCGTTTCCCCGTGGGATTTCATTCTTCGAGAAAAGAATTCATCCGCTGTGCTGATGCTGCTGCAGCTGCATGTTGACATCTTACAGAAGACTGCTCGTTCTCTCCCACAAATCGACTTACATCTGTTGAAATGCAACACAAGTAAGCGATTATTGTCACCAAGTGCAACGCGAATGTGAACAAACTTTTCCTGGCCGTTCCCAAAGCGAACCACCTACATAAGAACGAGACGACCGAGGAGGACGATAAAACGATGAAAAGCCCGGAAAAACCTTTGCATCCGGTAAAATCGATTAAAACTCCATTTGAATACTTCAGGGTAAAAAAACAGATATTGTCGTACAGCATTGCATCCTTGGGTCTTACTCCCCAATCCATCCGGCGGCGGCGGCGGCGGCGTCCTACAGGAGGTAGCTGTTTGAAGTAGGTACCTAAAAATTATTGCAAGTTTATCCCAACGGGAGCCGGTTGTGTGCGAGTGAATTCAAAGAAAGGAATTCCATCTATGCATCGAGCTTAAGAGCCAAAAAAATTCGCTGCATTTTAAGGACATCGAGGTATACCGAGTTTTATATGCGAACGGAAGTAAGGCGAGAGTGAAACGAAAGCAACCCTAGAAATAGAAAGAGGGAGTTGCTAGTGGTTTTTAAGGGAAGCAGGAAAAAAAAAAAAAAAAAACAAAAAACGTTGCATGTGTAGCTAGTTCGGTGATTTGACTTGGCTTCCGGCAACCTGCCAGGTGCATGGCTTTACGGTTTGATGTATTTGTGCTCGTGTGTGTACTTTGGGATCCTTAAACGTGTTCCTTTGCACATTGACGAATTGGAATCGCAGTTTAAGTTTTTCTCTTTATTGAGACGATATTTTCTGCTTTATCTTTGTATCCTTTGGAGTGACATGCGGATGAATATGCATTAGTCCTGAGCTGTCCTTTGATACAAGACGAGAAATTGTTCTTTCTTATTAATGTCTTTTAAGTTCGATTAGAAGAGAGATATTCATTGCTCAGTGTAGGTGGTCAAAATATCGAGTTAGCATTAGTTCTACATGGTGCCAGCAACTTGAACTTGGGTCCCGATAGTGATGTTTAAGCTACCGAACACAAACTTCTTTGAAGTAAGCCTTTAAAGGGCAATTAATAAAATCAAAGGAGCAAGACGCATCGATAAGATTGAGATTAAGTTTGAAGTTTGATTCTGTTTCTTTTCGTAAAGCATAGAGCTTCAAGTTTGTATAGGGTAACCAGGTCCTTTACGGTTCTTCTTAACAAATTTACCAGAGATTATCCTGCATCTACGCCGCGCAGCATTGTCTAAAGCATTGGATTCCCATAACTTTGCTCGCAGACCTCTTAGCTACACATTACTCGTGCGTTCCTGTTGCTTGAATTTGCTAGGGAATAAGACCCCTTTCTGTCGAGTGTTCTGACAATCATGCACGAATTTAAATCGTTGCAATTCAAGTGCTCTTATAAACATGTAAATCTGCTTTTTCAGTGCCTAACTACAGATATCTCGTTAAGGTGCCTTTTACAAAGTTTTACCGACCTTGATGATGCTTTTGACTGCAGAATTTTCATAGTCACGTGTGGCTACCAATACCGTTTTCCTAAAGAACGGTTGTGCTCTCGGCTTGGAATAGACTGAAATCGTTTTCGAATTTAAGGTAACTACCGATTCCTAGAGATGCCTGTGCTAGTTGACCTTAAACCATTCGCGAATTATTGGTCACACTCTCTAGGGGTTGAGATAGATACTAACGCTCCTCTTAAAGTGGTTAAGCCTTTAAAAATACCCACAAGCCATGAAAAAGTCAGTTATTGGAGCCAAGAGAAAGACTTAAGATGAAGCTTGCTAACTCTGAGAGCTGTGCACCTCTAAGGGGTAGTCTTTATATCATTAAAAGTGAATATTTACCTTAAAAGGCTCAAAGTTCGCTATTGGGCTACATCGTGATCCCGTCTACGGTTTAATGCTGGTCGTCTTTTGTATCTTCAAAACTCTAACATGGTTACAAGAAATAATTCTAGCGGCTAGAGCCTTTTACATGACAAAATTCTGTCCAAATGTTGCTGGTATTGGAAAAAGCAATCGCTCATTTAGGTTAGGTTAGGTAAGGGTTTGTACACTTATGTATACCAAAGGAGGTCCATTATGATACCAATAGATCTCTCTATCTATAGATTATATTAGCTGAAGTCAATATCGCTGTATTCGTTAAAGAAAGGGGCTCCCAGGTGCTACACTACAGGCCATTTGTTTGTTGACAATGTCTAAGAGAAAAAGCAGGAGTGGTTCTAAGTGCATCACTGGTGCACATGCAAGAGGAGCTCTGAACTTCTAAGGTGAATGAAAATATGAACCACAGACTCTTTGTTAAACTGCAAGCAAATGTCCATCATGCAAGGCCTATCCACAAATCTTATCGCAAGACTTGAGTCTTAAGGTTAGAATGCTTTTATATGTTCCATGACACAAACTGAATCCTTGTAAAAGGACGAAACACAATAACATTATATGCGAAATGAAATGACATTACCCTCACAAGCTGATATTTTCTCATGCTAGCTGACAGGCAAAGTCAACCACAGTCAAGCAGCTGGTTTATCTGATCACAACCTAAACAATCCCCCTTCGCCAAGTCGAGTCACCCACGCGGCATAAAGAAAACCAAAATATTGGACCGCATGGTTGGATTCACTCATGATCTCTCATCATCTTAAAATTTTCTAAATCATGATAGGATACGTGGTTGTTCCGCACCAACCATGTCGCTGTGAGGACAAAGGACAACTCCCATAAGACTACAAAACCAGATGAAGGTCCCTTTTCAGCCTGGCAAGATAGTGTCTCCTTTATTCGCCAAAAAAGCGAGAGCACACAGAAAACATAAAAGAAAAACAAAAAAAAAAAAATGAAAATAAACAAATGAAAGAAAAATAATAGAACGTGGCAAATGCTGCCGCCGTCACCCTCCTCGCTGTTGCTGGAACAGCAGCTGGAGTCAAGCCAAAGGAACTGGTTATGAAAGGCTTACGTATCCTTGGAACCATATCTAAGAATAATAAGGAACCCAGCGTTCTAAGAATCCTTTCAGAGTGCGCACTCTTCCACTTCAATTCCAAATTTGTTTTTTTTGAGAATATGAAGAAGGATGCTGCATTACAAAACCACCCCTCAGTTCCTTCTCACAGAGCATCCACCTCAGGTACATTGCATTTTTTGGCTGAAAACAAAAAAAACAAAAAAAAAATGAAAAATTTGTCATCATAATTGGATTCCGAAAAATGCATGAATAGGGAAATGGGAACACTATATCCCGAATAGCGTATCCTAAATCCCCTTTTTGGTGGGTAATGCTATGCTGGATGCAATTTTTGAGACTCCAGTGTGCTTTTGTTTCACTGGGCGGGGGCACTCTACTGAGTGAATGGAAATTTTTCCGAGCACATTACATTTTATACTCCACCTTGGTAGTGTTGTCCTGGACGGAGATATTTTTATGGAATGTCTCGGATAATACAAAGATACAAGATACTCGGGGGGGTGAAAGAATTTTTGCATCGAAATGAAGGAGCGGTAAGACACTGCAGATAACTGTATGCGGTATTTACTTAAATTGATGTACATTCCATTGCCGTTACAAAGGTAATGTTATTGTTATGTTGGCGGGGAATATAGTTTGACAAAATAATAAGGGAATTGTCCTCGGGATAGGGAGTCTGTAATAAAAGAAACCATTTATTTCAAGGTATGCAATCTATGAGGAGATCAGAAGGCTTATCACCTGTCGCAAAGGATAAAGCGAATTTACTTTAAGCCGATAAGAGATCGGTTAGCTGCGATACAACATTCCAAGACATCATTATACTGATGCGACATTCCGGAACTCTTCTTATATGATTGTCCTGCCTTTGCTCGTATCAGGTGATGTGATGAGTGCTGGTAATCTAAACTCCTTATCATTGAAGATCTTGCTCGACTGTCATAGAAAGATGAAGAAAACACAGTGTACCTGCTGGTAGAACAATGGACCTGTTTTTATGTCTGAGTGCTTCAGCGTGGTGTTCCAAAATCTCAACTGATGGACACGCTCCTACTGACAAAGGAGACATTTTATGAAGTTTTGCACGGAGCAAAACTCTGGTCCCGTCCAGAGTATCAAAAATATTAAAAATCGTAATTTGAGATTTCAATGCTAAGATCGGTAAGGAGAATATCTTGGCCAGGCTTGTCGGCAAGCACAGCCTGGACGCCAATGCTCAGACAACGGTTTCCAACTGCCAGCAGCTCGCAAGACAACAAATCCACACAAAAAACTGGCATTTTCCAGATGGTCGAACACCCAACATTCCGGATGTGCAAACGTCGATTCAGGCCATCCAAAGAATATAACTTGCGAACCGCCCTGAAAAAGCAATTCAAATTTGGAAGCTTTAGCATAGCTGGAGCAGCTTAGCCGAAGCCAGAGAGACTCTCCGTTGTGCATTCCTCATCTACAAACGCAAAAAATCTGTGGGACCAGAACAGCATCAAAGAGGTAAGCGAGAGGCAAGACCACTGTTACCCTGAAAAAATCCGTGGTAGAATTAGCAAGAGCAACAAGAACCGCAAGGGAAGAGTATTAAAAACAGCTCAAGGATGTCAAGGAAACTACTGCCGTATGTTCTTTACGAATGCTAAGCAACTCTTAGCTGGCTTCAAGCTCGAAAAGTAGCCTTCGGAATAGACCTTGTCACCGAAGGCCAGGGTAAACTAGACATTTTTAACTTTTATTTGCAGCCGCTACTTAGTGGGTACCAGTTACAAGCTCGTTCAGTCAAGGAGGAAGGGATTCCCCTACCCAATATAGAAGAGGTTGACGCAACTATCGAAAAGGTGAAGAACAACAAAACCGCTGACTCTGATGGCTTAACAGTAGAGCCTTTCAACTCTGAATATGATGTTTTGGTTGGGTGAATGCAACAAATCTTCAACCAAGTCTGGGTGGACAAAACCAAGTCCGATAACTGGAATATGCCACATCTAACAGAAATGTGATCCTACGTCTTGCGCCAACTATCGTGGCATATCCATGCTGGAGGTCGCATTTAAGATCCTTTCTGTATTTCTGCCTTTCTAACACATCCTCAGCGGCGAATGGAAGCCTGCACTTGCCAGGAGCCCGTTGAGACTTGTAGCTTTCTGAAAAATGTGAATTAATGAATTATTGAAATATTTTCAAGGGCTCCTGGACCTTCTTATCTAGAACATCCACCGAAAAACCATTCCCTCAAATTGCTTTAATTTGCAACATTCTTTGGTCCGTCCGTAGAGGACAATCAACTTTACCAGCAAATAGTTATCATCTTGTTACCTCGATCCAATTAAATCCAAACCAATTCAACAACACCTCTTCAGGAACCCAACACCACTTCTGGATTATTAAAACAGGAACCAGGACACAACACCTAAGTGTTCGTCTGTTGCGCATCTTCAAGTGGCGTATACTTGATTGTAGCGAATATTGAAGCGTCCGTCATTTGGTTCATCTTACGCGACGCAATGCATGGAATTATTCCACAGGACTCCACATAGACTCCACACAGATACACAAGACATATCAATTAATTGCTGGAAGCAAAGGAAATTCCAAAGCAATTAACTCCAGCCGCAGTGTACGGAATTCAAATGAATTCAAGCAGCACGCCGAGAGCGCACAATTATCCTGTAAGAGCACTTTAGCGGAAGCGATGTTGGGTGCCAGGGAAACACTCAAAACTTCCTCGAGAAATCACAGGATGGCGGCCCACTCAAATGATAAATCATAGAGATTTCAATGTTTCGGTGTTTTACGATCCACCGACTTTAGATCGATGATGGGTGATTGTCACCCCCTCAAACTGGGAGAGTGCAAAAGGTTAACAATTCCCTGTCCGTAGAGTGGTTATTAAATTCGAATTAATGTCATGCGGAATTCCGAATGCAGGAGGGCGTCTGCGGTCGGTATAGCGTGACAACCAAGCTTTTACACTATAAAAACCATTCGCAAACAATTCTTAGTTAATGGCCAAAGGAATTAACCCTAAGCACCGGAGATTTCGTTTTGATGTTTTAATGAATACGAATAACAATTGTAACCCTGCCCTCGCCGCTGTCGTTCGATAGCAATCATTAAGCCCGCATAGTAAGTGGTAGTAATTCCTTTTCGAATGATAATAGAATTGAAACTCTGGAGAGTAGGTGTGTATCGGGGTATCAATTTCAATTTTCACCGCTTGGTGACAGGTTTGCGGCGATTTAATTTTATTTCGATTGAAATTGATTTAAATTCGCTTTTAGTGGCAACCTTTGATGATGATAAGAGGGAGGAAAGTGTCTTTGTGTCGAAAGGTGGTAAGAAGATGGACTATTGTTAAGTATTTGGCAGAAGAATGAATAAAGTCGTATAAATCTTTGGACCGAATTAATTGAAAATTTATCTGGCGAGATTAGGAAGTGTGAGTTAAGGTGAATCAGACGTAGGAGTCTAAAAGAAACCTTTCAAGTCGTGTCTCTTAAAAGTTCGGGGAGTATGTTTTCGCTGAACAATCACAACATGGGTTGGAAGGTTTCTCTTGATGCCATGAGCAAGTACAAAAGTTTCACGGAGCTTTGCAAAACGAAAGATGTGTACACAACGTTACGCTTTTTTTGTGCGCATCCGTGCAGGCTGCACTGGGCGTCACGGTCCGGGGGGCATATGGGAGTCAGCCAGCTTAAAAACTACCACTGGTCAGCTTATAAATTCATGTAGGAAACTTGGAGATGAGAGTTTCCAGGACTAGAAGCACATCAGCACATCTATTCTAGTTGACTAGCAAATTGGACATGACTTAAGCAGCTTATTTCCCAAAATAATGGATAAGCTAGAGGCTTTTGTTGCTGACTATCAAGACTGATGCCACTGCTAACGTCGAGCAACATTTGGCTCCCTGGAAACTTAGAAAGAAAAACCACTGAAAGAGCTCAATATTGTGTAAGTCTTCCATCATGTAAAAGAAGTGACAGAAACAAAACTTATTGTGAGGTTCTACTCGTTCATCTCTTCTAATCGAGGGCAGTTGCTGACACCCTCCACCGCGAAAGGAAATACTAGTGTCCTTGGGGTTTCGTTAACCACAACCCTTAAGTTTGAGTGCAGTCATCACAGCTGCAGCGAGGACCAAAGGGATGGGATTCAACACTGTCTTCAGTGCTGCTGTGGGGTATCGATCTTGAAGGTACAGGTATCGCAATGAAGTCTGTCCTTTGCAATAAAATTTAAAATGGTGCTCCGAGGTCTCAGCTAAGCAAGTTTGCAATCATCTGACGACATAACCAGCGAGAAATTCCTTGATGAATTAAAGCAGATCTGTAGCGAGGCTTAACTCATCGCCTAGAAGTGCTAAAAGTCTGTCTCACTAGAGACCGTTTCAACAATGAAACCAAAGCTGTTTGTGGAGTTCATTACATGGTTTCGCAAGCGCTCAAATATTTGGGAATCTGGAGGAGCCAAGCAAATCAAAAGGTTGTCCTTAAAGTTAGTATAAGGCTCTCCGCATGGAGCATTGCTTGAATGGCAGCAGAATTTAAGTTTATTATCAAAAGAACAGTGGATCTATTGGCTGATACCCAACAAAGAGTAATGGATGTCCATTAGAACCAAATAGGCATGGGTGTTGTCCTGCATTGCTAAACCCTATGACGGCGATTATTATGAAGAAATATGCTTATGCATTCAAAAACACTTTCATTAGCGGAACACAGACTTCAGGGTGAGAGAACTAATCATCTACATCTGGCTCTCCAGAGATGATCGCATTCTATTCTGAAGTCTGTAGCCACAACTAAATGGAAGAAGAACCAAAAGTTCATTGCTATTAAACGTTAGACGATTCAACTCTCTGTCGAGATATAGAGCAGCCCAAATGTCCAAATCTATAAATCTATTGTAGTCGTCACATGAAATCATATTTTTTCGGAAGCGATTACAAACTGCGCAAGTTTAGTTGATGAGCATGGAGAAAACATTTTGTTAAGAGCTTTGGGCTAACTACCACCAATAATAGGTCAGAAACGTGTCTATAAACAAATAGAACCCTTCATAGATCTAAAAAAAAAAAATTCTTCTCACCTCCATAAGCCTTAGCTCTTTCCACGTGTGTCATTGAGGACAACAAAATCACACAAATCACACAAATGGCAAACATTCTTCACCCAGCTTTGGACGATTGACTTCCAGCAGATTTAAAATTCTCGATTTCTCATGTTTTCACCTTTTGCCCCAAAAAGTGGACCCTCTCATTCGTCACGCACACGTGAGATTTATTAAATTCTCTCGAACACGAAGCTGAATATGTATCACTGTTCTCATGCTGCTCGGCCATCAATCAAATCAGTAGAATTCCAGAACCGCTGCTGGGGGAAAATATGTGTGCCATTCTGTAGAACGTAAATAAAATTTACGATATGCACCCTTCATCGTTGTCGATTGCTTTTTCCAAAAGAGGATTGGGCTACCCATCTGATAGCTGAAACCACTTTTAGTGGTGTCCTGTACGATACAGACCCACTTTCAATCTGCATCCTCTTGAATTTTATCCATATGACAAAAATTTGTATCTCCTTCATGGCGATGATGTCCTGCCACTTCTCATGATTCCTTGTCTTCGTACTCATCGAAATGACAAAAGCATTCGTCTTGTAAAATGACAAAATGCTTGCAATCAAGAGCACGGGACGCGGAACCCTTCCAATCTGTTTCCAACCATTCCCCGTCAATACACTCGCACACCCTTCTATAATTTCGATACAAATTTATCCTATTCATCCTGCATTCATCGTAAATTTTCACGTTGAAATTACAAGGATTTTTCACATCCTTCCAACGAACGGTGCGGGTTGTTCACACCGTGCATATACATATGTGTGTCTTGGTGACACCTGACACCGTCATCGTCGCCATCACCATTGTGTCATTGCTATGGTATCCTTTTGGCCCCATCAAAAGGAGAAGAATACCGTTTCAAAAAATAATGGAGTACTATGAGTGGATTCTTATGCGAATGAGGGATTTTATTAGCAGCTGCGGGAGGTGCTGAAAGGTGATATCCTTTAACCTCCTCGAGAGTGGGAGCACTCCAGCACTCCCGCCCGCATGTCTATTCCTACCGACAGGAATGTGTGTGTGAGTGTGTCCTCAGATTTGAATAAAAATTTATGCAAATTTACAAATTTTATTTCGCAATTCATCCACCTAACCCACACCACCCACAAGGAGGATGATGGAGAAAAAAAAAAGAAAAAATTGTTTGTCATGGATAAGCTGCAGATGGAAGAAGGATTTTGTACAGATACAGAGCCAGATACGACAATGTAATAATATCTGAAATACTTGAAATTGCTGTCAACTTCTTGGTAGCACACCATGCACGATGGCGACGACGACGATGGCATTGTCGACGGCGACTACACAGGGACTCGAGGAATAAGAGATATCCTCGTGATATGGAATGTTGTCGATTGAATAACCGGGCGATAATGGCAATACTGAGGGGGGTGGCGGATTGAGCGTCAAGTAACACGAGCCCTATGCACGTCTGGGTGGGTATAGGGTGTGTGCAGACTTTTCATCAATCAGGGTTATGGCTTTGATTTGAGGAACCTGAAGTATTAGCATACCATCAAACGATAAAATATTAAGGAAATAAATCGTTTTATTACACCACACACACACACACATACACGTGAGGGTGTGCACTCTCTCCATGTGAGAGTATTACGAATGCAATCGATAGATGGATTGAGACTACTGATGGTGCGCCATGGTGCTTGAGTGCATTCCGGTAAAGGAAATCCTTTGTTTGCTCAATTATGTGAATTGAATGCATCCTCAGATGCAAATTGATTCGTATTTCCTTTTTCCAGAGATTGAAAGACCTTCTGTGGGTACGAGGAGTACATGTACCGGAAACCAGAAATGTGTTTCAGATTTTTCGTATTAGCTTCGGCAAGGGAATGATCATTTTGCAATAGAAAATCCTGTGTAACGATAAGAAAATATGAAGTAAAGTTGGCATATGTACGTACGTAGATAGTTTGGTTTATTCATGCAGTTTCCATTGTCTTTCGCAGAAGTCTTTTCAAACATCATGCACAGGAAAGGCTTAGATGGAAACATCAAGATGCCAATTTATTGATTGGATTAAGGTCTATGGAGATTAGCATTTTTATTTTAATTCTTTGTGCAGACTTTGGCAGACATTACTTTCGGTCTAATAGATGAACGGGTACTATGACGTCCAACCATCGGTATATGCGTTACCTAAAGGCTTTGTAAAGAGGGCTTGTGCTGACGGGAAATCCAAATCAAGGCGCTTTACTTCGGGGTGAACTTGGACCTTAATGGTTAGCTCGGGCCTACATCTAGTTGCGGACTTCAAGTTGGTTGAGGTCTTCGTCTACTTGTGAGCGGTACATAAGGCGAGATCTTCTTCTTTTGCGTTGTCCCTCCGGCTTAGATTCAAAATTGGTGTCAATTCGCTCTATTTGTTTAAGCCATCTCAAACTTTCAATGTTATTTGACAGTCTACTTGTGAGCGGTACATAAGGCGAGATCTTCTTCTTTTGCGTTGTCCCTCCGGCTTAGATTCAAAATTGGTGTCAATTCGCTCTATTTGTTTAAGCCATCTCAAACTTTCAATGTTATTTGACAAGGTCGATGTTGTTATACAGTTCGTCGTTGAATCTTTTCAATATTCTCCCCTAAAGCGCATCAACGCAAACTTGAACGAATTTCTTACGACTGGGATGATAAGGCTCTTATGCAGAGTCTCCTTTCGTTCTTCGAAATAGAGCCTAACTACTCAATTCCTTCTTAGCCCATTTGTTCCGTTTTATGTTCAGCTAGTGGGCTTACGTTTTACATTCTAACATTGGACAGTTGAACTTATATTCGAGTCACAGAAAAACAAATGTTTTTCGAGGAAAGGCAGTACAACATACATGTTCAGTCAGTTTTAGTCCAAAAGATTTCAACCATATTTTGGCAGGCCTTTTGCTCCTACGATAGCTGTATCTTACCTTTTGCAAATGAAGCAAGTTTATGTCTCATTCACTGCTTTAGAATCAATTCTTTACTTCTTATTGCTTTTCTTTTTGACTAGAGAGGGTCCTTATGTATGCACATAGAAGCTAAGCTGAACTTGCTTATTTTCATACAGTCTCCACTCTAGGTTCCCTGAGTCTTTCTTTTCCTAGGAAGGTTTTAAGTCTGAGACGATTATCCCATTAAACCTGTTCGAAACAAATACTGTGAATTATAAGCAATGGCAACAGAACCAATAATTCTCCCCAGTCATTCTGGACACCACCCTCGGAGCAAAAAGACTGAAACCTAATACCACCTGAGTTTCCAAATCACTACACCAACACTAGCGCTGTGTGAATAACATCATAGCAAGGGTATTCATAACCTCTTAAGCGCTAGTGAATTATAAAAAAAAAAAAATTAAAAATCATATCAGTTTTTTGGTGATCCTGTTAACAGTCCTTTTGACACACTTACCATTGTGCTGTGAAACTTTTATTAGAAAAACTGACTTTCATTTTGAAACCCGTCTCAAAATTATTCGTCCAGCCTTCTAAAACGAAGACTCCATCGTCCAAACACTCATTTACAGATTTTCCAATGCACTATGCTTCAAATAAAAAAATAAAAAGTAACCACAACCCATCAAATTCAATTCAACTCTCCAAAGAGCTACTGCAAGACACAAAGAAATCCCAGGACGATGTTAAAATGTCAAAACTTCAACGCAATAAGTGGCCATAAATCCAACTGTCTAAACCATTTTCCATTGAATGAACTCCCAGGACCTTGTGAACAAAAAAAAAAATTATATCACAAGGACAATTACTCAATTTCTCTTATCCCTAATTGATTTCCTTTTACTGAAAATCCAGGAAGACATTCGCACAATGCACAATCTTGGACTTGTTCCAGAAATTTCAACATACAAAAATATTCCCAATCCTTTCAATTCCCATTTAGACTCATAATGTTGCCATAAAAAAACAAAAATAAAAAATGAAAATGGGTAAAAAGAATTGCCATCTAATTCAACAGGGAGACTGCTTGCACTGAGGATGCAACCCGTCATTGGTTTAGATTAGGGCCAACGCCAATAATCCCGTAAGTTCACCACGTAAGAGAAAAAACAAAAAACCAGTGACACAGTCAATTCGATCCCTTCTTTTTTATTTAGACAAAAACAATTCATGTCGACGGCGCTGCCGGTCCTCTGGTTTTCAAAGTCCTCAACTTCCGGTCTCCAACAAAATGAAGTCGGACTTTTGTGCTGAAAGGTTCCGACTAGAGGGTTGATGGCTTGCCATTAAAATAATCCGCCATAAATCTTCATCGTGAGTGGAATTCTATTCAATATTAAAAGTGGGCGATTCCACGGTTCACAGAGAGACACAGAAAGAGAGCTAAACACAAAAAGAAGAAAAAATAAAAAATAAAAAAAAATCCAAGGAACACACTATTTGCTGCACACAGTGGAACGTCCTTTGGGGCAGAGGAAAACACTCGAAGCCAAAACGGGCAGACAAATTGCACTGGCGACATGTCAATTCCGCTCGATTGCTTGAAGGTGGCGACGAAAGATTGGAGTACCAAATCACCCACACACCAACAACGAAGACCAACGACATTGAAGGACGAAATTCTATTGGAAGGAAATTTCTTACTTGTCATTAGCACACAAATCCTGGGGCACTGTATCTGCTGGGATGTGTCACATAAAGTCAATGATATGAACTTAGCCACGTTCAAAGAGAGCACAAGGTGGAAGTGGGGCTATATAGTTTCGCTTTAGAAAATCTAATTTTGAGTTTAAGGACTTTTGCCACAGGATGGGATGGAATTATAAAATTTCACCTGAAGCATTCAGCACCCTTGTAAGGCTGCTTGTAGGGAACGTGTACATGTACATGTGTGGTGGGTGTCGGTGGAGAGTGCAGTATCCTCTCTGTTGTTGTACACGCATGTTGTACTTACGAAATAAAAAGTAGAGTATACGGTGACTTAGTGTGGCTGAAGTCGGACGAATGCAAGTAATTAAGTTGAAAATTTGTTTAAACTGACTTACGGGAAGTTTTACAATTCCGGCATCCGAAAAACGAATGAAATATCTGACAAGTGAACAAGGGAACAAGAATTCTCCTCCTTTTTAATAGTCACCCTGCAAAACTGAAAGCTTCAAACGGTTGACGTTGTTAATAAATTTGAAGTTTCTTTTGGAGTCTTAAAGACCGCTTGACTGTCAAAGGAATGCCAGCTCGGGCATTGCGGAACATAGGTTCATGAGTACATGTATGCGTTGAAATCTTAGCTTAGTCTTAAAAACCCTCAAATCAAGGCAGAAGCTTTAGTGCTCAAGGTCTTGAAAATCTATATTAAGGATAATCTGTGATTTCTGAGTATTTACGAGCGATCTCTATAAGATGGCTCGATACTTTACATACAATTTTTAAACATGGTCGGGCAGTTACCCCGACGGCACAACCCTCAACCTGGAGGCCCAGTTCCATTTTGAGAACCCCTAAGACACGGGGTCGGTAAGGACTACGCATTAAAATGGCTAGGACACGTTGAGCGAAAAAACACCAACGCTCCGGCCCGAAGAGTCTTCGAATCCAACCCGGAGGGACAACACAGTAGAGGAAGACCTCGCCTAAGGTAGCGCGCACAAGAAAAAGGGGACCTCAACCAACTTGGAGTGCGTAACTAGAGGCGGTTTAGGACTGGGCTAATTGTAGAAGCTTGTTGGTTGAGGCCAAGGTTCACCCCGAACTGTAGCGCCACCTAAGTAAGTACTATACGAATAAAAGGGCTCTACACCCAGTAAGAGGCTCTCAGTTAGACACTATATATCTGTGTATAAAAAGGTAGCTTGAGCATATTGTTTTTTTTCAACCGTTTGTGACACCTTGTGAACAGCTGTAGCCTCTTATCTGTAGGCCTCGGAAGATTTATGGCATCGTATGCCAGATTTTGTTACAAACAACATTTGTCCATGCCTTTGTGCAAGGATACATCTTCTAGGATTGCGGAATTCATACACTGAGAACTGGAAAAAAAACTTCAGGGAATCAAAAGTAGAATTTGTCAACGTTCCAAGACTTTCCTTAGATAAAATTATCCCGCGTTATCCTTGATGAAATCAATTAAATTGCGCATACCAAAAGCCATTAATTCATCAGCCATTCATCAACCAGCAATGATCACAATGTTATCCTTAAATCCAGAATTAATCAGCTTCAAGCACTGACAAACAATATAAGCTCGTTACATCATCCAAAATTAAATTAATTTCTTCAACTTTGGATCCATTAAAATCACAAGAATCATCATGAATTCGTTGTTGCCTGGTGAAATCCTTTAATTTCTTTTGCACACCCCCCAAACATTTTAAATGTTGTTTACACTTTCATAATTCGCAAACAGAAATCGTATGGGTGTGCGAAACAAAAGAAGGATAACGACAAATTCCTTTAATTTGAATAAAACAACAGCAAGGACATCCAATATCACTGGGATCGATTGCCATTAATTTTCTTGTCATTGTAAAGCAGTGTTGTCTTTTGCTGAGCTGGCAAACACGCTGGGGCACCTGTTCCCCTGTGTTTACGCTTCCTTGGGTGATTTTCTGTTTTTCCGTTTTCTTCTCGCAGGAAATAGCAACCGGATTCGCAGTTCACCGAAAGTGAGCCTGCGCCTTTCCATCAATATTTCAGGATTCCGTTACGCTTCGCCACCTGTTTTTATGGGTGTTTTAACAGATAATCCGGGCGAATGCCTTTCCCACTACTCCTTTCGAGTCCTGAATTGTACACCCAACTCACAGAAGCGCAGTAGAATGTTGTATATGTATGTAAGTTGAAGCTGTGTACACAAATCGGGAAAGGCAAACGTTTTGAACTAGCGCCATTTATCACCAAGGATATTTGGGGACTGAGGTGGGTATACACACCGACCGGCGAAGAAGCAACAGATCCTGATTTCTGTGCAACCTTGAAATTTCACTGGAATCGTAGATATTTTGTGTGTGTTTGTGTGTATGCGGGTTACGGTAAATTCGATATTTTGTGATATCCTTAAGGTTGCCATTCCTTTTGGGGGTTGCTACCCTGACACATAAATATGGGTGAACCCGAGCGAATAATTTGACCCTTTCGTGCGCCCCCACACAGCTAACAGTGTCGGTGTCGGGTATGGGTTAACAACGCAAAACAAGGCGAACGCGAAGAAAGTTTAAAAAAATCATCTCTTTGATAAAGAATACTTAACGAGAAAGGATAGGCATCTTGGAGTTTTGCAAGGAATATCCAATCAGCTTGCAAAATGTACCGTTTTAATGGCTTTGGTTTAGGAGCTTTTCGTTTTTCTTCTAACGCTTGCGAAGGATTCGTACCGTTCTTTGAAGTATCAATAGAAATTAATTATGGCCTAAGATGGTGTCGTGAACATTTTTAGGATGAGCACAGTAAAGCTCGATGGGGTTTAACAAATTTGTTATAAATATTCTTGTCACCCAGAATATTATAGAGTGTGGGTTGGTTGCCATTCTGGCTTGGAATGCTTTTGTTAGCTGAAATTTAACATTTAAGTAGTACACGTGTAGTTAACCTGAAACCCTTTAGAGTTCAAAAGCGTGTTATTATTGCGAAAACATTTGACCAAAATAGGTCTGGAAATTTTGAAGATAAATCGTCGCCGTTTTGATCTTTGATAGTTAACTCTGGTTGATGAATGTGTGGATGTTCTACAGATCTAAGTAGCGAACTCAGTTTGACCACTTTACAGGGTTTGGTTTTTCAAGAATTCAAGGAATGTTTTGGTTGTGGTTGCTCATTTTAAAATGAAAGGTGTCTGCACCTACTTTGGGGTTACTATTATCATCTATTATTTAGTTAAACTATGGTTATACATAGTCTCCGCTCAGTTGTAGGTTTATTTTTTTTTAAGGAAATTTCCAAATCCCAAAGCACTCAGACTCCATTTCGATTCATTGTACTTCAGCCAGAAACCTCTTTTTGGTGTAGTGCCGGAGTAGTTCGATTTTGTTCGTTTTTTATTTTTCGGTGGCTGTTGCTGTTCTTCGACCAGGCTCCAATCTACACAGGTCGGGACACAAACTAACACACAACTTTACTGTCTCTGCGCAGGTAGTCAATATTGGAAGTGCCCTAGCGAAAACCTGGTTTTTCATGGTTCAAAATGTCCTAAAAATGATTTTTTAAACTGACAACGAAGGCTTTTGTTGGGTTCATTCATTCATTTTAAAAGTTAAAAAATTTTTTTTTTCGAGTTTCTCTATCTCAGCACGGGTCCGTACGTACCAGAGATAACACATCCCAGGTGACGATACCTCGTGATTATGCTCGGCTGGTGCGTAGGCCAAGTTCTACGCCTGTAGACAGAGATCCTACCATGCTACTGCAATCTAGTCTCTGGGACTAATGAGCAATTTTTCTTTCAATTTTGTTTTAATGTTCATGTGTATAAAATGAGAGTTCCACCTACTGGCGTCTCTCATGAGCTCACGAAAAAGAAGATATGCACATACATGCGAGTGGAATTAAGACCACTCAGGATGTTTGGGGATAGAATTCACTCCGAGCTCCATAACGCTCGTATAAATGTGCATTTTCTAATTTCTACGTTTTCAGTGCTGCGCTAATTCGAAGGATATTCGTCTTCGCAATCTCCTAAGTAGGTTTGTTTGGTCCAGAAGCTGGAGGGCCTCAGGATTCGTGTAAAGTAGGAGCCGCTCTCCATGCATGTCTTTTGACTTCGTGTTTTACTAGCTCCATACCCAAGTCTCTGTGGAGGTCTTCATTCCGCACGTACCAGGGTGCATTGACGATATTTCTCACTACTTTGTTTTGGAATCTTTGGATGATGTCCATGTTGGTCTGTTTAGTACAACTCCAGAGTTGAATCCCATATGTCCATATGGGTTTAATTACTTGTCTATAAAGTAGGAGTTTGTTTGAAATTGATAGGCAGGAATGTCTTCCTATTAGCTAGTAGATCCTTTTATATCTGATATCGAGCTTCTCTCGCTTTTTCTTGACATGAGCCTTCCTTCGAAGTTTTGCGTCCAGTGTCATACCAAGATATTTAGCTGTATCCGCGTATAAAGTTCGTAAAATCTACATGGACAGATTAAGACTCGTTTATTTTTATGCGCCATTTCCTTGTCCAATTTTGGATTTCCTGGATCGCATCTTGCAGTTTTTCTGTAGAATGAATATTGCTTCTGCAACTGACATTATGGCCGTGTCGTCCGCGAATGTAGCAATTGTGTTATTTTCCAAAGATGGGATATCGCAAGTATATAAAAGGTAGAGTACTGGTCCAAGTACGCTACCTTGGGGCACACCTGCTTTAATTTCCTTAAGTTTCGAGTACACACTCTGTTCTTTTATACAAAAGTACCTGTCTATAATATAGGATTCCAGGATTTTTGCATGCTGTTTGGGGAGAGTCTTTTTCAGTTTATAGATCAGTCCTTCGTGCCAAACTTTATCGAATGCTTGCGCTACATCAAGGAAGACTGTAGATCAAACTTTTTTTCTCTTCAAATGCTTTTTCAATAATGTTAGTGATCCGGTGGACCTGGTGCTGACTATTAAGGTTCTACTCGACTCCGTTTTTAGTGCAAGTTGGACGTGCATTAAGTGATCCGAAGTAAGCCGAAACATACACTGCATCTATCTATTGTTCGTGCCTCCAACACTTCAAACTAAGTACCTCCAATCAATTTAACAAGTTCTCATCCTGACAGGTGTATAAAACTGTCAAATATTCCCAATTCTTCTCGCTATCATCGTTTCCAATCCATATGCCTTAATCCCCAGGGCTATTGGCAAAACAAAATCACTTTTAAATAACATCATCATGACTAGGGTCACCGTGCTCGTTGAATCCTTTTTCGTCCTTTTATTCTTGTATTTTGTTGTTGCTACTATTTCCGTTGTGTCGTGTTCTCGAGACCGTGATTTATTCCATTTGTTGACCAAACGCCCACTCATTTGTTTCAATTGAATAACGATTGGGACTTAAGTTGAAAATAATTCCCTTTCTTTTCTCTCATCCTCGCGCTGTTGTATCTCCTCTCACTCTTTAGATATTCCAAAGTGTCTAGTAGATTTGTCAATATCCTGTGCGATATTATCCTTCCGATTGATTTAATACCCACCAGTAAATCAGACACACGCTTCACATTAGAACTAAAGCGACAGGATGAGAGTTGCCCTTTCGCAATATTGTGATGTTGTCCCATCAAATACACACAAGCTACTTCAACTCAATTCTGGCGTAAGGTCTTTGCCTAGCATATAGATACATACATCTGTTCGATGCCCAATGAAGATATCAATTGAATTTGACAGTTACAATAATTTATAACAGCATATCCAGTATAATCCGGAAAATTGTTGTTCTCCACCTCCTTCGCAGTTTTTGGGAGCACATTGAACTGAGCCGAGCCGTACTGAACCTACCGACCGACCTACCGACGTCTGCCTGTCTGTCTTTGCAGTCAAGCCAGCGAATGATTTATAAAGCAAAACAAATTTTCGTTGGACAATAATTGACACACTGGGAGTTTGTCACACAGTATATCTGGGGAAATGGATGAGCTGGCACGAAAGGATACAAGGACTGCTTTTGTTTTTGATTATTTATTACTTTATTGGATAGCGCTTCTCTATTTGGGACTGGGGCCAATAGTTGAATACTTCAGGTTGAGGTCAGTTGGGGTACTAACTTGGAACATATTTTGTGTTGTTTTTTGGAACTAGATTGTCATTTTAGGGTTTCGATCATAAGTAGAGATACATATACACATACGTAAATAATTCCAGTTCCCAGAAGTTATTTGCTCAGGTTAGGGTAGTTGAGCCCGAATATGAGTTTGACGCAATGCAAAATGAACAAGGTGGATGGCCTTTTACTCCAAGATTCGTCCACAAAGTAGACGTGTTGCAGATTGGAGAAGCAAGGGAGTAGGTGCTTGGTAAGAGCCTTAAGATTTACTCCAGTGATAGAGCTTGTACAACGCAGGCGGTGGAATCGAGATTCTTGAGGGAAGAGGAGCCAATGAGATCAAGTACTGCTGCAACGCGCCCTAGTCTGTCACAACCGTGGTTGGTTTCTTCAGATAAGATGAGAAAAAATCGGATCGTGACATGTTTAACTCCCATCAAACGAAGGTACACGCGTTATCGGTGCACGTTCTAGACCACTAGTTAGATTCATTGTGCCCATAATAAGTTATCTGTCAGTTGGGACATTTAAGAGACCCGTAAGCTGCTTGAAATAGCTCGTGTGTTCTGATATTCAGCAAAGTGTCACAACTGTGGTTGCTTCGTGCAAAGCCTTACCACCTTCGACTTAATGGCTAATGTCGCCTGAGCTCTGGCTTAAGACACGAAGCTCCACGGTAGACAGAGATGGTAAAAATATACGATCTTGTTGTAGACTTGAAGAGTTAACACTCATAGGGTAAGGTAGTCCGGTTCTATCTCAATATCGCCGTGAGAATGCGAGCTTGTGAAGGTAGATTCAACTCTTGGCAAATTTTGCACAAGTGTCGATCTGTCAAAAGATCTAAAGTGCTGTAATGGCGTCGTCCTCTAGAATAGGTACATTTCGACTAAAAGTAGCTCCACTGTAAATGCAAGGGTTGGAACATCGATCTACTCCTGAAACCATTTAGATTTCCTAACTAAACTATTTAGATTAGAAGAACAAGTTGCGTTCAGATTATATCGATCTTAAAAGTGGAATTCCAATAAGTTCCTTCCTTATGTTACAGGATAGAACGATTACCGATCATCTCTTTCCGTCCGCAAATCCATATTTGAACGATCCATATTTGAACGATGCATTATCCCGGTGGTCTCCTAGGCTTAATGATTAGTGCTTTTGAGTGCTAAGTGAGTTAATACAGGTTCAAGTCATCTGATATGTTTTTTACGCGGCACTACCTCGCGGCAGGCAATGACAACTCTCCAAGAGTAAAATCTTCCAGTATAAAGCTTTTATGTCCGCTGTGCAGAGTTGGCAATAAAAACTGTACCTTGTACGAACATTTTATAATAAGCACGTCATTGGCCCTCTATAGTCTAAAAAAGATAGTATTTGGGGTTTTGTTCTCCTGGTTGCAATGCTTCTTGCTCGATGATTATTAATTTGCCAAAGTGTCAGAACCTTCAAATTCCCTCACTCTATCTAGGCATTCACTCTATACCGCTGGTATGTGATAACACTTTGCAATAAGGCTTTTAGATTCCGCCTATTCACCTATGTTAAAGTAGCTGTGGTCCACTCAGCGAACTCTCGGGTAGCTCAAGCCTTCTAAAATTAGCTTGTAATTTTTTTTTTACAAGGTCTACGACCCAGCAGTCCAATGGATCGATAAGCTCATTAACAGCTTCAAATGTCGAACGTCGAGGTTACTAAGGTTATCCCCACACACCCTCATACCATTTCGGGTGAATGCATCACAAAGAGTATTAAAAATTCAATTTAATCACAGCTCTCTGCGGCTTTGAAATTCCATTCCATAAAGTTACGAGTGCGTGTTTCCACAAAAACATCCCCCAAAGGCAAATAAAAAATTTCCCACTTAATTTACAAAATAAAGTTGCAACCAGCTAAAAAAAAAAACGAAAAAAGGAAACAAATTCCGTCTTACGCACGATTGGCTTAATCCCATTTCCTTTTCTTTTACGCACGACGATGACGACAAGCGAGCACTTCTCAAAACACAAATAAATTTCGCAAAGCCTAATTTGGATAAACTGCAAAGCTACCACACCTCCGCCGCCGCCGCCGCCCCTATTAATTTGCGACATAAAACTCCCCGCGGAGGAAAATAACAAAAAAGAAAGAAATCCTTTTGAAAAGCACATTTTAAAAACAAACAAGATATAAGCACAATATACCGATCTCGCAACTTTGCCAGTCTTCCCCAAACGCACTTGCTTGTTAAGAAGCAAAGCGATACTTGCCGCAACGGCATGTACAGAATAACATTTATCCAATTTGACATGGGGGAAGAAAAAAAGAAAAAAAAACAGGAGAAGCCAATGAAATCTCTTCGCCAACATCATTATCCCAGTCGTAGTCCTGGCAGTTCGAGTTGGAAGTCAGCGAGGAGTAAAGTTACGCGCTACAAACGCCCGCTGGTGGTCTAGAGCAGTCTTAACAGCTTCTCTCTCTCTTGGTTAATTTAATTCTCACCATTCTCGTGTCTGTTTCACATCCGTGGGTTACATTAGGTCTCCGAATTATGCCCCAACCCATTCTCCATCCATATTTCCGGCGGCGATCCTTTCGCACTACACCGCGATGCGATAGATAATGTGAGAATTTCAACACGTTCTTGCACTTATTTGAATTTTTTATTATCCCTGTTCGCGAATTATCCTCTTCGCCATACCCCAGCAGTGTTGGGGCTGACTTATGCATGACTGAGGGTGAATCAAAAAAAAAAAAAGAGAAAGAGAAAGTCACTCACAAATTACCTATACCTGGGGTGAGTAAGGACACAAAAAAAAAAAAAAACCGAATTCCTGTGAAAGGAATTTCATAATTTCCTCTTCTTGTCTGCCCACAGCCAAACGTAAATATTGGTAAGGGCAACGCTTTGATTTTTTACGCCCTTGAACATTGTTATGAGGGGGGTTACTTCCGAACCGGAAGTGGGAATATGGAGAGGATGTGAGGCGCTTCTGAAGCTGGCCAAAAATTGAATTGAATTTTGTATCTTCCAGGAATTGCCATTGCCTACTTGAGGGAACACTTTTTGCCATTTTACGGTAAAACGATTGCAATTTCGTTGCTCGCGCATCCTTTTGTATATATTTCAATGAAAATTCTTGAGGTGTTGAGTGGAAAATTTGCATTTTGATTAACAGCTAGGTATACGATGTACATTAGGGGTAATCATTTTCGAGTTTCTTGGAGGTCCCCACGTTGTAAATTTACATATTTGAAAATTAAATCATCGCAGTTAATGCCGATGGGATCTAGGTCTAAGTCCACTGTCAGTTATAAGTGGTTGACCAACCCGATAGTTTGTATGTTGTCAACTACAAAGTTGAATCAGCTGAAGCCTCATGTCATGACACATGCCAATACATCGCGTAAGGATGTCCATAAAACATTTATTTTTAGTCGCCTTGGTATGATTTTTGTGAGTATCGGTGATTATAGACTTAGGCATCGACTCACCTCGTCACATCTTATGCGTAATTTACATCGTAAGACAGATTCTAGAAATATCTGAGGCAGATGTGACAGCTGTAATCATCTGGAGCTTTCCTTAATTTAAAATTCACTGTTAATTGAGCAAGCCTTACCACATAACTCTGGAAAGAACGTGGTGCCTTTTAAAGTTTATAAAGATTTTCATTGAACTTTTTAGCCATTCACTAAGAAAACAGACTTTCCATCTGACGACTTACGAAGATGGTCTAAACTTTGAAGTAGATTGCAAACGAGCAATATCCATCCTTTAGCGCAGCCTAGCCATAAACAAATTCACCACGATTAAGCATATAGTCACAGTAGCTCAAATGATTAATACACGGGACAGGACGTAGTATCTATATAAAGGGTCTTCCAATAGGGACTTCCGAACTTTGACAGTTAATAACGGCCATATTGTTGAAGCTACATCTGTCAAATTGACTATCATTTATTCAGTCTGTTTTGCCAACACCATGGACGGATATAGCGTTCAACAACACGTGCAAATAATATAATTGTTTAATCAAAATAGGTGTTCTGTTCGGCCAACGTTCCGTTCGAAAAATCATCTTCAGCGATGAGGCCCATTTCTGGATGAATGGGTACGTCAACAAACAAAATTGTCGAATTTGGGACGATACCAATCCACATGAGATCCAAGAGCGTCCAATGCATCCCAAAAAAGTCACTGTTTGGTGTGGATTTTGGGCTGGCGGCGTCATCGGTCCATATTTCTTTGAGAACGACGTTGGCCAGGCCATCACCAACTTCTTTTGGCCTGAATTGGATGATATGGACACCAACGACATGTGGTTTCAACAGGACGGCGCCACATTGGAAATCCTGCACGAGCGATTCGAGGGCATGGTCATCTCACGTGGAAGTGGCCACCGAGATCGTGCGATTTGACACCGTTAGACCTTTTCTTGTGGGGTTTTCCGAAGTCGCAGTTCTATGCGAATAAGCCACAAACCACAGCGGCCCTCAAAGCCAACATAGCCCATGCCATCGGTCAAATTCAGCCTGATTTCTGCACCAGAGTCATGGAAAATTGGACATTTCGGATGCCCGCCACCCAGAGAAGCCGCGGCGGACATTTGAACGATGTTATTTATATTCCATACATAATGGTATTGATATCTCACACACACTTTGTGCTATTTAAATTTAGAGATAGAAAGCGCTTAACGAAAGACCCTTTTAGAATTTAAATCACATTGTATGAGGACCTTCATAGACGTCATCTTCAAGACCACAAGCGTCAATTCTCGTTGAAATTCGTAAGCGATTATCTCAGTCGTTATTTCGATAGACGTAGTCTCTCGAAACCTTTAATTAATTTGTTTGGCATCGCTATCCGATATGGATATGCAGAAAGAAATATTGACACCAGTTACGTAAGTGAGTAAGTAATCAAATAGTAATCCTCCACGTGAATTACATCGCAGCTATGTACTCACACAGCACACTAGCATCTAATTAGTAAAAGTATTTCCGTCAATACTTAAGGATCATCGATGAGCGCTATTAAACCGCAATTTGCCGCATTCATCGTGGCCCATCGAACAACACCAACACACTCATTTCACACGTAGAGACACAAAATTCCATTTTCTTTCGGAATCCTCATCTTTATGTCGCACCGCATCCTCCTTCCATTATGTAATTCGAATTTCCATTGCTAATTGACTTATTGAAGATGTCACTTTAATTAGATTGCGAATCATTGGATATTAAATATTTATGAAACACCACACACACACATGGAGGGGTAGCCCCATAAATTTGCATGAAAGATATGCAGATACGAACGAGTATCTATGATATCTATATTCGCGTGTGGTGAGGGGTAATTTTGAAATTGATTAGGTCGATTGTAAGAAAATTTGTAAGTTTAATTCCATTAGTAATTCATCTGATTAGGTATCTTACATTTCTGGTGAAATTAATTTAACGTGTATAAGGAGCAGATGAAGGAAAGCGGGAGTGGTAGCAAACAGAAGGATTATGGCGTAACTTGAGGTGAACAGGATTATTCGATTGGCATACGTAGGCCGCCGGAAGTAATTATTTTGCTTATTGCTTTGCTCACGGTGTGGTGCGGTGTTTAAGGTGTTAGAACCGATTGAATTTGAAAGAGTATGTTGCTTTGTTAACCATGAGGTTGATAATCAATTATTCCACGCTGCCTGACGTAACTACAGCTACGAACTCTATTCATCTATAAATAGATCGAAAATTTGAGGAAGTGAAGGAGTTAAGCGATCTGCTAAGTTTAATCTGCTTAACGAAATCAGTGCAGAGAACTATGCAAAAGGCCCTTTTAAAAAGAAGAAGAAGGAGAAGCTTTACAAGACCCTGGACTTAATCAAAAGCGGATGAAAGTGTACTTGGAATCTTCGGGAGAAAAGTTCAAAGTTCGATTTATGGTTCTATCTGCGTATATAGAGAAGAAGATTCAACGAAACAGTCTTTACAGCAACGTCAACCTAGTCAAAAAAAAAATGTGTACAGCGATTAAGGTGGCTAGGTTATTGAAGAGTGGATGAACAGCGATGCTCAAGCTTGAAAAATGTTCATTTTCGCTCTAAGACATTACGTAGAAGAGGACGGACTTATCTTCGTTGACGTCCACAAGTAGAGGATGACCACCAACAATTTGGCATATGCAACTGGAGACTGTTGGTAAAGGATCATACTGGCTGGAGCTCGAGAGGCGTGTTGGTTGAGGCGCTGGTTCACCATTTACTGTAGCGTCATTTAAAATTGTTGCTGGAGGCCCTGGTTCACCTCTTATTGTAGCGTCAACAAATACAAATATTTGCTCATAACAATAACATTTTCTCACAACCATTCATGTTGTGCGTGACATCACTCATAGTTGGTTTTTACACTTGTCGGCAGGCAATAACAAACCTTTGAGAGTTGCCAAGAGTGTCTTACTTAGCCGCACGGAAATCGCAAACAAAATGTATGTAGGTCCATGCCATTCGTGCCGCGAGAAGTCTTTAAAACTCTATGTATGTTGATATTTAGTCCGAATTTTGAAATGGAGGGAGGAGAGCCTTCTGGGTATATATTCCATTAAAAAGTTCTTTACTTATTTACTTATCATGCCAGCGACGCTAACAGGGTCTGAGCCAGAAAATTATGCCGCTTCCCATTCTTCATGGTCCCGGGCACGCTGTTTTTAGTTTACCAGACCAAGGTTTCTTGCTATCGCAATGGACCTATCACTGGTCTAAGTGTGCTGGCAATAGCTGGCAGCCACTTCAACCTAATGTTTCTAGCGCCCGCAATTGCCTGATCTTGAAACCGGAGATTCGGTCTTCCTGATCGGGTCGTTTTTTTCCGAGGGAGTTAGTTCTCTCGTAACAATCAGTTTTTTACGTGGTTGGGCCCTAACCCCACGCACAACCGCCAAATGCGGTCGAGTTAGAAAAACGTGTCCTCTTGCCTAGAACACGGCTGTGTTCATTAGTTCAGCGGATACTGAGATAGCTATCCAGGGACGCCATGTGGAGGCTGTATGTCAAATTGAACCGTGACAGGGATCGTTCCTGACATCTTGCCTAGTTAAGGGCATTCAGAACCTTACGCCGTGTGTGCATTGGAGGAGTTGAATCCACCAACCCACCGTCGGATGGCCCAGTTTTTTCAAAAAGTTCTTAACTTAGGTATATTGGCCTTCCTTATCTAAAATTTACACGTGTCCATTTAAATTGACTTCAACGTTTTTAAGCAAGTCATTGAGCACTAATCAAAGCCAAACTTAAAGACTCAAGCATTGATCTGAGGTATAACTTTAAAGTTGTCCCGAAATACATAATATATTTACATATATAGAGTATATATATGAATATACTCTCATTTCTGCAAAAAGTATTATATTCACTCAAGAACTTTCCACTCAAAGTTCAGTATCATTTAACTCAAACTCACATGCCAAACAAACTTTACTGCGCAGAATCTTTGCAGACATTGTTAAATGTCAAATGTGACGGGCACCACATTAATAAACACAACAAACAGCTGCGATTCATATTTTAACTATAATTTCGTGGATTTAATATATCTTTATCGAAATATTAAGTAAAGTAAAACAAGATAAATTAATCTCGTACATATTCTTATCGTTATGGCAAACAACTGTCAATAAAATTTGATACGTCAAACTGTTTCCGGTCGCGAAAGGTCAATGTTTTTACTGCGAATATGTGACGAAAATGAAAATGAAAATAACAACAAATGTTTATCATGACAATTTGTGTAAAAGATGATAAAGTAAATTCCAATTGTGATGTTTTATTTTAACTGTTTTTGTTTTGTTAATTTCTATGGCATAATAGTACGCGTTAAATGTTCATGCCGGAAAGTATGCAGCGCCAGTGACAGCGCCATAATGTCTGCTGTTTTGTATTCCAAGTGAATTGAAGTAAATTTCTCCAGGCACCCCCCTCCCTGAAGGTATGACATTTAGAATGGATAGATACACTTTTCTCCTTTTTTTTTTTTATTGAAGTGTGCACGTGTAAATGTGTGTGTGATGAAGTGGGTGAATTTACTTGGCTTAGTTAAATTTTTAACATGCTATCAGAGTTTTTGAACGTAGGTTGGGATTGGTTATGATGTCATAACTTGAATCCTTGACCCTGACATTAGGGGAATGGAAATTCTGTTACCACTCTACATGTACTCACAAATCTGTTGTAAAAGTCTTCCCTGGTGGAATATTGAATCTCAGTACCAGTAAACTACTTGAAAGGACTTCCTATTGTGAAAGTAGATAAAAAAGACATGAACTCTTGCAAGAAATTCTATGAAAAGTTGAGTGAAAAGAAAGCAAGCTTGCAAAGTGTTTCAGAAAGACAATACAGCTGGAAGGATACACTTCGAAAGGCTGACTATACGGTTTCCATTAATGATATTTTGCAAAGTACATACGAGATGTTTTGGCTACGACCTCTGGTTCTAGGATCACAGGACTACATTAGGTTTTTCATTTTTTTGCTTTGATTAATCAGTTGGTTCTGAGGTCATTCGGATGAAGGCTCTAAGGCATGTTCGTCAATGTAGAGTCAACATGAATTGAAAGCGGCACTGCAAAAAAAAGGGCTGCTCGCGAACTCTTTAAGCAAAAGAAGAGGGAAGAACATCTGCCTTTGCAAATAGATAGGAAGGAGTACGAGAAGCATGCGAAGTGTATGGACGTTCTACTTAAAGAACGTGTCAAGGCAACGAAGCCCATACAGAAACCTCTAGAGATGAAGTGGGAAACCTTGTAGAGTTCACAATCACAATCGGTGCTGGGAAAAGCTACTTTTGCAGACTGTGTAAAAGCGACAAGAATGAACCAATCAACGCAAAAGATGACAACCAACACCCGATCAATACGAATTTAAGATAGCAATAACCAGGTCAAATTCTTATAAGGATCCTGGACCTGATGGCTTATCAATCGAGCTATTTAAAGCCGCTGGAGATGACACGGTAGGGAGCATAAACTAACTCCTTTCCAAGATTTGGTCAGACGAGTGTTTCCACGATCCAAAAGAAAGGAGACAGCGTCATCAGTTTCCTCAGCCTGGCGCAAGAAGTCTCAATCGATACCCACCATCTCTTGATCGATTTTTAGTCTGCTTATAACAGTTTTTGTAGAAGCCAGCTTTATAGAGGCATGTCTGGTTTTGGAATTTCAGCCAAACCTGACACAATTTCACTATAACTTCGAGGTAACTCTGCTATCATTTCTGCCAACGACATCTTATCAGAAATCAAACGAAAACTAACACTTGTCAATCGCTGTTTCTCTGGGCTGAGAAGGTAACCAATCCTGGACAAGTAAAGAGACTGTATACAAGAGCCTTATCATTTCATCAACTTTGAGTGCGCAAATAAAAGCAGTTAGCTAAAGCCTGGAAATTTCAAGATCTATAAAAGCAACCCATACGGTAGCACAAGTAGTGAGGCCAAGCCTGATCTTACCGGATCCCCACCGCTTGAGTCGTGCAATTAAAACTGCATTAAGGCAGGGCTTTGGTCGTCTTAGACGTTCGACCACAGCTTTACTCTTTGCAAGTAAGAAGAAGTGGGCGAATCAACGGATTATACACATTATGCTCACGAGTATTTGGCAAGGGATGCTTGACATGAACGAATGGTCGATCAGGTTAGTCACAAGTCAAACGCCAAGCTCGTATTCTATACCGATAGGCATTAAATGGAGTCGGAAACAGGAGCCAATGTGCAGTTGTAAAACTCTAGGTATTACATGATCCTTTAGGATCGAAAAGAATTCCACTGAACTCCAGGTTAGGAGTTTGCAAGCCTAACAACAGATATGGCCGTCTTTGACTTGAAATTCATTGATCTTTTCCAGCATTTGCCTTAGATTGAATATTCGATTTATACATGATCTGCCAAGCTATAAGCCACGTGGTTTACTGTGTTGCAAAACGGCTTAAGACGTTCTCAAAGTATCGCATAAATAAAAGGATAGTAAAACAACTTTTATTTGGAAAAGAAGCATTATGGGCTTAATGCCAGCATACATTTTCTGACACCCCCTTTTGATCACTCTCTGATTGTGTTTTTATTTATTTTTCCAATTTAACTTTATGACTGTTCTTGGAATATCTGGAGCTGGCAATTTTTTTTCATCGCGACTTCAGTCAAATGGAATGTATTACAGAAAGCTTGACATGTTAAGCCATGTGGTTCGTAGAATTTTTCAGCAGAGTTTTTCAATTACACATGCATGTGAAATTAGATTTCGTAGAACCTACATGGAGCTGTGCAACCATTAAATGTTTCCAAGAAGAAAAAAAAACGTATGCCCAGGAGTGACTTGTAAACCAAAAGTGAAAGTTCACCGTATAGCAATATGAATAAAAAACCAAAACTGTTGCGCTGAAAATGGAGTTAAACCCACCCTCGCGCTACGCTCTCATAATTACTTGCTGAGTCCCAGAAACTTCAGAATAACCGGAACAAGTCCATAACACCATATGCTGCATACGCAAATCTGTGCTTTCTCACACTCACGTGCACACACATTTCGCTGGAATCAGCACACCAGCACTTCAGCGGCATTGCCACCGCGCCAAATCATGGGCGAAGCAAAATTATCCATCCATTCTATCGCGGCGAAAATCTGCTGATTTCATTAAGTAAATTTAGCTAAATTACATATTATCCCAAGGTGATGGTGCTGGTGTTGGTGTCGGATGGTTATGGCCGCCCAACGTTAATCACGGCAAGCACATCACCACTGCCATCGAGTCTAAGTGCCTACTTTCGTCGTAATGAGCCAAAAATTCTATGCTTGTCTGCGGTTTTTTGTCCGCCGTTCTTTGCCGTTGCCGTTGTCGTCACTCGACCAAAAAGATCCAACAGATAACAAATCTGACTAATAAAACGACCACCGGGGCTCTTTACATCAACGGCCACGGATAATTACCACTGTCGGCGAACACATTACACACAGATCAGTTCCTATGCTATGGATCCACCCGACCCACCCCTTCGGAAGCGTCTGAGAAGTCACCCATCAACACACGGTATAGGGTGGTATGTTACTCATTTGCATACCAAGTGGTGGCGCAAAGTTCAATGCACACTCCAACACCCATGTAAGCTATTTATACTTTGTTTGGGGATATTTTGTTTGTTTCCTGTTTATTTGGTGTTTGTTCGGTAAGTGGTTGCAAGCAACAAATCATAGATTGCTCACTACTTTTGGGTGGCAGCTGGCTCGAGTGTTGACACAACAATCTTAATGTTGCGATTGAGTGAGAGTGACTGTTGTGGCACACTCTGTCTGGCATTCATCCGTTGGTTGTCGATTGACTATCTTAAATGTTTCCTTGCAGATGTTGGTTGACTTGATATTGTGTTCTCTACGCACACTGCGCCAAGTGTAACTTCATCAAGAGAGCAGTGAAGCTCTTTTTGTTATCAATTTCGTTTCGATTTGAGAATGACAATTGAAAGAGAAGATTAGTGTTGAAGAGAAAATGTGGAGAGTTTTGATGATGTACACTAAAAGTATTGAAATTATTTGCTTTGAGTGTTGCCGTTGTTTGACGATAGCCGAAAAAATAACGCCCTAGGGGGTGGCATATGGTTAAATTCGGAGACACAGTTGGGATACTTTAATTTTAACTAATTTTTGGGGAAACCGTGTGCCGTGTGCTTACTTCCAGGGTAACCTCATACTAAGTCTATTTTTTGTTATCATTTCGAGTGTTATGTCAGCAATGTTGGACTTGTTGGTGTAGGCTTGTGGGCGTCAAATTAGTCCTTTATTCAAATGTGTTATACAGCATTTTGGTATTGAAGAAATCTAAAGATACTTCTTGAATAGATACAAGATATTTAGCGTGGTAAAGCGTGTCTTTTAATATTCAAGGCAGAGTCAATATAAGTTCGTTGGATTTTCTTTAACTTTTTATCTTTAAAATTGAGTGGAAGAGCCATCTTTCAGAAGTCTTAGAAGTCTGTCTTGAGTTTAGCGTCATGCTTGAGCTACGTATGTCACAAGTTCTGACATTTTGAGTGATCAATGATTGTTTTGATTGCTCGATGTAGTTTGGGTGTTGAGTCTTATCTTGTGAGTTTTCTTTAGAGTTTCCGATAGTTGACAAGAGCCGACTTAAAGGTCCATTTTGGGACGCCACTTTAGGCTGATGAGAGCTTAATTCATCAAAGGAAATGTACAAATAGACATTTAGTATGGTTTCAGATCACGTACATAATACTGGTTTCCTAGCTACTTTGCAAATCATTCTGTTAAGGTAGAAGATCAGGGACAAAATGTCTTTCCCTCGCTGAAATCTAACATTTGTATGTGAATAGAGCAACACACCGGGCGGTGGTATGTACGAGATTGTCGAATCCAACGCAGCTGTCCCGGCATCGAAATTTGTATCCATACAGATAGGTTTCGTACGAATTGGTGTGGCTGTGGATGTCTAAGCCTTGGACTGTTTAAATATCCATGTTATTGACTACAGAATAGCACTCATCAGAAAACTGTCTAATAACGACAACAAACGAGGTTCCTGCAGGTAAGATTTGTATGAGCAAGCTTCCATAGAAAACGCTGTAAATGGCTGAATGTTACGTCACAGTTACATTACGAGTGAGGGGTTTTATAATCGGCTTGCAATGTCCTTAATTTTATAAGTGCTTATACGTTTTTACAACTTTCGATTCTATCATCATGACTGTAAGCTGATTTTTTGACTGCCACTGGCATTCAAGACCCATGTACACTTTTAAATGTGTATGAGGCACAGTTTGCGTTTTCTATTATAAATTCAAAATTGAATTCAAACATTCATTAGCGTTGCGTTTTACATTTGACGTTGTTTCTCATTTAAAATGCTTTCCACATCTGGAGTTGTGTAGCTTCCTTGTAATTATTATCAAAAAATAAACATATCTCTCCTCTGAGTCTCTAAGTAACCGATGTATTATTAAATTTAAATTTTCAAAAAATTCTACATCACATACAAAATTTAACTAACAAACGACCTAATTTCAAAGCTTTCTCTCCCTTTACTCCCTTATTTCACACACGTTCTCCATTCTACACACCCACTTTCAATCGTAGCCCTTTTCAGTTTTTCGTTTTTTCGTCACAAAAAATGTAAAAAAGAGGAAAACCTAAAAATTAATGCAAAGCAACTACCCTCCAACACGCGCCCCTCATGCATAATCATGCTACATTCCCTTTAAATCACAAAGAGAAACCGAAACTAGGTCAGTACTTCATATCATATCATTTCTTATCTTCAAACAAAGTGCATCCTTTTCATCCTCTGCTCCACAAATGCTCCATTTTTGACACTTTTTTTGTTTTTATTTTTTTCACAACCCTTATCTCGGAGCGGAGGAGCATAAGCTAGAGAGCCAGCCAGAGTTTGTGATGTGAGTGTCTGTCGAAGTTGAATATTTAACATAATCTCTCTCTTTTTCTCTTTGCCCTCTATTCAGTTGAGAAGGATCTCTCTCTGTTTACTGCTTTATGTAATCGCAGAGACACCAAGTGTCACTTGATGGCCCAGAGTGGGTGGATATGACAGTAAAGTTGTGTCTGTGACTGGTGCTTCTTAACCTCACTTTTGCGGAGTTTGTTTCCCGCAATTGTATGCCCGCCACCTTTATTATGCGTATCCTTGACAGAGACAAAAAAAAAAAAAAAAAAACAAAATTGGACACATGCGCATGTATATAGTGAGAGACGGCCAAACATTGTATGGTTTACCTTAAAAGTAACTTTGAAACTTTTCTTTTGAGTGACGAAGAGAAAGTTGGTTCTCTTAAAGCTTGTTGCACACTAAGTTCGATTGGAGCTCTGAATCGGTATCGGACAGGTAGTGTGGTGAATCTTACTACAAACAGCTGTGTGATAAAAGACAATTTAGAACGAAAATGGGTGCAATTAACAGGGTTTAAGGCGAAGCTTTGGGTTAAACTCAAACAGTGGAAATTAACTTAAAGAGATTACTAAGTGGAGACTTTGAGAGACCTAAACCTCTCTCGTTGGATGACAAAAGTGTGGTTTTGGAGCAACTTTTCCATCTTTGTAGCTGTAAAGCTCTCCCCATACACAAATACACACAAATCGACTACCAAAAGTAGAGACTGACACAAAACGTTAAAAAAAAAAGAAAAGATTTTTCGAAAAAAACACTACACGACTTGATGTCGAAAGTGATTTTCAGTTGAAGTTGGAGCGTGTTCAGAATTGGTCGGTTACGCGCGCTCTCAGCTATCTTATTCCTTTAAACTCCAATTTTTCCCACCGGGATACATTTTTTCCACGCCATCTATCCGTGCGTCGAGCTTAGAAGAAAATAAATTCGAAAATTATTTCGTGTGTGAAATTTTGATTTTCGTGAGACGAGTGTTTGGACGCCCTTTTTTAATTCGTTGTTCGCTGACATTTTGGTTTTTATCTCTTCGCTATCGCGCTGTGACATCACATTTGCGTCATTGTCGTATCGCAGCTTCGGGTCCGGTTTTCGTATACCAATTTGGCAGACATACCAACGACGAACTGCTTTCGAGTCCATCTTGAACCAGTAATCTCTGTTTTTTTTTTTTGTTGATTATGTAGGTACCCCTTTGAGACCAGCAATGGACCCCGGCCAAGCTCAACATGCAGCACTTGGACCAGTACACTGTGACAATGCGCTTCATGTTGAGCAGGGGCAGGGCGGGAGGGATTGGGTTTCTTTTATGCAATGCGATATGCACAGTAGCATAATTGTTGTGTGGTCGGTTTTATGTTTTTCTTCTCAACCTCTTCGAACCGCTGCGCTCTATTCCGCCACGGTACCGGTGTATGAGTACGTATGGCTGGTTTAACTGTGAAACATAAACGAAAAAAAAAAATAAAAATGTCTGTGGTGCTGCAGAGTAACAGCAAGAGATGAGGAAAAGGAAAACCGTGTGATAAATCTTGGTATAAACGAGTCTTTAAGAAAAACAGTACGAAACTACCGTATGTACCAACTCTCCGCGAGTCTTTGGAAGTTCGCGTTAATCGGTGGTGTGTGTTGAGTTGAGTCTTGAGTCTTGAGTTTTTTTTTTTCTTTTTCTCTTTATCTTTCTGGCTTTTCAATTTCGTTTTGAAGTGGTCTTTGGATTTCAGTTTCGTTGGGTGTCTATGGCTATTCGCGGCGTTTATCTGCATATGTGTGTGGTGATCTAGTCAACTCTTTCGACGAGTGGTCGTGTTTCATGTGTGACAGTTGTACAGAACGGGACGGGAGTGCATGCTCGAGGCCGTTTCGAGTTACCTTTCCATTTTTATATGTTTTTTTTTTTTTTTTTATATTCTTCATCGTCTTGTGGACACAAGATTTCTTTTTCGGTATCAAGCCAGCTTTGAGAAGAATCGTTGCCACATGGCAAATTGCAGAGAATATCTGCAAATGGTTGTTGGTGTTGCAAATTTTTTATTTTTTTTTTCATGTGGCGCTTTTGCTATGAGAGCTTAAAATGGAATTTTATGCGAAAGGAGGTAGGGTCGAGTTGTAAACATTTTGAACGTCAGTATCTTGTTGATGGTATGTGTTTCGAATCAGCTGTCATGTGGTCTCAGATTTTTAGGTTAAACCAATCGTTATGACCGGCAGAATAGGTCACGGTGAAAGGTCTTGTTTTGGGCCGCACAAAAACCGGTTGTGAGCTTCGGATTCTGGGGGGAATTCTTATGTGAAGCAGATGTCAGTTTATTGAGTGTATTGCGCAAGCAACTTCTTAGAGCCCTCAATCCACTGAAATAGACGGAATTTTTACCAGAAAATGGTACTGTGTAGAGTGTAGAGTTAGCATTAGAACCATATCTTATTTCGTGTAGTAACCTGGCAGCTTTCAGAACCTCGTGGAGGCTATACTCCTCAGTTTTTTCGGTTTCGTACATATGTGTCACTATATCCAAATCCTTGTGTGAACTAGGATTTTTCCAAAGAAGTTGAGATTCCATTAAGCAAGTTGTGAGGCCGAAGGACCCATGTCAAGTCACCAGCTCTACACTTAGAAATATGTATCTCAGGTGAAGTCGTATTACGGTCAAAAAGTGTCTAGCAATGTATTCAAAGTTCAACTGGATATGTCTTCCATAAACCGATTCATTGCCTAATCACTGGTCCCGCCAACACATTTAGCCGAAACAACTTGATTTTTGATTTGAAAAGTATATTCCTTACTGTCAGATCTACCGGTTAGCATAGATATTACTTTCCCCAACCAGCTTAGGTGGTTCTTTCGTGCACATGTCAAATGTAGTCAGTCCAGATGCCAATCAGCAATCGTATTTATTTCCTCATTTTTAATCCTGTTTTTATGGCGGAAGATTAAGTCATTATACCTACCTTCCTCTAGTTGAGATGACTTTTGCTTATGGTATGCCTGTGATGGACCAACCTGACAAACTACTGTTAAACTATTCACAATGTATGTAACCTTATTCAGGGGCGATTCATTAGTGGCTCGTTTTGTCGGAAGTTTTCATTAGTCGTTTGTATTTGTGTTTCCTTGAGCAGTTGTAATAGATTTGACACGCCACAGCAGGTTGATGAGGTAGATATGTGTACGTCTACGTAGTTATTTATGAATTTGTATCGTTTGTGATTGGTTTAATTAGTTTTAATAAGGATTTTCCTAATTTAAATTTTCCTTAAGTTTTGTAAAAGTCATAAGAGTAGAAGAGATTGAGTGGTTGAGTTTTTAATTCCGTAGTTGGCTGGTTTGAACCAGTTAGAGTGGAAGGATATGTATCAGTTGTGTAAAGTTTCAAGTTGAACCTGCAATGTATAGGAAAGGCAGTGAATTTCAGTGGGTCTTAACGTCAACTACTTCCTTGACAGATTTTATACAATGCTTTGGAAATCGTTTAAGGCGGCTTCGCTGTAGCTGGACAATAACAAATAATGTGTTTAAAGTCCTTCATTTCAAGTGTGTACTAGATCAGATTGATGTGCCATAATACATTTTCGAACCTATAGACTGTTGGGTGAATTGACTTCTGCATAGACGACTAGTTATCAATTGGGACGGAGGATATTCTTTGTCTTCAAAAGGACGATGTCTTTGTCGTGATGCTGTTGCCAACGCCTTAGGGGTTCAGTTGACACATATTATCATGTCCCTGCAAATGTTTTTCATTTGTCTTGCATTGGCAACATGGAATACGACGCATGGAATATGAGTAGTGCAGTGCAATGTTTCTCAAAGAATCTTCCAGCACCTGCTTTGCGCTCAAATGTCGCTGGCAGTAGAAAATCACATGCTCAACGTCGTCAAACGTGTAATTTGGTCGCTCAGATGTTCTTCTGTACGCCTTCTAGCTCCCGATGCTATTTATTACCCTATGAGTTGAACTCTGTTAGAGTAGCTTGCAGTACTTCACCGTAATATGTTGTCGTGAAATGTGTTTTATGTCTCAACTGCAAGAATACACACTCTTTCATAAGAAGCTGCCTGGAAAACGCTGCTTACATCCAGCGCCCTTTGTAGACAGATTTAATATTAATAGGGAAGGTTATCAGAAACCTTGTTCTGCACTTCAGTGTTTGATATTATTCTGTATTTCTGTATTAGTCTCGCAAGACTCTAGAGAACACCACCAGGACAAGCTACTATTCCCGAAACTATCACAAATCAAGTCGCGATAGGAAGAACTTAAGAGTAGGACTGGTATTTTCAGAAGACACTGCCGTCTAAACAAACATTTTTCGCAACAGATTTCAGCTGTTGACTCTGCCTTGAAATGTCTAGTGCACCTTTAACTTAAAAAGAGAATATTTGGTAGCGAAGATTTCTCAAAGGAACAGCTCACTATCAGCCACTCAGATAAGTTCCTCAACTTCCTGACATCCTCTGGAGTGAAAAAAGCCTACATGGAACGTTCAAGGAAAGGTATAAGGGTCAGCGAAACTGAACTCTGTGGAACCTCCATGTGGAACATTTTACTAATCTCTCCCCATATTAAGTTGTCTTCTCAAGCCTTAAAGGAGCTTGGATTATTAAAATTGAACGACTATTCCATACAATGGAAATATTGAATCACCCTTCAAAGCTAGGGTGGCAACATAGGTATGTACTCCCTGTTTGAAATTGTTGATATGGATGATAGATATCATTCCCAAAAGCAATGGAAGTCGAACAAAACATATGTTTATCGCACATACCATCTGCTAACGACTTGTTAACAAATTAAAAAAAAAATAGCTCTTGTCACGGCCTTAATGCTTCAGTGGAGGCAAAAGATATTTATCTTATCAACACGTAAGCATGTAGGTAGATCTATTTTTTTTTAATTAAGATAAAAGCACTGTCATGTCTATCGACTGTTTGTCACCTTCAAATGAGTGTTGACACTGGTTATAGGTCGGTTGCTGATTACTTTGTATCTGATAAATTTAAAAATGCATCAATTTGATTTGCATGTTATCTAGATTAGAGAAGACATAAATCAATTAAACACTAGCTACTGCTCGATTGATCTTTCCTTTTTTTTCACCGTCTTCCATTGCCCATATCTCCTTTATCACTAGCCCAAATGCATTTTAATCTTCATTGCACTTATAGATTTCTGGTCTTCATTTTCCATTATCATACGCATAATAAGTACTGTCAGCTCTAAGGCATCCTATTTGTTATTGAAAATTACAAATGCATTGAAATACCTATCAGACCCCTTAAGAAGCCTGGGTTTTATCATTTATTCAAAGAGATTCAAAATTATCATCGTACAGCAGCTAGTCTAAATACTCTTCGATGTATTCTGGCTAAGCAATTCCATCCAATCTTCGTTTCAATTAGATTGTATAGAGTTGTCTAGACATGAGTGATTTGCATTTGGAAAATGCATTATTTATAAGGAACTACGTTTGTATGTGTACAAACGTACATATCTCTAGGCTTTGTTTGATGGAATCAGTCTACTGATGTTCTATGTGTTTTATGATTGTAATTTGAGGAAACTGATAATAAAAATTAAACATTGTTATAACTATAGATGTACGTATGTAGTAGCTATAGATAAGTTGGTTTTGAAAAGAGATTGCAACCAATATTGACTTGTGACCCATGCTTGAAGTAACAGATAGTCTTTTTGGATTCGATTTTCTTGGGAATTCACTGAAATAGAAATCAAATGCGTCTTCAGTTTCTAAAGGCTAAAATGACCTTGAGTTCATTTTCTGATTCATGAATGCAAAATGTACCTTTTAAAATAAATTGTTCAAGGTTGACCATATGCAGACTGTATTTTTAAATCTATTTGGACCTCGAGTCTTCAAACTAGCAAATAGGTTTCATGTAGAAGATAGAATCATCATATTCGTCATAAATGCATTTGGATTGCAATCAGGTTTATGACGGTTTCATTGCTGATTGTCATTGTTGAGGGCAAGACGGGCAGGGCCACCCATTTTTCAACTGGATCCACCACATTTTAAGTCAAACTAATGATTCGATTTCGATGTACTCCCAGTTCGTTGTGAACTTATTATTTGTAAACACTTGACTTTGTATAAGTACATGGATTATGTGGGAGCAAATAAACATCTTAACAGTTCAGCGAATATTTGCGAGCCATCTTCCTGTTTGATGTGGGAGCGAGAATACTCCACATTCTAAACATAGGATCTCCGGGTCACAGAAGTTCGTCTCAATCTCAAGTTGTGAGGTATTTTAGTGTGAGAAGTTCCTTCATTGTAAGAAAGCTATTTTGGGAGCTATTGTCCGAACGATGTCCTTTAGTCAAATCTTCTGACATCAGTTTATTTACACACAATTTTGATATCGGTAGCTAGGCTTCATCAAGGGAAGAATTTTCCAGCACTTTCACCCAATTGCCGACTCAAGGTGGAGCAGTCTAGAAAGTTATGCTTTATCCAGACAGATATGGTCCACCTACAATAAAAATAGGACAATCGACCTAATCAACAGAATTCGCACCGAGATATCAAGAATCGTAGCAATTAGCACTGGCTCACATGCTGCCAAGTAGGCATCCCTTTTACCACTCATTGCTGTAGCTGCAACAATGCACAGGAAAAGGAAAACCAGCCAGAATCAGGCATCTCACACTTGGGAATGCATTTTTCGAGGAATTATCAGAGATCTCTAAAATTGAATTTTGCAACATTATTAGGTTAGGTTGAAGAGCATCTCGGATCTCTATGGATCCATTATGTTCCTCTTACGTGGAATTTTCAGTCTGAAAAAACAAAAACCAAACCTCTTGGCATGTGACTAGTTATGACGCTAGGCCACAAGAGCTCGTGGTAAATCTGTCAGAAGTCTGAAACAACCATCTGCCATCTGCCGAGATTCACCTTCTCCGGTAGTATCGTTAAATTTATGCGACGCTTGGCATTGTTATCTGGAATGTGTCTGTGTGAATGCAAGGCACCTAGAGCAGGTGTATATTGAGCTGGTCTGTCATCTCCTTGAGAGATAAGCGACATTTTAAGGCGGTCTGACTTTGAATCAGTTTTACTTTATTCAATATAAATACTAAAGCTATCGCTGTAGTCCATAAGATCTCGGGAGCATTTTTATTCTTTGGCTATATGTACCTTCATAAGAAATACACTGTTCCACTGATGTCCACAAAAGCCTGAAAATACAGTCGTTAGAGTTATCCTAAAATCCCTATTGGTTAAGGCTTTGTAGCGCCATTGTGTGATTTAAAATGGTATAACATCATCATAGTCCTATCAACAAGCTTCTGTTCTTCTATATAATCCTATAGCAGTTTTCTTTCTTTTTCTGGTAGTATTTTCTTATTTACTTGGGACGTGCTCTTCTCCTGGGCTTTCCTCAATTTTGTGTCATCGAGACGTCTAAATGATCGTAATGCTTTTGTGGTGGGGTTTCGATCTTAAGTGCTCTTTGAACCGATCGATGCGCTTCCGATCTACGCTTGTAGTGCTATTTGGTATGACTGCCCATAGTTAGGTCTCTGAGAATTATTCCATTGTCCCATCTTCGCATCCTCATTTCTGTCGCGTGTATTCTCCTTTTTCATTGTTTCCGCTGTTTGTTTTAATTGACTGTAGGTATATGAACTTGTTTGTATTGGGTATTGCTTCCCTTAGCAGGTGGGCTGCGTTAAGCAATTTGATCACTTCTGTACCGAAAGGTTCTAGTCAGATTTATCCGTGGACTATTTTCCTCTACATCCAGTTGCCGTTTTTCTAGCTTCATCTATGCTTCGGGCTTTCAGACACTATGACGATATCAACTGAATTTAGGATCGTCTTGAAAATAAGTGAGTTAACCGCTAATCCCTGATGTCCGAGTATGCCAACCTAAACTTAAAAAAAAACGAATCTTCTCAAGCACTACGAACCATTTTACATAGACCTCTGGCATATTTTCGACTCTGCCATAAAAGTTGCCATGGGATTCCGTGGAATACTATGTCTGGGTCTATAACGAGACCTTGTATTTTTCCATAAGTATGTATTAGCCCTAATATTACCCCAGAAAGTGAGACTTGTGCAGAGATATAGAGAGTTGGTTAAATCGTCTTCAGAGACCTTGTAGAAGGCGGCGACCGATTTGTAAACCTTAATGCCAACTCTCCATACCGTCGTGATAACCAGTTTCTCTGGCGATAAGTAGTTCTTTGACGAATCTCAATTATATTCCAATCTTCTTCTAATTAAGTAATTTAAATGCTATCCGTCATTATACATACATATATCGGTGGTTCCTAGTTGAATGAAGCTCATTAGCTACTGAATTGAAAAAAAAATAAAAAATTCCCCATTCAAACAATGAATTCCCGTATGTACCTTGCCTTATGCAATTCTTTTTGCATCCACATCGTAGCAATATTTGTTTGGCAAACGTTCTGACACAACAGCACCGACAACCTCCACATATGTCGGTCAATTAACAAGTTTCTATTTCCAAGATCGGACAGAGTATGTTGTAAATATTTGAAATCCAAAAAAAGAAAAAAACAAAAACAAAAGAAATGACTGAAACTCAAATTAGCACACAAGCAACTCTCTCAAAAGTATCTGCAGCACCACATACAGTCGTGAGTTTTTCGCATTCGCTTATGAGATTACGCAGAAAGTCTTAAAAAAAAATACAATCATACATACTCGTATGTATGTATGTACAACAACGCTATCATCATTATTTACTTCGCATTTTGTGATTATTATTTTCTTTTTGTATCTTCATTTTGTCAGAGTGAATCTCCGGCAACGACCTTAGATAAGAAGGTCGTTGCTAAAATATAATAAATAAATATCTATCTATCTATCTATCAATCTATCTATTCATGTTTTCTGTCAATTGTTTCAGTTGTTCCCTTTCGTGTTTGTGCGTTGAACTCGTTAAAGTTTAAAATAAAAAATAAAAAAAATACGAGTCCAAAAGTCATACATAAATCGTTTTGTGTTTCAGTGTCAAGTGTTGTTTTGCTAACGAGAAATTATTAAAAAAAAAAAGAAAAAGTATCTATCTCATCCAATACATCAAGTGATTACGCATATTACAACGCAAAAGATCCAACCTATCAGCATCAGAAGTTATCGATAAAAATTATCAACAGCAGCTGAGGAGAGAGAGGAATCGATTATTACTTTGGGACGGGTATGTGTACTCCTATTTGTATTGATTGCAGTTGTATCTTAACCCATAGGACATGAAATTTTGTGACCATAATTCTGTTTTATCTCGGCACGGTACTGTCAGTATGAGTAATTACGTTTTCCGCGCTTTATATTTTGTGTTTGGATGGGAGGGTTGTACCTTATATATACATATATGTAACTCTGATTTTGTATCTCAAATTTACCACGTGTACCTATTGCTGCCGAGCTAGAGAATTTAGAGCTCCCTAACAAGGAGAGATATCCTCCTTTTTTTGCATAGGGGGTTGGAGAAAGATTTTTTATCACCAGCCAGCATCATTATTCACAAGGGGGTTAGATTTGTGGGTTTTCTGTGGAAATAAACAAAAAATAAAAATAAGCGACAGAAATGAAATCGCCCTTTTTGTAGGGACGGCGGCGGCGGCGGCGGGAGGAGGGTTGTGGTAGGTTAGAATGTCATGCCATGGGATAATTTCCTTTGTAATTTCCATCTTTTTTTTTTTCTTTTTTGTATTTTGCTGTTTTCTGTCACTGAATTCGTGTTAACATCCGTAGGTTGCAAGGTGATAATGTGGTTTCGTTGTTAGGAGGCGTGTATAACAAGGGTTCGGAGTGAAGATGAGATTAAAAGACAAACAGAACCGAAATCTTTGTATAAGAGAGTGTGTTTTATGCGTGTGTATGTGTGTGTATGATTATTAGGGTGGATTTATGATGAAGCAAATTTAAATTTATTTAATTTGCTTTATTGGATTGGATGCGTAAGCGTACCTTAGAGACGGAATAATGTCTCCTTGAGAAGGAAATAAATACTCTCGTAGGTAATGTGTTATTTAGGTAAAGATTGGAGAATGTAGAAAGCGTAGCTAAGTTGTTTGTATTGTTACGCTTAAGGCATATGCAACATATCGCATGGTTCACACCGTGATTGTAGTGTACAACAAAAAATTTAACGAATTTAAGAGAATTTAGTGCGGGGACGGAACTTTTAGTGGTTGTGTTGTGGAACAAGTTAACTTTTTAGAAAGTTTTTCGTGTCTGGTTAGTACATAATAAATCTGCTTATCTCTCAGACACCTACTCCAATTTAATACCACGAGACATCTTTTGCGAAAGTCGCGGTCATTTGACTCAACGTTAGCTCGTATGTATGTAACTTGATTTTTAGGAAACTGAATGTAGGTGCTATCTTCATTCAATAAAAATATTTCAATCGCAATCCGAATAAGAGTAGATTGGTTGTACGGAATATGTAAAACGTGATCCAGGCTAGACCAACAACTTTTTGACAGTCAAATTTGGATGAAAGCTTAGGTTTTTTTTTTTTTTTTTCCTGCCGGGGTGTTGGAACACCACGCTGGAGCACTCAGACGCAAAAACAGGTCCATTGTTCTACCAGCAGGTACAACCATTTTACTGTGTTTTCTTCGTCTTTCTAAGAAAGTCGAGTAAGAGCTTCAGTGATAAGGAGCTTAAATTACCAGCATTCATCACATCAGACCCAAAAATCTGCCACCTGATACGAGCAAAGGCAGGACAATCACAAAGTTTGGGTTAGGTTAGGTTGAAGTGGCTGCCAGCGATTGCCAGCACACTTAGACCAGGGAATCGTTTCCTCTTCCATGCAGCTCCTACAGAAATCATTTGAATGGACTCCAAGCCTTGTTGCATGCTTGCCTATTAGACAGTGTCTCGTGATGAAACCTATTATGGAACTGATATGCGATCTGTTGAGAGAAATCAAATTCTTAGAGCGTTTCAGATTCAGCCGTGGCCAGTGTCGCTAGACACGTTATACCATTTGCCCATCTAGAATTTGTGTTCTCGATAGCATCCAGCTTGAGCTTGAGTTAACATGTAGTGATCGGTATACCCAGGGTGTCTCTTTCTGTGAGCACGGGTACGGTTGTTCCACACCTGGCGAGTTAATCAGCCTTACAGTTCCCTGGAATGAATCACAGTTTACATTTACAATTGTTATAAAGGGAATAAACAAATAATTGTTGCAGAATAAAAGTTTTACTAATGAGTTTAGCCTTTTTGTTCAACAGTCATGTTGATCTAGACCAAGTACGAATTGAAATTCCTTCTTCGGATATCGTTTGCATGTAAGCTTGTCCCGCGCGAAGAGATGAATGAATTAAGAGTCTAGAATCACTAGAAGAAGCTTACCGGCTGTCAAAGGGGGAGTTAGTTGATCCTGCCTACACGCATACACCAGATTTTCAAAAGAAAGTATCTGCAACATTTATGATTTAAAATTGTTGGTACCATCCCAGTGAATTTTGCGTTGAACTTTTAAGCACTCTGACTAAATAATGTTTAGGGTCGATTTCCAGCAATAATCAACGGTTGTTTGAAAGCCTCATCTCTCGACATTTCGTTATTACTAATTTGGAGATAACTTTTTACATTCATCTACAAAATGTTAGCAGACCTTCAAACCGACAGTCATTCCAAACTGTCTGTATAGAACGTTGGCTCTGTTACAGACTATTGAACAACGCGGTCTTTTTCTTGAAGGCCCATGACCAAGAAATATGCTAAATTAGTTCTGTGAAAAAATAATGTTCTAAGTGAATTTATTACGCTCGAGTGGGTACTGTAATTCGCTATTAGATACAGAGTCAGGTTAGGTTGAAGTGGTAAGCAGCTAAAATCAGCACAATTAGACCAAAAATAATTTCGTTGTGATACAATATGGTACTTGGAGAGATTCTCTTTACATACATGTTGAACCAATGTGAGCTTCCTATGAAGCGTAGTCTTTATCAGATCGTCTAGGTCGTTAGGGTAAAAGACTCCTTAGTGAAGTTTTGTTTTGTGGAAGAGAGAATGGTAGGTTCAAAGAAGGTGTAGAATAGGTTCCTTCTCTTCTTCGACCATAAAACTTCTACAAAAACCGTTTGAGTGTACCTAAAGCTCTGTTGTATCTATAAGAATGAAGACTGCCTTCAAATTTGGACATTATTGTCATATGAAACCTAACTTTATACACTTTTCGCTGGATTTTTTATACGGTGTCATGCTTGTTTTTATAGTCTACATTAATGCAAAGGTACTGCATTCTAAGTTTTTCAGTCGGAACACTGTGCACCATGAGGACTTAAGTGGGTTTTCTAACTTCAAAACGTCCTTTAAGTTTAAAATCGTACTTTTCCAAGATACTTGAGCTTGATTGATCTCAAATCTTTTCCTTTAAAAATACTGTTACAGCAGTTTTAGTTCTAAAAGTTTTCACTTATAGATATTCCAATTACCGATGGAAATCTCTATCTTTTTGATTCGACCAAAGATTTTCTTTTAGCATTTTAAATTATACCCAAAACAATGGAATGAATCCAATAATTAGACGGAAGCTAAGGTATATATACTCATGTGAAATTTAAATACCGTATGTAAATACAAAACCAAGAAAGCAATTGCTAAAGAAGACAACATGTTCCCACAAGCGTACCAAGCGTGGTTTGAAAATTAATGAATGTACAGTGTACCCTGTGTTCTCCAACAGAGGGGAATGGGTTAAAAACCGCATTAGTCGAGGTTTTGTTTGTTTTTGTTTTCGCAAATTGAATTCAACATATGTACATACATATTTACATAGTATATGTGTACAAAGGTATTATGTATCACGTCGCGATACCGTTTGTTTAAAGTTTTTGTTTGTTATTTTCTTACAAAATGGGTTTCTTAGCTTGTTACTCGGTGATTGATTGTTTGGATTGTTTTGTTTACCCTCGAGACTTGAAAGATAGATAGACATCTTTCAATTTGGATTTAATTTTCAAGCGTGCATACCTTTGTTGTTGGTCAGTAATCAGGTTTGCTTTTAAGTGCCGATTACTGCTGTTTTTTTTTTTTAAACATACATATGTATGTAGTTATGTATCCATTTAACTGTGAACGTATTTAAGTGAGCTTGAGACACGAGAAATTGTGGATGAGTTTTCAATACATCTGATCTTTGAGTTGCTTATGTAGTACTTATTTACTTAATAATTTATGATGGCGCATCTCTAGCCAGCTCGATCTTGAACTAGCTGCCTTCAGTTTCGTACGCCTAGTTGAGATTCCTTTTTTACTTGTGTCTGCCACCTAAGTCGCTGTCCTTCTCTACTGCGTCGTCCTTCCATGGTGAACTCGAAGGCTTTCCGGGCTTGACCGCAGCAATTTTGGTTGTTGAATCTGGACTTTTCTGACCAGATTGATGTCGCTGAATAGTCCATAGAGTCCGTTGTTGTATTTTCTCCTACACTCTCTAATTATGGTCATGGGACCGTAGATAGCCTGGTGCAACCTCATCCATTTCAAGTCTATACCTTGGCGAGCTAGAGTACTACTGAGATGATCAGGGTCACTTTGGATGTGCGAGAGAGGCCTTTACTTGAGAGCCGGAGCTTGGTAGACAAAATTCCTAACTACCATAAAGTCTGCTTGGTCTAAAATCTGTCTAGTGTGAAGCTTTGACCGAAGCATACCCGACGACTGGACTATCAGCTCTATCTGTCCCATCTTCAAGAAAGGCGATCCTATGCCTTGTAAGAACTACCGAGGCATATCCCTGCTTAATGTAGCCTTCAAGATCCTGTCTAGTGTACTATGCGAACGACTAGAGCCGTTTTGCAGCACACTCATCGGCATCTGTCAGTGTGGCTTCCGGCCCGGCAAATCGACGATAGACCAAATCTTCCAAGTCGATACTCACCATCTTTTCATCGACTTCAAAGCCGCATACAACAGCATTCATCGCACCGAACTATATAAAGCGATGGCCGAATTCGGGATCCCGGTTGTGTCGCGCCACGCTAGAGAACTCACAGTGCACCGTGCAGTTTGGGAACAGAAACTCCGAATTATTCCAATCATGCAACGGATTTCGGCAAGGAGACGCCCTGTCGTGTGAGTTTTTTAATCTTGTGCTGGAGCAGATAGTGCGAAAGGCCGGCGTAAACACAGAAGGCAGTCCATCCAGCTGCTGGGATACGCAGACGATATCGACATCATCGCCCGTTCTCAGCGTGCCATTATTGAGACTTTTACGGCAATACAAGAACAAGCCCAACGAGTTGGTCTCACGATAAACGAGGATAAAACAAAATACATGCTGCCTACCAAAAACCGATTCGTCGAACACTGTCTAGGTCAAAACCTAACAATTGACAGCTACAATTTTGAGGTAGTGAAGGAGTTTACCTACCTCGGGGTAAACATAAACTCCACAAATGACACCCTAGTGGAGATTCGACGAAGGATTACCTTAGGCAACCGTTGCTACTTCGGTTTGTCCAAACAACTAGGATCCAAACTCCTAACTCGAAGGTCCAAAATCATGCTCTACAAAACCTTGATCTTGCCAGTCCTGCTTTATGGAGCTGAATGCTGGACGATAAGTAAGACACCGGAGCAGATCTTGGGATCCTTCTAAAGACAAATCCTACGTCGAGTATTTGGTCCAATCTGCGAGGAGGGCGAAAACACCGTTAAACACCGTTCTACGTTCGCCACTTCCGCCCGACCATATTTCACAGATGAGTTGATGCATGCGCTCCTTACCACGTCATTTGCCGTTGCTTTAAATAACTCAGCATCTTAGCCATCAGGCGTCTGTACAGTCTTCGTGCGGTTTTTGTATTTTTGGTTTATCAATCAACTACCCGCCATGGGAATTCCAGAAATGTCTATCAAAACGAGACTCAGATCAAAGTGCAGAAAGTTATCAATTTCTCTAGTCCGAAAAGTTCAAGGAGAACAGTCCGCAGACCTCAAAGTTGTTCGCAATTCATTCGTGAAAATAAGAAAAAAAGAAAATTCGTTTAATTAAAATATTTTGCAATGTTTTGTTGAGAAGAACATTTCATGTCAATGTTTTACCTTCACCCTTACTTCATAGAACTAGGGGATCTTTTTCGCGTGTCAATAAATATAAGTATGACAATTTAAATTATCAAAATGTAAACAAAATGAAAAGTTCCCCTTTATTATTGCTCATCTTTGAAACTTTCGCAGCAAATAAAGAACAAGAAACATAAAAAAAATAAATAAATTCCGCGAAATATAGAAAAATTAATTCATACAAAGATATATGAACTATTCATCAAGCTTCCACAAGTGAGCTGTTAGAAACATCGAAAGAGGAAATAAGAATATAACTCATATCTAGTATGTATCGAAGTATCCATGGATTACTTACCCCATCACTCACATGATTTCCCTAATGAATTCATTGGTGACCTTATGTAACCTTGAGCTTGGATATTATGAAATGTTTGTCCCTAACAATTAAATTCAATCTTTGCGTAAAGGCATTTAAACAAATTTTTCCATAACAAGTTTATTTTTTCGGCTTAAAGCTCTTGAAATTCATTGGCATTCACGTAATATGCAAATTTATTTACCAATACCATGGGGAGAGAGAGAGAGAGAAATAGGGTTTCCGGCGAAATTCCAATGCCTCTCAGGTGATAACGTGTGTTTTATTATGACAAAGATGGAGTCGTCGAGACTGACGGCACATGCTGCACAGGTGTAGATTATAATTTAGTTAGTTGAAAATAATTAAATTATTTACTCAGTTGCACACGTGTTGTATGGATACGTAAAGATCTCATGAGGGTTTAGATAGAATCAGATGACGTCTGGCTGTCTATCAGTGCTTAACACACATTTAATCTTAATGGGGTGTATGATTAAAGGGGTCAATCAGAGTTGTAGGTACCAGGTATTCTTATAAGATACGTGTTTTGATGCTGGTACTTTACTTAATTTATTTTTTTTATTTTTTTATTTTTGCGGTCGATATCTACAAGTTATATCGCGAAACTGAACAACTGTTAATTTTTGCAATTTTCAATATTCGTGACTGACTAAAGCTATTAGCAAATAATTTTTTTTTTTAATTGACAGCTTTCTCTCTACCATCTGTGTGACGTTAGTAGAAAAATGTGCACAGTCTACACAGTTCACAGGTTTTAAGTCAACCTATCTTACATCATGGCCATCAAAATGAATTGCAAAAGCCTGATCAAAGCCATGAAATCTGAGAAAAATTTCTTACATCCACAGATAGATTTATAAAGCACTTACCAACTCTCTTTGGCATCAATAATCGATTCTAGACTGACAGGGGAATTCTTATAATTTATGCAGTTTGTATCTTCATTCCTGCAAATTGTGGGATCATCTAGCGCCTTTTGCGTGGCCTATTTGCCAATACAGATGCCATTGATACTATATCTACTCTTGGCTGTGTTTTATCTTTGATGTCACAATGACGTATTCTCTCAACGAGACCGAAAAGCTCTGTGTAGATTTGGTGAGTTGGATTTACTGGTGCCTATTAGGCGGCTATCGGTTCCTCAAATAACAAGCCTATGCAGCCAACTAAATCCTTACTTAAGTTTTGGTAATTTTGCGCTTATTTTTTTCTCTTTTTGGTCTTGCAAATGCCACCTAAGGCGAATTCTTTTTTTTAGGCCGGAATGACTCAGACTGTAACGTAAAATTACTGCAAGTATACTGCAATATCTTCGGCGTTGTGTGCAAGTTCCTACTTAGACCAGCTTTTGAAGAATCATTTCTCAAGACTTGACTGATAAATTTCAAGTGATCCTTTAAAGAATGGCACTATAAAAGTCACATGATACGACGTCGTTCCTTAGACATTCTTTGATATCAAGTGTCTCGGTGATATTTTGACCGTCATTGATAGAGAAGCTTGTATTTTTCGCCATCCTCCACGGCGCCAGTTGTGACAGCTTGAGTTTAATCTAAGGTGGGAGATTTTTTTGACCTGAACAGGATGAACTTTGTTGTTTTAGGTCCAGATTCACTTTGGTTTTAAGTGCCAATTTGGAATAAGATGGTTCTTTAAAGGTTTTAGCCGTTCACAAGATACTTAAGAATGTTTTTTAATGAGATTGATGCCTCTATCTGTAATTAGTTGATCGGGTAAAAATGCTGAGATTGTCCTGATTTGAAAAGCTCGCCCGATAAGCCGTCGTCTTCCGAAACTTTGTGTTCCGTACCGGCTTTGACTTTAATTTAAAAAAAATCTTTCTTCTCGTACTTTTCAAGATTGTTTTTGAGCTTTGTATGTTTTTTCTATTTTCTGCCTGAACTTTCTCTATTAAATCGCGGCGCTAGCAAACACCGTTTATACGCTTAATCATACTCTTCATCGGAGAAGTGGTTTCGACAAAAAATCAGTGACGTTTCTGACAGCATTGATAGGAGGTCACAAGATTCGTAAATTCAAGTGATTGACTTCGAATGTTCGAGATATCTTCAAAGCTTTCTTTGCTGCGATTAGGTATGTTGTCTAGTCAATGTTGACTGCAGTCATGTTTTACTTGCACCAAGGCCACGTGAAAGAGTTCTAAAGCAATGCAACTGAGAAACATTTTTGAACTTATTTTTATCAGACGAATTCAGGATGATGTATGCATGGATGGATCAAACTTTGCTCATGTTGATTGCACAATTATTACTTTGCTCAGAGAATGAATCAAGCTTCATATACCCACACATATTTACTTACACGGCACAAGAGAATTGAGTAATGCTTTAAGGGCAGTCACAGGGGGTGGCCGTGGTGTAATGGTTATATCATCGCTTGTCACGCTGAAGGTTACAGGTTCGAATCCCGATGTCAAAAAAAAAAAAAAAAAAGTCGATCAACTCTACGAAAAAGCTGACGTCAACTCTACTGCATGGGCATAACACTGGCAATAGGGTGGTCATATGGCTTGAAAGTGTTGATCATCGTACTAATGACATCGGGATGTTTGAAAGAAATACTGTGGATTATAAGCAATGGCAACAGTACCAAAAAATCTCCTCAGTTATTCTGGACACCACCTAATACCATCTGAGTTTCAAAAGAAAAAACACTACACAAACACTAGCGATGTGCGAATAGCATTTTAAGGGTATTCATAACCCCTTTAGCGCTAGTGAATTATGTATATAAAAAAAAAAACACAGATACTCTGTCTCTTCCATTTGTTTTCCACAATGTAGTTTGCACACCCGTACTGTATGCCCAGAGGAAAGTGCAGTCTAATATTGTCGCATTCCACAAAGACTTCAGCCGACGCTGGTTTTGAAGCCATTTGCAGAAATTCGACTATAGATCTTTTACCCGGCTTAGAGGCTGGTGACAAGCAGACCTGTGCACAGGGAAAGTCGATCTAAAATGTACATAGTAGTTTAAATTCCGGTCATGAAACAATAATTGTCTTGTCGTGCATGTCATTTGGTTTTTTTTTTTCAACAAATTTTTGTGTTCAAAACAATTCCGACACATGTCTGAATAAACAAAAAGATTGTGTTCCAACGAAAATCATAACAAAAGATACAAATTATACGCCTGCCCAGTGCGTAGTCATGTTCATTAACTTATAATCACCTTCAACATAATTCTTTCAAACCAACCAACCAACAAACATTTATTGTTTTTTTTTTTTTTTTTAAATTTCCCTTTATTTTCTGATGGTCATTGTATGTGAAACCCCAAAACACGCATTCACTTCTCATTTAACCTCCAGTGATTCATAACATCGTACTGCACGTATAATCATCACACTGCACAGACAAAAGACAACGAACGCCAAGGGAAAGTTTATGAAATACAAACACATGACTACCGCAGCTTCACCGGATACATAGATACCACGATAGAAACGTTCTAAACTACCGGCAGTAGTGAAATTCTCACGTAGTATTACGTGCTCTAATCTATTTGAGTAGAATTTCCAAAGCTTTTCCATTCTGCAACTGAGTTCCTATGTATACCTAAACAGTGGTATTTACATCTGTGCTCTCTGTATCTGTGTGTTTGTGTATGTTCATGTGCATTATGGTCATGTTCCATCAATATTTGGATATTTTCGAAAACCTGATCATTATCAGAAAAATGGAAAGAAAAAACCGACTCGGATTGGTGTTGTACACAGGAGAAGCCTCGAGATGAAATTAACCAACAAAAGGACCTCATTGCAGGTAGAGACGAACTGCGGGTAGGTAATGTAAACTGCAAACTATAACTCAGAGTTATTTCGCTGTTGCTGCAGGATATCATAGTGTAAAATGTGTGAACATCACGGATGGAAATTAAAACTTTAATGAACATACACAGGCACACAAGTACAATTTAATGAGATTGCGTTGGAGTTACTGCTCTTTAAGTGTATCGATGATCATCGGTCAGAGACGGGTAATTGAGTTTAAAATGTATCTTTTGCTCTGTATTATTTGCTGGGTGATTTGTACGTTAAATAACCGAATTAAACACAAACATAGCGAGCAAGAGGTGGGTCAGTCGCTTTGCATTTTTTTTTTAAATTAAATTATGCATACAATGAGTCGAGTGGATACATTATTGATTTGCATTGCATAATGATACGATGACTGAGAATTTAACTGTTTAAAGTTGAAGATATGTTTGAAAATTGAATTTTTGGTTTTTGTTGGTCAAGTTCAAAGTCATTCAAATCGAACAGGAGCAATCTTCGGCAGTTCTATAGCAACTGGCTTTAAGGTAGAAACGCAGGCTGTTCGAAATAGTTAAGGAGACCTAGTAACCGATGCAAAGGGAATTGTATAGATGTGTCAAAGCAGTTTGCTGAATAGGAATTATGTTGGGGAAAGAGAAAGGGCAAGAAGATACTCCATATTTAGACAATGAAGCAATAGTCGCAGCCATAGGCTAACCATCAGATCTTTTCAAATACGAAGATGATGTTTTGGTTACCAACAAAAGTATGAGTGGACGGAAGTATGCCAGATGACTGGACTCTATAGGCTCCATTTACAAAGGGAAATTCTATGTATTGCAAGATCCTGAATGTCTCATAGAAGATCCTTTCCAACGTCTCAAACACTAATTGCCAAGTACTAGAGCGGCGTCCGGACTGGTCAGAAGACTACGGAGACCGACTCTCCGTTTAAAGAACCAAGCTATCGCGGATGTCAGAGCGCTTGCTTTGGAGATTTGAAACAGCGTGCCTGGGATCGAAGAGAATGACAGGCTTTTTATAAACCTCTATAGAGCTCTAGCGTCTCTGTTCCAAATATGTGTGAGTTTTAGCGCAGCCCGAGTTTGATGGAACAGCCTGTTCCTTGCAGTCCTACATTCACTGATACATGTAACTGATACAACTTTCTTGTGAAGATGGTGTTTGGGTGGGCAGTAACCAGTCCATTAAGAGCCTTCAATTACAACCTTTTGGTTTAACTTTGATTTGAGTTGTATGTTAGTCCACTGTTTAGCTGTTCATTGTGTTAGTTTTGAGTAGACATTGCTCAGGTCCAAGAAGTGGGCGACAAGCGCCCCTACTCATGCCCAAGGCACCGTGATTATATTTGTTGAAGCAAGGTAACAAGCTGAATCTGTAGTTACACTTCTCGTAAATAGCCCTCAGCTGCTTTCCTATTCCGACGACTGCCAGACTGTGAAGATTAACCGCCTAAAATTCAAACGACAGAATGTGTGTAACGTCTCGCTGGGCATTCGGACTGCACTTAAGTATAAAGTACTGTAGCTCGTAGAACTCATGGGGTTTTCGTTGGAACGTGTACACATAGTAGACTGAGGTTGTAGAATGCAATTCCCAGTGACTTCACTGTTCACTTATCAACCTAAAGATAATCAATTTTCACCCCAGCGTCCATCCCACGACAAATGGATGTTGTAAAATTCCATCAAACTCTTATCCTTTCAAGTGATTCTAGTACAATTTAAATCAGATCCAGTCACACTTATACCTTCCAACCTTTCCTGCCAAAACAAAAGAATTGCCCTCTTCATTTTCTGAATGAAGTTGCAAAGAGCTTTATAGAAAATGTTTCAATCACGCTGCGGTATTCACATTCAAAACATGACCCCGTTGATAGATAAATCTCAAATGAGCTTACTATATCTGCTGCCATCGTCGTGTTCAACAGATACTCAATGTCTACCTATCTATTTATCTATCGAGAGGCAATTATGAATATGGTCAGTTAAAAACTATACAAGTCCGAGCAGGTTCGAGTATCTATCTATCTATGGTGTATCTACCTTTACAAATGCTCCTTACGGCTAGTAGGTTTGCATAGGTACAATTGTATTTTTAGACAGCTTTTCTTCATTGGACTAAGCGTCCATAGCTTTGGCATTGTACCATCTCCTATATTTTAATTTGTATTTCTTTTTTTTCACATAGATATACACCAATACATACGCATACCTACACAAATGCCTTTAGATTTTCATTTTCATTTCCATTTCTGGTATTTTTCTCCTTTGTTGTGTCTATTATCTAGGACTGTGGCTGAATTTTCTACTATTTTTAGCTTTCCTATCCCCACCGATCGCCATCCATTGTTATTCTTCGCCTGTCTGTTGTTGCTCTTGTGGGCTTTGGTTCGGCTTGTTCAGCGTTTGTTTTGCTGTTGTTAATGTCATTGTTGTAGTTATCCGGAGAGGACGAGACGAATTATGGTGGTTTTACATCTTTTGTCCTCAGACGCATGGTATAGGCCCAAAAGACAACGAGACTGAGAAGTGGATGGACGGTGAGAGGGTACCTTTTTTTTTGTATGAAACTATGAACCTTGTGAAAGATTAAAGGTGTTCCCCGTCAAACCTCTTGCCACGTTGCACTAGATGAATGGAGAATAGATACACGAAATACGTCTTTTTTTTTGGTAAGAGTCCTTTGTTCTTGTTATGTCATATCGCTTACACGAGTGATTTGCTGTTTCCATTCATTCGTGTGTGAATGGAAAACAAGGGACTGACTGACTGACTGAGCAAAGTTTTGGATCATAAACTCTTGATGTTCGTTTCGCTCGCTCACTCTCATTATAATGTCAATTAATTTCTGAAATGTGCATGTCTGGTGACTTTAGCTGGAGGCGGATATGACTTTGGCAGCTTCTAGGGGAATTGTTGGCTTTATGTATGTGAATGTTTGTGGGTGGGGGGGGGGGGTGAGTTTGAGGCGGATTTGAAGCAGCACAGAAGTCACGTGTGATTTGTTTCTCCCACAAGGCACAGCTGTATGTATCTCTGCGGGCCTTTCTAATTTTGTAACTAAAATCAAAGAGAAATAGGATTTAGCGTGCGGACTATTGATTGGAAATGATACATTGGGAGAGAGGTTTGTGGATATTTTTAGGAAATTCGTGAAAGTTTTTTGGCAGTTTGAGTGACTTTCCAAGTCAATAAATGATAATAAGGTTAAATTCGTGATTTGTCAGGGTATTCAATGGGATTCCTATGAGAGAATGGGAAATTGAGGGATCATAAGGTATTTAGTTGAAACTTGAATCATGATTGTCAATGATAATGGGAGAAATTGATATTGAGTGAACGCGGAGGGCTACGACCTCATTTAGAAAGCTGTTTTGTTGGGATTTAGTTTTTGTTGGATGCTGTGTCAGTTGATGGGTATAAATAGGGAGAAAACGGGGAGAGTGGGCCATGTCTAGGAATGATACAACACACAGTCATTTTGGAAAAGTTGGGAACAACATCAAGTACTTTAACCTCTGTAGAATGGCAGGAAAACGTGTTTTTTTTTGCTGTTTGGAATACCTTTTCCAATAATTTTAGTGCGTATGACTGTGAAGCGAGCTCACCCAGCAGCACTATGACTCGGAAGACAATGAAAAAGACTTCCGATAGCATTCCAAACGCAGCTTTTGCTTTCCCGATCCTGCTGCGCACATCTAATTCGGTGCCACCGTTGGCCGAGACTATACGTACTCCTCGATAAATTCAGTTGTTGACTTTCTCAGCCTCCTATCTTGTAATGTTCAGTTGGGCGTTAGAATTCGAAAGGCTCGGGGCTTTTGTTTTGATGGGACTTTTACCGTCAGTCCTCCAATTGATTATCATCAATGATGAACTACGATGTTACGAGTGGCAAATGTATACAGTTCTGTTACACCATGCCTTAAAACACAAAGTCTTCGGACACCTAACCTTTGTGTAGAACGCGATCGAACAAAGCACCTTCATATTGACTCGAAGTCGATGGAAAGCAGATGCAGATTTAGCTGGGACTTAAATTCGATAGGAAACTCGATGCTGGAAAATCTAGAACGTAAGCTCGTCTGGCCGACTTCAAGAGCTCTTCGATTCACGATCTTCTATAGAGCATTTCTGCCGATTTACTTGGATTCCTGCCAATGAAGACCATCAATGCCTTTACTCCTCTTGACGCCACTGACCGCGGTTGCAAACTTTGTGTTGTTGGGAAATTTGGGTTTTAGAACAATATACTGTCGTCTAATTCATTGGAAACCGATGCCAAATCTGCTCTGCTGATTTTATCCCCAAATAAGAAGGGAGACGTTTAAACTTTTTACTAGAGATTGTTTGGAGCTTCGCCCAGCTGCTAGCTCTTGGATAGAATTATAGATAGACTTGCTATTGCACTTATTTGTTACTTCTTCGACTTGTAAAGCAAATGCATTCATGCGGTTAAGCTCGTCGTTTCTGTCGTTTACTTACCTTTGAAGGCTTTCGACTTCTTTCACCCTGCCAAAACGTACAGTGACATCCAAGACTATACAGAACTTTGTTCCCACTATCTTGCCAAACGTCGTTACCCACTGTTTTCATATTTCCATCGAACAGGAAGTGATTGCTTTGTGGATTAAGTGGTAAGTGTTCAAATGCCATCAAACACGAACCAATTTGCAGGCTATATACTGGATTTGTACACGTCTATTGAACACAGATACATTTCAGTTCAAAATATCTACATAACGCCGCCACGTGTTAAAGGTTTCCAGTGTAAAACAACATTCACTTCCAATAAACCCCACAAAAGTATCATATAACCGATACTGTGTCACATGACACTAAACGTGTTGGAAATATTCTCATTTCAAATGAAAAACTTCACGTTTTCGTGACACCAATTGGCAATCTAAATTAGAAACAACATCACCAATGCATTAGCTGAGAATAATCAAATGCGAAATGCATCAAATTCAATCAACCGTCACCCTAATTAGAGAACCTACCGTCCCTTGCATCAAATTTCACCGCCCTTACCGTTGGGTAGCACACTTCATGTTACCTACTTCGATTCCAAATTAATGACACATCCATGTAAATTATTGACAGTAATCGGAACGAGCGCCCGCATATGTGACACCAATGTGGCTGTATGGTTGGTTGCCTAACCAGGACTGCTAATCTTAAAGGCAGGATGTGTGTTGCTTGTGTAAAAGCTTTCCATAGAAATCTATAGGTATAGGTAATTTCAAGAGACAAATTCCAAACAAGAGTACTTGGTTCCCCCCCATCACCCAACCAACACCCACTTAAATTTGTGCAACAAATCAATTTTAAATTTAATTCTCTATTGCCTCACACTGTGACAAATGTCAACACGTTTACTGCCAACATCTGCAGCTGTCTGCAACACAACCACAGTAATGCAGTTACACCAAAAATGCGTTGCAGCATACCACACTGCGGAAGTGGGAAACCTCAGAGAATGTCTTCGAATATCCATTACAATTACATTTTACCAGCAATACAATCCCACCCACTGAATGTTCTCCTGTCAAGGAAATTTGAGGAAATTCAACAAATTCAATCAAGGATGCCAGTAGATATTGTGGGAGATTGGGGTGTACTCATGGATGGTGTGTGAGTATTAATTATTTTGAACGATGTCTCGCATTCTATGGAACTCAAACTCAATTTAGATGACGCCTCAGGGGGTGACCTTAATCAATAAGGATCCCATGCTGGCACGGTTTATAGGCAGCTACCTCGCATTGTGTGGTTTCCTTTTACTTGTGCACAGCATTATAGATGACGGCTGAGTTTTAGTTCGCGACGCTCTGAGCGTCTGTTCGTATCATCTATTGTTTTTCCCGAATGCTTCGGAGCTTAGCCTACTAATCTGTGTCATACAACAAGTCGGATGATGAGTCTTCTAATACTTAATTTGGGAATACCAGAATCAGGGCCTCATACCTACCTAAAGGGACTAGAAAAACACTTAAATTGGAGAATGTTCTGATCCTGAGAAAGATTTAGGTCATAGAAGAGCCTGTTGCAGCAGAGTTTGTTTTGAGCCACGTCTTGACATTTGTACAAGATGTTCTCTGCAGCTTCTTGACCTTCCAAGCAGAGTTGGCAAATATCCGTATTTAAGTGAACAAAGTCGAGTAAGGACTTCTTCTGATTTCTCTGTTGTTGGGTTGAGTGGAGCTTCAACTTTATGTGACACAGAGGGAAGTGGGCATATAAAAGTTAATTGAGCTTTTTATCTGGCAGGAATATCGGTAATTTCGTCGTCCTCAATGTCCGTCAATCCAATATATGGGGATTTTTGTATGAACAGCTAGTTGCTTGAGGGTGTTTAGGCAGCTCAGCTGTCTGGTTGTTCAATAAAAATAAATTGTTCATGAAGAAAAACTGTTGGTTTGTCCTGCGCAAGGTGCATTTTTGGTTTTCGATCCGTAAATGTACCACAATGACCACCGCTGAGCCCTCAAACTCAAAGCTGCAGTTGTCAGCCAGATAGGGATTTTCTGAAAAGCTGGAACTTGCTCAAGTTCAATTCATTAAAAAAGTGATACTTAGGTGATAACAGGGACGATGATAGTGATGTAGGTCCACAGTATAATTGTTGGCTTTCGATGCTTATTCTTCTCAGATAGTCTCGAATTTTTACATAAAATTGTGGTGGCTTTGGTCATGGCCTTGAGAAGACGAGTTTACTGTCCAGTCTTTGCTTTCTAGAATGAAGAAGAGCGGAAAATACCTTAATGACAGAGAAGTTCGACGAAAGATTTAAGTATGTGCAGACGCTTCTGATTCGAAGGGTTTTCTTTTTCGGGTAAAGAAGTTCACAGCATCGGTTTTAAAGACCGATTAAGTCTCTCCACTTTCTACAATTCATTGGGGATCATTAAGGTTGTTTTTTTGTACCTTATATTGTGCTTGAATATATCTGAGAGAATATTGATTGTTTTGAAGAAAAGCTTTGATTTCATCATTGTTTGACCTATCACTGATTCATTGCTGAGGATGTTGGAGTACAAAATTGGTCTTTAAATTTTGTTCCTTCTTGGAACCATCAGTGTACCAAGCGAGATCATGGTTTGTATGGTTTCTGAGACATTCTCTGCGGAAATGGAATTTAGTATGGATGGGTGTGAGAGCATTAGAAATGTGAAGCTAGTCCGTGTAAATCCGTCGAACTTATAATTGAAAGCGTATCTGTAGAGGGATGTTAATGACAGTCAGTGTTCAATTAGAGGTGGATCACCCACCCAGATCAAGATTTCTAACCACAGTAGCATTCTGAGCCTAAGGACTTCTTTTTTTCATCAAATTCGACGGCAGATTGGTTGAAAGTTTCAAAAAATTTGCTAATTCAAGTTGTTGATCAAAAAAATACGTGACATGCATTTTGATCATTATCTGAATTCACTTAATGACGGCCCTCCTGCAACCGTAGTGTAAATTGATCGCGATTAATTAGCACCATACATTTTCCTTATCATCGTTTGTACTTCCATCCTGTAATTCATAATTTTTAATAGAAAAACATTATTTATGCCACCTCAAATCAATCAATTAACCGCAACAGGAACACATACTCATTAGATTAGTCATTAGTTTTGAAAATCCTAATGATAATGAACTTGACTGATCATAACAAATAAAAGTTATTCCAAGGTATAAGACAATCAAAATGTATGATAACCACAGCGACACGATTAAGATGTTGATTTTGAAAACTTTTAAAACAAATAATACACAACGAGTTTGTTTATTTATTTAAAAAATTAAAAAATAAGGAAATCAATTATTGTTAATTTGATAAATGTCTTCATTTTTGTTCGAATGAATCTTAAATTTTTTGTTAGATTTAGTATAGATAGATAGATAGACTTTAATTTGGTACTAATTTTAGATTTATTTGCTAAATAGTGATTAAGAATTTTTTTTCCTTTCAATGGAAGCAATAATAATTGTGAAAGTTAAAATTAGTTAGCCACTGTCTTAAGTAGTATAACCCCAAGTGATAAACTTTGTGTCTAGAAAGATTGGTCGAAAGAATTTATTAGATTTCTTTAAGCCGCCGATTGTTTTTATATAATAGATGTAGTAAAAGTTTATTTAAAGTTTTTCAATGCTGGGACCTGTAGACCTTGAACCTTTTCTTTTTTTAAATATCAAGAAATACCTTTTGTATATGGCAACAAGATGGAGAATTCACGCTGCTCCATCAATCTCGGTAAAGAAGTCATGTGACTTTTTTAACATCGTTCTTGAAAGAATACTGCAAAACTCACACGCCAACACAAGAGGCACAATCTTTCAAAAGTCCGTCCCATTACTCGCATACGCCAATGATATTGACATAATCGGAAGAAAGCAGCGTGATGTCAGTGGCGCTTTCGCGAGTATTGAGATGGAAGCCGAAAAGATGGGTATGACGGTAAATGAGGACAAGACCAAGTATATGCTGTCAACAAGAAAGGACACTCAACATCAGCGTCCCTGACATAACGTCTACCTCGACAGATATAACTTTGAGGTAGTTTAGGACTTTGTCTACCTAGGCTCCGGTATCAATTCAGACAACGACACCAGCATTGAGATCAAACGAAGAATAACCCTTGCTAATCGCTTCTTCGCAGGCATGACAAACCTGCAAGAGTACAATCTGTCATGAAAAGCTTCTCAATTCGCCGTTCGGAGTCGTGCGAAGAATATAACACGCACAACATGAATGGTTGTGAGAAGCTAGGCCTTGGCTCTCCATGAGCTGCCGTGCCAAATATACATACATACAATCGCTGCTTCTTTGGGCTAAGAAGGCAATTGACTAGCAAAGCCTTCTCTCTAACAATAAAAGTGACCCTATATAAGACCCTTATAATCCCAGTCCTGCTCTACGGTGCACGGGCTTGGGCTTTATCAAAAATGGATGAGCGTGTTCTTACCTGCTTCGAGAGGAAAATTCTTCTGGTGATTTTCGGTCCCGTCTGCATAGACGGTGAGTGGAGGAGGAGATACAACGACGAACTGTACGGGCTGTACAGCGACATCGACTTAGCCAGAAGAGTGAAGGTCCAACGACTGAGGTGGCTGGGTCATGTAGAGCGGATGGACACCAATGCTCCGGCCCGAAAAATCTTCGAAACCGCCCCCGAGGGACAGCGCAGTAGAGGAAGACCGCGAGGTGGCGCACGCAAGTTGAGGGGACCTCAACCAACTTAGCGAGCGAAACTGGAGGCAGCTAGCTAAAGATAGAGCTGGCTATGAGCTTGTTGGTTGAGGTCCAGGTCCACCCCGGACTGTAGCGCCACCTTAAGTAAGTAAGTAAGTAATATGGCAAGAAGGTTTGAATAGGCTAGGTTAGGTTAAGGTGGCAGTCTGTACTAGAGCACAGATACACTTAGACCAGAGGAGGTCCATTGTGATACCACTGGATCTATGGCTGTTCTAAGTGAAGTATTCTATTGATTTCAATGCCTGCTAGATCGATGAGATCGTCGAAGAAAGGAGCGCATTATTGGTCATTGCATTGCAAATGCCCATGATTGAGGAAGTTATCGTCAATGAGCTTCATTCAGATTGAGATTATAGTGTTGGATCCATATATGTTGTCAAAATCCAGTGATTGGCCTCATTTGTTGACTCAATGTCAAACCTTTTAGTAAAGTAGAGCCATTTTGTCATTAAGTTCCATCTTGACATCGGCCAGGACAGCGGCGAGTATATTGTCTACCACACCTCAAGCAAATCTGCAACCAAAAAGATAGATTGCAGCTCTTTTGTCTGAAACGACGAAGGACGCCGATCTCGGCTACCACAAATCTCAGCTTGTAATTAACAGCTTTCATAAACGTGATAAAACTACTCTTTGCGCAAAAAAAATCTGATTGCAGCCATATTTGTTCGGTACAGAAGTAAACAACCAATTCAAATGGTCATTCCTAAATACCTTCACTTGAAAGGACATCGTCTCAACACCACTCTACAAGAGCAATTTTATACTTCTGTTTGCTGTACCTGCCTTCGCTTTGACCATATTAGCAGAATTGCTTCACCAATTATTTTTTACGGAAATACAAATAAAAAACAAAATACTTAATTGAATGACATCCAATTATCCTTCCAAACTAGGACAAACGAGCACTTGTCCGCGCCAAGATAAATATGACAATTTAATGTTTGTACACGAAAATTAAAAACAATTTTCTTCATCAGGAACATGTTTCTCAATTAGGAAATTTCATCTCTTGAGAGTGGACATTGTGAAACGAAAAAAAAATAAAATGGCTACGAGATTTTACTGCAACCAAGACATCCTAATTAGCTAATGAGAACAGTAAAACTGAAATGAAATGAAAAAAGAAAAAAAAAAAATAGAAACTGGTTCTTGTTCGCGATATGGTACATTTCTTCTAGGGTCCACCGCGCATCGTCATCGTTCGTCCTCAATGTCAGAATGTTGTTGCTGCCTTCCAATTCATCGTCCGTTTTTCTAGCTTCCCACACACTTTTTCTCTTACTTTTCCCTAGTTTTTTTTTTCATTTTCTTTTTTGACTTTTATTCATACGCTTTATATTGTACAATAAGGTTCGCTGTGGTCGTAGAGAAGAGGGTGGTCCTGACGATGGAGGTCCTTTTCAGCGTTTCAAAATGACAAATAAAAAAGCAACAACCACTTCCAATTGTGATGACAGTTTGTCTTGTAGTGGTAGTGGTAGTGGATAATGTGACACTGGCAGGGGCCAACAATTGGATAGAAATCTAAAATTAGGACACATTTCTGGACATGACAGCAATGTTGTCGCACACACAAGCACAAAAAAATGGACACTGGGTGATCCAATACAGTTTTCTTCTTTTTTTTAGTGTGAACGAAGTAAGAGAATAAGCGTAAGAAGGATGATGAAGAATAAGAATCCTACCATTGGAACTGGAAGTGTAGAAATGAGGTTCCGTTTGCGAGTGAGAATTTTACTGTAAAGAGTCATTCACTTGACTAAATCCTATTTGTCAAAATGCTCCTTGACCAAATCCAAACGTTGGGTAGGAAACGGGTGTGGATTGGAAGGGAATTTATCTTTTTTTTTTTTATAGAAAAATCTTTGAAAATGTGTTATAGGAAAGGAAATATAAAAATATATTCAGGTTGGATTGGGTTAGATAAGCTTAAAGCAGGTAGACGTAGCATATGGACGTGCACTCATAGAAAAAATATGATTTCTAAGTATGTTACAAAGCACTTAGATAAAGCTAGTTTAAGAGTGAGTGGAATTGTAAAATGGTCTACGCACAGGACCTTAAGCTCTTTTAAATGATTTTATACAATCTTTAAACAGAGGTGGTGGGTAGGGATGTTCATACAAAAAATGCATCGGTGTTTTATTCGATGAAATGCATCGAAACGTCCCATCGATACAGAACGATGCATCGTTAGAAAACATCGATGTTTTCGATGCATCGAATAAAAATATCGACGTAGTTGTTAAAAATATAGATTAGGCAATAAGAAAATATTAGTTAAAATAAGATTAATTAAAATTTCATTAAAATTAATTTATCATGGGCTTAAGAGAGCTTTTTATTTTGAAATTAGACATCCCAATACTTCTACTACGAAGTTTTCGACAATAGCCTAGTACAATTTCCTCCAAATTTTTTTTGGATTTTGTAAGGTCTTGAGAGTCTGTAACTCAAGTTTGATCATGATCGGTCCAATCGAACCGAAGTTACACGGCTTTTACGAGCGCGCGCCGAGCCATGCCAGAGTTGATTTTTATGAAAAATCTGCTGCATCGCTAGGACTTGGTTTTGAGCGAAGCTCGGTTTTCTAGCTCATATCGCGCACCAATCGAATTCTGATCGATAGATTTTCAAATTTTTCCCAAAGCATGAAAGAATAGAAAAACACGAAGGTCGAGACATTTATTTGATTTCTGTTATGGAAAAACCGTTCCTGAAACTTTAAACGCGTTTTTCACGAAACGTGTTTTTTGAACTGGTGGGAATAGCCGACACCGGAGTTTTTGACCGATTTTGAAAATTGTTTGTTTGTTTTATTCTCTACGTTATTAGCTATCGAATGACACATGCTTTTGTGGAAATTCGAATTTTTCACAACGGTGCACACGTTTTTCCCCGTTTTTTTTTTTTTAACCATTTTCCCCGATCGGTTTTTTTTCAAAAGCATACGTCATCCGATAGATTTATCCTTCTTCTTTAAAACTCAATTGGAATTTTTGATCTAGGATGTTTTTGCACCAACCTAACATTGTTTTTCATGTGTGCAAGGATCGAAGCGAGACAGAAAAAATGCACATGAAACTATATAAAATTTGTAAAACAAAAAAAAAACAAAAAAAAATAGCTGCAATTGTGCCTTTGTGGCCTCGAATTGAAATCATCATTTTTTCACTGGTTTTTTACGAACCTGACCCCTTAAAAGGTCTGAATCAGTTTCCTGACTCAAACCTACCACTACATGCGTTTATTCTTCCAATTCACATTGGAGTTGAATTAAAGTGGAAACTCTGTACAGAACTTGCTTTCATTCGATGCATCATATGAAAATACATCGATGCATCATTAAACATCGAAAGTATCCGATGCATCGGATTGATTCGATACATCGAATAGTAAACATCGATGTTTTCGATGTATTGATGTATAATGAGCAACCCTAGTGGTGGGTTAAGAAGAGTGTTTAAATGCTTCAATTCCGATTCGACGTATTAATTCGTAATCTTACCTTCACGAGATGAATTATGCGTGGCTGGCATGTCTTTACTAAACCTCTTGAACACTTGAGGACTCTTCCTTCGACCTTAACGATCGATCTTATTTGTTGTACGAGATTCGGAAAAGTAGCAATCGTGGTATAATTTCACTTCGAAAAGAGCCTTTAATGCAACTGCCCTGACGTGAAAAATAAGTGAGGGTGACCGCCAAAGCTGTTTGATGGCAGCCTTTGAAAAACAAATTTCAACATTTTAGACACATTTGGATAATGAAACAGGAAGATGTGGTATTCAGAGGTATTCTCTGAGGAAAACAAGATCAGAAAAAGGCCAACTTGCGTAGGCCTGGACAATGTGACCTGGATAACATTTCGGAAAGCTCTACGATGATTTAAACGTCCATACTTCAAAGTTTTCTACTATCTATTAGATGGCATAACAAAATGTCACATGCATATATGCTTCATTCTACTTCATGTACCTACTTAAGCTCAAAAGACTATAAATAAACAAAGTATGACGTGTTATGTCCCACGAGTGGTGTCAGAACTTAGACATCCCGGATTATGGAGTCTTTGTAGAAGCCTTAGTAAATCTTGATTTCTTTTGTCTCAATTGGTTCTGTACTAAAAAGTTATCCTTCGAATAGACATCTTTCAAAAACTTAAAATTTCTATTTGAACTGCGAAATTTTTACAGTCATAAACATTCCAGAAAAGTCATTTTTCTTTTTCTCTCTCTCTTCGTGCCAAGGCCAAACTCTTTTCAAAGAACCATCCATAGATGGTGCCCTTCCTTGAAAATGAGGCACAAATAAAAAGATGACAACGATACACCATCATCATCACCATTGTCATCATCCACTGTGGCTTTTTCCAATATTTTACATACGGGAAGGGAAAAATAAAATTAGGATGTCAAAACGAAATAAAAAAGGGAAATATGCGTAAAGAAATGTTTCCGGCAGAAGTTTTTTTTTTTTTCGAAAAAAAATATATGAAATCATATATTGATTTGCACAACGATACATTCTCTGGCTTTTGTATCCAAATTTAAATCCACTTTTCCATCTTTCTTATACATGCAAACACGATAGAAGGAGTGAGCAAAAAAAAAAAGCAAACTTTCTCCAACAGAAATAAATATGAAAAAAAGAAACTCAATGACATTTTGGAAGATACGCTTTTGAGTAAAGAAAAACTTTTCGAATGATCATCGTTTTATCCTTTCGACAGAAATGAAAAAAAAAAAACTTGTTTCAGAAAGGATTTTAAAGCAACCCTCCGGGAGAAGACATTCTGGGTGCGAAAAAGGACTTGTTTTGTGCAAAGTCGAATCGCATGCTATAGTCCCACCAAAAAAATGCAAAAGAATTCCCAAGAAGTCACTAAACAAATTAAGATGTTTACAACAATTAGGCAGAGTCCTTAAGGAGAAGTTTGTTTTCGTGAAGGAATTTCATCAGAATTTTGCGATTGAATTGCCAACAGTAACGAGGGTGTAAATAAAACCAAAAAAAAGAATATATTTTGTTTAAACATATTTAGATGGTTGACTTTAATAATTTCTTATTTTGCATCCTTTAAAGACAAACACGATTCATATACACGGATGTTCAAGAGGAAGTTCTAGACTTTTAAGTTTACGTGAGCATTTTGGTGTAAATACTCATGCCCGTCAAGGACGTTTTTCTCCTCATGGAAGAGGGGAGATATGATATTCAAATTCAAAATGGAAGGAAGGAATGAATGTTTGTATGCTTTGTGCTCATTGTTTCGTTGAGACAGTAATTGGATGTACAAGTACAAGGATGGTCATAACGGTTCCCTTTATATGAGGCAATAGGACAATATCCTTTTATCTACATTGCTATAACTCAAGACCGAAATTTGAACTGGTCCACTCGAGTATTGTGCGAGTGGTTTGTTTGCTTTTATAACAGCGAAGAAGGTAGTTGTTATTCGAAAATGTTATGCGTTAAAAGATTATAGAATTTGGTACATCTAAAGCAGCTTTGGATCCTTTGAACATCATCCATGTCGAAATGTATCTTCTTTAATGCCATGTCTGGCGAGATCATTTGTGAATTGTTTATCAAAAGGGGGTCTAGGGCTGTTAGATGTAAGAAAATGGTTATTGTAGTCGAAAAGGGTGTAGCCAGTTTTGTGAAAGGATCTGTCAGCCAAATTGAAGGGTTTGAAGAGCAATCAAGTGTTTTCATGAGGCAGCCATAGTGAAGCGAAGTCTACAAGCTGTAAGCTTTCTCTTCTGGGATATGGTTATGGACATGATTGTGTATTCAAGGAATTTGTCTGAGTGGATGGAAGCAAGGTTTTCCGTCGAGATTACTGCTCCAACTGAGTTCAAAGAGGGCTTGCAATTCCGTATAGAAGTCTCCTTACTCTCAAGCCAGAGCGTTCAGCTCGATTTTGATGCGACGTTCATGCGATGAAAGTGTTTGTTCAAGCTCCAGTGCCCGCTGAAATCGCTAGTTAGGACTATCAGATTGTTTCTATCGAGATTTACACTGAAACCAGCGAAAAGCAGCTTGTCCTGGTAGGTTAAGCCAGGCCTTTCTAGATTCTTGTAAACGAAGACTTTTTACATGGTGTTGAGGCGCCATCTTTTGCCAGTGAGTCGGTTTTTTTTTATTCTTGCTGCCGGAATCCAGGGAAGGATGACCAGGTTGCTCCTAGCTAGGTCAGAGACCCCGTTGTAAGTTTCTGCGATTAAGAAGATAAACACAGTTTTCACCTAGATCTGCCGAAGTGTGAAGATTTTGGCGGTGGTGGCCTTTCCTGGCCTTGAGCAAGAGGCTGTAGGCACGCAAATACAGTCAAACAGCGGATAAAATATTGTAAGCTTTGTTGTGGATAGTTATGTGTACTCCTTTAGTTGATCCGTTTTAGAGAGCCTTCCTTCTCTTAAGAATGCTGTTCGTTAGGCATACTTTATTCCGAACATATTTTACAGATAACTTGATGCATGCTCTTACAAATCACCTCACGCTGCTTTAAATACCTTAAAAGCTAAGCCGTCACCTTATAGTAGAAAAGAAAATTACAGTCTTGTCGTCATTTCACTTTTAGGTGTCTCCTTTCGATTTATATCTCTCCATTTCTGGTTTTGTTGTGTTCATCAACAGTTTTTAGAATCAATTTCGCTTACAGTTACTTTTTTCTTTAATAAGTCGTGTACACTCCATAAACCCGCCTCACAAGTGTTTCTCTCATTTCTCGAGATACTTTCAAAAAATCGACAACGAAACCCAAGTGTTTTGCTTGAAGACATTTCTTACGCGTCATGTCGCCTCACAATTACCCCGCTGAAAGTTGATTTAACCAGAAAAATACTCTTCTCTCGCCATACGCAACTAATTACACATGTGTATCTCCGGCCTAATTGCTAGCCTTGAATTCGCTTGGGATACAATTATCTAACATTTAACACAGCCTCAATGCAAGTAAGTCATGTTACTTTGTCATAAGTACAATCCACTCGTCAAAAGAGATGAAATCAAAGCAAATTACGTAAGCATGGCACATCCACATCCACTTCATTGGAGATACATGTACGAGTACACTCGGATATTTGCAAAAATTCAATAAAAGATACAAATTTTTTATTTGCTCCAGCATAACACACAAACATCGGTGACATCGCTCACCATTGAACGAGTATCGAATGGCGAACAACATGAAGATGATAAATTATAATTTGTTACCATAACAAATTTACCATCTCCTCTCTTTGTGCTTCTGTTCGGTTGCTACGAGACTGAGTTTGAATTCATTTTTTCGTTTTCGTTTTTGTCATTTTTTTTTTATTTCTTTTTTTCATTTTTCATCATCGCAACGCTTTTCTACGATTGATAGTTCATCGAAATGATTAATAGGAGTGTATCTATCCGAGAGTATCTATCGAGCGTGAAAGATTGGGAAGGGAAAAAGGAGAAAAAGATGGAATGTGCTGTAAAGAGAACGATGATGTTGATGATGATGAACGTGGATGATGGACCAAAGGTAATGTTTACCTTGAAAATATCTGCACCGATGGTTGGGACCGGCTTGTACTTATTTTTCTTCTCTTCCCTTTGTGATTGAATATTTTGTTTTTGAATCGGTCTGTGGAGGGCTTCCTCTCTCGTCTAAGATTCCATTGTCCGGCTAATGAATGGATTTGAGTTTTGTTAAAAATAGAATTGGTCATCGGATCGATATTGATCCGGGTGTAGTGGCAGATCATTTCCATAACACGGGTTTCGAACACAATGGCAGCGTGTGGATTTATTTGGTTAACAAATGGATTAATGAATTTATGGTAAATTAAGATAAATCTGTGGTTTAAGTACAGGAAATTGAATACTTAATACCTTTGAAGCTTTGGGTTTGTATAGCCGTTGTTGTGGGTTAAGATGGTTGTAGGAGGTAAGACTGTCTGTCCCGGGGATGGCACAAAAATCAAAGTGAAGTATTGAAATGGCTTTTTACAGATAAAGTTAGGTAGTTGAAGAAAATCTTAAGACACATGTTAAGATAGTTGTGGGAGACAAGACAGTTTGTGACAAGGATAGGACAGCACTCAAATTGAAGTTTTAGAAACGACTCTTTACGGACAAAGTAAGCTACAAGGCGGGACAGTTGAAGGGAACCTTTGTCTAACAACATTTCATCGCAAAAATAAAAGTACCTCTATTCAATTTCTCAGAAAACTGATGTCTTAGGTCTAAAGGAACCCCAGAGTCATGTAAATTCATTTTTAATATTCGATTGCAATTGTCACGAACCAATGAAACAACCCCAGGTGTACATGCGTTGAATGAATTCTTATGTCAATTCGGAGAATTAGATGTACGGTTTAATGGGTCAAATTGCATTAATGCGAACAACCACACCTGGTTTTCGATAGTGGATAACGTTTGGTAATGCTAAACGTGATGAGTTGGCATTTGACGGTGCTTGAGGGTGATGAGTGTTTTTACTTACGAAAGGCATTTATCGGTTAGGATCCTCCTTCATTCTTATTCTGAGAGTGTTTGCATGTTTCTAATGCAAAATTGATTTTTTTTCTCACCTTTTCTTTTTCTAATGGAGCTTGGTTTAAGAAATTACTAAAAACGAGGTAAGTATTAGATCCGAGCGACTTTTAAAAATTATTTCTCTATTCAACTGATTGGTCCAATAGATTGGATTAGAGGACACACAGGCATCGAAGGAAACGAAAACGCGGACAACCTGACAAAACAGGGTTAGCGACTCAGTTTCTGCTTTGTAAAGCTTTTGCTGCCATTGGTAGAGGAATGGTGAATGACTTGATCGATCAGTGGGCAACAGAAGAAAATCTGAGAAGCGCGGCGAGCTATAATGGCGATTAAAATATCTGCCGGCTCCATCCAGAGATAAGTTTTTTTTTTTTAAATTATGTGTATCTGTCTGTTTGTTTGTAGTAAAAAGGAAAACTTGTCCATGGATTTTTTTTAAAGAAAATTTGTTAAAACAAAGAGTTTCGTCGTTATCTTTTGCACTTTGTTAAACTGCAATATAACCTTAATAAGCTGAGAAATGGTGATAAATCTGTTACTGTTTGACATACAAATATAAATATTTGGGCCTACAGCTCAAAGAGAGGCAGGACCTAGCTTTTCGACCATTCATGCTGTGCGTTATTTATTTGTTAAACGAATGGAAGATGTCTACAGTTTTATTACAGACTCTGGATGGCGGAATGAGAAGATTTTTCATGACAAATTATGGTAGGTAGGTAGGTTGAATAGGTGCCTGCATCTCGTATGATTTAGTCTTCACTCGGATCTCTACGAATCCATTGTATTTCCCTAACGTAGAATGTCCATTCTGAAAGAGACGAGAATAAAGAAAAGTCTGTTGAATCGCTCGGCCTCTCTGAATCATCTCAAATTCGTAATGAATTTCAGAATGGTTTATGGTGGCTTTCCAGATAGGTCGCCCAAAGTTTTTGAAATAGTATCCACCAAGGGCCGTCTTTCTAGTTCTACTAAGTTTGGTGCCTTCTGAGTCTGTGTCAACACAGTCTCTGCATAAATCGTCTGTACTTAAACGCATTCTTCTAAGACGGACCGCCAATAGGGTGTGGCCAAATTCTTGGAGGTTTATCATTGCCTGCCAAGGGGTGTTGCCACGAAAAACATTTGATTGTTTTACTCATTCTCGAATCTGTGTCATCTGCTTAGTAGCCCAACGCACTAACCACTAAGCAAGGGCTCCAAATGTTTGACATGGACACTAAAAATTTCACATCGTGGCTCCGTTTATACTTGAGACCAAGAAAATGATGGTGCTTTGCAAAACTCAACCTCTTATCGAAGGAAAAGGGAACATATATTAGCCTGTAAAAGTAAGCATTAAACAAAAACCCAAATATAGAGTGCATTCCCTCGAAACCCATCATTTAAGTATCGTATAAACAGTCCTCGTATGTTTTCCCTTTTATTATGCCAGCAATTAAAATTTACTCGCTCTCTGTGTGTCACTTGCCTTATATCGGCCCCCAAAAAACAACCACCCTCTTGCATCCGCCAACAACTATATACATATATCACCACTTAAAATTCATATTAATAAATGAGCATTAAAATCCCATTCGAATTATGGCAGCCGCGAAATATCCGCAAAATGAAAAAGGAAAAAAAAAAAAAACGGAAAAACTCATCGTGGCTGCTTGATTTATTGTTATAAAATTTTTTGTTTTCATTATTTTCTCACCGCTCTTTTCCGCAATAAGACCCATATAAACATACACATGTGCCGGTGGTGCATATGAACAATTTATGTAGGAACTCGCCTCGAACATGGATGCGCTAATAATTACTATCGTTTTATTAATAAGTCTATTAATTTGTTGTGAGTAATTAATAATTTTTCGTTAGCAAATTTTTACAATATATTTATTGATATATGTCATGGTAAGGATGTGTGTATGTTTAAATTGGTTGGTGGGTGAGTGGGCATTTTATCGTTACGCACGCTTGCACTTGCACCACACAAAGAAAACCACGCAGAATACTATTATTAAGCAATAACCCAATCCACCTAACCAGCCCAGTCTATAATCAATGGTTAGCCGCGGGAGGGGTTCCCATTAAATTTGGTTACAATGTGGAGGGGATGGCGGCTGTGTGGTTTGCATATGAGTGTGCGTTTTATTGGAATTTATAATAACTGTGGAAATTAAAATTAAAGGGAAATCGCGGGCACTTTCGTTTATTAGCACGCTATATGTGTGTGCTTGTATAAAAAAAAATTAAAAATGTGAGGAAGTAGAATTAATTTTTGAACAATTAAAATAAAAAAAATAAAAAATTGTTTACAGCAGCTTAATTCTGTTCTTATAGCAAAATTCGATTTACCAAAGAGACGATGCAATTTTTTTTTTAATGAGTTTTAACTTTATATTCAGTTGTAAGGTAATAAATTTTATTTTTATTTTTTAAGTCTACGCGTTACATGAAAGTGAAGTTTCATTGGAAAATTGCTAACAGTGAAGTAAGGAAGTTAGGTGGGATTTTAATTTTTCTTTTCTGCAAGTTATTTCTGTTCCGTTCTTGATCTTCATTGGCTTAGAAAGGGACTCATTCCTATTACTATTAGGCCTCTCTTTACCGAGTTGGTGTTCGAAGATCCTTTAAGCTGTCGTCTAGTTCACATGAGTTATCGTGGTAGGGAAATAAGAGGAGACACCATGGATGGTCAGTAATGGAGAAACACGTGGGATTTTAGATTCTCTCTAGAATGACTAGGAGTATCTTTGGCGACAAAGAATATGTGGTTCTGCATCCTGGAACACATAACTCAATATCTGATGAACAACATTTCGTTTGGAAGTGCCAGAGACCTGCCCTATGCCCTAGGTCATTGTCCAGCAATGGGCACACTATAGTCGTTCCAATACAGAATGGCATCGCCACTTTCCTTTTACGAATTATAAGTTTGTCATCTGCTACTTTGTCCATTCTTAGTACCAACGGTTCCCTAAATTCTGCCTTCGCCTGTTCTTCACTGAGATTGAGTTGATGATGTTTGTTCCGAGGAACTTCTTCGCTACTTTTGGGTTGTAGATGTGAAAAGTGGTAATTTGTCTTAGATGCTTCCTTGCGTGTCATTAGTTTTGGTCTCGGTCAACTCAAGACAAACTTCTGTCTTACGTGAGATCACATACGAAAGTAATGTAACCTAATAGATGTGTCTTTAGTATTTTCTATAAACAATTTTATTTCTTTTAAATTGGAATTGCTATCTTAATCTGTGTCCAGTACCTATTGCCATTCAAAGAATCTGGAGAATGGACTAGTGAAACTAGTGAACTCTACCAATCAACTACCTCACACTTTCGAAAATCTTTTCGAAATCTTTAAAGATATCGATATCGCTTACTTACTTACTTATCAGGCCAGCGACCCTGAGCCTGAATTGGAGCACGATTTTGGTCTTTCGAGTTATGAGTTTGGACCCTTGTTGTTTTGACAAACCGAAGTAGCAGCGGTTGCCTAAGGTTATCCTTCGTCGAATCTCCACTAGGTTGTCATTTGTGGAGTTTATATCGACATCGTTTAGTTAACCTAATTAAACTTTTATGTTCAGATGGGGCTGCTAGAATCACTTCTGCCTTGCGAAGTGCTCAGTTTTCTTCCTTATGATACAGTTTGGGGTCAACCAGAACCTCAACCAACAAGCCTCTCCAGTCAGTTCGATCGTTAGTTAGTTGTCTATAGTTGCGTACATCAAGTTGGTTGAGGTTACCCTACACTTGTACACGCCATCTAAGATGAAAACGTCTTTTTTTGCGAAGTATTTTAAGGAGGAAGTGAACAACCTTGTCATAAAACGTCGACCCCAACTACCTTTTTTGTTATAATTCGTAAATTGCTTGTACGATCTGTATATGTATAGTGAGATCTGTAATTTTGCAATTGATCGTAAATAATTTGACTGCGTGACTAAGATACAATCATTTGCTACACGATGTGGTCTCACATTGAAATTCATCATGCAATTGGGCGTTATTCGGTGCTTTGTTCATCAGATTATATCAACATGACATTAGGAAGGAAGTCATCATTTCTACATAATACATTTGTCAATAAAATAAAAGTAAATTATAGCGCAGGTACCGCTGTATACATACCTATTGTAAACAAAATAAAAAATGCATCTATAATTACTTTTAGTTCACGTGTTTTAAAACTATTATTATTTTCTTATTTAATGGATCTCCATTATCCGCTGTCTTTTTTTTTTTTTGTGTGACATTTCTAAGATAAATAAACTGCAATTTATATGAAACATTCACCGGGTGTGTGATTCAACCGCAAGGTTAGTGCAATTTTTCATGGTACTTTACTTTTTATGTTTGTAAGCGGACAAAATTACAAGGAAAAGATGAAAGTAAATTTTTGAACTCACAATATGTTCAGGTTAATTGAGAATAATTTTAAAATTATTTGTATAATTGGAAAATGTTAAATGAAAAATATTTCGAAAGAAAAAATTTAAATGGGTCAATAAATGTCAATACCTTTTTTCTATCGAATCTTTTGAGAGTGTTTTCCCTTTAATGTCTTAGCTTATTAGGGACTTGCAATTCAGAGCGAAAGCTGAAGTAGTTGGAATATTAGGTCATAGCTAACCTCCAACTGAATAGAAAACATAAACGTAGAGTCTGCCTTGTTGTAGAAGTTCATGAAGACACATCATATTTCCTCTAAAAATGACTTTAGGTATTCTTTTGTCCTGTCGGTCCTCGTAGGGAATAGGATTGTATTCCGTTTACTATAAAACATTTAAGTTCTTTCCAACTTATGATCAAAATTCTCGATTACTCGTCAATTATTCAGCGTCATAAGTATTTGCCCACCTGGATCCACTGTTTGTATCGACGGTCACAATATCAAAAAAGAAAATGTAAAGCTGGTATATTCGCAGTTAATGCATGGGAATCTTGAGCAGAAGCCTGTTTGTTAGATGTCGAGAGTTGCTCAAAACTAGTCGCTTTACTACTTTGTTAAGCGCAGGAAGAGCGCAGTATTTCCATCATGAGCTTGATGATCATTCCTTTTGGTTTTCGGTCTACCAATGTTCAGAGACAATTTAAAAAAGCTCAGGAGGCATGTTATCAAGTTCAACCTCTTTGTTTCTCCTAAGTGTCTTAATCGCGGTCACTGAAGCGACTGGTGCAGGTTTAATCGTGAATCAAGTGCAGAAATCATTATACAAACGCTGAGTATGCCTGCTTAAGATGCAGTGCCCTGTAAGACGTTAGTTAGTTAGAAGAGCTACTTTCGACAGAGAATCGATTTGAATCAGGAATTTAACAAACGCCATGGGTAATTTGACATGATCAAGCTTCCTACTATCCGTATACCTAGAGCGGCTAATTCGTCAGCCGCACACTTTTCTGGAATGTCGTAGTGAACTGGAATCTTGTGCTGGTTCAGTAACTAAAGACACTGAAGGTGTGGTGAATGTCCGAAAAGATATCAATACTGGCTATCGGCTCTCTCGGCATAATTGGATCTACTGCTTTGTTTGCACGAATCGAGTGCTTCTACGGATTTGCTTACACGTTCGGCAAAATTGTCTGTCTACGAAAGCTATCTGTCTTGAATGAGTCTTCGATATTTGGCACTGTCTGAAAAATTCAAACGTATACCATTGACCTTGAATGCAATAATTTTTTTTTTCGGAGTTTCTCCATCTCAGCACGGGTCCGCACGTACCAGAGATAACACATCCCAGGTGACGATACCTAATGATTATACTGGTGCGTAGGCCAAATTCTACTATAGACTTTGAAAGAGATCCTATCATGCTACTGTGATCTAGTCTCTGGGACTAATGAGCAATTTTTCTTTCACTTTTGTTTTGATGTTCATGTGTATAAAATGAGAGTTCCACCCACTGGCGTGGGTGAGCTCACGAAAAAGAAGATACGCACATACATCACTAAGCGAGTGGAACATAAGTGGAATTTAGACCACTCAAGCCGTTGGGGGATAGAATTCACTCCGAGCGTCCCTACGCTCGTTGTTGTCGTTCCATAACGCTCGTATGAATGCGCATTTTCTAATTTCTACGTTTTCAGTGCTGCGCTAATTCGAAGGGTTTTCGTCTTCGCAATCTCCTAACTTGGTTTGTTTGGTCCAGAAGCTGGAGGATTCACAGGATTCGTGTGAAGTCGGAGCCGCTTTCCATGTTTCTTAGCATGTCTTTTGACTTCGTGTTTTACTAGTTCTATACCCAAGTCTCTGTGGAGGTCTTCATTCCGCACGTACCAGGGTGCATTGACGATATTTCTCACTACGTTGTTTTGGAATCTTTGGATGCTGTCCATGTTGGTCTGTTTAGTACATCCCCAGAGTTGAATCCCATATGTCCATATGGGTTTAATTACTTGTCTACAAAGTAGGAGTTTGTTTGAAATTGATAGGCAGTAGATCCTTCTATATCTATATCGGATGCAATAATGATGGGAATTTTGGATTTCTTAGTGAAAGAGACCAGGGTTTGAGGGTATTTACGCGAAACAAAAATGGCAACAACGTCCGTGTACGCAACTATGCCAAAATCCATAACCTCTAGTTCGTTGAAGGCCAGCTTTTATAGATGAGGAGATAGCACTCTTTACTGAAGTACACCTCGGTGCGACTTTAAAACCTATTAACGCATGCTAAAGCTAATAATACATTGGTATATTGTAACAATTCTCAGAAATAGATTTTCATAAAAAGACACAGTATGCCAGAACACTTCATTAGAAAGCGACATTCCCCGCCTTGACTTGAAAGTTTTCGTGGCGACCCAGATCAATAATTTTTCTTTTATGTTTTCTTTTGCCTTCAGGGTTCAACAGGGAACGAGATCAAATTGCAGATTTCCAGAGGGGTTTCGTGTTTCTAGTTCCTTTTGTATGTTGCACTCTCCGAATGAATTCGATTTTAATTTCTCTAATTGTTTTGAAAATTGGGTCAGTGTCTCCCGATGGCGGTTTGTTGGATGATTGGCGCAAAATGGGGTCGGGTTTATTATTTTATTTATTCAATTGCTTTTGTTAGAATGTGTGTACACACTTGGTATTGTATAATTTTCCATGAAATGAAGCGTATGTATGTATGCATATATGCCAATTAAAGACTCCAAGGTTACTTAAAGTTTTCAATAAATATCTTAAAGTCTGAAAATGATATTCTTCTGCCTCCTTCTTATGTGCGGATTAAAATTACCATACTAATTCTATTTCACACTTGGTTACTGCCTCAGAGGATACTTAAATAGATTCGCTTCGTCTCATGTAGAACACTCGTATATTAAATTACAAAGTGATACAAGAATAATCGATTTTTAAACAACATGCCCCTAATGAACATGAACTTTTCCTACCATCCCCTTACCCGATCCCGCTTAACCGACTAATCAATTAGGTTAGCAAGAATGTAGAAAATAACAAACCCCTTACATGTAAACAGGGTAAAGGAGGAAAAATCAAGCCAACCTCTGTGCATAATTCAATCTAGCATATGATGAAGCGGCAGTCAATCCGGCAACTTTTTCTCCCTCTCTTAGAAGCTTACACAAGCACAAAGTCATTACTTTCAACCCCCTATTCGATCCGTTGCTACGCATATCAACATCCTAGATGACTTGGCGTAAAAAGTTTTTTGTTTTTTTTTTTTAAACACCACCCCTTCCCGTCGACTTACAAGATGATGTATCTTCTAGTCTTCGTTTTCGTGTTTTTCCTTCTTATTTAACTTCTCCTTCGTCTTGCGAGAAAGTAGGCAATAAAATAATTAAGATTTACATCTGAGATACACGCTCTGTTAATCCGATGAGGTGATTTGGCAAATTTTACGCAACGAAGTGGGTACAATTAACCTCGCAAAAAGGCCAGTTGTGGTCGTGGTGCCGGTTTTTTTTTCTATTTGCCATCTCATCTAAGCCTTAAGGCTTGGATCTAAAAAACAATTTATCATTTGGGATAGTGTAAGAGACAACAATCTAGTCACCTACTGTCCTTAACCCACTTAGGACAAATTTGGTAAGGGTGTGGCGTTAATGTTGCATCAATTATCAAACAAAAATTGTTGTGCAATCTCATCTAAGCCTTGAGGCTTATCCTTACACATGATTTATCATTTGGGATAGTGAAGACGTCGCAGATACTGCATTTTACAAGGGCTAATTTGAACCTGTTTTGGTTGGATCCTCCTGTTACAGTCTATATAAGGTTTCATTGTCCATATTGTATGACAATATGATTTATGAGTCTTCTTACGTCAAATTCATGGGTTCAATGGATAAATGTAACAGTGGCACAGGAAACAGAGAGCAAAAAAAATAAAAAATCAGTCCACGAAAAATTGCGCTCTGTTGGACGTTTTCAATGCCATACAGTTGTTGCAACAATAAATAAACAATCATGTACACGTTCCACATTCACATCCAAGTACAAATTGTTACCAATTGCAGAAAAAGATGTAGAAGACGAAAGAAGAAAATAAGGATGACGATGACGATGAAATATATGATGTTGTACATTTTCATACGACTACGTGGTTGTGGAGTGGAGATGAAAGGAAATGTGTGGTATTGACCCATCATCGTCATCAACATCATTTCTTGTTTAAACGCAACCATGTGGAACAGAGTGTACTCGTTCATTATGTTCCGCCAACAATTTGTATTTGTTGGTTAGTTGTTGTGTGAGTGTGTGCAAAGTGATTGCAGTCGGTAAGTGAACGTTTCAACAGTTTTTAACTTTTTTTTTTTTGCTGCACGAGGTTGTGACCTGGAAAGGCACTTTTTCTGCTATCCAAACGTCTTTGGTTTACACTGCTGCACGGGTTTATTGCGAAAATGAAGGTTAATTGAGTTAGACCATGTAACAGCAGACTGATAGTGTAACAGTGGAGAGTTATACACTTTTTTGTTTTGTTTAACCTTTTGCGTTAGAAAGTTTAAAGTATGAGAATTGCAAGATTGCATTGCGTAGATACCTACATCTGACGGGTTTTGATTACCTCTGACAGTTCTGAAGCTGTCACAATTCTGTTTTTATGTTGTAAATCGTCGACAAAATAAGACTTTTGCTTTTTTTTTTTATATTTCTGACAATTTTTAAACGCGTGTACTTCTGCCGATGGAACTTAAGGGATGGGGATGGACTTGCTATATGTACTTTTATTTTAGTTTCGTAACGCTCTAAAAAATGTACACTCTCAACAGACTCGAATTGCTTGAGTTGATCAACTCACCTGAGGGATATGCTTAGACACAGGACTAGCTCTGTGGCTGTGTGCGAAGTGGTACTCTCCGCATAATGGAAGAATCTGTTTGCACACCTATTTCCTATCACTATTTGTGGGACACAGAAAGATAAATCGAAACAAATCCTTTTTCATCTCTTTTCCACGAATCGTCTCAGTCCTGATCGCGATTCTTCTTGTCAACTATAGCATTTGTTTCAAAGATTTTTATCACTGGTAGCCAATGCAAGTGTATACACGATTGGAGCTGTCTCCTTGACCTCTAGACACAGTCTGTAGGTATCATCTTTTAGAAGATCCATTCCTGCCCAATGGTCAACGCTACCCATTAAAAAGTTCCTCGTTTCATGACCAGAACTTCCCTGTTGGTACCAACGGCAGACATTTTAAATCGTCATTTAGGCTTGCCACACTCCAATCTTATGAGATCTTCTTTCCTGGCCTACCTAGAGCAGCAGAAACTTAGAGGCTGAACATAGGTCACATTTTCATTTCCTTCAATGCCCTTATAGCCTCTAACCAAAGCCAGTAAGAAGTCATTTTGAATTGCACAGAAATTGGGTTTTTGAACGCATCCCATTGCCAGCGATGGCGGTGACTCCGGTTTGTTATGTGCGCCTGATTACTGCCTAAATTTCCGAAAGTGGTCGAGTGCTTGTAGCAATTCAACATCTCGGTTTGCTGGGATTACTGAGATTTTTGTCTCAAGACTGGTATAGTAGGCTTCCGCTCTACCATCTGCCATAGATCCATTCATCCATAATGATGTTGAAGTCTCTTTACTCTCTATCCGGGAGCGATCTTCTGGTAATTTTGACTCTCGCTTCTGTACATAGTCTCGTTTTTCACAAGATTAAAGATCTTTCTATGCCTATACTTCGTTCCACCTTAGTGCCATTTGGCATCTCGTTGCAAGAGGAGTAGCTACCGTGGTTTGTGAAATAAAAGTGGTGGCAATATGCAAGCTTGTTGTTTTGGTTTTTCGTGATATCGCCTCTAGAACGGCAACGATAAAACTCTGAGAAGTTTTTTTTAGACTTTTCTTAGGAAAAAACAACCCTTTCAGACTACAAACAGTGCAGTTAAGTGATTTTTCTATTCCCAGGGCCAGTAAAAGAAATTTAAAAAATCGCTTTCTGTTGCTAAAAGTTTTTAAAGTCCATGTTTTCCTTTTTAAATTTCCAAAGGAGCTCCTGACAATTTTGTTTGCATACATGTGTATTCTATCGAAACATGAAACTTTATCTGTATTTTTTTTTTTGTAAACCTTTTAACCATAAAAAGGCATCATTGGGAAGTGTTTCCTGATCCCATTTTGGTTCCACGTGCCTTTTCCGGTTTCTAAATATGAATTTTCTTCTTTTTAAGGTTAAAACACCATTATCCTTCACGTGCCAAACATTATGTCACTTTCGCATCCCTCAAATCGAAACTCAAATCAACAACTTTTCCCCATTTCCTCGAAAGCAAACTTAAAACATTGTTTTTCAATTAAAGAATCAAAAGTCACATCGTTTTTCGCAGAAAACAATAACCACAAACTTTCGCACAGGTAAACCTCGCCCAACAATGAAAATCTTCCACACACTTGTTAAAAATTCATAATCCTTCCTCAACCCATCGAGTAGGATGTGCGACGCACGACGAAGACTAAAAATCGGGATCCACTCCCACTTTTGATGATACAAGTTGATTCTACTTATCCGCAGCTAATGCTAATTAATTCCAGAACCTCGCTCTGTTCTGATGGAATTATTACCACCTACCCGGTCCACCCCAAACCACGTGTGATGAGAGGGGTACGAGTATGTGTGTTTGTTTTAATTAAAATTATGCCGAGGGGTTTCTTGGGCTCCGGGCGATATTGCAACAGCTCACGCCCCAGCGCTCAGCATGCTCTGTGCTGTATGCTGTGTGCTCCTGAAGGCGTAAATCTCCAGCTTTGCCAACAGCACGTAGAACCTCATGTAAGGAACGAGGCGCTTTAAATCAAGAAGTCTAATCCTTTTGTTTTCGGATACATTTCACTCTTTCAGTTGTTCTTTCTGGTTTTTTTTTTTTCTTTTTCGGAGTTTTGTTTATGTTTTTTTTCATGAATCTCGGCAAGTTGCTCCTGAAATAAATATTTGCCAGTGTATAAGGGTTGGCAGATATACACATATCTTCTCTGCTTGCCAGCAAATCAATTAACATTCCATCTAGATGGGGAGAACCTCTGGAGCCATCCTGTTTTTTTTTTTTTGCTGTTTTATGTGCGAAACAATTCGTATATTCCTTGGTGAATTGCTTGTCCTAACCCACGTATTGGTACTCACTTAGCAGTTGATTTGGCCGGCATATATCAGTTAGTCTCAGTGCGAGATGGCATCAAATTCCACTCAACTAACCAATATCCATCCGAGTGTGGAACAGACACCCAAAATAGAGAAAAAGGACGACTCCTACGACTTTGACGAAGTATAAGAAACCATTAAACAAGTCCAATGATAAAGGCACAAATTTAATGGAAAAGCCAATTCCCCAAAGTGTTGATACCTATTTTTCCTTCATTTTCTTTGGTTTGCTCTTCTGCCGGATCCGCATTTGAACAGTTATGCAGAAGCAGAACCTATACATAAGCCTCCGCCATGGTGGCGGTGAGGAAAGAGTAAATCCTTCGGGATGCGGGACGGAATGACATACTTATTGCCAATAGTTTTCTCTTCATATAGAAGGATGCGGTTGGTAATAGCATTATAGCACTCTATCTCTATACAAGTGTGTGTGTGTTCAAATGTGTTTGAAATGAAAAGACCCATTTCGAGTGCCACATCATTTATATCCACTTGTGTGAGTTTGTTTTATGAGCACGAGGGTGAGTTGACATACCATGTGGGTGATGACAGAAGTGGTTCGGAGGGAAACATGTTGTCTAGAGAGGAATGATAAATCGAAAAGATTGGACTTTATACAAGCGTTTCGTGTTATATATCACTTAATATGCTTCAAAGTGAATGTAAATACAGTTGCACGATGACAGATGTGAACAAACGTTAAGAATAAATATTAGGCATCTGTGTTGGTGGAATTACATGGACGTCAATGCACTTAACCGGAAAAAAAGAGACAAAAATTGGAAGAAGGGCGATTTAAGGGGTGAGAAGGAGTTTGAGGGTGCATTTTGTAGGGCGAATGTGTCATATGTCGTTGTATCACATAAAGAAGACTCCTGTTACACTGACTAAGTTATCGATTCGAGAAGAAGGAGAGAACTTCATCTAGAGAGAGTTATAGGTACTGCCAGTGAACCTTACGATGGTAGTCATTGTTTTAGCCGCAATCTTGTATCGGCAAGATGAAAGCGCTTGAAAACTAACTTGCGGAACAAGTCAATTTTCCTTTGGGTGCTGCAAGGGGACAAATTCTTTCATATGTCCTTTCGCTAGCCAACCTCAGCTAAACAGCTGTGTAATATCTTGAACGACGAACAAGACCAGGATGAACAAGCTCCTCAGCAGGACTCGCTTAGATATCGCCAAAATGGGCGTAGCAGGCGTAGGACAGAATGCACTTGGCAAACCCTCCCTTAACAACATTAATCTTGCGTAAAAGAACTAAGGAGTTGACACTTTTTCTTAAAACCACCAAATGGTTCTAAGGGTCTCTGATAATAGGTACTTTGCTTCATGAAGAAGCACATCAAAAACCAAGTCGTGTGGGATATGGGGGCTGTAGTGGGGTTTAAGAATATCCGTTTCTATCAACTTGTACATATTTTTGTCTGGAAGTAGCTGTCGAGTGCCTACACCTTGTTAAAACATGCTATCGACTGTTGTTTTCTGGAAATCCAATTCAAACCTAGAGATATCATTTCTAGTCTCTCGATCCCAAGTGATTTCAGTCTTTTGAATTAATTCAGGCAAGTCATGCAATTTTGAACTATTTTGGGTATAGTTAGGGGTTTGACCAAGTCGCTAAAGACTATATCATTGGTTTCGGAACCATTTTTAACAAAAATCGATTACATTGCTCATCCAGCTGAGAGTCAAACACAAAAGCAGACAAGATCGACGTTAAATCAACATGGTAGTCTTATTCTAGGAACCATCGCATCATCAGCTTTTATAGCTGAACCCCACAACAGATTGAGTAGCTTTGGTTTTGTCATTGTCCTCTGATATGGCAGCATGTTAAGCTCATGTACTAATTATTTTAGGAGCCACTTCCTAGTTTATTCTTTGTGATTATAACCTAGACTTCAGAACCATCAAAAACCATTAATTCGTTCCGGCTTCAAACCACTAGTTTAGGCGATAAGTGAGTCGATTTGATTCGGCGCTCTTACCTCGTCTCTAAAATGACCTACAAAAGAGTTCGTGAACACCTCAAGGAACTGCACCGAACTGGTCGTCAGCTTCTCAAGGAAATGCATCTGTCGTGGATTTTAAGAAGAAGAAGCTATCAAAGTTACATGCAATGTGGTAATTTGGAATTCAAAGCATTTTTTTTATTTCGTTGTGATTATTGACAAAGCTTGAAATGATTGGTCATTGAGAAGAAGCAAGATGAAAATTTGTCGAAGCCTTACAGTTCGCGCAGATATTTAGGCATTATCTGGAATACGAAAGTGGGGTCTATTTTGTGACCTTTACCGAATTGAAAACTTTTATTTCAGCTGTTACTGTTAAATTTTGTTGACAAAAGGCAACATCTGAGACTACGCCTTTGGATTTTTTAAATTCAGTTTGCTGGCATCATTGAAACCAATTACAGGGACAACATGAAATCAAGACAAAAGAAATTTGAGACAACAATACTTCCTGTGAAAGGTCACTGTTCTAAAAAAGAAAACATCTGTGATATCCTTTTGATGACAGTACATATTTGCATGTACATACCAACATCATTTCAGCCGACCTTAAACAGATAAAAGAGATAAATGGTAAAGTTCAAGATGATAATGATCCACCTACACAGCTTTGTTAAAAGAATTCAACAATCCGCTCTCTTCTTTTCTTAGTACATTATTGTATGAGTATAACCCAAATTTAACACCAGCACAATCCAATTATGCCACGTGGCAAAAGTCGACAAACCAAAAACAAGGAAGAATTTGCCTCCTTTTTTTTATTTTTGGTTCACGTGAACAATGCTAGTGTATATAAAACAATACAAAAGTCCCTTGAACACTTCACTTCATTGCTCTTGACATCAACTCAAGAGGAGATTTTTCTTTTCACCCACTACCACAATAATATTCATATTTATCCCCTTTTAGATACCAATCTTCTCTCATTAAATATACATACACAAGCATACTTGTGTGTAGAACCCAGATGGTTCATTTCAGACAAAAATGGACATTACGAATAAAATGTGTAAATTAGTCGAATTATTTTTGAAAAAGAAAAAAAAATTAAAGTTCCGCATAGCGTAGCTAAATATCAGATACCATAGAACTAACTCTCATCCACGTGGCACAATACTTCCTTCGTCGTCCTTTCATTGTTTTTTTTTTTTTTTTTTTTTTTTTAGCAAAACGCACAACATCCCTTATTAGCATAATTTGTTTTTAATATTTTATGACAAGTGTCTAGGCAAAGAGCCGAGAAAAAAAAAAACTACGCCATCTCTGCAATCCATAATAATGTGTAAGGTATCCGCACTCCGCAACCATTTAAGTGGGTAGAGAAATGGTGGGCGTGTTTTGGGATTTCTAAGCACCGCACCAAGGAGACTATGTAAACAAGCACAAAAGGAGGTATTCTGCCAAAACAAGACGAAGGAAAATTCCCGAAGCTATTACAAATTTACAAGTGTAAATGCCTAAGTAATGAAATCAAATATTCTTTCGGCTCTTCATCCCCCAGGTGGTTAATCTGTAGTGAAAAGAATTCAAATTTGAATATATATATAAATTTTTTTTTTCTTCGATGGCCTACAAAATCTATTGTGTATATTTTCTATAATCAATTTCAATTATTTGTCGACTCATATAAATTCAGATACTTGTACATGTGCGTTATGCTCACCCTTCTGTGGTTAATGTAATAAACAAGAGAATCGCATTACCTTTAGGTTACACATGTAAATCTACTTGAGAATTGTATGTTATGTACTCAGAATATTTTCCATTGTTGGTACTTAGGCAGGCCATACAATTGGAGTAGTCTCAAAGGAGTTATTGGCACCGCCAATAAAATGTGTTCTACCCAAAACATAAATTCACAAATAATTGAAATTCCGAAAATTTCATTATCACTTCGCCATGAATGTTAAGACTGATGCTATTGCTACTGTTACTGTTGTTGTTGTTGTTGATTCTATATTTCCACCACTCTGGTTTTGTTTAATGTGTGCATAGGTACATCGTCTAGATGGGATAGGGATACTTCTTGGATAGCAGGTGTCTGTGTGTATTTTAGAAAGACACAAGGAGAAGTGATTATCTCACAATTTTCAGTTGAAAATTCCCAATTATTCTCACACACAAACAGACACAGTGGGTTTGGGGTGGAAACAGTTTAAGGCTTGTACACCTTCTTAAAGGGACGTTTCCATACAAGAAATTATAGCAGACACCGACATTTTAGAAAGTTTCTAAATAGTAAAGTTCTGTTGGTCTCTTCTTCTCCGCAAAAGTATGTTTAGATACAACACATACATCTGTATCTATGACCACATTTCTCCGGTAGTAGTTTACAATTCACAAAAAAATTGCATTTCGAAATTTATTGTTTTACTAAGGAAATATCTTGAATAAGAAAATGAATGAGCTTGTGGTGGTAATTATGAATAATTTGTCGGTATAGTATTCTATTTGTTGATATTGTTTGCAGTTATTTAACAGTTGGTTGATAGCAATTAGACATTCGAACGATAAATTTGAATTGAAACGGAAAATTTATTTTGATAGATGGGTTAGATTAAATATTGATGCAAATTAGTTAGAATCAAATTAACTTCAATAAACACGCGAACCAAAAGTTCAACAGTTGGCCTAAGGTAACCGCTGGGTAGAAAGTATGTACATATGTGTGTTTATTTATTATTATATTGTACACCAAATCAAGGTTTATGGCGATATTAGATTTAAAAAGTTGTAGACAAGGTAAGGGAAAATGAGATTTATACAAACTTTTGTCCATAGATCGCTTTTCGTTCAGAGAATTAAAATTTAACCCCCAGCTTTTGTCAATAATGAATAAAGAATATCACAAGGATGTGTTAGTGATTGCTTTTTTCTTTATTTTATACGATGCTGTCTTGGGATTTCTAACGATCCAGGCGTAGAATTTCTAGTCTGGAAAGAAAAATACAGAAATGAAAGGATCTCAGTTAGTTGTCTGTAGGATGTTCGGCTTCCCTGAACCATCTTAAAATTCGCTAGGAATTTAAGAATGGTTTTTGATGATTGCTTAGACAGATCGCAACTGAAATTGTGTTCAACGTAAGTCGTCTCTTTGGTTCTATATAGGTTGGGACATTCGTATAGGAAGTGGGCTATGCTCTCTTTTGCATCTATATCACCGCAGACTCTGTAAAGGTCATTGTTCTAAGGTGTATTGCTTATAGGTTGTGGTCAGTGACAATCGTTATGAACTGACTTGTTTTTATTTTTCTAGAATTTTTTTTTGAGACATGCCATGATGAGAGTGCTCTTCCATCTCTTGTCAGCTTTTCGTTAGGGTTAAGCAGAACTATATTATCGGACATTGAGCGGTTTGAGCTTTGACTTTCCTACTATAATTCTCGACTTCCGCTTGGAACACACTGTCTGATGTTTTATTGATTGGCCAATGTCGATTTTTGGCGAGTAAATTCCGGAGCCTCCAATCTTTCTTCGGTTTTTGACCCATTTGTGAAAATCTTTGACGCTAAGGCTTAAGTCAAGAGATGGTGTGAGATAGTCCGAGTCTAGTTTTGGTTTTGCAATGGTGCCGTGACCCATATCGTCCGCTTTTCAAAAGTGGGATTATTTTAAATGCAGAACACTTTTTGCGACTGTTTCCTTTAGGTCTGTTGGAATCAGTTTCCGGGGCTGCAGTTTAAGTGGTCTGTGATAAATTTTAAAATGGATCTACACTACAAGGCAATTCCCTGAACTGAGTCCTTTAGTTTAGTAAAAACCGGTCTGCTAAGTCCTCTTATTCTTTTAGTACCGTAAGAAGTTTTTTCTAAAAAACGATATCATTGAAAATTCCTAATCTGAATATATATTATCTAACTTTCTACAAGCGGTAACTCAAGACGGATTTGACATATATTTTTTCCTTGATCTTGGAAGGCAATATAGAAAAATCGCCGTCAAAAAATAAACTCTTGTGGTAGTCCAAAATAGCATGTTTCTTTGATTTTTTGCTCCTGATACTGCAGAATATATTCTGAATTACTTTACAGCTGTCCTTGCTGACAAAGTTAAGTCTAAAAGGATCTTGGTAAAAGCTTTGATTTATTGGGGATTCATAAATTTTGTGAGTCGTTATTATGAATTTGCAGTTTTAAAATGCAACTCCTTCGTAATCATGTGTACTTCGTTGCTCCGTTTCTAACTATATTGCAAAAAAAAAAGTCAATTTTGGGACAGAACATAGGCAAAGTTTACTCCTTCATGAGATTTCTAATCCATATGACACATCCGATTGAGTTCTGATGCCATTTAAAATTGAATTCTACCGTTTTCTTATCAGTAACCATCCACTATCATATAACCTTCAATCAGTTTAGAATTTCTTCGACCAAAAGGTCATTCCTTCAAAAATTCCACTCAATGTTTATCCTTTTCACCTCGGTGGCGGTTGTTCATCCAAAGGATTTTCTTTAGTGATATATCTTAATCTAAATCACATCCTTTTTGGGTGTGTACACATACCTTCTTTCCTCGTCCCGCTTTAATATTTTTTGAACAAAAAATAGGAAAAAAAAAAACAAACGCACAACGTCAAACAAAAACAAATCACATCTATGATTTAGGGAAGCTTTTATCCGGTTGACATTTATACCAGGGATTGCATATTATCCTGCCGCAAACGACACGTAAGTACCTGTTATTGTACAGGTGGTGTGTACTTTGGGATCTCGCTCTCTAAGGGACATACTAGCTCTGTGACATACTGTGCATATATATGTGTATCTTACACATATTTTCTCTTCTGGCATAAGCCCAAATGAGATTATTCCTTCAAAAAAAAAAAAAACAGAAAAACAGAAAAAGAGAAAAAGAAAGGAGAAAGTTCTCCAAAGAGCTACCCAAAAGCATTAACCGGGTCTCAAGGAATGTGCTGAAAATTTGACATTTTTTCCTTAGCTCCCCAGTGCCTATTCAGTAGACAGCCTCTCGATGGGATTCAAATGATTACGATTTCTGGGATTCCTTTCTCTGTGGCGTTTCCCTCGGCTCACTCATTTCCTGTATGTCAACTTTAGAGATCCTTTAAGAAAATATTTGAAGACAAAACCGGAAATCCACCTGAAAAGCGTACACACGATTCAACTACTACGATAGAACTACTCAGATCAGATTTAGGATTTGGGATATAAATATCCCATGAGGGATATTTAAGTCCAGGCGGGCGAGAAGGTACACATAAAAGGAATGCCAATAAGATCAGACTTTCATAAGAGCTCATTGCTGGGAACGCACTTTTGTATACATAGGCATCCTGGAACGGAGAATACCTGTTTTTGGCTTTTATCTAATGGCATGGCTAATGGACATTTGTCCGTACTGAGTGTACATATGCTGATTCTATTAATCGTATAGAACTCACACTCACACCAATCCGAATCGAATGTGTAGTTTGAAAATTCAGACATATTTGAAGCACAACATGTTTGATTACAATCTTAAAACTGATAATATCCTGTGAAACGATTTTTTTTTTGTTGCTTCTTTGCTTGGATTCGCAAAGGAGGATAATATTCAAGAATCAATAGTTTAGATTCATCTTCGAATCGATGGTGTGTAAAGAAATTGTTGGATCTCGAGTTTGCTTCTGACATTGTTGGTATTGAGTTTGAATATTTGTTTAAAGGACGAGAATATTTGTTGTCGGTTGTTTAAGATGTCCTTCGATTTGAAGGCCACTTTGTCATATAACAATGACTTTTGAAATTTCCACAGATGACATGGATGATCAATGCTGTAAATGAATTTGAGTGGTTCCATGGATTGATTGTTTCTGAGAGTTGTGGATCCTTTAAATTGTTTTATTGTACTGAGTGAAGGGTGTTGTCGGTCGTTGTTACTTTCACAAATCCTGAACAAGACGGTAAATATTTCGGTCGCAATGGTTTGTCTCTTATGAATAGTTTTTGAAACGTCCACTGTCATGAAGTCTGAAGTTTTCGAGTGTACTCCGAGCCTTTCTTTAGCTATTTCAGTGAATCGTTCTTAGTTTTGTGTAACTGTGCGTGCTAATTGAGAATGTTGATGGTTGGACGGTTCCTCCATGTTCTCTTTGAAGTTTTTTGCTAGTCAAAGCCTCTGTCTATTCTGGCTTGAGTGAGTGTTTTCTAGTTTCATTTTCTCGTTATGCTTTTACAACTGCGAAAAAAATACGGAGTCATTGGTTCTTCCTGGAGACCATTGTCTGGTGGCAAAGAATTCTAGTTTTTACAACGCCTTTCATACAACTGATACATTCTCTTATGGTGACTTGTTCTTCTTTACTTTTGACGATGCAAAGTACAGTGAACGTGGTGTCCCAGACTATGGATTTTTCCTTTGAAGACGTTCATTAGTTCAAGCTAGTGTGTGCAATTGTCGAACTTTTTAACGACTTCGACGAAAAATATTGAATATTTGTAGTGGATAAAGTGAATCTATTTGGGACTTTCAATTCTGAACTTGGAGCATGATATTGCGCTGGCATTAGATGTTCACCGACAAACTTTGTTTACAAATGAAAGCAATGTGTTGGCTTCGTACTAAAACTTTCAGCTTGAACTGTGAATCCGACGATGTCTTACAATTTATACATTCTTTTAATCCGAAGCGATTCTAAACTAGGTCCAGTTCACCCATTAGACGTAAAAAAAGAAAAGCAAAAACTAATTGTCTACACTTGTTGCTTTAATCGTTTCAGTTCACTCTATAGCTCTAGGTATGTGTTCATGAGTTTCATCGCATGCGACACGATAATCCACCATTGGTGTCCTCATATTTTCTAACTTCTGTCTCTTGTTTTTCACTCAGTAAACCTGCAATATTCCTGCTGCAACACCTGATCACCTCATCGGATTGCATCTTCTTTGTGCAGCCACATGGTCCTTAGTTGATAAATCCCCAAATGATAGTTATCGTAGAATGGAGGTTCCGCCATAATGACGATGATGACACCACATTGTGACGGCGCACGATGGCGCTCTAGTGTGACACCGGAAAGTATTCGCTGTTAAATCCGTCATAAATGGGTTCCCCCCAGTGTGAATGCGAAAGGATTAACCGACACCAACGTGCATCCTCTATGCAATACCAGGCTACATAACCACCTTTGCTAGTGTCATATTCATCATCATCATCAATGCCATCGTTGTGGCGTCGTCGTTCGTTCGTTCAGAACGTGCTACAAGTGGAAAAAAAAAGATGTCAACAAAGGAAGAGACTTTTCCGCCTCGACATACACCGTCAATCGAAAGAATTAAAAAATCAACAAACTGTCACGGAAGAGCTTATGTGATGGAACACTTTCCTCTTCCGTTTTCCTCAAATAGGAGATGCATCAAGCGACTTACATAACCTGTAACGCAATCCGTCGGTGCCGGTCTATTATGGGTGAAGCCTTAAAAGACCGCGAATCTATATCAAAGTGGGTTTCCAAGTTCGTAAACCTGCCGTTGGTATCTATTCGTATCTAGGCGTATAAATTCGCATCAATAACCATGATGAATCGATTTCCCCTAAGCATAGCCCACAACTACGCTGCTGTAACCTGAGCCCAGTTTCAAAAGGTACAATTCACCCGTTTTACCGCATAAGGGTGTGCGGTGTGTGTTGGTGTAGCATTTTATAACCACCCGGCGTTAACTGCTATACCGCCTGCGTTATGGGCATTCAGGAACGGAAAGGTATTCATTCGTAATTATCGTCGCAAGCGGAATTTTACTTAAAATCGATTGCTAACCGCATTGACCGTAAATGACTTAGAGAGGCTGGCCTTAATTATCCACAAGAGTCGCGCACTAATTTTGCACAAAATACTGGACCAACAAAAACAACCGCACACATGAATAAGGGATGTGATGCCGTTGTCGTCAAAAGATTATCCATCAGGACGGAACTAATGTCCGGATTTATGGGCATTTGTCCCCCACACATGTGTGAGACGGGCTGCGGTGGTGTTAGTTAATGCGGATGGCGGCGCTCGTTAGTTGATCTTATGTGTCATTGATTCAATATTTTTATTTGATTTTATTTATTGAGCAATACTTCCCTTATTCGGGGGTTGGAATGAGGGAAATGAATTTTATTCTATGTGTTCCGGAATATCGGACACGTGGGTTGAGTTTAATAAGTCATATACTCGTATGCGGTTAACCACATGTACCTACATATAGGGGATCGGAAGAGGCAGTGATGTGTACAGTGTTGCTGGGTATTTTAAGGGGCGACACAAGGATGGTGTTATGAGATACAAGGAAGTGTGTGTTGGTTTAATGATGATATTCAGGCATCAAGTCGGCATTGATTAACAGATTTTTTTTATGTTTTATTTGATGCACATAAATTTCGTGGAAAATGTGTGTTGATTGGTTTTGGGAAATGTGTGTGGGTGAGGGTGTAATCGTTGGTGCAAATAAATGTTCATTGGCTAGCCATGTTGGCGTATTAACAAAATGTATTCTCTTTTGTCGATTTGAGTTCACAACCCACCCTACAAATCAAGGTCTAAGTAGTCCGAATGTGAAAAACTCTACATGTTTCTTTATACTGTTTATTATATAGTTTGAATGTTTACGTCTCAAACTGGAGGCTGCCCCGCTTGGACAACAACCACAAAAGCTTTCATTCTTATGACCAAATCTGGCGAAGAGTTGAAGCGACCGTGGTGATTGTACGAGTTCAGTCTTTACAACCTTTACCAGCAAGATGATTTTCTCTGTGAAGACATGATATCATGTGAAGTCAACTTAAAGCTTATCGCGAGCTGCAGAAACACCCTCAGGGGCATTGAAGGAGCTCATCTCATGGGAGCACCAATCAATCAAATAGTTCATAAGTTCATCAAGCTCCTAAAGGACTCCGTCATCGAATATTGCTCTCTTCACTACCATTTCAAACAGCTGGACATAACGCCTGCGAATATGTGCCATCTCAGCTTGAAGGACAATGTTGAGAATATCTTTTTGCGAATGTCCCGCCTATTACTCGAAGAAGGGAAAAACACTTCGTGAGGGAATTCTTCTCTTCAGGAAGATTCAACCGTAAATCTGTAAGCTCGACTCTGAAGTTTCTGTATGATTTTGATCTGGCTTAGTGTCACATC